>OX463225.1:148048930-148648930 GCA_949820135.1 Sylvilagus floridanus | reverse complement strand
TAAGCCGTGAGACTAGGAGATTGGATGCAGGAATTCTGAAGTGGATGCACCTGCTCTTTCAAGTCACTTTGCTGCTGATTTGCGGCGAAGTCCGTTTCCTCTTCCCTCCCTCTAAGGTCAGGGCTCAGCATGGTTCTGGCGAGCCCAAGGCATGGCCACTCAGCCTCCCATGGAAGGCGTCTCCCCTCTGCGCACAGCCCTTCCCTGGTTCACTCCTCTTCCCTCCCTGCTGGCTCTGGTTCCCAAGCGTGTCGCCTGTGCCTCGGGCGTCCTTACCAGGCACATGGCTTGTGGCAGGAGAAATTCCAGCCAGCCTAACTTCCTATGATGGCGTATTTGCACACCCGTGTCCTACGCCTTGTTTGCAAACCATAATACTCCCAGCTTGTTATCTTTGGGGTCTCCTCTGGCTGGGCACTTAGGACAGTGTGGAGGCTTATCCTGGGCAGCCTCTGTGAGAAGCAGACACACAGCTCTTGTATCCTCTGTGGGCAGATGACATCTCAGCTCCTCCCTGGGCCACTGTGGTTGTCACGGACATGTGGCCACGACTGCCCTTTCTGGGTGGACAGAAACACATGCGCCTCCTTGAGACCCTTCTCGGATTCCTGGTGGCTTGCGGTTTTGCATGTTTTTGGTTGCCTGGGCAGATTGCAGCTTTTCCCAGAGAGGATTCGAGAGTTGAATCTCTTCATTTGCAAGGCTCTGTAGGGCTTTCTGGGTCAAGAATCAGTTCCACTCCTCGTGGCCAGAGCCTCTGCTTTTGCGCAGTTGCCTTATGTCATGGAATCACTTGCTGATTGGCTGGCTGGTTCTCTTTGTAATTTTCAGCGGGTTTGTACCGAGCACTCGTCGTGTGGATTGAGTGATGAAAAGTTCATCAGGACATGGTCACTCCCCTCAAGGAGCCCCAAATCCAGGGTAAAAAAAAAAAGCAGATCTTGGCACCGTGTCTCTTGATTTCTCGGGAAAGGGGACTTAGCACGGAAAGACAACAGAGCGTAGAGTTTCTTAGAGGGCGCTGGAAGGTGGCTGTGCGGTAATGTTAGCTGTCAGGAATGGAGAACTTTCGGTGACAGACTGCTGAGTAAGAACGAACTTCGTCTTTACTCAGAGATAAGACAGATAAGAGGTGGGCAGAGAAGCCCCCCATAGGAGGGAAGCTTTGATCCTAAGCTGATCGGCGGTCACTACCAGCGTGACTTGCTGTGGATCTTTTGTGCGTAGTGTGCTCGCTGTGCAGGGCCTTGGCCTTGCTTTGGGGTTTGCCGTACGTGTCCCGATCATTGCACCTGCTGCATCTCACCCATCGCCTTCCTTCTGTCTGGTGAACGCCTCACCCGACGTGCACACATACAACACACAGACGCACACACACACAGGCAGACACACACAGACACACACAACACACACACACAACACAAACACAAACACAGATACACACAGTCACAGAGACACAGATACACACATACCCAAACATAATGCACACACAGACATGTGCAGACACACACAGAGGCACATGCAGACAAACACAGACACATACACACAGACATACAGACACACAACACACACAGATACACAGACATATAGACACACAACACACACAGATACACAGACATACAGACACACAACACACAGAGATACACAGACACACACATAGGCACACATAGACACACACACACACACATAGGCACACAGACACATACAGACACACATTCACACACACACACACACACACACACACACCCTTCCCAGCACCACCATGCAGAGCCCGCAGCCTCTGTCCTGGCCGTTGTCCCCCGGCCACCACCCTGTGCTCCTCTGCACTGTGGTTGCACGGCCGCTGTCAGGACAGGGAGCAGGTGCCTTGCCCTCTTGTATTTTCAGTGTGGAAATCGTCATTTTGCTCATAGAATTTCTGTTCCTGAAAGTCCAGGGTTCTCCCATCGGGCCTCAGCCAAGAATCCTTCCTGTTTGGTGGGTGTCGATTAGATGAGGACCAAGCCCTGTGAGCCCTGCCTGGTGCCCGAGGTGGATGGGAGGCGCAGGGCGTGGTCATGTCACCGAGGGGCTTCTAGGGGTCAGCCTGGTAAGGGGGGACGCTCACTGCAGCGGCCATATCCCTAGACCCCTTTGGCTTGCTCAGAGCAGTGGGAGTGGTCTTGTGCTGCTAGGTGGCTAGCCTTCCCTCACCCCAGAACCCCAGGCTGCTAACCAAGTGCTCCGTTTGCAGAATCCTTTTGGGTGCTGGGGGGAGCTCGAGTAGGGGCTTGCCTTCCTCTCCCCAGGCAAGGGGCAGCCTTGGGGGCGCTCCAGCATCTGTGGCTGAGATCTGTCTGGCCCTGGCTGTCTCCTCCAGTCATTTGCATGCTCCACTTGAGCTCCCCATCAAGCTGAGGATTCCCTGGCTTGCTTCCTGCGTGTGAGCTCAGCGTTTTCTCTCCTTCTCTCTCTGGCCTCCGCTGAGATCTTTGAAATCCCAGGGAGGCACCTCATGTCCTTCAGCCTCAGGGTTGAGGGATTCTTGCTTCTCTGGCCACAGCCTCCCTCGTCTCCCCTGGCAAACCCCTGCATCCTCTCCCTCCCTGTCTGCGGTTAACACGGGCTCCTCGGAGGCAGCCGGCTTCCCTCTGGAAGTGGAGACTACGCTGGACAGGACATTAAATGCCGAGAACATTCTCAGATGTCTGCAGCCACTGTAAATATTGTGCCGTTGGTAGCACCCCCATAGCTCAGGCATTAACTGTTGATTTCAAAGGCAACCTTGCTCCCAAGCCAGGGGGTTATTAATAGAACTTTCTAAACCATCTAACTCACCTGTGCCCAGAAGGGAGGGGAGATAGCAGCCTGAGAGGACGCTGAGGGTGAGGCTGGGTCCCCACGCCGTGCTCTTCACGCCGTGCACCTGCGAGCAACCGCCACACGGCTGCAGGGCCCCATGCTGGGTGCTGTGCAATATTAAAAGGTGCACAGGAGATGATCTCCTTGCACCAAAATGTGAATGGGAGTCCTGAGAGGGAGGGAGGGAGGAGAGAGAGAGTTCCACCTGGGGCTGGGGAGCTGGCTTTGTCCTGGAGTTTGAGCTCAGCACCCCCAGGGGGAACAAGGCAGGGCACTGAGGGCGGAGGCCCCCTGTGGGGAGTGATGGGAAAGGCACCTTTCAGGGGCCAGAGTGCAGAGACACAGGCTGGGAGGGTCCCGGGGCTGGGCAGTGTGTGCCTGTTGCTCTTCGGAAATTCAACAGAGCGAAAACAATAGCACAGGTGAGGCCAGGAAAAGTGCCTTGGGCGGGGACTGTTGGCATGTGGCCCTCCATGGGAGGGGAGGGGAGGGGAGTGGAGTTGGGAAGGGTTGTTGACTGTCAGGATGGGGCAGGGAAGGGGGAGGAGAGCCCAGGGTGAGACCTGGCACTGGAGTTGGGAGCGGGGTGGGCATGCAGAAAGACCTCGAACTGCAGAGCTGGGCAGGGACCTCTGTTTCTCAGGAGGTGGATGTCCTCACGTGCTGGGGATGTCTGGGTCCAGAGAAGCCCTTGTGTACTCAGCACTGGTCCCAGGGTGCAGGGTAGACAGGGTTCAGGAGAAGACGAGGTTGGGGGTGGGAGAGGAGTGGGCCCAGGGTGGACAGGGAGCCGGGGCAGGGGGATGGATGAGGGTCGGGGAGTCTGCTCTTGGGCAGGGTTGGACAGAATGTTGGAGAAGTCAGCAGAGCTGGACCCAGAGTGAGGAGCTCAGAGCTTGGGTACAGCCACTGTTCCCCGCTGAGCCTGGAGGGGGGGCACCATGTTGTTTCCCACGGGTGAGATGCAGCCGGAGCCTGGGGGAGAGAGCAGTTCCAGGAAGGATCTCCACACTGCTCAGTGCCTCCCTGGATCAGTGGCGGAATCCGCCGGGTACGTGAGCAGCCTTGTCCGCACACTGCAGAGCCATGTTCTGGGGATGCACTGGGAAGTCGCCCAAGTCCTGGTCATAAATCTGCGGGAGATTATCCTGGGAGCAGCGTGGCAGGATTTCCCACGTGGTGCGTCCTTGAAATGCTCGCTCTCTCCAAACTGGGCTGGTCCCGGAGACCTCAGGAGGAGCGCCTCGCGGCTCTGCCCAGCCCTGGAGCTCCTGTGGCGCCGGCAGTGCCCCAAGGGGTGGCCAGCATAGCAGAAGGTTTACAGGCGATGTAAAGTGTCAGGTAACAGTGTGCCTGGAAGATGGCACAGGCAGACCGACGGTGAAAGGGCCAGACACGTGCACACTCACCCATCTTTCTACACAGTCGCCCTTAGATGGCCCTGAGTCTCCGCCTGGTGCCACCGTGCGTCGCTGTGTGTCGGCCTGGACGACCCTGCAGGTGGAGGAGGGGCTCCTGTCTCAGAGGCGTTTGCAGGGGGTTCTGACTTTAGGCAGCGGTGGCTGGGCAGGATCCCAGCCACATGCATCAGGTGGCCTTGGGCTCACTCTGGAGCATATTTTGATGTTCAGCTTTTATTGAATTTAGCCTGTATTTTTTAAAAAAATATATCAGTTCTCACTGGATCTCTGTGTGTTACTTTGACATATTCTTTGGTTCCTCCAACAGCATTGCTTATTATTTCTGGGTCTGGAGTCTCAGTTTAAACTTAGCTGAAGTCTCAGGATAGGGCTCGCACCTATGGAGTTCACTGAGCCCTCACCCCCAAAATAAAGCTGCTGTGGCTTGGATTCTAAAATCCCAGCGTCATCTACTTTCCTGTTGGCAGTTTCCCAGGAAATGGTGTTTCCCCACTGCTTGGTTCTGGTTTACCCCAGCCCTGGCTGTTGAGGATGGGATGATTGCAGCTCCCCAGGTAAGCAGGCTGTGTCATCTTCTGGAATCTTCTGGGGAACCTGGTTCCCTGTAAAATATTCTTTGCAGCCTTCCAGACTCATCTGGAGTCAATACCATGTGGGGCCTCGGTGTCCTCCTGCCTGGGGCCTGCTGAGCTGTCCCAGGAACCCAGGATAGGCACTTCACAGCTGGCGGACCATGGAAGATCAAGCCCCAGCATCAGTGGCTGCACTGGTGTAGCTGAACCCCCACTGTTCCTCCTGACAGGAAAAGCTCTGTCTTCAGGGGCTTCTAGGCCACGGCAGGAAACCCCAAGTGCAGTGGAGCATGTAGGAGTGTAGTAGATGCTTGATAAATATGCATTGAAGAGATGGGTAGTCACTGCTGCACACGACAAGATGCATGGCTGCAGCTTCTCTCAGAAGCAGTGTTAAATCATGAAAAACAGGTCGATCCGTTGGCAGGACAACACGGTGCTTAATTTCTGTCCCTGTGGGTATGTGGGTCATCGTGACATCCTGAGCTTGCTCTGGTCCCTGTCTCCAGAATCGCTACAGATAAGAGCCGTCTGGCCTGTGGTCGTCTTGCACCTGCACCGATCGTCTCCTGCACAGAGCGCATTCTCATTCTGTGCACTGTGCACTCCCAGTGCGCTCCTCGTATTAGTTTTGACAGGTTGTTGCTTTGGGTGTTTTCCCCCAAAGGCTGCTTTTCCTCTGTGCATCTGCCAATAGCAATTCTCGTCATCATTGCTAATTGCAGCCTTTCTAAATGACATTTGGCACGGTACCCAGCTTAGCTAATGCGTGGATGCGGCTCTCCGTACCTTGGTGGCAAGGAGAGGGTGTAAGTTTACATCCTTAGAAATGAAGAGAAAGGAGGAATCCTTCATTTAGTAGAATGTGTGTAGTCCCTGGGATTTAATAGGCTGTAGAATAGCAGGATGGTTTATAATTGGTCACCCAGATAGAGATGTCTGAGCGGGGAGCTGAGTCCACAGGAACCTGGCATGGAGGATCTGCCGATGCTGTTGCGGGGTTGTTTCCTAGGGTGCGGGGTTGAGCACTAAGACGAGAGCGTCCTGGAATGCAGCGGCGAGAACAGTGAGTTTCTCTTTGTGCCGTGGCTCCCTAATAGGGCAGCTCCTCAGAGGCTGGTGTCCTTGTCTCAGCTCAGGAAACGGATGCTGTGGCGTCCTTCTTGCCCTGTGTGGTCAGCTCAGGTCGCTGCAAAACCGTGGCCCTGAGTGTCCATCCAGGAAGCACCAGGGGTCCATGCACGGCATCACAGTGAGGGTCCCTGAACCAAAAGTCCCAGCAAGGTTGTGGGATTCTAGGGCCGGACTGCTCTGCCGGGCTTCATTACAGCTGCCCTGGAAGGCTCCAGAGGGCCGAATGGGGGCCCAGGGTGGATGTGACAAGGAGCCAGGTTGGGGAGGTTTTTGTGGGAGAACGGGGGCCCATGACGGGGGATGCCTGCTGCAGGAGCTGCCTTAAGGCTCTGAGTGACAGAGGGCCAGGGCTGTCCCTGGCCAGCTCTGTGGTCCTCTGTGTCTGGGGCTCTCTTAAGTGAGGAAGGAGCCGTGGTCACCTGCGTCCCCCTTCCTGGATCCGCGGGGACTCTGGCCCATCACTGACCACTAGCGTGTCGGGGAACTCTGTGCAATGAAGACAGTGGTGTCCTGTGGGCATGAACCGTGGAATGACCATGAGGCCAGCAAGGGGCAGTCGCCCGTCTGCAGTGATTCAGGTCAGAACAAACGGCTGTAGTTCAGAGCAGGGCGAAGTTCTTATGAAAAATGATTTTCCCTCAGTTCGGTTGGTGAGTCATTCTGCCCGGCATTGAGTCCTCTCAGTTGACAGCAGGCACAGAGGATCAGTGGCTCTGACAGCCAAGAGGAAGATGGTTCATTTTTCTAAGACTGCAACATCAGAACCTAGGGGCTCACAGCCGTCTGGGAACCAGCCTCCCAGCATCCTCCTTACCTGAGAAGAGACAGGTATGCCCTGCCCCTACCCGTGGCTCCCTGGGTTTTCATTTCCATGGCAGGAAGTCCCCCGAGGAGGCCCACCCTGCTTTGCTGCCTGCGTCCCTCTGTAGTACCTGGTTCTTCCTGAAAAGACAACAGAACCCAAGGCAAGCAATGTGGGAGCGAGAGAGCAGCTACTTGAGAAGTGATTCCAGGGCTCCTAGACCTCTTCTCTTGTGTGACCTTTGCCCTTGACCTGAGTCCTGGTAGGAAGGGTGTGGACTGGCTCTGGAGACTGACCACTCAAACAGTGAGCTCTGAAGACAGTGAGACCATGGGGTGCACCACTGCCACTCAGGGGCACGGATGCCAGGGGAGGGAGCCCACGGTTTTGTTATCTTTTCCTTCAAAAAGAAAAGGAATTTTAAATTTTGTTTCTTTTCTTTCTTTCTTTCTTTCTTTTTTTTTTTTTTTTGACAGGCAGAGTGGACAGTGAGAGGCAGAAAGGTCTTCCTTTTGCCATTGGTTCACCCTCCAATGGCCACCGTGGCCAGCCACCGTGCTGATCTGAAGGCAGGAGCCAGGTGCTTCTCCTGGTCTCCCATGGGGCGCAGGGCCCAAGCACTGGGGCCATCCTCCACGGCACTCCTGGGCCACAGCAGAGAGCTGGCCTGGAAGAGGGGCAACCGGGACAGAATCCGGCGCCCCAACCGGGACTAGAACCCGGTGTGCCGGCGCCATAAGGCGGAGGATTAGCCTAGTGAGCCGTGGTGCCGGCCTTGTTTATTTTCTTTAAAGATTTATTTGAAAGGCAGAGCCACAGAGAAAGAGGGAAAGACAGAGAGAGTTAGATCTTCCATCTGCTGGTTCACTCCCCAAAGGCCAGGGCTGGCCCAGGCCAAAGCCAGGAGCCAGGGACTGCATCTGGGTTTCTGCATGGGTGGCAGGAGCCCAGGCACGTGGGGCATCACCTACTGACTCCCAGGCATGTTAGCAGGAAGCTGGATTGGAAGTGGAGCAGCTGGGACTCGATCCAGCACTCTTATAGGCACTAGCATTGCAGGTGGCAGGTTAGTACGCTACACCACAATGCCGGCCCCCTTAAATTATCTTCGGTTAACATGTGATGCTTGTACATTTTCATGGGGCGTGGTACAATGTCGCAACCCAGGTATACAGCCTAAGCTGGTCAAATCACATCATTGGTGTTTCTACCTCTTTGCCTTGTCTCTGGGTGTGGAGTGCAGCGGCTCCTGGCTTCCTGTTTGTCAAACCGTGTGTAACAGGTTGCTGTGAGCTACAGTCATGCACTCTGCGGTGTGGTGCTAGAAACAGCTCCAGAAGTACCGCCCGTACCATGCATCTGTATCCACACCATCCAAGCCACAGCGGCACGACCTGACTGCAGGCAGTGGCAGCCGTTTGAGGGCGGCTGTAGATGCATAACCCACAGCGCCGCGAGCAGCTCAGCCGGGGCCTCGTCCAATTCAGCCCATTTTCTGGCAGGATCTTGCAGTGGCACCTGCTGGCTGGCTTTGTGTCTGTGTTTGCTGTTTGTGTTGAGCCCTTCCTCCTCCACTCTCCGCATTTCCTTTCAAGGAGCGCTTGGATCGCGAGGCTTGGTTAGATCAGGTAGGTCCACTGCCTGGGGAACAGCACGGCTGGGTGAGCCTCTGTGCACGTGCCTTGCCCAGGTTGGCCACTCTTCCATCCCTTGAAGAAGTGTCCTCTGGAATCTCCCAGGCAAAGCCATTTCTTGTCCCCGGTGCAGGTGTCAAGTCACCTGCGGGATTGCCAGCACCCTGTACGTCCTAGTATGGCAATCTTTCACGCCTTGGCTTCCGTGTCTGTTGGTGATGCCTGAGTCAGTTGTCTTGGGGTGTGTAGGTAGGTTGACTTCTCAAATTCTAGTTATTCTCCGTACATTTATTAATAAGCATTCTCAGTAAAGACAGCGTTGCTCGTCGCCTGAGAAATAGCCAAAATTTTCCTCCTAAAAGGGCAGGCTAAAAATACAAGCATTGCATAGTCAATAAGTCTTATTTCCTTCCCGACAATTATTTCCTCGCCATTTGTTTATGGCACCCATGCGGTGGCTGTTGAGGGTTTACAAATAGGGAATCAAAACGGTTACTCATTCTATGGAGCATTATGCAGCCTTTAGAAACAGCTTCTGTACATGAATAACATAAGAAATAGGAGTCGTACGTTCAGTGGGAGATCAAGGCAGATAGATGTCAACAAGTGTGGCATCCTGGTTTGGTCAAAGCAGATTCCGTGCAGCGTCTCTGTGCGTGCGTGTGTGCGTGTGTGTGTAAGCGTAACAGGGCATCACTGTGCACTCGCTGTGTCTCAGGTTCATCACAGGCAGTGTCTGTCATCTTGGTCCCAGCCTCTGCTGGTGAAGATGGGGGAGCATTCTTGGGATGCTGTGTCCTTGCCCCCTCTCCCATGGAGCGGACCCCCCCCCACACACACACACCAGCTCAGAGGACCTTCGGGAACCTCCGGTGGAGAAACGAGCATGGCTGGGTGGACAGGGCCACTGAGGAGCGATGCTGGGGACTGCTGACCATGTGGGAGGAGCCAGCGTGCAGCTGTCTGCCTCTGCCCTGCACACAGCCCCCAGGGTGGGGGTGGAGAAGGAAACACAGCAGCAGCCCCTGCGGAGAAGGAGGGCTCTGGACCCCGCAAGCCCGGAGGCAGCGGCAGGCCCCCAGCGTGCCCGTGTCCTGCCCCCAGTGCCCCTCCTGCCCTGCCTCCCCTGCCCTGCACCCCCTCCTTGCTGCTGTTGGCTTCCGGCCCAAACCAAGTCCAGGCTTAAGCTTTGAAGTCCGGAGCCGCAACTCTAAAATGAGGACAGCAGACTACAGCTGAGATCAGAATGCCAAGGAAACACCTTTGCTAGGTGGCCACAGGCAGCTGGCCGTGCCCTGCGAGGTGGGGAGGGGCGGTGCTCTTTTGGCGTGCGTGTGGGCATCTGGCCTAATCAGTGTGGGCGCTGGTCCCTGCACACACGGGACCATCATGCTCTTCTGCACCTACTTAGGTCCTGTTGGGATTTGTTGCCAGTGGGTGTAGACTACTTTTGCAATTTAAAAATTCGTCTCTGGAAAAGTGTACAGTTTTAAAGACCTGGGGCTGGCATTCTGGCATAGTGGGTAAAGCCACTGCCTGCAGTGCCGGCATCCCATATAGATCCCATATAGATATCCTGGCTGCTGCACTTCCCATCCAGCTCTCTGCTGTGGCCTGGGAAAGCAGTAGAAGATGGCCCAAGTCCACGGGCCCCTGCACCGCATGGGAGACCCGAGGAAGTTCCTGGCTTCAGATTGACTCAGCTCCGGCCAATGTGGCCATTTGGAGGTGAACCAGCAGATGGAAGACCTCTCTCTGTGCCTCTGCCTCTGCCTCTGTAATTCTGCCTTTCAAATAAATAAATAAATCTTTGGGGGGAAAAAAAGGATTTTAAAGACACAATGGATCTTCAAAACATTTGTGGAAAATTCATATTATGAGCAAAATGCATGGATTTCAAAAGGTTTTCCACCAAACTCATCTTTTAATTTTGTTTTCCATGAATGTTTGTGAGGAATCCTCAAAGTGAGGCGTTTTGTAAAATGATTCACGTATTTATTTATTTATTTGAAAGGTGGAGTGATGAGGGGGTAGGAGAAAGAGAGACAGAGAGGTCTTCCATCTGCTGGCTCGCTCCCCAAATGCCTGCACTGGCCAGGGCTGTGCTAGGCCCAATCCAGGAGCCAAGAACGTTTTCCGGGTCTCCCAGGTGGGTGGCAGGTGTCATCCTGCTGCCTTCTAGGCACATCAGCAGGGAGCTGGTGTGGAGCAGAGGAGCCAGGACGTGAACTGGTGCTCCAGTAGGGGAGATGGGGATGCCGTCGTCACGAGCAGTGGCTTAACCTGCCTTGACACACAGAGGTCTTTCAGCGTCACCTTAGGTCATGAGACGTTCTGAGCTTTGTCCTGCAGCAAGGACACGGAACTCAGGGTGGGCAGAGTGTGTGTCACGGGAGGAACTCGTGGGCAGAGCGTGTGTCACGGGAGTTGACGTAGCATGATCTGTGTGTCCCTGTGGCTTCATGACCTGGGGCCAGCCAGGGACTCTCCTGGGTAGGAGAGAACACCAGCTGAGCTGGGAGGCTGCCTCCGCACTGCCGCTCTGCCCTCCTGCGGCCGTTCTGCTTGCTGGCCGACCCGCTAAGCCAGAGTCGGCTTATTTTTAGGCACTGAGGAGGAGAACGACAGTCTCCCATTCAGGGCTGCTCAGTGGTGAGTCTGACCTGAACCAGCCCAGACTGAGAGGCAGAACACAGGAGCGGCTGACGATGAACCTACTGGCAGGTGCATGGCTTCCCGGCCTGTGGCCTCGCTGCGTGGACGGGCCTCGGGGCTCTCGCAGCTGGGCAGCTGCCCCCACAGATGCGGGGGCCCCTGGTGTGGAGTCAGCCAGGCCGCCACAGCCCCTTGTGGGGTCCCCATACCTCCTGAGAGGTGCCGTGGGCTGGGGGATGTCCCGATCACATGCCCTCCTGAACCCCTAGGGAGGCAGGTGTTGGTGGCCCAGGGCCTGACCCATGAGCCTCAGCCACCTGCTGTCCATTTTGCCTCCAGCACTTTAGTTAAGCACTCTGTGCCTCAGTTTTCCTGTATGTGAAATGGGGTCAATAATAATACCTGCCTCTTGGGGTTTTAGGTGTTAAGTGGATTCGTGTGTCTGTCGCACTGAGCAGTGCCTGCAGGGGGTGTCCTGGGTGTTCGCTGCTGCCCTTGGCACTGAAGTCCGTCCGTTTTCTTCCAGGAGTCACATGGGACAGGGTCAGCTGTTTGGGCTCCTGTGCCCCCAGTCTCATTGGGTGGGGGAGGGGGGGGCGGCACCAGTACAAGGAAGAGCAAAGTCCAGAGACACCAGGCCCCTCAGCACCATCATGGGAACGTCAGACTACATAGCAAGCTCCGCGCCAAGCGTGCTCGTAATTACCCATGAGATCAGACACTGGGGGAGGGGATTCTCCCCATTTTACAGAGGGAGAAGCTGAGGCTCGGTTCCAGTGATGTGCTCACAGTCCGAGCCTGGAAGCCCACCAGTGTCCCTGCCTCCATCCTTCCTGTACCTTCCAACTGGGGATTGAGGGCTTGTTAGAACCCAGACAGCTGGGGCTGGCGCTGTGGTGCAGTGGGTTAAAGCCCTGGTCTGAAGCTCCGGTATCCCATATGGGCACTGGTTCTAGTCCTGGCTGTTCCTCTTCCCATCCAACTCTCTGCTATGGGCTGGGAAAGCAGTGGAGGATGGCCCAAGTGCTTGGGCCCCTGCACCCACGTGGGAGACTCAGAGGAAGCTCCTGGGCCCCTGCACCCACGTGGGAGACTCAGAGGAAGCTCCTGGCTTCAGATCAGCGCAGCTCTGGCCATTGTGGCCATCTGGGGAATGAACCAGTGGATGGAAGACTCTCTGTTTCTACCTCTCTCTGTAACTCTGTCTTTCACTTTTGTAACTTAAAACAAACAAACAAACAAACAAACAAACAAAACAGATGGCTGAGCCCCACTGGAGTTTCCAGTTTAGGGTCTGGGGTCAACCTGAGACCATCCCTGTTAAGTTCCCAGGGGGGCTGCTGCGGGACCACACTGAGAGCCCACGGGTCACACTCAGGTCCTGTCCAGCCTGTGCACCCCAAGATGGGGTCTCAGCCAGGGTCGCCTTGGAGCCACCCAGAAATCTTTAAAAGATGAAAACGCTACCCAGGCACATTAAACCGGAGCCCTGGGAGACAGAACCAGCGGTTCCCAGTGTGCAGTGGGGGGGGGGTGCTGAACTGTTGTCCCCTGTGTCACAAGTGGGTGATGGGAGCAGGAAGGGACACGGAGGGTCCTGGGGGGCACTTGCCAGGGGAGGCCGCTCAGTTACCCCCTGCCCTGTACCCACAGCCTTGAGTGTCCACGTCTGAAATGGGAGGGGGGCTTCTGACCTTGCTTTCCCGTGGGGTGCACGTCTGGGAGTGCACGGGATGCCACGGAGCGAGCTCCTGGGTCTTCTGGGAGATGGTCGCTGCACAGGGAAGCTGCTGACAACTGTGGCCTTGGAGCAGCGAGACTCGGTATCCCGTCCAGTGGCCCTTGAGAACCGTTGTGTTCTGGCCATCGTGGTCTCTGCAAGGACTGGGCCGGGCGGAAGAAGCGCTGTTCTTCTGGTTTCTCTTGAGGTAGGAGAGAAACTTCACTCTACAGTGAAAGAACTTGGACTTGACCATGTGCCTCCATTATGGGCGGGGGCATGGTGGGGGGCACCATGAGCCAGACTGATCCCAGGCTGAGGCCTTTACAACATTTCTTCCTGCCATTGAGTAATTATTACTGTTTCCTCTCCCTTTTCCCTTCCATCTTCTCACATTAAAACATCCCGCTTGGATAGTACTTAAGATGCCACTTGGAACACCCACGTCCCGTGTAGGGCGCCTGACAGTGTTTGGAGTTCCGATGCCACTCCTGATTCCAGCTGCAGGTGGTGGCTTCACCTGCTACGCCACAGCACCGGCCCCAGGGTGACATTTCAGTCCATTGTCACCCTGAGGGGCAGCAGGTGATGGTGCGAGTGCTTAGGTCCCTGCCACCCGCATGGGAGACCCTAGGGAACGCCTAGCCCCTGGCTTAAGACTGGCCCAGTTCTGGCTGTTGCAGGCATTTGGGGAGTAAACCAGTAGATGGAAGACTTTCTCTCTCTCTCTCTCTCTCTCGCTCTCTCGCTCTCTCTTGCTCTCTCTTGCTCTCTCTCTCTCTTCCCACTCTCCCCGCCTTTCAAATAAATAATAATAAACTGCACAACACGGGAGACAGAAGCCCAGCACGGGATGTGCACACAGTTGGCCCATCTTCATCTTAGCGCATCAGACTTGTTCACTGAGATGGCTTTGGCTGACTGGTTGGTTTTTTGTACACCTGTGGCTCCTTGAAACAAGGAGAACAGCATCTGGTCGCATGCGCCATTATAAACAGGCAATTTACGTTGCTCTTCTGGGGCACTGTGCTCCAGGGCTTGTCTTCTGGGAGCAAACTGGCCATGTCTGTGGGGACAGAAGCAGTGGGGGCTCAGAGGCTGCAGCCCTGCACATGCCTGGCTGATGCTCTGATGAGGTCTGCGGCAGCTCGTTGCTGGAGGAGATGCAGAACGGCTTTCTTCATCGGTGCCTGTCGCTTGGCGCAGGAGCAAGCTGTTGAATCACGAAGCCTGGCTCGGAACACCTCGGGCTCCGCTGCGGGTGCCTTCTGGGCTTTCCTGCTCTGCCTGGTTTCTGGAAGCAGCTTTGCTGCTGTGACTTGAAACTTAAATTAACTTTTTGCATGGAGGATGTGATCGGGAGTATTTGCTCTTCAGTGCAGAGGGAGGCACGTGACCTGACACCTCCTTGTCTGAGCACTTTGTTCCTCGCCCTCCGTTTCTACTCCTGCATCTTGCAGGACGTCCCTCTTGCCCCATCTGGAGATGTTGATGTCAGCCACCCAGTCCCTCTCCTCCCCTTCCTCCTGGATCCTCACAGCATCGGTCACCGGCTTCATTGCTCACCATTTCCTCGTGTGTTGGGAAACTTGGAAACACACCTGAATTTTTTTAAAAATTTAATTTGTTGATTATTATATTTTTATTTTTAACTGACACATGGTGATTGTGTATATGTATGGAGTACAAAGTGACATTTCTTTTTTTTTTTTTTTAAGATTTAATATTTATTTGAAAGAGTTACAGAGAAAGAGGGAAAGAGAGAGATCTTCCATCCTCTGGTTCACTTCCAGATGGCCACAATGGCCAGGGCTGGACCAGGCCAAAGCCAGGAGCCAGGAGCTTTTTCCAAGTCTCCCACGGGGGTGCCAGGTGCCCAAGTATCCAAGTCATCCTCTGGTACTTTCCCAGGCCATAGCAGGGAGCTGCATCAGAAGTGGAGCAGCCGGGACTCGAACCAGTGCCCATATGGGATGCCTGTACTGCAGGTGGTAGCTTCACCTGCTACGCCACAGCACCGGCCCCAGGGTGACATTTCAGTCCATTGTCACAGTGTGTAATGATCAGACCAGACATATCCATCACCTCCATCATTTATTATCCCTTTGTGTTGCAAACACTCAGAATCATCCCTGCTAGCTATTCTGAAATATACAGCTGGCAGCTGCCACCCATGGTTACCTTTCTGTGCTATAAAACATAAATTATTCCTGCTATTCACACACCCCAAGATTTATTAACCGCCTTCTCTCCATCCTTCTCTTGTCCAGACCGGCACCAGGCTGTGGTCACCACTATTCCACTCTCTGTCTGTGGGGTCAGTACATTAAGTCCCACACATAAGCGAGAACATCTGGGGTTTGCCTTTCAGCCATTGGTTGATTTCACTTCATATAATGTCCGCTAGTTCCATCCACATTGCTGCAAAGGACAAGCTTTCATTCTTTTTAGTGGTTGAATAATATTCCATTTTGTATATATGCCCGTTTTCTTTGTCCATTCATCTGTTGAGTGATTCCTAGGTTTCCATGGCTCTTGGGAAAAGTGTTGCAAATAAATATAAAAATTATGTCTCTTTGGCATACCAATTATATTTCCTTTGGATATATACCCCAGAGTGGGAGAGCTGGATCATATGTTTCTAGTTTTTTGAGGCATTTTAATACTATTTTCCATAATGGCTGTACTAGTTCACATTTTCACCAACAGTGGATGAGAGCTCCCCTTTGTGTTCTTACCAACGTTTTTTATTGTTTGTCTTTTTGATAATATCTGTTCCAACTAGGGTGAATGCCATTGTGGATTTGATTTTATTTTCTTCTTGATTAGTGAACATTTTTTCATACACTCACTAGCCATCTGTATGTCTCATTTGAGAAATGTCTATTCATGTCATCTGTCCATTTTTAAATTGGATTTGCACCCTGTTGAGTTGCGTGGGTTCCTTATGTATTGTGGACTTTAATCTCATATTGGATGAAGAGTTCATCAGTATTTTCTTCCGTTCTGTAGATTGTTTCTTCATTCTCTTTGGTGTTTCCTTTGCTGCTGCGAGCTTGTTAGTGTGATACAATCCCTTTGTCAATTTTTGCTTCTGTTGACTGTGCTTTTGAGGTCATGTTCAAAAATGCTTTGCCCAGACCCGTGTCCTGAAGTGTTTCCATTATGTTTGCTGCAGTAGTTCCATTGTTTAATGTCTTACCTTTAAGTCTTTGATCCATTTTGAGTTGACTTTGGTGTATGGTGAGAGGGATCTAATTTCATTCTTTTGCATGTGAATATCCAGTGTTCCCAGAACCATTTATTTAAGAGATTTTTTTCCTTTCCTCAATATATATTCTTGCTGCCCTTGTCAAAAATAAGTTGGCTGTACATAAATGGATTTATTTCTGGGAACTGTCTTCTGTTCCATTTATTTATGTATCTGTTTTTATGCCAGCACCATACGATTTTGGTTACTGTTAACTTTGCGGTATGTCTTGAAGTCAAGTCAAGTCATCCAATGCTCTTCGTTATGTTCTTTTGGCTTGTGATTGCCCTGGGGGGTTGGAATCTTTATGACTCCATACAGATGTGAGGAGTGTTGTTTTCTATTTCTGTGAAGAATGTCATTGATATTTTCATAGAATTGCATTGAATCTGTAAAGCACTTTGGGTGGTATGTACATTTTAGCAATATTAATATTAATTTCTCTAATCTGTAAACTTGGGATGTCTTTCCATGTGTGTGTGTGCATTTTTCAGTCTTTTTCTTCAATGTTTTGTAGTTTTCACTGTAGAAATTCTTCACTTCCTTGGTTAAGTTTATTCCTAAATTTTGTTTTGTTTTGTTTATAGTTACTGTATTACTCTTTCTTGACTTATAAGCAGTTTTTTTTATTGGTGTTTGAGACACTATAGAGTTTTTTTTAGAAAGCTTTTATTTAATAAATATAAATTTCATAAGTACAGCTTTTGGAATATAGCAGTTCTTCCCCCCATTCCCACCCTCCCACCCCACTCCATCCCACCTCCTACTCCCTCTCCCATCCCATTCTTCGTTAAGATTCATTTTTAATTATCTTTATATACAGAAGATCAACTCTATACTAAGTGAATATTTCAACAGTTTGCACCCACACAGACACACAAAGTATAAAGTACTGTTTGAAGACTAGTTTTACTGTTAATTCTGATAGTACAGACAGCTCATTGAGGACAGATGAACAGTGTTTTGGTGGAGTCTTCAGGATTTTTCCATATAAACATGCCACGTGCAAACAGGGGAATTTGACTTTCTCATTTCCTATGAAGATGCCTTTTATTTCCCTCTCTCATCTTACTGCATTGCGTAAGAGTGGTGGAAGTGGACCTCTTTGTCTTGTTCCTGATGGTAGAGGAAACACTTTCAGCCTCCTCCATTCTGTCTGATGTTGGCTGTGGGTTTGTCAGATGTCACCTTTCCTGTGTCGGGGCACATTCCTTCTGCACCTGATTTGTGCAGCATCCCTTATCGTAAAGGGATGCTGAATTTCGTTAGATGCCTTTTCTGCATCTATTGAGATGTGCTCGGGGTTTTTGCTATTCGTTCTGCTGATGTGATGTTTTACATTTATTGGTTTGCATATGTTGCACCTCTGGGATAAATTCTACTTGATCATGGTGTATGAACATTTTTATGTTGGATTCCTTGCTAGTATTTTTTTTAAAGAATTTGTACATGTATAGTCTTCAGGGATACTGGAATGTAGTCGTCTTTGTTGTGTTCTTATTGGACTTGGTATTTGGATAACACTAGCCTTGTAGAATGAATTTGGAAGGGTTCCCTCACTTACAATTCTTTGGAATATTTTGAGAAAAACTGGTATGAGTTGTTTAAAGGTTTGGTAAAATTCAGCCGTGAAACCACCCAGCCCTGGGCTTTTGTGGTTGTTGGAAGACTTTCCATTATTTACTCAGTCTCGTTGCTTGTCATTGGTCTGTTTGGGCTTTCTGCCTTCACAGTTTGATTTCAGTGGGTTATTAAGTGTCCAGAAATTTGTGCATTTTTTCTAGGTTTTTCAGTTTGTTTGCGTATAGCTATTCATACTAGTCCCCAATGGCGATTTTCTGTATTTCTGTGGCATCAGTTGTCAATTCTTCCCTTTCATTCCTTATTTATTTGGATCTTCTTGGTTAGTCAAATCTGGTATTTGTCAATTTTGTTTAATTTGCAAAAAGCCAACTTTGTTTCATCAATCTTCTGATTTCTTTTTTGGCCTCTGTTTCGTCTGTTTCTCCTATAATCTGTGTTATGTCTTTCCTTCTACTAATTTTAGACTTGTTTTATTTTTTGCTTTTCTACGTCCTTGAGTTGCAAGACTAGATTATTTGGAACCTATTTCTTTGATGTAGGAACTTACTGCTATAAACTTACCTCTGAGTACGGCTTTTGCTGCATCCATAGATTTCGGTATGTTATGTTTCTCTTTTTATTTGTTTCAGGAAAGGTTTCAATTTCCCTTTTCATGTTTTCATTGATTCACTGTCACAATAATGTTTAATTTCCATGTGTTTAATTTATAACATTCCTCTTACTTTTGATTTCTACTTCTATTCCATCGTAGTCATTTAGATTTTGGGGGACTTGTTGAGACATTTTTTATGACCTAACATACTGAGAATATATTCTGCAGCAGTTGGACACAATGTTCTGTAAATGCCTGTTAGGCTCATTTGAAGTATAGCTCCCATGTGTCTGTTGATTTTTTTTGGTCTGGATGATCCATGCATTTGGTGAAAACACCATCATCATACTAGAGTCTGTCTCTCCTTTCAGATGTTTGCTTTACATAACGGGGTACGACAGCCTTGGATGCCTAGGTATTTGCAATTGTTAAATCCTTCTGCTGAGCTGATCCTTTTTTTTTTATTCTTTTTTTTTTTTTTAATTTTTTTTTGACAGGCAGAGTGGACAGTAAGAGAGAGAGAGACAGAGAGAAAGGTCTTCCTTGGTTCATCCTCCAATGGCCGCCGCGGCTGGCACTCTGCGGCCAGCGCACCGCGCTGATCCAATGGCAGGAGCCAGGTGCTTTTCCTGGTCTCCCATGGGGTGCAGGGCCCAAGCACTTGGGCCATCCTCCACTGCACTCCCGGGCCACAGCAGAGAGCTGGCCTGGAAGAGGGGCAACCGGGACAGAATCCGGTGCCCCAACCGGGACTAGAACCCGGTGTGCCGGTATTGCAAGGTGGAGGATTAGCCTGTTGAGCTATGGCGCCGGCCATGAGCTGATCCTATTAGCATTCTATAGTGGCCTTGTCTCTGTTTATATTTTTGACCTAAAGCCTATTTTATCTAAGTGTGCCTCATTTTGCTTGCTTTTGGTTTCAATTTGCATGGCACACCTGTTTGCATCCCTTCACTTCCAGTGCATATGTGTCTTTACTGGTGAAGCGAGTTTCTTGTAGGCAGCCTATCATTGGATCTTGATCTTTTTTCATCCATTTAGCATGTTTAAATGTTTTAATTGGAGAACATAATCTGTTTACACTCAGGGTTACTATTGATGAAGACATACTCATTCTCTCAATTATTTTCTGATGGTTTTGTGCAGCTTTGTTCTTTCTTCTCCCTCTGTTGTTCATCCTTGGGGTTTTCTGTGTTGATGCGGTTGGATCCTCCTCTTTCTCGTCTGTGCACCTGCTCTGCGGGTGAGTTGTGTCCCTTTGTGTGCTTTTACGGTGGTGGTTGTTAGCCTTTTGCCTCCAGGGTGGGCCTCTGTGATGTGTTTCTCCTGGGGCTGGTCTGGTGGTGATGAATTCGCTGTGTTTGCCTGTCTTGGAAACACTTTATTTCTGAAGCATATCTTGGCTGTATTCTTGGCTGGCAGAAATTTTTCTTAGGACTTTCTGCTTGACCTGTAAGGTTTCTGCTGAGACGTTCGCTGTTCATCAGTGGGGGTTCCCTCATATGAGGTGGGATGCTTTTCTCCTGGTATTTCTAGAATTCTCTCTTTGTCTTCATTTGGACAGGTTAACTATGATGTGCCTCCGTGAGGACCTTTTGCAGGCAAAGCTTTTAGGGCTCCTCGGATTTTTCTAGACCTGGCAGCCATGTCTTCCCCAAGATTCAGAATGTTTTTAGTGATTATTCATTGAACATATTTTCTGGACCGTTCCCTTTTCGTTCGCGTTTGAAACACCCGTACAACATAGAGAACACTCAGAAATGCACCTGTGACCCTGCACCGAGGCCAGGCAGAACTCTGAGTCATTCCACTCCGAGTGTAAGGTGCTGCCTCAGCACACAGGCAAACGCACTCCCGATGCTGCTGGACAAGCGAGACGAGCAAAGCCTCATCCCAGCGAGGCCGGTCTGCCCTCCGCAGGCTCCCCCTCTGCATTGCCCGTCTCTGTGGGGCGGCACAGAAAGAGATGGACTGTGTGTCTCCCGAGATAGAAGCGAGATGTGAAGGTGACCCTGAACGTTAAGGGCATTCAGTTCCTGCCTCCCGTAGCCACCTGTTCTCCAAACAGAGCCTGTGTTGCAAGGCCAGCAGGTTCACGACCAGGAGTCTCTGCTGGAGAGAGCGTGGGATGTCGCAGCCGTCCGAGTGTCAGATGAGCAGTCGCAGCCACACTGCGGACACGAGGCCCTGCATTGGCACAGCTGCCCTCACGGTACTCTCCCATTCGTTCACACGCGGCAATGCAAGGGGATGCGTTGTCATAGTGCACTTGAGATTTACAAAGGAAACACAGCTAAACACATACCTGTTGGCTCCTCATGTAAGACCCTAGCCTCACCCTCACATTTCCCCATGTAGTGTCCGTACCTGGGGGTGATACACCAAGTCCCATGATGTCCGGGTGAGCAGATGTGGGCATGAGCCAGCCGGGAACCGTAACCTTCCACTGATGACCTGGTCGCGAGCCTGGGCTCCGTCCCTCTCCTCCCCTCGTCCCGTGGCATGGAGCAGGTGTCTCCACCTCTGGGACCCTTGTCACCTCACCATCGAGTTTGAGGATGGGTTCTCGTGCCTCCTTCTAGGAGCTGCTCTGAGAGGAAGCCAAAATATTCGTGAAATCTGCCTCATAAATAAAATGTAATATAGAGAGATTCGGGTTGTGACTCGCTTGAAAGTGAGCTGATGTCTACATCATAGAAATAACAAGAAAATCAACCCAAAGTTTGAACATAACACCTGTACCCTCGTCTGTGAGAATTATGACTTTCCTGGGGATATTTGGGAGAGAAAATGTGTTCTTTGGGTACAATTTGAGTATCATTTCCTTTTAACTGTGGCAGATTCCTCCACTCCCAGTAGCACTTCCCCCTCTGGCTAGAAGATTCCACGAAATTGAATTACAGCTGTCTCCCTTGGGATTCCACTGGGAAGAGCCAGTGCCCTCTGTACCTTGAATCTCTAGCACGTTGGTGTCGGTGAGAACACCCGCTAAGAGCAGCCTTTTCCTAAATCCCATCATATTAGTTCGCTGCGTACATTCCATTGAGGGTGCCACGGGCGCTCAGAGATGCCTGGAGGGTGCATCGCAGGTGCGTGTGGTCTGTACTTCTGCATCACGCGTGCAGCTGCTACCCCTGCGTCACGTTTGTATTTCTGCACCATGTGTGTCTTCAGTATTTATCAGTCTCTCTGGATAATGTGTGAGGTCAGTATCTGCGTCATGCATGTGGTCAGGATTTGTGAACCCCTTAGTCCAGCGCATGGTTTACAAGGAGACTAAACGGCCTAGCACACAAGAATTCAGGGATCCGTCAGTGTCGGTCTACACTGCAATGTGGCTAGTTCTCCACAAATGTGGTTCCTTGAGAGGCCTCCCTGTAGGTGCCCCACCAGGCACTGCCCACCTCCTGCCCTGTACATCCCGCTGACCGCGCTGTCACTCTGGGACACCGAGCGCCTGTGCTCCAAGCTGGCCTGAGGCTTCCCAGGAAGAAGTAAGGTTTGTTCCTGTTTAGGAACGCCTGGCTATGCAGTGAGCTACCTGAGACAGTGCTTTCAAAACCAGCCGTCTGCTATCTCCCACGCTGCGTGCTCTGACCAGATGTGCCCGCTGGGGTCTTTGCTCAGCCGTGTTCTCCAAGGCTGGAGAAACCTCATCCCCTCCACGTGGCTGTCTTCACCTTGGCTGCCCTTGGCTCCTGCACACGCCCAGTGCCAGCCTTTCTGGAACCCAAACCACCTTCCAGACAAGAGGGCAGAGCCTGGGGGCCCGGGATTGTGGCCGCCTGCAGCCCACATGTGCCCACGTGGTCAGGGCAGGTCACAGGCTCCCATTGCAGCATGGGGACAAGACCCTGACTTGTGCCGGGGAGGATGTGCTGGAGAGGAGGGGAGGCGCTCACGGCAGCCCTGGGAGACTGCGGGGTCTATGAACAGCGGACATCAGTCCACTCTGCTACCTGCTTGATTAAAGGCCATCACAGTTACCCACTCGAACATCAGCCTGCTGAGGGTGTGCTGAATTCGGGGCGTCGCCTGCAGCTGCCTCAGCAGGACCACACCACATGATTTCCCAGGCCTTGTGGGACCCAGGGGCTGGCTCCTCCCCACGCGGTACCGAATGGTTTTGGCTGCACATCGCAAGCTTAAGAAATAATCCCACGTTTTGTCTTTGAAACTATAGTAAGATGTTTAAAGTGTATTCGTAAGTTCTCTGCTTTGCTCATGCTCAGCCCAAGCTGATGACCTCTGCTTTGGATGGGGGTGGGGGGCTGCAGCCACTCTCCCTGCTGGGCTTGGACTGATGGGAAAGAGGTGGGTGATAAATGAAGAAGGCTGCCTTTTAAAAAAAAAAAAAAGATTTATTTATTTATTCAAAAGTCAGAGTTACACAGAGAGAAGGAGAGGCAGAGAGGGAGAGAGAGAGGTCTTCCATCCGCTGTTCACTCCCCAGATGGCTGCAACAGCCGGAGCTGCGCCAATCCAAAGCCAGGAGGCAAGAGCTTCCTCTAGGTCTTCCCATGTGGGCGCAGGGGCCCAAGGACTCGGGCCATCTTCCACTGCTTTCCCAGGCCACAGCAGAGAGCTGGATCGGAAGTGAAGCAGCTGGGACTTGAACAGGTGCCCATATGGGATGCCGGCACTGCAGGCAGGTGGTGGCTTTACCCGATATGTCACAGGGCCGGCCCCTCATAGTCATTTTAGAAGGTGTGTACAGGACGTGGGTAGCTGAAGAGCTGTGACCTGGAGGGCCCATTGCTCTGTCTGAGCGAGTTTACCTTCACCGTCAGTGTATAGTAACGATGGACTTACTGTTTTCTCTCTGTGCTTTTAGCCTCTTGCTTGGCAAGGCTGGTGCGCTCATTTTATTTCTAGCTTGTCTCTGTGGCCGCCTCTCAGATTGTGCTGTCCAACAGAACTGCCCATCTTGAGGACCTGTCCAGTGTGACAGCCTCCAGCCCCACATGGCTGCTGTGAGGAGGGGCTGAATTTAGAATTGGATCTGGTTTTACTTAATTTCAACGGCCACATGAGGTGAATGGTTGCCCCAAACTGGAAAGCATAGATGCTCATTGACTTACGATGGAGCATGTCCCAATAAATCCGTCCTTTTTCTTCATTTTGCTTTGAGAGGGAGACACACACACATATACATGCACACGCACGCACACACACACGCACATGCACACATGATTGGCAGTAAGAGGGACAGAAAGAGGGCTCCCATCTGCTGGTTCACTCCCCAAATACCAGCCATAGCCAGGGCTAGGCAGGCTGAAACTGGGAGCCAGGAACTCAAACGTGGGTGGAGGAACCCAACTACTTGAGCCATCACCACTGCCTCCCAGGGTGCACACTGGCGGGAAGCTGGCATTGGGAGTGCCTGGGACTGGAAGGCAGGCACTCTGATATGGGATATGGGATGTGGGTGTCCCAGGCAGTGCCTTAACTGCTGCGCCAAATGCCTGCCCCGATAAAATCCATCCCGAGCAAACCTGTTGTGAGTCACGCATGCACTTAAGAGGCGGGACTTCACAGCTCAGCAGCAGTCCGTGGAGTCTCAGCTGTTACCCCTCATGGGCCGTGGGGCGGGCAGACGGCAGCTGCCATTATCCACAGCTGGGGAGCTATCGCAATCCAACCCTGAAAGCGGTTTCCAACAAATGCTTATTGCGTGCGCACCATGGCACAGTGGAAATTCGGTAGGGCAGGGATGTCCCTACTACTCTAGGATTTGTCTTTCTCTTCTTTATACCAATTTATACCACTTGGTTCACTTGCCTTCATCTACTATCTTTGCTAAAATTTGTGATGCTTCAGTAAATAATAATGAGGGTAAGAGGCATCTGGTCTGGCTCCCGATTTTAGGCACACACGTGTGTCAAACATTTCTAATACTACTTGCTATTTTTTTAAACAAATATCCTATTTTGTTAAGGGAATCTCTTATTATAAATATGGGGTTTTTAAAAATTAGGTCTGGCTGCTGAATTTCACCCAGTGGCTTGCGGAGTCTGCACTGGGAAGGTTTTCCCTTCTCAGACCACCTTGGATTTCAGCACCAGCAGCAAGGTGCTACCAGAGTTTCATGCACCCAGTGCCCCCGCCCACCCGCCTCACCTGAGCCGCTCGCTCTGTTTCACCAAAGCTGGGCCGTCCAGTGCTTTCTGGATGGTTCTATCTGCAGTCTGTGAGTGCGCCATTCTCCTGTGGAAGGGGATCTGCTGGTTGCACAGTGGCCCACGGCTGTGATCTGCCTGGGGTGGGATCCCGACCAGAAACAATCACCCCGCTCCGAACCATGGCAGCACCTGATCTGTACTCTTCCAGCTTGTCACCTGGGGGACCTGTTCACACAGTATTTTTTTTTTTTGCAATGTTCTTTTTTTTTTTTTAAAGATTTTATTTATTTATTTTTTGACAGGCAGAGTGGACAGTGAGAGAGAGAGAGAGACAGAGCGAAAGGTCTTCCTTTGCCATTGGTTCACCCTCCAATGGCTGCCACGGACGGCACACCGCCATCCGATGGCAGGAGCCAGGAGCCAGGTGCTTCTCCTGGTCTCCCATGGGGTGCAGGGCCCAAGCACTTGGGCCATCCTCCACTGCACTCCTGGGCCACAGCAGAGGGCTGGCCTGGAAGAGGGGCCACTGGGACAGAATACGGCGCCCCGACCGGGACTAGAACCCGGTGTGCCGGCGCCGCAAGGCGGAGGATTAGCCTGTTGAGCCACGGCACCGGCCCGAGCTGATCATTTTTTAAAAAATATTTATTTGAAAGGCAGAGTTACATAGAAGCAGAGGGAGGGAAAGAGAGAGGTCTTCCATCCGCTGGTTCACTCCCCAGATGGCCGCAATGGCCAGAGCTTCGCCAGTCTGAAGCCAGGAGCCAAGAGTTTCTTCCAGGTCTCCCACGTAGGTGCAGGGACCCAAGGACTCAGGCCATCTTCTTCTGCTTTCCCAGGCCATAGCAGAGAGCTGGATCGGGAGTGGAGCAGCCAGGACTTGAACAGGTGCCCATATGGGATGCCGGCACTGCAGGCAGCAGCTTTACCTGCAACACCACAGTGCTGGCCCCAAGCTGATCATTTTGAGTTTCCACAATGTTATCATAGACTTAGATTTTAGCTTTCAGCAAGGCGGTGCCTGTGTAAAGCAGTGCGGGGCAAACAGTGCACAAGGCATTCAACACAGATCACGATGTCCAGGCCACCTTCCTCACTCCCCGAATCTCACCCATGAGGGTGCAAGGTGCTTTCTCCAGCAGGGGCTTTCTTATTTCTAAACAGCATGCGTATGTGGCTGGAGTTTGTCCCAGTTTACATCATTGTCCGTTAAACTCCTACTGCGCATGGAGATTTCTCTCTCTCGGGCCGTTCTCATCATCCATGTATCCATGAACCTCCCAATACCATACTGCTGGGTTGCATCATTGCAATCACAGTTGAGTCATTAAGAAGTAACACTTTCTTTATAACTTTATGCTTTGCCTGGAATAACAGTTTCCTCGTTTTCCATTGCTTGGTCAGTGCATCAGAGCAGCAACCACAAAACTCACTCAAGTTCATAAGCCAGCCTCAAAATTCTGCTTCTTCCGTGGAGGTCAGACCCCTTCCTCCCGGCTGCACAGTCTGGGAAGCTCAGGCCTCTAGCATGGGACGCCGGCCGGGGTCTCAGAGTTCAGAACTCCAACTTGGACATGATCCTCTTGGACGTGGTTCTCCGGTGCCCGGCGTCCAGGCGTGCCGTGGGCAGCAGGGCCAGCCTCTCACCCATAGGCAGTGGCTGCAGGTCCTGCCATGCCGCCCAGGTCCTGAACACCTGGGCTTTGTAGCTTGGGAGCCGTCTGGACGCCTCTCGGTGCAGCCTTTCAGCGTCTTGGCTGTCACTTTTGTGAGGTTGGAGAAGCAGAAGAGAAAGTCACTCCCCATGGACGGGCAGTCTCTTGGAGACTGAGTGTCCATTGCACTTTATTTCCAGCCCACCAGCCCTGCACCCCCTGCCCCGCACACTGTTGCTACTGCAGGGGTCCACGTGCATCCCCCTCCCCGCCACAGTGGCAGGGTGTCAGCCTCTAGAACATTCCTCACAGGTGGGTGGCAATCAAGGAACAAGTAAAGGAGCACTTAGTTAACAGCTGAGGATGACTGGGATGACAAATTAAACTCTATACACTTGCGTCGAGTCTTGCCTTAATAGGAAGATTGCCTGACTTGATGTGAGCTGGGCATCTGGCTGTGAGGGGTTAAAGCAGAAATGATCAGGACGAGGCAATACGTAATTATTATGGTACACTTCGTATTATATTTCATACGTTCCTTTGAAGTCACGTGATCTTATTTGTGACTATTCTTATTAAAGCAGCAAGTTGCCATTTTCTGGTAGAGAGTCGAGCTGTGAAACAGCCAAGCACAAGCTGTCAGAAGGTGATGTTTTACGAGGTGGGGTGACCTTTCTCTATTGCGGGTGGGGTTTTCCCTGGAAGTCTGGGCATCGTCACTTTCCTGATGGCTCTGTTCACTCCCTGCTGGGAGCCCCGCCCTGCCCCCCCCCCAGCCTTCTCCGGAGGTGTGCACTTGGCCAGCTCAGCGCTCACCTGGTGCAGCCTCAGAGGCCGCTTGACCAGCCCCGCACACCGCACACACCTGTGGGGCTTCTCCGGCTGCTTTTGTACTCCATGACTTGCTTTTTTTTTTTTTAACACTTTAAAAGAGAACAAGTGTTTTCTTTCAGTATGTAAGAGCATTAATAAATGGATTTATGTAACTGAATTTTTGCAATGAATATATTTTGAGTTTTGTAAGAGAACATTTAGTAAGTCTTCTGCAAAATTTGACTGATGGCCAGCTTTTCAGAGACATATCCTTGTTCTCAGAGGTAAAACACCCCTGCATTCAAACCAAACACCTGTGTACTCCCCACTGATGTGTTTGGACAACGATCCTGCAGGTCTGGGTGGACAGAGGAAAGCCATTGCTGCTGTGTGCTAGTTTTTTTGTTTTGTTTTGTTTTTTACCCAGGTGAGCATATTGCCCTCAATATTGGAGTTTAAATGGTTTTAGCCTGGCCCAGCCTCACGTGTTACAGCCGTTTGGGGGATGAACCAGTGGGTGGAAGATGTCTCTCTTCTCTCTACTCTCAACTCTACCTTTCAAATAAATAAATAATATTTAAAAAAAATAAGAAATGTTTTTTAAAATGTGGTGCACTTGGAAGTCTTTGAGAAATTTTTCCCACCGATCTGCTCATTTCTGCAAAGCTAATTAAAATGACCATGCAAGCTCTATTCTTGGGAATACAGTTGGCGCAAGTGTGTCTCCTAGAAAAGTAATTTGCAAGATAATTATCTAATTAAGGAGCTTTCTACTTGTAAGCCATTTAAACGAACACAGCATTCCCTCCCCCCCCCCCCCCCCACGCGGAGTCTCAGCATCTCCCGTCATGGCGTCCCTCTCTCTCCTCTAGCCTGCAGCGGTGTCTGGGACAACATCACGTGCTGGCGCCCTGCAGACGTGGGAGAGACCGTCACCGTGCCCTGCCCAAAAGTGTTCAGCAACTTCTACAGCAAGCCAGGTACTGCCTCCGGGGGGCTCGCGTCTGGGGATGCTGGTTTTGTCCAACAGAAGTGGGGGCTTACCCTTTCTTTGGAACTTGCTGCAACTGAGTCTAAGAGCAGCTGGGCCATGTTAGGGTGAGCATGTTTTTTTTTTTTTAAGATTTTATTTATTTGAAAGAGCAAGTGAGCGAGAGGTAGAGCGAGTGAGAGAGCAAGAGAGCGAGATCTTCTATCCACTGGTTCACTCCCCAAATGACCACAACGGCCAGAGCTGAACTGATCCTGAGCCAGGAGCTTCTTCTGGGTCTCCCATGCAGGTGTCGGGGCCCAAGAACTTGGGCCATCTTCTAGTGCTTTCCCAGGCCATAGCAGAGAGCTGGATCGGAAGTGGAGCAGCTGGGACTTGAACCTGCCCCCACATGGGATGCCGGCCCTGCAGGCCAGGGCTTTAACCGACTGCACCCCAGCATCGGCTCCAAGCACGGGCTTTAGGGAGCAGGAGGCCAGTGTCCACCTGAAACCAAGTAGGAGCGAGCAGGGGAGGGGGACGGAAGAGCAGGTGATTCGTGGTCAGGGACGGACACCTGGGAATCAAAGCGCCAAAACCAGGTGAGCCCAGGTGAGGTGAGACTAGGGGCGAGGAGAACAAAGGAAGTTTCCGTTCACGCCTGCGGAGGCTCCCAGAAGCCCCCGGGGTGGGCACCTTCCCAGGGGGCCTCTCAGGAAGGGGAGACCACTCGGCTTCCAGGAGACCTGATAGGATGGGAGGAGCAGCCGCCAGAGCTGCAGCTTGGTGACCATCAGGAGGCATTGTCCAGCCCACCTCGTGTCACCTGTCTGATTTCGCTGGAGACTTGCGGCTTCTGAGTTCCCAGAGACTCAAAGGATGCCCCCGGCTCCCTTCCTCCGTGCCCAGGGTGTGCTCCCCCAGTGACATCCACACGTCTCTCGCTTGGTCCTGGGAATGTTGTCTGTTTCCCAGTGGTGGTAAGTCAACCCACTTTTCTCTTTTTTTTTTTTTTTTGACAGGCAGAGTGGACAGTGAGAGAGAGAGAGACAGAGAGAAAGGTCTTCCTTTGCCGTTGGTTCACCCTCCAATGGCTGCCGCGGTCGGCGCGCTGCGGCCGGCGCACCGCGCTCATCCGATGGCAGGAGCCAGGAGCCAGGTGCTTTTCCTGGTCTCCCCACGGGGTGCAGGGCCCAAGCACTTGGGCCATCCTCCACTGCACTCCCTGGCCACAGCAGAGAGCTGGCCTGGAAGAGGGGCAACCGGGACAGAGTCCGGCGCCCCGGCCAGGACTAGAACCCGGTGTGCCGGCGCCGCAAGGCGGAGGATTAGCCTGTTGAGCCACGGCGCCAGCCTCCCACTTTTCTAAGCACGAAGATTTGTGCTCAGGGACGGACACCTGGGAATCAAAGCACCAAAACCATGGTGAGCCCAGGTGAGGAGGGACTAGGGGCAAGAGGTAGAGCAGGAGGAGCGAAGCACCTTGCTTGGGGAACTCCCATCTGCGTCTTGGGCAGATGTCGGAGGTGAAGCCGTGCACACCGAGCGTGTGGAAGGTCTTCAACACGGAACAGTGGGGTAGAGGCTGGGAAGAAGCCACAGGAGGCTCACAAAGCAAGGTTTCCTCTCCCCTCGGTCGAGCACAGTGAGGCCCTGTCCCAGCCCTCTCCAAGGTACAACCTGCATTATTCCAGAGGGCCTGAGCTTGAAAATCTATCCCAGCCAATCAACACCATTTCTGCTGAATGGCTTGGGCTATAAATATTCCCCCTGGAAATTCCAAATGAACTGGCGCGGTCCCAGGCGTCTCCTAATTGGACGTATGGTTCTGATTGCTTCCAGAACGCACACAGCAGCCTGGTAGTTTCACACTGGCAGGCGGCAGAGCCGCCATCGCTGGGCCATCTGGTGCAGCCAGCCCAGCCTCTGCCAGACCGGAGCCATCTGGGGTCCCAGCCCCAGGTGTTTACTCTCGGCCTCTGCTTTGAGTCATCGTGGCTCCTTGTTTGGAGAATCCAGCTCTGTCTGTCTTGAGTAGGGCTGGGCTGGGCTGGGCTGGGTGCCCGCTGTCGCTGGCATTGTACACCAGCGGCCGAGGCCTTAGAACACAATTGCTCAGAGGCAAACCGGGAGTCTTGGGACAGAAGTAGGACTCGATGCAGCCCAGTGCTTTCCAGTTCACAGAATACTCTGCCCCACACGGCAGTCGCTCCCGCCTCTCCCAGGGAGCTGGAATGAGAAACTGCACACGTTCAGGATGAGGTCGGCCCACAAATGCAGAGGGGTTCAAGGCTCAGACTGTACCACAGCAAAAAGTCGTTCTCCCCTTTGACTTCCCATCCCGCCAGCAGGTGGAGGGTCCGGGTGCCCTGCACAGCTCAGATGGCCTCTGGTGGCATTGTCGCAGGTAGCCTGGCATGTCGTCATGACAACCAGTACCCCAGCACGCGCCCTGCTGTCTCTGTGCCCAGGCACGGCGGCAACTCCTCCTCCAGGTCCCACGCTTGCCCTGTGGCGCTGGGACCTGGGAGGTGCATTCACCCCTGGCCTGGCCTCTAGCTGTAGAGTGCTTTGGGCACTTCCTGCCCCCACCTCTGCAGGAGACAGTGAACCAGCTGTCCGCTCAGAGCAGGAGGAGGGGAAAGGGACAGTGGGTGGGGGAGGGGGAGTCAGGAGTTCACTCTCTGCAGACAGCCTCCTGTGAACAGTGCCTGTTCTTGATCTGCGCACAGCTACCGGCAGGCAGCGCTAACAGCTCTGGTCTGTTTCCCTCCTTGCCATACCCTGTGTGTGTGTGTCCTTGTCTGTTTCCCTCCTAGCCATACTGTGTGTGTGTGTGTCCCCTTACTCCACGGTGTCCACCTGCTGACCTGGCACTCAAGGCTGTGCCCAGCCTGGTGGGAGCAGATCAGCCTCCTGCGAGCATGCATGGACTTGGGGGCAGCTCCAGGGCATCCCCGGGACCTCAGTGGAGGTTGGTGTAGACTGAAGAGGACTTGAAATCCCCCTAAAACTGTAGCCTTGGTATCTGGGCCTTGGGCTGTCCCCTGTCTCCACCACCCTGCGTGACAAGGAATGTCGGTGCCCCTCGCCAGCGTGAAGGTTTTGGTTTTCATGCTCTGGCTCATCAGAGCAAGTGACCAGGGGGACCGCTGTAGTGTGGAGAAGTGACGGGGCTCGGGGCTCAGAAAACCTGTCACTCCCGCTCAGTAGTGACCGAACCTTTATTTTCCCTATCTGTAACATGGGGATACAATGCCATGAAATCTGCTCTGAAAAGCAAGAAGCTGCCAGACAGCAGAGACGGGCACCGGATCAGCAGTGCCCAGGGCAGGTGGCATGGGAGGGTCTGAGCGCCGTGGGCTCTGTAGTGAGGGCTGCCCGTGACAGGTGCTCTGGGCGTGGTTGGCTCAGGAAATGAGTATCCTCCTCCTGCCTTCCCACTTGGCTTGTCACTCACTGTTCCCTGTTGTCACCTGCTAAGGACACAGTCTTGGACAGCACAGGGACCATTGTATCTTAATGCATGGTTTTAGATCATTTAGGAGCAAACAATGGGACTGTAAGATGACAAGTGCCTTCCTTGTGGGCAGTTCAGACTGAATTGCTGTCGTTTGTTCCAGTGTCCGGGAGCAAGTGGGAGGCTGCCCTGTGCTCTTTGATGGGCAGTGAGAGGTGAGGAGGAAGCTTGCGAGAGCTGGGTCCAGTGAGCTGGAATAGGCCAGCTGGCCCCAGGATGATTGGGGCTTGGCCATCGCTGTCACTTACGGTGACAGAATCTGAGAGTCTGTTAAGAATTGCTCCAAAATACCAGTGCTCACACTTGCAGTCATTTACTGAGGATTACAGCTTCTATCTTTGGCATTGCCTCATGGCACAACGCACTCACTGGCAGCACTCGGGGCCCCAGCAGCCCCCTGAGCTGGCTCACTGGCCAGGCGAGGCAGCTGAGGAAGGACTGAGTGGCAGCCCCGGCTCCTCGTGGCCATGGGCGAGAGCTAGCGTTCTGAGACAGCGCAGGAAGCCTGTGCACTTGTGGTTATAAAATATCTAAACTTCTCTTTCCAGGAAACATCAGCAAAAACTGCACGAGCGATGGCTGGTCGGAGATCTTCCCGGATTTCGTAGATGCCTGTGGCTACAGTGACCTGGAGGACGAGGGCAAGGTAGGTTACCGTCGTGGCCCCGTGCGATGTCACCATCTACTTCCCGGCACTGCACACCGCCAGCAGCTGAGGTTTTACTGAAATTCCCTTAAGAGCACCCTGTCTCTCTAGACTAGTGCAAAGTCTCGATTTCCATTCTGCCGCTTGGGCTTGGGGGTTAGTGGAGTACGCCATCAGCTCCGAGATGGGGAGAAGGAGGTTTCCTTTACCTGCCGTCACTGTGTCTGGAAGATGGGAGACATGTGACCGTGGGCTGGACCTGCTGGAATCAGCCTTTCTCATGTATCCCACAGGGTTTTCTGAGCCCTCATTCTGCAACAGCTGTGACCAGAGTTGGGGCAAGACAACAGTAGGAGAGGTACAAATAGGCAACAGGTTCAGGCATCAGTAAAACTACAAGGCAGTCAATGAACGCATGTTAGAATAGCGTTCTTGTCTCCATATCTTGGGTACCGTGAATGATGTTGCAATGGACGTGGGAGTTCAAACATCTCAGACATACGGATTTAGGTTCCTTTGCATGATGTATACCCAGGGGCCCGGAGGCTGTTCCGTCCGCATGAGCACCCCGCAGCGCCATGGGGCATGGCATACCGACGAATGTCTGTGCAGCTGTGTTGCTCAAATCGCTGTCTTATGTGGACGTGCGCACCAAATAAACCTGCAGCCGGAGGTGTGTGTAGACATGTCCTCCTACAGAGGCGCTAGGTGTGGCTGAGAGCGTGGAGAAATACTGAGCTCACACGTGTGCTCATGCGCATAGATGTACACACACACACACACACACACACACGCACGCGCGCCTTCCGCAGGACCACAGAGTGCTAGATGAGAGGACTCACCTGTGCAGCTGAGGCTCCCTTGGCTCTCCTCGTCCTCACAGAGGTGCCCTCCTGGCCTCCCAGTCCCCCAGGGAGACCTGGTCAGTGTGGCTTCAGCGTGGGACTGGCCCATCTTCTCTGTGTCCCTTCCTGCCCAGGGCTGTCTCTGCTCTCTTCCCTAAGAGCTTCAACTCGGAGCCGGCTCTGTGCGTGCGAGTGATTGAACCCTGGTTAAGAAGGCGATGGGGCTGGTGCAGCTGCCGTTTTTTTTGAGTGTGCACTTGAGCTGGATGTAATCACCAGTATTTCCTCTTTTGGGAATTGTTAGCAACCCGCTTCCCAGATGGAGAAACTGAGGGTTCCAGCCATGCTGTGGCCTGCTTCCCCGCTCACAGCAGAGGCTCGTGGGTCTGATTACAGAGCAGGGAGGCTCGCTGCCCATATCTGCTTTGACTTCCACAGTTGAAGGCTCCAGCCGTGGGTTGGGTTGCACCTGTGTGAGTGGCCCAGTCTAGGACAACGCTGACCCTTCGGGCACATGCAGGAGTCCCTGGTCAGAGCCCTGCTGAGATTCCCGCCATGAGGCATCCGGCACTGGCTCCCACAAAGGCTTCTCCCAGCCCTGGGGGGATTGTGACAGCTCGCCAGCAGGATGCTCGCTGGGCGCACGTGCCCAAACCCTCGGCTCGGCTATGGAGAGAAGAGCGCTTTGTGACCTCCCTCGGGGTGCGTCCCTCGGTTCTGCCATGAGTGCTGTCACGGGGCGGGGCCACCTGCACCGGCTTCCGTGGGCAAGGGAGCTTCCTGCTAGGCCGTGGTGATGAGAGGGATGGAAAGGGTCTCAGTAGGCGTGCTTTGTTCTCACCTGTTTGTGCCGTGCGTCATCGCCGGTATTAGCTTGGCTCCGACACGAGGGCTGAATGCTCTCCGTGGCTGTCACCCTTTGGTTGGGAGCGGGGCCCTGAGTGGCGCCCGGTTCCCCTGGGGCACAGGAAGAGCTGCCTGTGAGCTTACATCAGCCTGCTGTGTGCACTGGGAGGGATGTTGTGGGCACAGCCCCGGAATTCAGTGTCGATCCACTCCACCCACACATCCCCGAGGTCACGTGGGAGGCCCCTCAGCAGCCTCGGCCAGACGAGGGAGCTGGGGAAACTGAGGCACAGGGGAAAAGCTGCCGCTGCTGCACCGGCAGTGGACAGAGCTGACGGCCTGCTGCAACCGAATGCCCGTGGGTCTGCCCCCCCCCTCGCACCGGGCCGTGTTCCACGGGCCCCTGCTGGCCACGCCTTCCCATCCCCTCCCTCATCCCTAAATCCTCAGACAGGTTTGGAGAGTTAGTCACATCCTGTTTTCCTCGTGGTCGCCCAGGGGCCGCCTCCCAGGTCCGCGTCGGTGTGTTTAGCGCTGTCTCCTCGGCTCCCACGGATAAGGCCCAGCTGCTCCTACCCGGGCAGGCTGGGGGTGAGCTTTTACTCAAGTCCACTTGACAGTAGCATAAAGCAGCAGGAGCCCTGGGCCGGGCTGGAATGTGTTTAACTTTCAACTCCGGTTGCCCCGTCAGGAAGGTGGGGGACAGATGCCACCCACGCCACACACTTGTGTGCAGCCCGGTCCCCAGCGTATCCATGTTGAGCCTGGATTTGAGAACACGGCTCTGGGGGTGGGGGTGGGGTACCTTGGGTTCCAGTGCTCAACCCAGGAAACCACCCTGGTGGCTTTCTTGGAGGAAAACTTTAACCCCACGGAAAGCACTGTTTTGGGGGAAAGACAAGCTTTTAGGCCTTGTGTTTTGTTTTTAAAAGATTTGAGAGGCAGAGTTACAGAGGGAGGGACAGAAAGGCCCTCCATCTTGGGTTCACTCCCCTTATGGCTGCAATGGCCAGAGCTGTGCCAATCCGAAGCCAGGAGCTTCTTCCAGGTCTCCCACACAGGTGCAGGGGCCCAAGCACTTGGGCCATCTTCCACTGCTTTCCCAGGCCATCAGCAGAGAGCTGGATCAGAAGAGGAGCAGCAGGGACACGAACCCAACCTATATGGGATGCCGGCACTGCAGGCAGAGGTTTAACCCACTATACCACAGTGCCAGCCTTTAGGCCCAGTTCTGGAGACTCTGCATTTTGTCAGAAGCAGAGACTGCTTGCCCTCTCCCAGCATGATGTCCACGGAACCTGTCACACCCTGCGTATCTCACTATGGGAGGTGCCTGGCCTGGCCCTGCCTGGACATGGCCAAACCATTTTAGGAGCTGTGAAGAAGGCTCCAGCGACCAGGAGTCTCGCAGCTTCCGTGGACAGTGGAGGTGGGGAGACCGCGGTGTCCACGCTGGAGCACAGATGCGGAGCGTGGGCACCACGGCTGAGGCTTGCGTTGTTACTCTAGGAGGCAACAGGCCCCATGTTGGTGGAGAGCAGTGTCCCAAGACCTCGAGCAGCACTGCTGTCCACTCGTTCTCGTTCATTCTGTGCGTGGACGTTTCCTGGGAACCTCTGTTCTAAGCTCCCCTGAGAGTTCAATGTCCATGGTGGCAATTGGGCCCCCGTGGGGAGTTACACTCGAGCTCGTTGTCCCCGCACTGCCCTTGGTCGCAGCCCAGGAGGCACTCCCAGAACACTGTTTGGGAAACTTCAGAGTCTGGTGCTTCGCAAGGGCCCCTGACCCAGCTCCTGCCTGCGTGAAACCCAGAGCATCCGGGGTCCGTGATGCTTTTCGTCCAGCCTGAAGAGCGATTTTTCTCCTTAATTAAACGTTCCAGAGATTCCGCAGATATCCTAAGTGCATGTTCCTTGCTAATGGATTAGAAAGTCAAAATATTTTCATGTGAGAAAGTGAAGAAAGGGATGGCACGAAACCAAAATGAGGAGTTCTTCAGATTGCATTCTCCACTCCTGAACACTTCGAGTGCTTGCTGTCTTCACAGACAGTACCCACTGCAGGCCACGCTGGACGCCCCGAGCACCAGCGCAGTTTCCAGAGGGGCCTGCGATGCCTGAGGCTGGGCACCTGCCTGTCCAGCATGCACAGGGCAGCCTCCTGGGGCGCAGACGGGTTCTCCCGCCCCTGTGGCCCATGCTTCAATATATCCGCATCTTTTCCACTGCAGGTGGCAGATGTATATTCTAAATTGATTTCCTGTGTGCACATGCGTATACACACATGCAGCCAAACCCACTCAAGGTATGGCATATGCAGTCGTTAGTAGCTTGGAACTTAATTGAATCCAAGAGAAAAATTAACCTCTGCAGAAGTCACAAAAGCGGGCAATTGAGAAGATGAGATGTAGTCAGTAAGGAGGGGTCTTCTGCAGGGAGCAGGGGTGTGGAGACCCTCGAGGACCATGGTGGAAGCCCCTGAGAGAGAGGCCTTCCATCTGCTGGTTCACTCCCCAATTGGCAGCGACGGCTGGAGCTGGGCCCATGTGAAGCCAGGGGCCAGGAGCTTCTTCCAGGTCTCCCACATAGGTGAAGGGGCCCAAGGACTTGGGTCATCTTCCACTGCTTTCCTAGGTCATAGCAGAGAGCTGGATCAGAAGAGGAGCAGCTGGGACAGGAACCGGCGCCCATATGGGATGCTGGCACTGCAGGTGGAGGCTGAGCCCACTACGCATGGCACCGGCCCTAGCGGCCCTCTTCTGTCACCAGCTTCCACGTCCACACTGTTCCACGTCTGAGTCCTCCTATCAAAGCCACTTTTCGACCTCTTCACTCCGTGGCTCAGGGACATTGTCACAGCAGGCCTTGTGTCTCTCAGTGCTTGAACAGTGGGTCAAGCCGATGGAAGGATTTAAATGCTAGCCTGCTGGGCAGAGCCGACAGGTGGGACTGGGGATCATGTTGTGCATAAACAGGATGGGAACCCCATAGTGACAGCACAGCCCAAGTGAAGATGGAATGGTGGGCGCTGTAGCAGCCAGCTGACGGGAGGCGAGGGTGGTGGCCGGCCCCCACAGAGCTGTGCATAGACCACAGGTGCACACAGAACCCCGGGGTTTTGTCAGGATGTAGGTCCTAGCTCAGGGTCTGCAGGGGGGCCCAAGATCCAGAGTTTGCAGAAGGTTCCTAGAGGATGGGCGCAAGGCCTCGAGTCCTACAGGAGAGGCAGGAGCCTTGGTCTCGGAAGTCCGGTCTTGATTGGGCCCCTTCCAGCAGCCTCCCATCACCAAGTAATTCTGGACTAATTCTCCTGGCCCCAGAGACCTCTGGACTGCCTTAAAGTGCTGCTCAGCATGCTCAAAGCTGTCCTTCAGGCCCCTGCACTTGAACTTTAGACATTGAATGTCCTGCTTGCCAAAGGCCTGGATGCCTCCCCCTCAAAATCTGAAGGGGCAGCAGTTCACCTGCAGGGATTTGAAGATTTATCTCGGGCAGGGCTGGAAGAGCGTGGAATTGGGGGTGTACCCTGGTCAAGTCAGTGTCCGGTGGGAACAAAGCAGTCAAATCTCTTAAGACCTCAGCACTTGGCGTCCCCGTCCCCGCCACCTTCGTGCCTGTGGTCCAAGATGGCAAGAAGGTCAGGAGTCGTGCTGGGATACGCCACAGGACAGCGGCCCCAGCAGCGCGCTGACGGCCAGCACTTGAGGGGTCTGCTCCCTCTGTATTATATATTTGCTAGCATACTTCTTAAATAAAGGGCATTTGTGCTAAATTTAGCCAAGAGAGCTGTTTGGAAGTGCAGCCCTCGTGTGCGTCAAGTGGACACATTTCTTCCATATTATGCCATATTCCTAAAAATATTTACGCACTCTCCTCCCAGCACCCAGACCACTGGCTGCTAACTTCACTCCACCAGGGTTCCCCAGCCCTGACAACTCCAATCCCAGCAGCCAGCACTGCTGGTAACCCTGGGATGCGCTGGGTCCCCGCAGACACCTGCCCAAGATCACTCCAACCGGGACTCGCGGTCAGGATCCAAGGAAGCAGAGCACCCCACTGGCTGTCAGCCTTGAGGGTGCACCAGCCCACAAGTCCTGGGACACCCTCGTTTGCTGTGTGGAAAACAGAACAGGAGCCCCCCCCCAACAGTGACAGCACAGCTCAGGTGAGGGGATGGAGGTGTGCGTGGGAGATGGGGGCTCATCTCAGCTTCAAGGCTGCTGCAAGGTCAATTCTTTGTCTCATTTCACACTGTGTGGCAGAAGGAGGCCTTTGCATTTGTGGAGCTGAGGGCACAGTGAGAGCTGTGCGCTGGCAGGGGACACACGGAGCAGGGGTGGCAAGGCCACCAGCCCTGGGCAGGCTGTGCTGGGTGACTCCAACAGGAGCCAGTGGCTTGGGCTGAGAGCTGGATCCGCAGCTGACGGGGAAGGTGTGCAGGCAGGAACCTGCTGCCGGCAGAGGTGGGATTCAGAAGTTGCCTCTCAGGACCAGCACAGCGTTAGCTGTTCTGACACTCATTTGACCTGCACCTGTGTGCATGGTGCTTTCTGGATAAACGCATGAGTCTTGTCAAGGCCAAGGGAGAGACAGGATGGGGGCAAGGGGTTGGAGAAGGAAGTCCTGCACACACTCGTGCCCCAGCATAGGCAAGTGAGTCTCAGTTCTTCAGAAAGAACCTTTTAGGACAGATTGTCCCGGAAGGAGGAGGATGAAGGTGAAGCAGTCAAGGTACGCAAGGAGCGCAGCACTAGGATACGTCCACGGAGAGGGGTCATTCTGGAGGTGGTGGGACATAGAGGAAAAGGCGCACCTCTTGGGGCCTCCACGTCCCGTATGAGGGTGCCTGGTCTCGGTCCCGCTCCTCTGCTGCCGGTCCAGCTTCCTGAGAGGCAGTAGGTGATGGCTCAAGTGCTGGGTTCCAGGCCCCCAGCTTTGGCCTGGCCCAGCCCCGGCTTTTGCTGGCATTTGGGGAGTGAAGCAGTGGATAGAAAGATCTCGGTTGCTCTCTTGTTCTCTGCCTTTCAGATAAAGAATGAACATATAAAATAAAATTGTAGGTCCTTTAAAAAAGACCAGTCAAGTTTATGCCAAGTTAGTCTTTTAACCTTGGCTGTTGTCAGGACAGTAAAGAAACCACTGATTGCATTCTCTCTCTGCCGTATCTTTGTAAAAACCCATTTTGTAGTAACAAGAATGGTGCAAGGGACCCCACAGGCGGTACTTTGGAAAGTGTGTCAGAAAATGGAATTCAAAGATTTTTGTTTTGGTGCAAACTCTCTTGAACTCTGTGCATAGCTTTTTCCCCGAGATGCTTTTCCCGACCCTCTGCTGTGGTCTGGAGCCCTCCTCACCGGCCGCCTGGGCTCCTCCTCGCTCTCCCAGAGACGTGGCTGCACATGTCTCTCCCACCTCTTAACCGTGTCAGGGCGTGTCTTCTAAAAGCAGGTCTCTTCGCTTCCACAGCCCCAGTCCTGTTATGAAATCTATGGAAACTTAACATTTTTTCCAATGCTAACTTCTAATCTGCAACTCCACTCCAGTTCATGAATTCTCCCCTGTAGGATCATGTGGCATTGTTTTCCAGGGCAAGCTTCACATGTGGTTATTTAATTGTGGTGGTTCTTGTGGCTCATTATTCTAGAACCTTCTGGGGAGTGTCTCGTGGTATCTGTGTGTGTGTGTAGACTCCAGGCCTCTTTGGCCCCAGTGTGGCATCATCTCGGGACGAGATGCAGCCAGGGACTTTTTTTTTGAAGCCCAGGTAAGAACACTAGGCAGCAAAGCAGAGTTCCCAGTTCCTGGGTCACTTGCCTTTTTTTTTTTCCTTTCTTTTTTATAATCATAAAGGTTAACGCTCAAAATAGATCTCAGTGGGCTAACCCACTGTGGCTGTTTCTTTACCTCAGCGGTGGCAAAGTCGGATGGTAAAAGAAATCAGGTCTCCCTCTCACCCCGCCACAGCAGGGGAGGAACGCTGGGTAGCTACGTAAAATGAGGAACGCGCCACCTGGAGTCGCAGCCCCTCGCTGCACAGGGCTCTGCCTCGTGCCAGGGTTGCCGCAGATTCGCCATGGGCCAGGCTCACGGAAACCAGCTCCTGGGGTCATTGTGGTGCAGGCCTTCCCACGAGCAGTCGGTCCTCATTCAGAGCGGGGCTAGGCCGGCACCCTCTCCTGCCGGGGGCACCCCGGGACCCCACAATGTCTCTGCTCTTCTTCCCTGGGAGACCCAAGAGCTGAGCCTGGCAGCCCGGGGATGTGGCCATTGTCACGGATGGTGGGCTAGTTTGTAGATGCTGGGAAAAGTTGAGAAGTCCCCGTCTTTGAACAAGACCTCATCAGCTGGGCAGAGAGATGGCTGACAAAGCCAGGGGGCTGGGGGTGACGTGAGCCTTCCATGCCTTCCACCAGCACCCTCAAAGACTTCATGAAGCCCAAGACAACTGCAGGGGTGACTACAGATTGGTGCTTTGTCACCAGCCATGCTCTGGTCTCCGGCTGCCTCCCTGGACGTTGGAGCCATGTCTCTGCCCTTGCTGGATTGACCTTGACTTGCCCCCAGGCTTCTGCCACCTCCTTCCTGGGAGAAGCTGCAGCTCGCTCACTGTGTGTGCCGGAGGCAGCGTGCAGCCTGGGTGGCTACCATGTCCCTGCAAACACCCCTGAACTTGATCGCACACGGACCATGTCCCTCTTACATAAAACCTCAGAGAAACAAGTCTGGCAAGAAGCATCCGGGAGCTCAATGGAAGGGGGTTGTCTGGGTGCACTGGTTTGGCGCAGTGATGTGCAAGGAGAGAGACTCAGCACTCTGTAGTAAAACAGGGCGGGGTGGGGACAGTGAACGAGAGAAGGTCCCTGTTGGCAGAGGACAGTGGCGGGCCAGAACCCAGAGGCTCACCTGCCACCCTTCCGTTCTGAGCAGAGCAGCCCAGATGAAAGGGTGGGGGGAGCGATGGTGTCAGTAGTGGCTGGTCCCTGTTCTGACAAGGTCACTCGGCGCTCAGCCAGGTGGCGGGGCGGGGCACCTGTGGCCCTTGCACGTGGTGTTCTCAGCTGCCTCACGGGCGACATTACCTGATTTAACGCCGACCTCATGGTCTTGCTCGCTCTGGGCTCAGCCTGCAGAGTCAGGCTTTGGCAGTGGGAGGACGAGACGGCACCAGGGCTCCCCTCACACCCTGTTCCCCTGGGACTGCCCGTGGCCCAGGCTCCCGCCGGCTCTCCCCAGGCAGCACAGGTTGTCAGGGGGATGAAAACAGTGGCTTAGTCGATCGATCAGAGGGCTCCCGGCTCAGGGGGTCCCAACCCCTTCCCGTGGCACTTGTCAGTTACAGGAGAACTGGAGCTGCAGTGGAGGCCCTCGCCCTGCCCCACCCCTGCGCTCTGCAGCACCTGCTCAGAGTGGTTGCGCCCGGCTCGAGGTCCCACCTCTCTGCTGGGTGGCGCAGGCTCCTGGGTAAAGGGTAGCCCCTAGGCAAGCCAGGCGTGGTTAGTGTGGGACCCTGGTCTCAGTTACTGTAAGGAGAGAGAAGCAAACAGAATGTGAGCCCGGCAGCTCTGCCATGGTCACGCCGTATCCCGTCTCTTCTTGTCACAAAAGCGTGGCGTCCTGTCCCAGGAAGAACAGCAGTGAGTGGGGTGTTCCACGAATCTGGCCACGGAGGCGAGCCAGTGGCACTAGTGTCCAGGTGCCTTTTTCTTGGGTTGAGGACGTAAGAGAAGCAGACACAGTGTCCACATGGGCATGGCATGGATTTTGAAGCTAAGCAGGGGTTATATATTTTTAAATTTTGATTTATGTTCTTGAAAGGCAGAGCAATGAGGGAGGAGGGAGTAGGGGAGAAGTAGAGAGAGAGAGAGAGAGAGCGCTTCCGTCTACTGGTTCTCGTGCCAAATGACCACAATAACTGGGGCTGGGCCAGGCTGAAGCCAGGAGCTTCATCCAGGTCTCCCACCCTGGGGGGCAGGGGCCCAAACACTTGGCCATCTTCCACTGCATCCCAGGCACGTTAACAGGGACTGGATTGGAAGCATGGAGTAGCCGAGACTCAAACCAGGCACTCCAGGATGGGGTGTGGGCTTCCCCAAGCAGCTGTTCCACCCGCTTCACTGTGCCCCAACACCTGCCCCTGGGGGAGGGTTGAGATCTCAGATGATACGAGCTGCCAAGTGCTGAGCCTGGGGGGCTTTATCATTGTGGGAGGGGGCTCGAGGCAGAGAACTGCCCCCCCCCAACACTGTGTCTTTTTTCAGTGATGAGCAAAGTTTGTCACACCCTCCCCCCCGTTCACCTCCAGCTCAGCCATGCCTGCTAGATAACCATAGCCGGATTCGACCCGGCAGTGACAAGGCCTGGAAACTGCCCACTGGCCCCACGCTCCTGGCTCAAGGTCCAGTTTCTTTCCCAGGTGCATTTCTGTCCCTGCACGGTGATTTCTCCCTCTCCCTGCGGCGATCCCCGTGCCGATGGCGGCATCAGCCCGTGTGTGCCTGGAAGGCTTCCTCGTTACCCTGCGTGTAGCATGCAGCCAGTAAATCAGCGTGGGCTGTTAGGCTCCCATTTCCTCTTGGAGGCCGTGGGGCAGCTCTTCAGTGTTTCAGTTTACAGATGGAGAAAAATGAGTTATGAAATGTTTCCTTGTTAGCGAAAACCAGTAGCGTGTCTTTAACGTCTGGAATGCACTAATAACGTTAGCTACAATGATAGTAATATTCATGAAGGACTTATTCCATTCTGAGCACTTTTCTTTGCAGTGTATGACTTAATGACCAGCAATGCTGCAAGACGGGAGCTGTCCCCATTTCTCAGATGGGGACACCAAGGCAGAGACAGGCCGGGGTTACCATCTCCCCGCTCTTTCCAGGTAGTGATTGACCCAGAGTGGACTCCAGCGTCACGGCTGTCATTCGCTTTGCCCTTACCCTGTGGTGCTCCCCCACCCTCCATGTGGCACCCTGTTTGTTCCCAGCCAGGGCAGTGTCTGTGGTCCACGAAGCCCCTCCTCACATCAGGAGTTAGCCCGGCTGGGAGACGCTGTGCTGTCCCGTCACTCACCGTGATGTGAGTGCTTGGCGGTCTGCTGAGCCCAGTGGCAGATGTGTCCCCTGTGTCCCGGGCCGTAGCTGTGCTCTGTGGCCTGACAGCACTGAGTGGCAGTCCGAGGCGAATGGACGATGCCCTGGGGTAGGCGGAGGAAGAACCAACCTCAGCTCATCTGGAAAACCAGGGGTTCCTTGCTGTCTTTCTCGGGCACAGCAGCTCCTGTGCGTGGTAGGTCGCGTTTGCAGGAGTGGAGACACAGCTGGGGTCCTTGCGCCCTGCCCTGCCCTGGGATTCCACGCAGGCTTCCATCGGCTTTGTCACTGCCTGCATTCCTGGGTGTTGCTCTGGCATCCGTGTCTAGCCATTAGAGCCGTGACAGCGTCCACCTCACAACTCTGTGGCCGTCCTCTAGGCCGTGTGAGATGAGCGCTGACATTTTTTTGTAGCAGGAGCCGGGGGGCAAACTACTGACATCATAAGCTGATGTCCAAGACACACTTTTGCCATTCAAGTGAAACGCGTCATGTTTGCGTTTTTGACGTGATTGTCAATGACAGTACCGATAAGGAACCAGAGGAACCGTGGGAGGAGGACCCTGTCCAAGGAACAGAGTCTTGTTAGAAGGGCACGGCCAGTGTCACAGCATGTGCTGGCCTGAGAGGCCTGGGCGGTTTGGAGAAATCAGCCTAGATCCCACGCCCGTCTAGAGAGGAACTGCACACCGGCCCACCTGGGGTTGCAAGCCTGTCTCATTATTCCCAGACTCGTAGAAGCCATGAGGTCATGTGCCGCACCCCACCCCCCTCCTGCGGCTCCTTTAAAGGCAGAAGCTATGCGTGGCAGGGCTCCGGCTCTGCCAAGCCTTTGCCAGTCTCCCGCCCCCTGGAACTGGTTAGAACAGGCTCCAGGAAGAGCTGCTGCCCCAGGGCTCCCGGAGTCCATCCATCCTGCAGCTTTCTCCAAAGCCAACACAAGGCGAGGGCCGCTGGACAGACCTCCGCCCTCGGGGGTCCCCACTGGGGTGCAGGCGTGAAGCCGAATGCTCAGGGCCCCTGCCAACGCTGGCCAGGCGTGGCCCTCTGTTGCCTGGGGGCCCATTCAGTAGCACCTCTGCAGGTGTCTGGGGACAGGACATGGGGAGGGAGCAGAAGCAGGACCAGGGGAGCCTGAACATCCCGCCTGTCTCCTCCCGCCTGTGCCGCCCCTGCCCCAGGCTTCCTGGCCACCTGTCCTCTCACCTGCTAAGTGCTCCCCAGGTGGCTGCCACCCACAGCGAGCTCCCTCCCACCCCTGCTTGTGCCTCGGGGCACAAGCGGGGTCTGGATGGTCCGCCTTCCTTTGACCTGCTGCAGAACTCAGCAGAGAGAGCACTTTGGCCCCGGTTCCTGCGTCATGGCGTGTGTCCGTCTGGTTTGTCCGAGGGCGGGCCAGCTCTCAGGATCCGTGAGCTGGGTGTGGCAGTGTCAGGTGGTAGAGATTTGCTCACACCTGCAGGGCTCTGAAAGCAGTCACTTCCCGCCCAGTGGTGAGGGCACCACGGGAAGACAGAGTAGGTCCCCATCAGACGCATCGCAGTGTCCGCCTCTCTGGCTTACAGACCAGCTAGAGGAGGAGGGGAGAGGGCAGAGCGAGGCAGTGACCTGCCACCCACAGCACCAGGTGGGAAGCTTCAGGCGCTGCTGGTGGCCTTGCCAGGAACCCGCTGGCCTTGCCAAGGGGCTTTGTACCTATTTGTGTGAGACCCACGGTTAGAAACACACTCGACACAGTGCCAGCATAGACTGCGGTTCCTGGCTCACTTTAATTAATTAATCAATTTTAACTTATTTTAGAGACAGAAGAGAGAGGTTCACTCCCCAAATAGCCACGACAGCCAGGGCTGAGCCAGGCCAACACCAGGATCCAGGAGATCGGTGGTGGTCTCCCTTGTGGGTGGCAGGGACCCAACAACTTGAGCCGTCACCTGCGTTCTCCCAGGCTCTGGGAGCTGGAATGGGAGGCACCGTCAGAACTCGGACCCGGGCATTGTGATAGGGGATGTCTGTGTCCCAAGCGGAGTTACTGCTAGGCCAAACACCTGCCCCTCCTTTTTAAGCATTGCCCGTTACCCGCAAACTGACAGCAAGATTATAAATAGGGAGACAGTAAAACATGTCTAGAGAGGAAGGGGAGGTATTGATGACTCCCCGGGACCGTGCCTGGTCTGGGAGAAACTCTGGCCCACTGGGAGCCGTGAGTGTAGCCCAGTGATCTTGGGAAGGGCTCTGCCACTGTCATTCTCCTGGGAAGTCGGGAGTGGGTGGAAAGTTCAGAGCGCACCTTGTCTAATCTCGTTTTAGAGATTGGGAAACAGCCCCAAAGGCCAGCTGCTCAGGTCGCAAGTGAGGAAAAGATGCCCCCCACTTTGCTTCTGGGACCCTGTCCACTCTCCAGGGAGGTCCTTGGTGTTCAGGGCTGGGTATGAAGTTGTCTGATGCCGAGCTGTGAGCTGCAGGGCCCCTGCAGGTACGGAGAAGGGGACACACGCCTTGGACTCTGGCCTTGCGTGTTCCTTGGCGATTCTGGGTGCGTGACAGTCTCATGCTTGTGGTTGTAGCACGGGGCTCTGCTTGCGAGCTCCTCACCTGCTGAAGCCCTGTGCTGCCGAGACACCTGCTGCTCGCATTTGCAGGGGGTGGAGGGACGTGGCGGCACCATGCTGGGCCATACTGAGCATGAGGAAACGCGGGCACTTGGTCACTCTCTCCACAGAGCCCATGCCAGGCGTCTGGAAGGTTCTGACACCCCTGAGTGGCACAGGCCTACAGGGAGAGCTGCTCTGGCTGGCCCCACAGCCATCTCCATTGCCAGATGAGCAGGAGGCGTCCTCAACTCCACGCTGCTTGTGCAGGAGCCTCTTCAGCTCTTTCCCCTAGGCCAAAGCTGCGCCTGCAGCAACCAGCCAGAAGGGCCTAAAGCTGGTGTTGTTTTTTTTTTTTTTTAAGATTTATTTATTTATTTGAAAGAGAGAGGCAGATTTTCCATCTGTTGGTTCACTCCCCAAATAATGGCAATGGCCAAAGCTGGGCCAATCCAAAACCAGGAGCCAGGAGCTTCTTCTGGGTCTCCTACATGGGTGCAGGGGCCCAAGCACTTGGGACATCCTCCACTGCTTTCCCAGGCTTATTAACAGGGAGCTGATTGGAAATGGAGCAGCTGGACTTGAAACAGTGCCCTTATGGGATGCCGGCACTGCAGGCAGTGGCTTAACCTGCTGTGCCACAGCGCCACCCCCCGAAGCTCTTTTTTAAAAAAATGTATAGGCAGAGTTACAGAGAGGCAGAGGCAGAGAGAAAGAGAGGTCTTCCATCCGCTGGTTCACTCCCCAAATAGCCGCAATGGCTGGAACTGTGCCGATCCAAAGCCAGGAGCCTCCTCCAGGTCTCCTATGTGGATGCAGGTTCCCAAGAACTTGGACCATTTTCCACTGCTTTCCCAGGCCATAGCAGAAAGCTGGATCAGAAGAGGAGCAGCCAGGACATGAACCAGTGCCTGTATGGGATGCCAGCACTGCAGACAGTGGCTTTACCTGCTAGGCCACAGAGCCACCCCCCTAAAGGTCTTTTAAGGAAAAGAATGCAATATTGAAAAAACAAAATTAGGGACTGGTATTGTAGTGCAGTGGATAAAGCCACTGCCTGCAACACTGGCATCCCATATGGGCACCGCTTCGATCCTGGCTGCTCCACTTCCAATCCAGCTCCCTGCTCATGTGCCTGGGAAGGCAACAGAAGATGGTCCAAGTCCTTGGGCCTCTACACCTGTGTGGGAGACCCAGTGAAGCTCCTGGCTTCAGCCTGGCCCAGGGCTGGCCATTGCAGCCATCTAGGGAATGAACCAGCAGGTGGAAGATGGCACTCTATCACTCCCTTTCTCTCTAACTCTGGCTTTCAAATAAAGTCTTTTTTTTTTTAAGTGAACATTAGGGGTAAAAACTGAAGTCTCAGTTTACTGGAGCTTGGAACATTGCAATATCTCCAGGTGATTGCCAGAGACTTCAGTGGCAATACCTCCTGATTGTGCACCTCCCGGCTCTGGGTCCCAGCAGCAAGGGCTCCTGGACTGATCGCTGGTTGGGAACCTGTGGCCAGGAGTATCAGCAGTCGGACTGTGTGTCAAGTCAGGTCTCCTGGCTCCCAGACGCAGGTTCTCTGCATCGTTCCGGCCACTGTGTCATTCTAGGATTACAGGTGCAGCGAGAATCGAGGCTTGAAGTAGGCTCCCGTGGTCGAAGGATAGGAAATGCGTTAAATCCGTTCACTGGAGAAGAAAGCAAGTCCGGCCCCTGACGGGCCCAGCTGGCTGAACGGGGCTTTATGTTGTCACCTGATGGGGAGGAAAAGGCTTGACGGGTTTATGGTCATTTCCTGGGCAGTCACATTTTATGGACGTACTGAAGCCGGCGGCGCCTCCCTCGCGTTCCCACTCCAGAGTGGCGGATGATGGATGGATGATGCCTTCAGAGGTGGCGGCCACCTGCCGGCCTGAACACCCCAGCAGGGAACCCCGGAGGGCGAGTGAGAGGCAGCAGCTGAGAGATGCACAGAGCCCGGAGGTGATGACCACCATTTCAGATGTGCCCTGGGCAAGGAGAGCCACGTGGCCCCTGGGGAGTAGGGGAAGGGAGGGCACAGCTTGATCGTTCCGCACACCTTTAATCTGTGCCGATCAAATCGGGCCGGTTACCATTTCCACCTGCCTGAATGCTGTGGCCGACTGGAGCACTTGTGTCTACCTGTTGATTGCCGGGGCTGAGCCTCTCTTACCGCATGCCAGGTGACGGTATCCATGCCAGCCCTCCTCACCTCACCTCTGTGGTGAAGACCACGTGACACAGGAGGGGCTCTGAAGCCTGTCAGCCTCGTGGCTGGATACTGGGGCTGCTGCGTGTCCGGAACTGGGCTGGAACAGGGATGGTGGTGAGCAGGTGCGTCTGCATCAGAGCCCCCCATCTCCTCAGCTTGAGCCGGGGAGTGAGGGTCAGAGCTGGGGCAGGAAGGTGTCCTGAGGGTGTGAGCTGTGGTAGATGCTGAGGGGTGGCAGGAGTACGGCCAGGGAGCATCTGGGTGGACAGAGGCAGTGAGGAGGCGTGGACATGCAGATGGCTCATTGTCAGGATATGGTGGGAGGAGGGGCCGTGGCAAAGGCCTGGGACCAGGGAGCAGGCGCCGTCTTAAAGAGCATGGGCTTTTGTTTTGTTTTTTAATGTTTTATTTATGTGTAAGGGGTAGAGGAAGGAAATCTTCCATTCGCTGGCTCACTACCCAGATGCCCATAAATAGCTGCAGCTGGGTCAGGCTGAAGCCCGGAGCCAGGAACTCCATCTGGGTCTCCCACAGGGTGGCAGGGGCCCAAGTGCCTGAGCCTCATCTGCTGCCTCCCGCAGTGTGCACCAGAGGGAGCTGGATTGGATGTGAAGGCAGGACTGTACCCCAGGCACCCTGGTAACAGGTGTGGCCTTCCCAAATGGTGGCTTAGCCAGCTGGGGCAGTGTTTGTTTCGGGAGGGAGGGGGCTGCCTGGAGGATTTGTGGTTCAAGCTTTGTGCTGTGTGAACCACCTTGAACTTGGCTGCTTCAGTCACCTGGGGAGCTTGTTGAGAAGCTGATGGGCAGGCCCCCTGCAGCAGAGCTGTGGCCTCCTCGAGGTTCGGATTCCTGACAAGCTCCCGGGTGAGGCTGATTCTTCTGAGCCACTGATCTGGGTGGATTGTAAGGACATGGTTCTCTCATGGCAGCTCAGCAGGGACCAGCTGGGGACCTGGTAGGCTGTACCAGTGTCTAGGCCCTAAGCAGGACCCCTGGATTGGAGTCTGTGCATGGGGGTCTGGGCCTTGGCAGTTCTGACTAGCAGAGGCCAGCTGCCCCACTGAAAGCCCAAGTCACATCTGATTCTCAGGGAGGGAGGAGGAGCTTGGGGAAGAACGAGCCCTGCCTGACCTGGGAGGGTTTGCTGGCCACACAGAGGATGGAGATGGAGAAGATGCCATAGTTCTGTTCTGTGACAGGTGGTGTGTGGATTACGGGGAAGTGGGCAGAGAAACACCACTGTGTGTGTTGGGTTTTCAGTTTGCTGTGTCTGTGCTACTCAGGAGCATGGAGGTGGAGCTGTCCAGAGGCCTCCAGGAGTGAGGTCTGGAGGGGCGGGGGAGACTGGGGGCTCTGGTCTGACTGTCCTCAGAGCGTGAGGTCCCACAGGGACAGGGGTGGCCCAGAGAGGCTGCCGATGGAACACGTGGAGGCCAGGAAAAGAGACAAGGAGCGCCGTGTGTCTGGGAGCTCTGGGTGCACACTGAGGCTCTGTGGGCCAGCAGGGGCCTCGTGTGAGCCCCACGATGGAGCTGTCACCTGAGTGGCAGCGGGTGCCCCGCCAAGGGCAGGGTGTGCAGGAAGGCACTGAGGCCGGTGGGAGAGGGGAGGGTGGGATTCTTAAACCTGATTTCAGACTGAGCTGAGGCTGATCCGTGGGGAGACTGGGTGGGACCAGGGCAGGGGGCAGCGGCAGACACGGGAGGAAAACGGGGCCAGGCACGTGGAAGGCACGTTTGCAAGCGGGACAGGAACTGAAGCCCCTGCTGTGTTCGGATGTTCATCTGGTGTTCTGGATGCGGCTGGAGAGGTCTTTGTTCAGAGTAAAGTGGGGCCCAGGGGGCTCCAGGGAGCCAAGGAGAAGGCTTGGGCCTTGCTGCGTGAGCAGCAGAGCTGGTCCAGGAGGGAGACCAGGTCAGTGGCTGTGTCCAGCATCTGAGGGCAGGCAGGGGCAGGTACTCCATGAAGACCTGGGGACATGAGTGGCAGCATTCAGCATCGCAGCCCTGAACTCTGTTCTGTTGTGGAAACCGGCACAGTTGACGTCAGCGTTGAGATGGCATCCTGTGTCATCACACCAAGACTTTGCAGGTGGCTGGCTAGCCACGTTTGCATTTAATTAAGGCAGACTTAATCTCTCGAACGCCATGGGTGCCCACAGGGGGACTGGCCTCCCCCCACACTCCGTGGTAGCACGTTCCGCCTGTCCATCTGTTTTATGCACAACCTGTCTACTCTCTTAGAAGTCCAGAGGAAGTAGGTGAGCAAATCTGGTAACTAAGATGAGCTGGGCGTGCTCTGCTGTCTCCTAGAAACATGATGGAATCTGACGTTGGCATCAGATAATCCGCTCGCCCGGGTTTTCTTCATGTCATTTGCACCCAGGCTGTTTTACTCCTTTCAAAATGTCCTGTCCGAAAGGGATGTGATGGTTCCAGGGAGAAACACCCCAAGGGTGAGCTTTCCCCAGCTCGCTCACAGAGGTGGATTGAGTCTGAAACCCAGTTCTAGAACCCTGAGCATATTGTAACTCAGGGGTATAATGAAAGGTTTTCGGTTTGATCATAGTGAACTCTGCTTTGGACTGCAGAATGAAAGCAAAATGTGCAGCCTGCCACAGATCCCCTCGGCTTTTTACACCCCCAACACCGTGCCAGGCTCTGGATGGGTACAATGAACAGCCTAGGGCTGTCAAGACAGAATTCACAGAGCATTGCTTGATAGCGAATGTTTTATTGAGCGAGAAAAACTGTGCACATGGAGCTCTCAAAATCAAAATGCTAAGAAGCTGGTCTCATGAAGGTGACGGTAAAGCTTACAGACTGGGGAAGTGGGAACTCGGAGCTGGGCGACTCTCAGGCCCCAACGTGCTGAGCCCCACTCACAAGGAAAGAAACTCAAGCTGTGTCTCCGGTGGGGTCAGATCTGTGTGATCATTGCACTGCTGGGAGCCTGACGATCAGAGGAGGAGGTCCCATTCTCCCTTTGTTTATTTTTATTTTTATTTTTATTTTTAATGATTATTGGGACTGAAAGTGCAACTGGCGTTGCTCTCGGTCACCACGTGGTGCTCCTTCTACCAGGGACATCCAAAAGTCGCAAACCAGAATCTAGGCAGGGTTTTCGGACTTTTTTCATGGATGGTTTTCATTGTTTCATTCTCATGGAAACCGTGTGCCACATCAGTGGACGCTCAAGTGGATCCAGTCCTGACTGTTGCTGTCCGGGTAACGCCTGTGGCCCTGAAGCCAGGGTGCCCACTGGCTCCGGTGTAACCAGCCAGAAAGATCAAGTGGGCTGTAGCCAGAGTCACACTTCACTTTTCCAAGCCAGGGAGTGTGCCTATTCTGCAAAGTGGCTAATTGAGTTTTAGTTTTCCATTAGTTATTTCCATAAGCGCAACATGGTGTCACACATGGTCCTTATCTAGTTAGGAATCCTCTCAGGCCATGTTATTGTTGATTACAAATTGGCAAAAATGGTTTACAGATTCTGCTGGAATCAGTAAGATTTTGTAGCATGAGGGGCCAGTGCCGTGGCTCATGTGGTTAATCCTGCGCCTGCAATGCCAGCATCCCATACGGGCACCAGTTCTCGTCCTGGCTGCTCCTCCAATCCAGCTCTCTGCTATGGCCTGGGAAAGCAGTAGAAGATGGCACAAGTCCTTGGGCCCTGCACCCACATGGGAGACCAGGAAGAAGCTCCTGGCTTTGGATCAGCACAGCTCCGGCCGTTGCGGCCATTTGGGGAGTAAACTATCGTTTGGAAGACCTTTTTCTCTGTCTCTTTCTCATTGTGTAGCTCTACCTGTCAAATAAATAAAATCTTTAAAAAAAAAAAAAGATTTTGCAGTAGGAGAGGCCCCTGCCAGCAGAGAAACAGTCTCTTGTTGGTGTGTTAACCAGTGAACTAATCTCCAAGCACTATGGGATGGGACGCATTGCTTTCTGGCAGAAGCAGATCACAGGAAACTTATGTGTGGCGAGAAGAATCCTTTGACTATCGCATTAGTGCCTTCCGGTGCTGAACCGTGCCGTGATGACTTCAGACAGGGAAACACGAGAATGGTGGTGGTGTGGTGCAGGTGAGCTTCTGCATGAGCCAGACCTGAGCACCATGTGAGAAAATGATACACAACAGGAGGCATTTCTGTTAGAGCAAAAGAAAAGGTTAAAAGTTGGAACAAATTACAAACTCAGTTTGAGTTCAGAAGGCAGTTACTTGAGAGACTTATAGATGTGAGCTCAAAGCAGCTTTTTTTTTTTTTTAAAGATTTGTTTATTTGAGAGGCAGAGTTACAGACACAGAGGGGGAGAGAGGTTTTCCATCCTCTGGTTCATTCCCCAAATGGCCACAACAGCCAGAGCTGGGACAATCCGACGCCAGGAGCTTCTTCCAGGTCTCCCATGTGGGTGCAGGAGCCCAAGCACTTAGGCCATGCTCTGCTGCTTTCCCAGGTGCATTAGCAGGGAGCTGGATCAGAAGTGGAGCAGCTGGACTTGAAATGGTGCCCTTATGGGATGCCAGCACTGCGGGCGGCGGCCTTACCTGCTGTGCCACAGCACCGGCCCCTCAACGCATCTTTAGATGGTGGACTTGGGGCTGCACTTTCAATCTGATAGATTCTCCTGGTCTCCAGTTTGAATGTCTTTGGTGATTCATCAGGGATTCTGGAAGTCTGAGTGGCTCACACGTGGCTGTTAGGGTGTTTCCTCTGAAGTTTATATTAAGCTTTCCTTCAATTTGCAGGGCTGAAGGGAAAGGGCAGTTCTAGTTTTTAGTAACTGCACATGAGAAGGGTAGAAGAAAGTTGGAATTGGTGATTTGGAAAGTCATAGCCTGACATTAGAGGAACACAGAAAAACTTGAGATGCAGCCCACGTCAGATGGACAACAGACCTCAGACATTGGACGGGGCTAGAATATAATAACAGGTGCACTCTGGTTTTCTGGGACATAATTATTCTCTCTGCAGTCACCTCTGTTTGTACCAGATACAATCATGTTGCAGGATCATCTAGTCTCATTAACTTAGGCTGATCACTTTAACAGTGACAGTGGTTGAGTGAGTGTGCACATTTTCAAATATGACATTCCAGTCAAAGTTTGATAATATCCAAGGAGACTCATTAGCTCCACTGGTTCCTTAGAATTCTCTAAGAAAACTCACACTAGACATGTTGTTGTGTGTGATTTTTATTTATCTGCAAGATAGAGTTGCAGACAGAGTGAGACAAAGACATTGTTTCACTCCCCAGGTGGCTGCAGTGGCCGGAGCTGAGCCAATCAGAAACCAGGAGTTTCTTCCAGCTCTCCCATGGAGGTGCAAGGGCCCAACACCTGGGCCATCTTGCACTGCTTTCCCAGGCCATAGCAGAGAACTGGATCAGAAGTGGAGCAGCCGGGACACAAACTGACATCCCTGTGGGATGCCAGCACTGCAGGCAGAGGCTTAGCCCACTACGCCACAGCGCCGGCTCCAAATTAGACTTTCGAAAGCCTCCCTAAGTTAAGAGGCCAAGCCAAGGACTCAGCATTTGGATCCTGTTTATGAAGCAGACAGATCCTTTTTGAGTTTATGTCAATAACTATATTGAAAATTAAACTACTTGGTAAGAGATTCTGAACTCTGGAGTGGTCAGGTACAGAAAAAACATAAATGCTCCATTTTTGTTTACAAAAGCAAAATTCTCTGATACACTCTGAATTATAGGTAGCTTAAACGAGAAGAGGGAACATGATCTTTAAATCTGGTAAGCAAAGCATTAAAGAACCAGCAGCATTTCTAACAACAACAACAACAAAAAAAAAAAACAGGAAAATTGTGGTATCCCCATCAGCTCATTCAGTTCCATGTGGTTACTTCTCGTGCTGCGTGGTCTTGGGTTAGCACTTTGATGAATTCATTGGTTTTACATTTAAGTCTTGGAAATTCTCACCCAGTCCGGTGGCACCCAGTGGCATGGGGACGAGAAAGCTGTGCCGGTCTTTTCCATGAGTCTTCCTGCAAGTTGGCATCATGGCAGCTTTCAGAGAAACATCAGAATAACACAGTGACTCTCTGTGGTTGGAATGGAATTCTAAGCTCATGGCTCTGGGCTGGCCCGACCCCGGCCATTTGGAGAGTGAGACAGCAGGTAGAAGATATTTCTCTCTCCCCCTCCCCCCTCCCCTTCCCTCCTTTCCCCTCCCCATCTGTCAAATAAATAAATAAAAATAATTCTTTAAAAATAAATCAGTGAACTTTAGGTCTTTCACTGGTGAAGCTTACGTAATGAAAGACTTGATAAAGACAGCATGACACACAGGAAGTGATTTTGACAAACACAAAACTCCTTGTTTCCTAGACAGATTAATGACGTGTGGCCTATGAAGGACTGTGTACAGCCGTGGGCCTCTAAGACTGTGATGGAGCTTACGAATTCCTGTTGTCGGGGGCCCCTGTAGCCATCCCAGCAGCAGTGCACAATGCACCTCGTTCATGGTGGTGCAGGGGAAGCAAAGCCGACCTGCTGCCAGTCATAGGAAAGAAAACAGAGTCCATACATACGTAATACTTGTCATTTTCGTGTGTACTCCTTCTACTTAGCACACAAAGTTTGCTGTCAAACAGTAAGCCATGTAATGCCACATCCACAGGGCCTGTGCTACCTAAGCGTGTGTCATGGTCAAAGATGGCGCCCTGCCGCCGGGCCCGCACAGGGGACAAGGGGCCTACAGGCTCCCTCGGATCTCTTGTGAGGATGCTGATCCCACTCGCGAGAGCCTGGTGCTCGGGACCCGCTCCCCTCTCGAAGGCCGTGCCCTTAACGCCATCACTGCAGGGTTAGATGTCAGCCTGTGACTTGGGGGAAGGGAGACCCAAACCTCCAAACCACAGCACACACTCGGCAGCACAAAGCCTCATGTGTTCTCCATCCTCACCAGTTTTACAACAAAAATGTGTGAGGGGCTTGAAAAAGTTGCTAGGAAAACAGAAACAAGAGATCAGTTCCTTGGGGCCAGCACCACCATCTGCAGTGCCAGCATCCCATATGGGCTCTGATGTGAGTCCTGGCTGCTCCACTTCTGATCCAGCTCCCTGCCAATGTGCCTGGGAAAGCAGCAAAGAATGGCCCTAGTCCATGGGTCCCTGCACCCACATGGGAGACCCGGAAGAGGCTCCAAGCTCCTCGCTTCAGATCAGCCCAGTTCCAGCCGCTGGGGCCATTTGGGGAGTGAACATAATCTGTTGCATTAGCCACTACTAAAAACAGACAACTATTGTGTGGGTCCGTTGTAAGTCTGAGCGTTTGCTAATTTACTCACTGTAATAAGGAGTTGTCGGGCATGAGTGTGTGCCAGCGCCGTGCCGGGCTTTGGCCGGACATCAGTAAACACAGCACAAAGCTGTTACTAATGGGCTCTGGCCCCCTCCCCGCCCCCTGGAAGGAACCAGCCTGATCCTTTCCTTCTGGGCTTGATCGTCGTCTTTCCTCCTCCTTGCTTGATTCGTCCTGCTCCACCACTTCTCTGGCTCTGTCATTTTTCTGGCTTCTTTAGCTAAGTGCTTTATTTTCTTAAATTTAATAACAAAGGCACTTCAGGCCGTAATTATGCCGCTGATTATGGTTTTGGAAATGTGACCATTTTCTTGATTTCTCAAATAAGTGTGCTGTTTTGTCAGCTTCTTACCTGTTCAGAAAATAAGTTGGCCACTCGTCAGTGTTACGGCTCTTTGGAATGTGATCATCGTATCCCGCGAGCCTTGCACAATCAGGGCATAAATTTCCTTGCCCGGGTGTTGCTCCTCTCTCTGCAGGCGTTCGCCTGCCTGCCTGCCTGTGCCATAATGCATTCATCCGAGAAATATTTCATGACTCTCTGCTGCAGCCGAGGCCCGGAGTGGGGACGTCTGGCCCACGGGCCATGGAGCCCTGTGCAGTCACGTGGCCTGGCCCTGCCAGAGCCGCAGGTGGCTCCTGACATTCAGTGGATTGATGGCAGGCTAATTGTTAAGGTTGATGATTTTGTATGGTCTGTGAATGATGGTACAGATACCCAGGTAGCCCTTGGCAGGAAAAAAAAAGGCTCCCACCCCTGGTGCAGGCACCCCAACTCTGCTTTCTCTGCCTACGTCATACATGATGAATTCCAGTTTATCAGGAGGCTTGGGCTTGCGCGTGACTTCTTCATTGGCCTTTTCTGAAGCTGAAAAAGAAAGCTCTCTCCATCTTTTCTCTTGTAAATATTAGAAACGATCTTGCTAATGTTTAAGGGTGTGCTGCTTACAGCTCACCGCTCCTTGAGCTGTCGGGTTAAAACCAGGTGCGTCGGTGAGCAGGGCCGGGGAAGCAGAGAACTCTGGAATCCTGACGCCCAAGACGCCTGGGGAACTGGCGCCAGGGAGACCCTCAGACCCGCGCATTTGCTGGGAAGGCCCTCTCTGGGGGTTCCCAGGCTAAGGCTCCCTGAAGCTGCGGTGGGAAGCTGAGCCTCCCATGGTGAGCTCGGTCCTCACTGTGCTGGTTTTGCGCTCTGTTCCTAACGAGACCTTCCCAACCCACAGGGCGACAGGCTTCCAGCTTGCCACACAGCCTGCTCAGCTTCCCCGAGGCCCCAGAGCAGCACGTGTGAGTCACCCGATTCAGCCTCCTTGAGCGCTGGCTGACCTGGGTGTGTAAAATCTATACTGGCTCTGAGCAACTCGTGTCCGTGGAAATGTGGACATTCCTAGTTCCTTGAGTGAACACAGAGATAGAACTTTGAACTCGCACGGATCTCAACTGCTAGCTCATATTTTGCCTCCCGGGACAAAGTTTGTGGAGTGGGGATGTGGCTTATTGGTGGTGGGCATCTCACAGTCCTCCTTGTATTTCCCACAATACTGTGCGCAGTATCGAGACTGACTGGAGTATTCTGTAATGCATTGAATAGAAGGAATTAATTCAGCAAGAAATACAACTCTTGCATTAGAAATTTGGAATTGCAAACTCTCACTGCACATCACCCCAAATGATTCTTTAAAATGCATGGCTGAGATTTCAAGAAACTAAGAAATCACAACAAAAGGCCCTGAGAGCCAGGATGACAGGCATTGGAGCCTTGCTCCTGGCCACTTGATGAATCAGGGACGAACAGCTTGGGGTCAGCAGCCTTTGGGGTCCACGTATGGCTGTGGAGATGACGGGAACATTTTCTCACGGGCCTTTGCCTTCCTGCAGGGTGGGTTTCCCTGTTTTCTCTCCCTGATGCAGAAAGCCCCGGCCCGAGACACGGACTCCAGCGGCACTGAATTGGTAGCCTCCGTGGGTACCTGAGGGCGAGCACCAGCTCTCTCTGGAGGGAAGCATCTTGGCCCCGGCCTCACAGCACTCCCGGAGGCAGACTCCAGACATGAGTTCATGCTCCAGATTCACAGAGTACATGAGGGAAAAGCACCGTGAACAGAGTCTGCCCGTGACAACCAGCGACATGCCCCCAGAAGTTCAGATCACAAAGTTATCAGGCACGGAATGTAAATACATGTGTTTAAAATTTAAAAAAGGAAGGGGGGAGGCTGAAAATATGAGCCCAGAATAAAACACTTTTAAAAGGAGCTGTGGCGTAGCAGGTAAAGCTCCCGCCTGCAGCCCCGGCATCCCATATGGGTGCCGGTTCGAGTCCCAGCTGCTCCACTTCCGATCCAGCTCTCTGCTGTGGTCTGGGGAAGCAGTAGAAGATGGGCCAAGTCCTTGGGCCCCTGCACCCTCATGGGAGATCTGGAAGAGACTCCTGGCTTCAGATCAGTTCAGTTCCAGCCATTGCAGCCAATTTGGGAGTGAGCCAGCAGATGGAGGACCTCTCTCTCACTCTCTCTGCATCTCCTTCTCTCTTTCTCTGTAACTCTGACTTTCAAATAAATCTTTTTTAAAAAATGAAAATCAAATAGATGTAGTCAACAAGAAGTTAGACTCCTGGAACTAGAATCCTGGAATGTAGAGGATAGATACAATGAAACTATCCCAGCAGCATAGAGAGTGAGAAGTCAACAGTCAAACAATTGTGGCAAAACCAAAAGCTCCCATCTCTGTCACTGTCTGCCTCTCAAATACAATTTTTAAAAAATGTCAGCAAGAAAAGACCCAAGCAAACACTGATAAATTAAAGCAATAATAAAATCAGGTGGGGGAGAGGAGGTGGTAGCTAGACAGGTGGAGCAAATACAGTATAGAAATGGCCCAAAATTATATGACTCCATGCGCAGAGTAAAGCCATTTAATTAAAATAGGATTGAAGCAACACCAGACATGACCGAGTTGTGTGTAGGATAGTTCATGTCCTGAACACACAAAAGCTTGCATGGGAACCGCAATCCCCAAGCTCAGGCCAGGAGGAGCGCCGGGCACTGCTCCTGGCACCTGTGGGTGGCGACGTGCCTCCACTGTATCGTTGTCTCCACTCTTGCCTTACCGAAAGCTTCCATTGCTAACCATTCAACCCAGATTCCGCCACCAGCTGCAATGCCAGAAAGCTGCGCTTTCTACCCTCGTCCTATGTATAATGCCTGAAGCAAAAAAGAGAAGTCGAAAATGGACAAAAGCCGAAATTAGCATTGTCGAGAGTGTCTTCGGACCTAGCTGTCACCTGCTTTGTTCTGGGGACCTTGCTTGGAGGGCTCCTGGGGCCCAGGCAGAGGGCTCCTCTGCCTGCCGTCTTGGCCTGGGGAGGAGGGGCTGGAGGCCAGGGGTTCTGCCGCTCTCACACTTGGCTCTGCTGTGAGCCTGCCAGGGCTCTGCTGAATTGCTGCCATCACCCACGGAAGATCCAAATCATCCCAAGGATTAATTAAGAGGCTAGGGAAGCCCAGACTGTCATGTGCACGTACACACACACACAGTCACACAATTCTCTCTGGGAGACTTTTTCCCATTCTTGGAATGTGTGTCTGTGGGCAGGATGGTCTTGGGGAAGGCACTCCGGACCTGGGGGTCAGATGGCTTTGTGATCAGACTAAACATTCAGGATTTCTCTGGCAGACTGTAATTCATCCTAGTCCCCTTAAAGGAAAAAATGTAGGCAAAGCGTGTGACCGATTTGTAAAAAGCGCCCATGGTATTTCAAGTTAACACAAGATGAGCTCCATAGTTCAGGCGACATGCTATTTGTGTCAGTGTTGATTTTTTTTTTTTTTGGTTTGTGAGCGAGCTGCTGTGCATGTGTGGGGACCCCAGGTGAGCAGCGGGCACCTGCATCTGGGCCCGTGCCGTGGAGCATCCCTGCGAGGGGCTGCACCTGCACCATCCAACCACTGCTGTGCTGTGCCATGACCCCGGGCTCGGTGCCGCTGGCGAGGCAGCTGCTGCTTTTTGGCCAGGGCAAGTGATGGCGTTCGATTGATGACACGACTTCTGGCCCTTCTCCTTGGCTTCGGCAGGCTCTTGGACCTACAGAGAGAACGCCAAGGTCTCGCAAACGTCTGTTTCCAGAATCAGTGCTGGAGTTAACTTCTGCTGTGACCATGACTTTTTTTTCTCTGAAGTCACAGCTGTTAGATCACGCCCTTTCTCCCCGAGTCTGTGCACTTCCTGCTGCCTCGTCCCTCCTCTCCAGTGTGAAATCACGGCGTTTTTAGAAGCCTGTAATGAGCAGAGCTATTGTACGTTTTTTGAGATTTAAAATAGCCACACTGAGCCAAGCATTTTCTTGTTGAAAGCGTGGAGATCATGAGAGGCACGTCACGTCCACGTGTCGGGGTGGCGGGGGCTCCCCACTCAGGCTGATCCCCGGGCCATCCGTGGAGAGGTCAGAGCTGCTCGGAACGAGGCACGCTTTGGGCACAAGGAGCAAGACTGCAGAACCTGAGCCCCAGTTGTTGGTTGTGGTTGCGTTTCTGGGTGGTTCCCTTGACACACCTTGTGTTCGGGGGTCCCATGTTGCTTCATTCCTGTCATGAGGTTGAAGTGTGAGCACACGTGTGCCACCTGGGGTAGGTCTGGGATGGGTGGTGGTCACGTGGTCTCTGTGCACACAGAGCTCTCTTTCTTGGTCCACTTGTCCAGCTTGGAGGCTGCCGGCCACGTGTAGCCTGGCACAAGAGGCTGCTGCCGCTGAGTCACTGGACTTAAATTTTATTTTACTTGAATTAATTCAGATTTAAGCAACCAATACAGCAACAATGGGAAGTGCCAGTATTCAGTTCACATAATAGGGATCTTGGTTACCTACTGAGGTTTAACAAGGCAGAAAATAAAGAGCATCCCTTTCTAGTAACTGTATTAATACATTAGTGTGCCAGGTCACGGTGTGTGCTAACCTTCATTGCTTGACCGATTGAGAGAATCGTACTAATGAATTTGCTGGTTGCTTTTAACCAATGCAATCTTTCTAAAATATGATGAGCCAGCCAGGAAGCCTTTGTAAGTGGTCACGAGGATGGAGGAAGCATCCTTGAAATACCATCACATCGAGGTCCAATTCTCAGTGTAGGGAGGGCGGAGAACGGTGCACAGATGGCTGGGGGAGGCACTGCACATCGGCCTGCACTGAGCTGCCCGGGGCAGAGCCTGGCTGTGCGGCGTGGCCCCCCAGAACCCCTCAGGCCAACGGAGGAGCAAGGGCCATGGGGAAGAGCCTGCTCCCAGCAATCCCATGCCAAGGAAAGCTTGGAGGAGGGACTCCCCTAGAGCTCTGAGCAGTCAGGGAGCCCAGGAGAACGAACCCCCTCCAGGGACCCCCTGGCAGTCACCTCCCCCCAGGCAGGCCCAGGGAGACTTGAGGCCATTGCTGCAGGGGAGGAGGGGATGAGTGGAACGTGGGGGGGGGGGGGCAGTGGCAGAGAGACGACCAGCAGGGACGCTGGTCCGGGCTCTCAGGACTAAGGCTCTGCAACAGCTCAGAAACACCGAAACATGCCCAGAGGGAATGAAATTCCCTCCCGCCACTCCCATCCTTGCCTCTTTAGAACCCCAGCATTGAGGAGACCCGAGAAGGTCTTCTCCACCCAGGAAGGAGTCCGGTGGGCTTCCGGGGACCCTGGCTTGTAGTCACTCCAGCTTTCTTGACTTGTGTTCCATCCCCAGGCAGCAGGGCTCCGGATGCAATAGCCTGGCCTTGGTGCATGGTGGAGTCCTAGCCACAGCCTCTGATCTGGGGTCAGCAGCCCCTGGCTGGAACCATGATCAATTTCCCCTGGGGAAAACATCAGGTGTTTGCACTGGGATGGGCAAGACTAGCAGAGCTCTGAAAGGTGGTTTGTTTCAGAGCAGAACAAAAGCCCTTTCTGCCGTGGGTGTCTCCCTCCCCTGCTCCTAAGCCTGACCCTCCCACAATGCTGTGGCAAGAGTTGTGAGGATGGGGGTGGCGGGGAGGGATGGTGGCGCCGTCAGCCCAGCCGGACACAGGAGAGGCCGCTGTGGGCCCTGCCTGAGCTCTGTTGTGGAAACTGCCCAGAGCCCGGGGGAGCCAGGCCAGCAGAGACCCTAGACCCTGGACCTGGGCTCGTGTGCCCTGATGCTGGGAGGGTGAGGAGAAGGCAGTCCCACCAGGCTCTCAGCAGTGCTCATCTCTGCCAGCCCCCAGGACCCCCAGGCCCCTGCACCTGCCCAGCCACTGACCCATGCGGGACCAGCCCCCATGGCAAAGTGATTGATCACCCAGCCTCCCGGCTCAGGTACACAGTTTATGGAGATTCTGATTGCAGTCATGTTCATTTCCATTGTGTCCCCGGGTCACCACTAAATAGTGACCCCAAATTCTGCTGACTCAGGACCCTCCTACTTTTTCCTTGGTTCACTCCCCGCCCAGGTCCCGTCCTGGAGGGCTCTGTGCCCGCGGTTGGGAGTGCCTTTCACACGATGGGGAGGGAAGGAGCAGTTCGGCCAGGGGCCTCTGAGGCTGAGAACGATTTTCTCCCGTCACACCCCTCGCCACCCCCGCCTACGGAGTAGGACTAGGCCAGGCTGTCAGGGTGGAGTCCCCTGATAAATCCTGGTGGCTCATAAGGAGAGGGAGAGACCAGGGCCGGCGCTGTGGTGCAGTGGGCTAAACTTCTGTCCGTCTGAGGTGCCCGCATCCCGTATGCATGCTGGTTTGTGTCCCGGCTGCTCCTCTTCCGATCCAGCTCTGTGCTGTGGCCTGGGAAAGCAGTGGGAGATGCCTGGGCCCCTGCACCGACGTGGGAGACCCAGAAGAAGCTCCTGGCTTCAGGTTGGCCCAGCTCCACCTGCTGCAATCATTTGGGGAGTGTACCAGAGGATGGAAGATCTCTTTCTGTCTTTCCCTCTGTCTGCTGTAACTCTGCCTCTCAAATGAATAAAAATCTTAAATAAGAAGGAAGAGAAGAAGAGGGAGAGACCAGAGCCCCCACAGTCTGCCACTGTCTCACCTCTGCCAGCAGGAGCTCAGTTGCTAGGTGTGGGCACTCGGACCTCCCAGATGAACCTCTTTTCTTTACAGTTCCCGGCCTCAAGCGTTTAGTTACAGTAACAGACCACTGATGCACACATTCCTCCCAGCAAGGCTGAGATCCATGGTGCAAGAACTCGTGGACTGTTGGCCTCGCTGTGGGGTGGGAATTGGTTTCATGGAGAAAAGGACATGCCAGGAACCAGGCCCTGGGAGGCATGAAGGCATAGCCTGGCTCATTTTCCACAAGACGCCGCTCCTCTCTGGGCTGAGTCCCCTGTGTGTCAGAGCTTCCCACAGCCCTGTCCCAGTGATTTTCACTCATCCCTCTTGTATGCCATGATTTCATGGGGATTAAAAGTATCAAGCCACGCAGTATGCTAAAGCAAGAAATGCTAAGGAAATTAAAAGTACAGGGCACTGCAGCTCTTCCCCGGCTCTGGCCAAGGGGGTTCGCTCCTCTGAGAACCTCCGCTGTGCACCTGTGGGGTCACACTGGTTTGAGGGCACCAAGACCTGAGGGTCCATTGAGCCTGATGGAAATGTGTCCCCCAGAAGGTGGGTCACGTCCTGTTCCCAAGGCACTGCCTGGGGACCATAGCTGAGCCTCCTGACTACAGCGTAGCTTTGTCTTCCTCCCTTGGTTTCCGGGAAGCCCTCCAAAGCCATGCATAATGAATCACAGGACATCCGCGGTGCTCAGAGAGGTGAACGTCATCTTTTGGCTCAGGACAGGAGTGGATCTGCGTGATGGTCTGTTCCCTGCCTTCCAGGCAGTCAGCCGGCCAGCGCTGTCCGCGGCAGGGAACACGTGATGGAACCTCAGACCGGTTCCCCCGACCCGAGGCTGGCTGGCCGCCAGTGACAGCTTACAGATGCGTTTTTTCTTTCTTTGTAGATCACCTTTTATATTCTGGTGAAGGCCATTTACACTCTGGGCTACAGTGTCTCCCTGATGTCCCTTGCGACCGGAAGCATAATTCTTTGCCTGTTCAGGTAAGGAGTGGAAGTGACCAGCGGTGCCAAGAGACAGGTGCAGGTCCCACCTAGGCTTTCTGGGTATGTCGGGGCAGGTGTTGGGGGGTCAGGGAGGAGGGGCAGATCAGTGCCTCCCAGCCTGGAACCAGCCCTCTCTCTGTGCTAACAACCTTGCAGAATGCTAGCAGGAAACATGATGTCTTGATTTCAATAATCTGCACTTAAATAAAGACACACTACTGGTCTTGGATGAGAATTCTGCTCAGCTCTCATTTATCAAAGACTTAGTTATTATGCAAATGGCTGGAAAATACAGAACTGATGTGGTCTTGCCCTGGCACTCAGAAGCTCCTAGGTTTGGGTTTGGTGTTGAAAGATGCCGAAATGTATTCAAGAGCAAGAAGGGGAGAGACTATCTGGGCTGAAGCCCAAAGTCAGTCTCTAAGTAACTGTGTGACCTTGGGCAAATTAATTAACCCCTCTGTGCAGCTGTAAAAGGTGGAGCCTACCTCAAACGATTGTTGGGCTTCGTGTGTTAGTGGCTGGAGAGGGCTTACAGGACACACTGTGTGCAAAGGGCGCTGAAACTCTGCCTCGTTTTTCGCTCGTAGTGAATTTCGAGAGTTTCCTGCCCACTTGAACCTTTGTTCTCTTTGATAACCAATGACTGCTTTACAAGGACTTGATCAGGGTTAAAAGATAAAGGCTTTGGTCCCAGAACAGAATTTTTTTAGAGCAAAACCTACTGAGTGCATTAAGATTAAATTCATGTCTTCAGCATCATTAGTGCTAAATAAAGTGACTTATAGCTTATTTTATCAGTGCTTTTCTTGAGATTCATTTTGTGTTTATCTGAAAAGAAGAGTGGCAGAGAGAATGAGCGAGCAAGTGTGCACTTCCATCTCCTGGTTCACTCTAAATGGCTACAATGGCTGGGGCTGGTCCAGTCTGAAAGCAAGAGCCCAGGACTCCATCAGGGTCTCCCATGTGAGCGCAGGGGACCAAGGACTTAGGCCATCTTCTACTGCTTTCCCAAGCACATTAGCAGGGAGCTGGATTGGAAGTGGAGCAGCTGGGACTTGAACCAGCGCCCATATGTGATTCTGGCACTGTGGGGTCTTCACCTGCTATGCCACAGCGCCGGCCCCATAAATCAGTCTTTTATTAAAAAATGATAAAACTTTAGAGAGTTAAGCTGACAGAAGATAGCTGAACTAGAAAATTCTCTGCTGATTTCCCTACATGGAACGACCAGCATTCTTGACATACACCCATTTGTACAGCATGACACGCTGACTTAGCCAGCCTAATAGTATTTTGGAATTATTGCAATTATCGATGTGGACATCAGTCCTGTAAGTGAGAAATGATTGGATGGGTCTTCTTTTTTTTTTTTTTTTTTTTGACAGGCAGAGTGGACAGTGAGAGACAGAGACAGAGAGAAAGGTCTTCCTTTGCCGTTGGTTCACCCTCCAATGGCCGCCGCGGTCGGCGCGCTGTGGCCTGCGCACCGCGCTCATCTGATGGCAGGAGCCAGGTGCCAGGTGCTTCTCCTGGTCTCCCATGGGGTGCAGGGCCCAAGCACTTGGGCCTTTCTCCACTGCACTCCCGGGCCACAGCAGAGAGCTGGCCTGGAAGTGGGGCAACCGGGACAGAATCCAGTGCCCCAACCGGGACTAGAAGCCGGTGTGCCAGCACCGCAAGGCGGAGGATTAGCCTGTTGAGCCACGGCGCCGGCTGGATGGGTCTTCTATACAGTGACATCACTAGTCACGTGTCAGTGGCATTTTTCAGTTGAAAAAGACACATGTCTGTATTGGATGTCATTTTGCTGATGACTAAACGTGATGTTTGCTAGGATGTAAAAATAACATGTTCCATTGTCCCGGTAATTGCATGCAGGGAACGCAGTTTATCACAGTCACTGAAAATTTGTTCTCCACAATAGCCACGTGGCTAAGAAATCATTAAGTAACTGTGTCCTCACTTTGCACCCAGAGAAGTGGAGCGGCTTCTTTCTTTGAAAACAAAGTCCAAACATGCCATGTAGGCCCCGATAAGAAACAAGACCTAGTTTTGTTTGGGAGGTGTTGCCTGGCAACAGTGGTCCTGGTGACCCCTGGAAGGGGCTCTGAGCCCAGCAGTCAGGGTAGGGGTTCCTAAACGGGCACCATGCTGGGCGACTGGCAGGTACTTATTTAGTTTAGTTCTGTCCTCATCAGAGAAGAACTGTTGCCATCCCAGGCTTACCAGGCAGAGAATGGGGGCCCCGAGAGGTGGCAAGATGTCCCAGGGTCACGGAGCTGTGGAGTGCAGAGCACGGACGACACCAGGCTCCCAGTACCACAGCCACATCTGCTCACTGCCAGGCTTCTGCACCCACAGAGACATCTCCATCATGACCACTGAGCGGGTTCCGGTCGTCTTATCTCCTCTTACTGTGAAAAAATCTTTGCCGTGTTCTTCCATGGCATCATCTGGAAATTTTATTTGAACCTCCTGTGTTGATATTTACAGTCCATCTGCAGTAGATTTTGTGTGTGGTGTGAGGTAGGGGTTTTCATTTGTCTTTTTTCTGTATGTGTATTCAGATTATCCAGGACTGTTCTCTGGGAAGACACAGCAGCGTCTTTGTCCCAAAGCAGGTGATTGGATAGGTGTGAGCCTAGATCGTTCTGTTCCGTTTGCCTTTTGTCTGTCACTGTCCAATTTTTGTTGTGATTACCCTACCTTTAATGAGTCTTTATTTCTAGAAATCTTAAGTCCGTCCTGCTCATTGGAAAGAGCTTTGCAGTTGGCATTTATGTGTACATTAAAAAAAAAAAATCAGCTAGTCAGTTGCAGTAAAAAAAAAAAATTCTGGGATTTCATCTGGTACTGCATTGAATCAGCAGATCAGCTTGGATATGCTGGCCGTCTTCCTCACTCGAATCTTCCAACTTGTGATCACAGTACATCCTCCTATTGTTTAGTTTAACTTCTCTCAATGTGTTGATATTTTGAGTAGAAGGCGTGTACGTATTTGATTGTCATTCATAGATATTTTTATGCTATTGTAAATAACTTGTTAAATTATGTTTCTTAAAAAAGTATATTTTAATTTTCTAGAAAAATATAATTTCTTTACAGTAACCTTGCTTTGGCAATCTTGCTGAGTTCCTTTGTGAATTCTTTAATTATTCTGTAAATTCATTTGGGTTCTCCTAAGTGGAATTCATGTTGATTGTGAGGTCCAGTATTGAATAGAAGTGGTGATAGCAGATCCTGCTCCTTATTTCCGATCTCAGGATGAGAGCTTTCAGTTCTTCACTGTAAACTCAGTGTTTGCCATAGATACTTTGAAAATAAATAACTTTGACAGTTGAAGAAAGTTCCTTTCACTCTCCAGTTTCCTAAGAGTTTCTGGTCATGAATGGTTGTTGAATTTATCATAATTTTAATTATATATTGAGATGAGCATTGTTTATCATTTGTTCACTTAATATGGAAAAGTTGTGTGATGGATTTTCAGACGTTAAATACATCTTTCACTGTAAACCTAACCCTACGTGGCTGTGATGTAGTATCCTTCTAACATACGCTTCATTTCCTTTGCTGAGATCTTGTTGAGGATTTATGCATCTACATGCATGAAATTTTCCTTCCCTGTGAGTTCTAGGTCTATCTGATGCAACAATTTCCGTGACCCATCCAGCGAATAGGAAAGTGAGTAGTTTGGGTAGATGCAGGGTTGAATCTTCCTAAATTGTTTGGAAGAATTCATCAGAGAAACCATCTGGGCAGAGAGCTTTCTTTGAGAAGGTTTTGATTTGGGAGTTCAAATACTTTAACAGACATGGGACTATTCAAATTTCCTGTTTCTTCGTACGTTACCTATGTTGCACTTTTCTTTTTAAGGAATCTGTCCATTTTATCTGTATTTTCAACATTTTTAATATATGTAAGACCTATATCAATCTCTATTTTTTCATTACTGGTGTTCTTTTGTTTTCTTTTTATTTTGATGAGTACTGGATAAAACTTTATCGATTTTATCAATGTTTTCCAAGAACCAATATTCAATTATTTGAAATTTGCTTTATAATCTACATGTGATATATTTTGGTACAAGCTTTGTTTTTTACTTCAAAACAATGTAAATCCTGCAGTTATTGGTTGGTATGCCATATATCATTTCTGTCAAGTTTGTCAATCATGTTATTTCATCTTCAAATCTCTCCTGATGGTTTTAACTGCTTATTAGATCAGTACTATAGAATTATGCCCCAACTGTAAGTGTAGACTTGTCTATTTCTTTGATTTCCTTCACTGCTGGATGTAACTTAAGGTTAGGTTTTGGAAGCACACCAAATTAAACTGACCATGTTTAGTAATGCCCCTTGCCTTAAAAGTCTACTTTGCCTGGTATTAATATATTACCTTTCTTTTATTTTGTATTGTTTTCTATGCTAACATTTTCAACTTCCTCGTGTTTTGTGTTTAATTGAGAAACATGATAAGCTCCAGTTAAGTGGGATTTGCTTTTTATCTCTAGTCTCGCAATCTTTATTTTTAAATGCAGCATTTTTACACTGGTATTTATTCTAATTGCTGAAAACTTTGAACTTTAACATACCTTCTGTTTCTTTGCTTTGTAACTGTCTCAACTGTTGTTTGTTGCTTTTGTATTCATTTCTTCTTTCTTCTGAATTGCCTGGGTGTTTAAGTTGTTCCAGTGTTCCCATTTTAGAATGCTAATTATACCTTCTATGCTTCCTCCTCATCACCTCAGATGCAACCAGGCATCCTTTCTCCTCGGAATTAACCTCCAATTACTACTTTGCCCGTGGCAATTAAAAAACTTTGCAACATTGTAACTCCACGTGCCCTCTCCTGCCTTTTGTGTTTCAGTTACATATTCCAATTCCACATCTATTCTAACTCTCAGAAGACAGGATGAGGATGATGCTTGTTTTACAAGTCAGTGTTTAGTTAGAGTCACGCACACATTCATCTCTTCGGGCACCCTTCAGTCCTTCCTGGAGTCCTGTTTCCACCTGAGGTTGCTTTTCTCCCGCCTGGAGCTCTCCCTTCAGTAGTTCCTTCAGCACAGTCCTGCCGACAGTGCATTGGGGTTTTTGGTCTGCTGTGCTGTCTGAGGCTGTTCTCCAAAGTGCTAAGGTCCTTGAGGGCATGTACCTGCATTGCAGTGGATGCTGTCCTTGTTTGCTTTGAAGTCAGCTGCCAGTCTGACCAGTGTTCCTGTGAAGTCGTATGTCCTGTTCTCTAGGGGCTTGGAAGCCTTTTTTATCTGTCTTTAGGTTGCAGCAGTTTCACTCCTTTGTGTGTGTGTGTGTGTGTGTGTGTGTGTGTGTGTGTTCTCCTTGGAGTTCGTGAAATTTCTTTAATCTGTTACTGTCATTTATCAGTTTCAAAAAATTCTTGGCTGGTATCTCTTCAAATATTGTTTCTTCCTCATTCTTCTTTCCTTCCGAAACTCCATGTTGACTTAGGCTCAGTATTTTCATGATTTCCTGTATATCTCCTCTATTTTTCCATTATTTTGTTTCTCTCTACGTTAATCCAGACATATTCTGATCCAATTCATAATGCTCTCATTTACTGTGTCTAATGTTGGCCCTATTTATTTCGTGTGTGTGTGTGTGTGTGTGTGTATAAGTTATTGATTTATTTGAAAGGCAGAGTGACAGAGACAGAGAGTAGAGAGAGAAAGAGATCGTCCACTCACTGGTTCACTCCCCCATATGCCTACAACTGCCAGGGCTGGGCCAGGCCAAAGACTGGAGCCCGCAGCTCCATCCAGGTCTCCCACATGGCTGGCGAGGGCCCATATAGTGGAGCCATCTGCTGCTGCTGCTTTCCCAGACGCATTAGCAGGGAGCTGGATGGGAAGCCGAGCAGCTGAGCTCTCGGGTGCCCGTGTTGTAGGCAGCAGCTTGACCCACTGCTCCACAATGCTGATCCCATGTTTCAGGGTTTTTCGAAGTTTAACATTTCTGTTTCTATTTTCTTAATTCCATTCGCTAAGAAAATTCTCCATCACTTCATCTATTTTCTTGACTATCAGAATAATTTTATAGGCCAGGTCTTAAAATGCCAGTATCTGACCTTGTGATGTCTGGATCTGTTTATAACTTGGCTTTCAGGTTAGCTCTGTTTCCAGCGTACTTACTAATTCTGAATTACAAACACTTAAATTGTAGAGGCCTTCCTTGGATGCTGTCTCATTAGAGCGGATTTAATAGTTTTTTTTTTTTTTAATGGTGAAATGGGCAGCCTGAGCCAATTAGGGATTACGTTGATTCGAGGCTGTATTTCAGTGGTTTATTTCTGGTTTGTCTTTCGTCTTGGGCCCCAGCTCCTTAGGAGTCTCGAGCTTGGAACCCCTCCACCCAGGCAGATTCCCGTTTTTGTCATCCAGTGCCATGAGATGCTAAAATGTCTTCCAAGGCTTCTGATGGGTTAGCCACTGCCCGTTGCTTCATTTCTCAGCCTCAGCCAATGCTTGGGTACGTTGGAAAGGAAAACACAAGCCCCGGCTGGGCTGTAGGCGTTCGTCTCCGTGTCGTGTGTGCTACAGGTCATAGCTGCTTACACCTGCGGCCGCCAAGGCCCCCTGGTGCGTTTTTGTGTGCTCTGTGGAGGGAGAGTTCTGTGGGCTCTGGGCCTCTGCTCTCTGCTCAACCCTGGGGAGGCCCGAGGAGCTCCTCCACCTGGCTTGACCTCCCTCCAGGGTCTGGTCCTTCAGGTCCCAGCTACCTCTGCAGCTCTCCAGATCTCTTAGACAACTTTGCAAACTCGAGCTGACCCCTTAGTGGGAAGATAGTCAGATAAGCTGTTCACTCAAAGTCTTTCCAGTATGTCCTTAAAAAAATTATTTACTTACTTATTTATTTGAAAGGCAGAGTTACAGAGAGGCAGAGGCAGAGAGATCTGCTGGTTCACTCCCCAGATGGCCACAATGGCTGGAGCTGAGCCGATCTGAAGCCAGGAGCCAGGAGCTTCTTCTGGATCTCCCATGCAGGTGCAGGGGCCCAAGCACTTGGGCCATCTTCCACTGCTTTCCCAGGCCATAACAGAGAGCTGGATCAGAAGTAGAGCAGCCGGGACACGAACTGGCGCCTATATGGGATGCCAGTACTTCAGATGGGACATGAACTGGCGCCCATATGGGATGCCAGCACGTCAGGTGGCAACTTTACCCACTATTCACAGTGCCAGCCCCTGGTATGTATTTTTAATGTGCTTCAGACTTGTTAAGAGTTAATAGTTAATGAAAAAGTTGATGACTGTGGAAGTGTGTTTGTGTGGAACATCTTGCTTCCTAATGATCCAATTAAATGTTGCTGTAATTTAGGAAATATTGAAAATCATATCTATGAGATCAGTGCACATCATCAAAATCAGGCCTACATTTTACTGTAAGATGTAAAACAAAAAATGTCTCACAATTTTCAACTCATGGGAAGAAGAGCCAACAGAGAGAAAATGAGCGTCTGCTCTGTCTCAGGTCACTGAAATAACTGAGCAGGTGCTGGCAAAATGGATACATGGATTAGATGTGGCCATGTCTTCAGAGTCACATCAAGTATCCAAAAATGGAGTGTAGTGCTTGAGAGAGTTTTAAACCAAATGTCCGCAGCGTTTTTTCGAGAAGCAAGCATCCCATAAAGATAAGCTCGACGAAAAGTTCACGTTGGCATTTGATGAGGGGCTTGCGTGAAGAACGGAATTCCAAGAGCTAGAATTTTATGGGGAGTACACGCCAGGCAGAAGAACACAGTGGAAGTTAAATATATACAAGGTGTTTGTCACACAGATGCAAGAAAGGGTATGGGCGTATTTATTGAAAAATAATTAAAATAAGAGATTTTATGAGTGAGAGAGAAAGAGCCTCAGCCTTTTGGACAGATGGAGCCAGTGAGGTTTGTGGAGCTATAGCTGGGCAGGATTTCATGAAGAGCTGACCAGGGAGTGTGCTGTGGCTCTGAGCAACTTGACAGGTGCCCGAGGGGAATGAGACTACCCAGACTCCCCCACTCTGATGGGGGCCAGGTCAGTGATGTCCAACACAACCATGGACAAACCACTCATATCATTTAAAAGGTTCCAGTAGTCATATTTTGAAAACAAAAGGAAGGGGGCCGGTGCTGCGGTATAGCTGGTAAAGCTGCTGCCTGGACATCCCGTATGGGCGCCAGTTCAAGTCCTGGCTACTTCACTCCCAGTCCAGCTCCCTGCTAATGCACCTGGGAAAGCAGCGCAAGATGGCCCAAATACTTGGACCCCTGCACCCACATGAAAGACTGGGAAGAAGCCCCTGGCTCCTGGCTTTGGAATGGCCCAGCTCTGGCCCATTGCAGCCATTTAGGGAGTGAACCAGTGGATGGAAGATCTCTCCCCTCTCCCCTCTCCCCCCCCTCCCCTCTCCCTCCTCCCCTCTCCCCTCTCCCCTCTCCTCTCTCCTCTCCTCCCCTCTCCCCCTCCTCCCCTCTCCCCTCTCCCCTCTCCCCTCTCCCCTCCTCCCCTCTCCCCTCTCCCCTCTCCCCTCTCCCCCCTCCCCTCCTCCCCTCTCCCCTCTCCCTCTCCCTCTCCCCTCTCCCCTCTCCCCTCTCCCTCTCCCTCTCTCTAACTTTGCCTTTCAAATAAGTAAATGAATCTTTAATTAAATAAATAAAAACATAAACCACTGAAATTTATTTTAGCAATATATTTTATTTAAGTAGATCCAATATATTGCCAAATCAACAAAAGAATATTAATAACTATTTTACAATCTTATGTCTACAATAAGTATTCAGAACTCAGTATTTTAAGAAAGGAATATTGATTGATTTGAAAGGCAGAGTGACAGAGAACAAGTGAGCTTCCATCTGCTGGTTCCCTCCCCGGATGGCTACAACGGCCGGGGCTGGTGCAGGTCAGAGGCAGGAGCCAGGAATTCCATCCCAGTCTCCCCCGCAGGGGGCAGGGGCCCGGGGCCCAACTTGGGTCATCTTCCACTACTTTCCTAGACCACGAGCAGGGAGCTGGATGGGAAGTAGAGCAGCTGTGGCTCGAATCAGGCACTGCAGTGGGGGTTCCCTGTGTTGACCCCCGGGGCTTACCCTGCTGTGCCAGGGTCTCGATTTGCCAGCCGCAGAATCTCAATTTGGTACCAAATTTATTGGAAATACTTGATCTGCATTCAGATTTTCTAAAAATTACAGTCAGAAACGTTGTTCAGACATACCTCGGCTGTCCAAACATACTTAAGCGTTTCCAGCAAATGAATTGGGGGGTGCCAAAGGTCACTTTTCTTTGATAGTCACATCCACTTGGAGAAACGCAGTTTATCTTTTCTAGAAGAACTGGCGTTTAACTCTGAAGCCACACGACATTTGTTTTCAAACCACATCTGCCCAACTTCAGTGGATTTACCAGTTACTGTCTCAGGTCAGTGTTAATTCACATCAAATTCAAAGTCGGAAGAATGCCTAAGTCGGTTAACAATTCTAAGTTCTTCAATATGAAAAAAAAAAAAATTCCCTAACTGTTTACAGTATTTTTCAATTTATGTTGCAACTAAAAGTCTAAATATTGATTCACATTAGAATAACATATTCCATCAGTAGTTAGGATTTACGTTATGAACAGTTTTCATTCCAACATTTTTTTCTTTAGATTTATTTTTATTTGAAAGAGTTACATAGAGGTAGAGACAGAGAGAGGTCTTCCAACCACTGGTTCACTTCCCAGATGGCTGCAAAGCCAGAGTTGTGCTGATCCAAAACCAGGAGCCAGGAGCCTCCTCTGGGTCTCCCATGTGGGTGCAGGGGCCCAAGGACTTGGGCCATCTTCCACTGCTATCCCAGGCCATTACACAGAGCTGGATCTGAAGAGGAGCATCCGGGTCTAGAACCGGCACCCATATGGGATGCCATCGCCACAGGCCAGGGCATTAACCCACTACGCCACAGCACCAGCCCCTCCAACATATTTTTTTCATGCCTCGCTACCTCATAAGTGAGCTTTCCTTTTCTCGAGGCATCAAATGGAATGAGATTGCAATGAGAAAACATAAATTACTCTTGCATTGTGTTTGATTTTTGAATATTTGGAAAGCAACATAGAGTGAAACTTGTAAAAGTCTTCCGCGGCTCAACCCACAGTGTTGGCAAAGCACACGAGATCATTACGTTCACTGTGTGCTGTTTGTTTAGCTGTTCCACAAACTCTCGGATTCATAGCGTTTCACATATGTACTGAAGGATTTTATCACATTCCTGGTGGTTTTTATAGAGTATGCCCCAGAAAACCGAGCACACATATATTCAAAAGCATCATGCAATGGAAACAAGTAATAGAGGAAATGCAAAATGCATTCCTGTGTTCTAAATGCTAAATGAATTTCAGTAAATTCAGATTTCTGACCCACATAGCTGGAACAGTATCTGTTGTACTAGAAACTCTTCTTTTTCATATGCAGCTGAAATTACCTTTGACAGATGATAACTGAAAAATTATTTTATACTAAAATTTCAAATTTCTAGACCACCAGGTGAAATTGGTTTTAAAAATTTAGAAGTCCTCTGAAATGAAATGTGTTCAAAGTATTCATTGTCCAGTGACTTTATCTTAACCACACAGATCATCTGAAACTAAAGAGAAGTACTTGCTACTTTTCAAGTTTTAAATTAATTGATCCTTTATGATGTTAGAAAGGGCTGGTATTTTATGGCCAATAATTTGGCTTAATTGAAAAATTTTCACTTTTTTGTAAAATATTTTTTAGTCTGTTCTTTATATTTTTCTGCAACATTTTCATAAATAAGAGTTTCTTTCACTGTGTTGCTAAATAAAAATTAGTTGTGTGGGAATCCAAATTGATTTACAGCTGGTCAAAATTGTTTAAAATTCTTTGGAATTTTTTAAAGTGGTGTAAGGTGCATGTGCTGTAAAATCTATTTACCCATCTGAAAGTGTACAGTTGTCCAGTTGTTACCACTCTGTAGATCCAGAGTTATAATCCCAGACAGAAACCCCAGCACATCCAGCCGCCTGCACGTGTTCCTCCCAGAGCCAGGAACACTGAGCTGCCTTCCGACTCTGGGCTCCAGCCACGAGATAGAAGTAGGATGCTGTACTGTATGCAGCCTTTGTGTCCGACTTCCTCCACTCAGCATAATGCTTTCAAGAATCCATGCAAGGCCAGTGCCGCGGCTCACTAGGCTAATCCTCCGCCTGCGGTGCCGGCACACCGGGTTCTAGTCCCGATTGGGGCGCCGGTTCTGTCCTGGTTGCTCCTCTTCCAGTCCAGCTCTCTGCTGTGGCCAGGGAGTGCAGTGGAGGATGGACCAGTTCCTTGGGCCCTGCACCTGCATGGGAGACCAGGAGAAGCACCTGGCTCCTGGCTTCAGATCAGCGCAGTGCACCAGCCGTGGTGGCCATTTGGGGGTGGTGAACCAACGGAAGGAAGACCTTTCCCTCTGTCTCTCTCTCTCACTGTCTGTAACTCTACCTGTCAAATGAATACAAAAAAAAAAAAAAAATCCATGTACACTGTAGCCTGTCCGTCTCTTTGCGTCTTCTTGGTTGTCTGCTATTTAAATACATTAGTCGCCACCTTTTGGTTATCCATCCGTCTGCTGGGCACTGATGATGTTCCACCTTTTCCTGTTGTGAGTAGAGCTGCTGTGAGCAAGTTTTCGTTGAATACCTCGTTCCAGCTCTGGGGCTTATGCCCAGAGGTGCTCTCCCGGGACACATGGGAAAACTGTGTTTCACCTTCGGAGAAACCACCAGCCTGCTCTCACGGTGGCCACACCACTTCACCCGCGGTGGAAGAGGGTGCCAGTTCTGCCACATCCTCTCCAACACTGGATATTTTCTGCTTTCTTTTTGTAATTATTATTATTATTACCGGAGCCTTCCTGGGGAGTGTGATGTGATAGCCTGTCGTGGCTTCATGTGCTTGTTGGTTTGAGTATCTTCTCTGCTGAACTATGGGGTCAGATCTTTGCCCAGTTTCTACTGAGGCTGTTTGGCCCTTTGTTGCTGAGTTTTAAGAATTCTTTATAGATTCTGTGTATTAACCATCATCAGATATAGATGCTCCTCTGCATCATGAGAGAGTAGCAAATGTAGCGAGAAAAAATAAAAATTCAAAATTTGAGGTATAGTTTCTCCTGAATATGTGTGGCTTGTTGCAGGTACCATAAAAAAAAAAATGGAAAACATCCTAGGTCAAACTGCTAAGTTGAGGACCACCTGTATACAATGTGAAAATATTTCTCCCGTTCTTAGTTCTCTTTGAACTGCATTGATAATGTCCTTTGATACATAAAACTTTCTAATTTATATTAAGTCCATTTCATCTATTTTTTTTCTTTTGTTGCTGTGCTTTTGGGAAACCATTGCCCAATCCCTAGGCTTTTTCATAAAAGTTTTTCCATTTTAATTCTTGTATTTAGGCCTTTGATGTTAATTTTTATGCAGGCTGTGATGTCCCAGTCCAGCTTCACCCCTGTGACTGTGCAGTTGTCCTGGCACAGTTTGTTGAAATGACTGTTCTGTCCCTGTTGAGTTCTTGCCACACTTATCAAAGATCAGTCGGCCATGGATGTGCGGGTCACTTCTGGACCCTCATTTATATCCTGCGGCTCTCTTTACAGTACATTACAGTAGTCTGTAGTAGGTTTTGAAATGAAGAGAATGCCTCCTTCAGCTCTCCTCTGTTAGAGACTGGCTAATTGAGATCCTTTGTAATTTCATACAACACTTAGGATTAGCTTTCCGGGACTCCCATTGCCCATACACTGGTGTGTTTGTGGTATGCCACAAGTTGCCTCATTCTTGTTCTGTCTGCTTCCCGGATTAAATCATTTCACTTGACCCGTCCACAGGTCACTGGTTCCTTTGCCTGCTCAAGTCCGCTTTGATCTTCTCTGGTGCGTTTTCCACTTCAGTTGTTACACGTTGCAACGCTGAACTTTCTGCTTGGTTACTTCCTCTGATCCCTGCACTTTGTTGATAGTCCGTCTTTGTTGAGACATTGGTCTCTTGGTCTCATGATTCCTTTTAGTTTTCCATGGTCTCCTTTGAATATACTTAGGACAGTTAACTTAAAATCTTTTCCTAATCAACCCACTTCCTGCAATTCCTCTGTACTTTCCTCTCTTTTCATGATTCATACTTCTTGATGAAACTGTGCATTTTTGATATTATGTTGTCATAGCTCTGGAAATCAAATTCTCTTCCTCTCAAAGATTTGTTATTGTTCCTTGCTGTGGGTTACAGTTGTTTATTTAATGACTTTTCTAAACTATCTTTAAAGATTTTATGTATTGGGCCCGGCACCGTGGCTCACTTGGTTAATCCTCTGCCTGCGGCGCCAGCATCCCATATGGGCACCAGGTTCTAGTCCCGGCTGCTCCTCTTCCGGTCCAGCTCTCTGCTGTGGCTGGCACAGGAGTGCAGTGGAGGATGGTCCAAGTGCTTGGGCCCTGCACCCGCATGGGAGACCAGGAGAAGCACCTGGCTCCTGATCGGTGCAGCACGCTAGCCATAGCTGCCATATGGGAGGTGAACCAACTGAAGGAAGACCTTTCTCTCTGTCTCTCTCTCTCACTGTCTGTAACTCTACCTGTCAAATAAAATAAATAAAAAATATTTTTAAAAAATTTTATGTATTTATTCGAGAGGCAGAGTTACAGAGAGAGAGACAGAGAACTTCCATCCACTGGCTCATTCCTCAAATGGCTGCTATGGCCGGAGCTGGGCCAATCCGAAGCCAGGAGCCAGGATATAAGAGTATAAGTATAAAGTATAAGCCACTACATATACCATTGATTCTCTCCCAGAGTTGCAATAACATTGATTGGAGCAGTTTTTGTCAAGCATTTTGGGTATGTGTTAAAAGAGAAGACCCTGGGGGCACCTGCTGCATTGTGTTCACTGACCACCTTTGATGGAGTTTTAATTGATTTCAGATGATTAATTTTGTCAGTTTTTAAAATTTTTTTACAGTAGTTGGGAAGCTCCTTACCAAATCCAACATCTATTCGCTAAATCGTCCCTTTGGCCCGTCCACTTTGTCTCAGACATCTTTTACGCACAATGAAGAGCTTCTGCGTTTGTCTCTGCCAAGGCAGATTGCAGTCACGTCACCGTGAGCTTCTTGCAAAGCCTCTCCCAGCCTCTCGGGGTCTGTGTGTCTCTGGTCGTGGTGCTAGTTGCTCATCTTCATTTGATTCTGTATAATAATATGTCTTCATTTGAAATTCTACAATTTGCCTGTGCTTTAAACTGGAAAAATAATTGTAATCAAACCAGGAGAATTGTTACAATTAACATAAGTGTGTCCACTTAATAGCTGACTGCGACTTATATAGTTGTTACTAAAACTTCATGCTGTCTCTAGAAATACTCCTATATTACAGTGTTCCATTCATGAATCAGAAAAAAAAAATCATTACCCTGATGTCAACTAAGCCAGCAAGTAAAATATTAGAAGACACAGAATGCTACATTTAAAGTGAAATGTAGCATCACCAAGCCAAGGAAGTTGTGTATAATGGCAAAATAGTTCACCCTACTTCCACTTTGTAAACTTAAATTGAAATGTGAGTGCAGTCCCAAGACTAGCCACATTTCACTCTCATTCGTGATGTGCAGACATGGACAGCACAGGTCAAGGGTCAAGAGTGGATCAGAGGGCAGGCTTCAGCCCGTGTGACAAGCAGAGGGGGCACAGTTGTGGGAGGGAACCCACCTTGTGTTTGGTTGTGCCGAGCATCCTCGGTGGCTGTGATGTGTACGTGAGACAGGGAGACCCAGTGTAGCAGGGGTTGGATTCCCGGGGGACGTGCAGGGAGGCTGGTGTGGGGCCCGCCTTGCGTGGCGGGAGTGTGACCAGGAGAACATCAGTTTTCATGGAAGGCAGCCCCTCCACCTGATTGAGGAAGGCACATGACAGTTGCAGGCAAGGCCTTCGAGCCCAGGCGTCGGTTCGCCATGGAACGGATGTGGCAGGTGCTGCCCTCTGTCTTGGGTGGAATAATCCGAGCACGAGGTAGACAGAGACGAGGCAGCAGAGGAGGGAGGTTGCTGATGACTGCAGAGCCACGTCGGGGACCCTAGGGGCAAAGGAGCAGCCCCCTGCTTGCAGCTTGGGAGCGGCCAAGACTGCACACCTGCCAGGCAGGCTCACGCACAGCTTGGCTTTAACCTTGTGTCCTGAAATCGCTCCTAGGATCCCAGCGTAGCAAACAGCCTGAAACAAGGGGGAAGGCTCATGCTGAACGATCTTTATCATAAAGCAGAACCGGAAAGAACAGATACACAACGACAGAGGGGATAGCTAGATAATTGAGTAACTTCCCTACAAAGAGGAAAACCTTAAGATGAAGGTTTTCGACAGTCAACAGTGTGGGTGACTGTGTCTCTCCCGCCCCCACAGGAAGCTGCACTGCACCAGGAACTACATCCACCTGAACCTGTTCCTCTCCTTCATGCTGAGAGCCGTCTCGGTGCTGGTCAAGGACGACATCCTGTACTCCAGCTCGGGCACGCTGCACTGCCCCGACCAGCCGTCCTCCTGGGTAAGGCGGTCCTCCCAGGCTGGGGCCTCCCGTGATGATGCGCAGAAAGAGCGGGCCCAGGTGGGCAGGATCTCGAGGAGGCAGGGAGAGTGGGCGGGGTCCAGGCCCTGAGCCCTGAGCCCTGAGCCCAGCATCCAGTAGCAGCAGCTCCCAGTTGAAAACTTGTGACGTGGATGAGCCTGCAACAGCACTAGTGTTTTCTGTCTAAATCCCCCAGATTCTGAGCACATGCACGTGTCCTTCCAGGTTGCTAGGGGAAGTCAGTCTGGGTTGTGTGTAAACTCCACGCAGCGCCCAGCTGGGGACCCAGTCACAAGTACATGAATGCGCTTGGTCCAGCTCTGGGATGCAAGGTGACTTCGTCCTTATGTATTAGTTTAATGTCATAGAGGCTGTCTCACACTGCCCAAGCCATTGTCCTGAGTTTTCCTCTACGAGTGGTTAGCACTCTGGCACGTGGGCTTCAGGAAGTCCAGTCCTGATCCGAGATCCCAGCTACCGAGGGAGTCAGGAAGTGGACCCGACTCTCACATTCCAAGCAGATGGACTCACCCCTTGCACAGCTGCTTGGACTGAACAGAGTTCAGCTAACTGACTGAGACCCAAGGTAGGGACCTTCCGGTTGTATTTTTCAGACGTTTTTGTGCCCAGCTGGGTTTCACTAAGCCAGCATTGCTCTCCCAAGCAGAACTCCTGGGCTGGCTTCTCCCCCTCAGTGGGTGTCTCTAGACACAGGGAGAAGCTGAGACTATGAAGAGGTCCCCTGGGCCCCTGCACTGGTGCAGTCTTGTCTTGCGTCTGGCCTGCAGGGAACTCTGGTTTCCTAGGGTTCCTGAGTGCCCAGTGTAGAGTGGAGCAAACACAAAGATTATTCTCCTTGTTGGCCAGAGAAGATTCCACGCGCGCTTTTCAGGGACACTCGGAAGCCCATCCTCTGCCTCTCTCTGTCCGAGTCCTGCCCACTGGTGGTAGAGTAGATGGATATGGCAGCCCTGGGCCTTGCTGTGAGTCCAGGCAGAACCCCGACTTGTTGGAGAGAAGGTCAGAGCCAAAGATTCCAGCTGCAGGCTGGGCTGGGCGCCCTCCCAGTCGGCATCCTAGTGACCAAATCACAGAGGGCTCAGAGTGGCAGAGGGAGCAGGGGCAGAGTGTGCACAGAGCACAGTGAGGGATCGCCTGCTCACAAGCTCACATGTGCATGCAAAACACACAGGCACGTGTGCACATGTACCCATGCACCCACAGGTGCAGTGCACATGTGTGTGAACATAGATGTGTTCACTCGCAAACACATGCCCACCAGAGGGAACACTTGCAGAAAAACACATGCGTGCATACATATCCACAACAACCCTCACTCACAGGCCCCCACGTAAGGCCGCAGCTCTGATTAGGGATCTGCTGCTGCTGAGTGCCTGGTCCTGGTGAGTCTCCTGACCTGCTGTCCTAACACCAGCCTGTCTGGGCAGCAGGCCCTGGAGGACCCCATGGTGCCCCTGGCCCGCCCCCCTCCCCCCACGACACTGTTGCCCCTCTGGAACGTGGCTGTGCAGAAGATGAGGTTGCTACAGAGCTGATCGTTCCCCCAACCTCCTGTCCTGAGTTTGCTTATCAGTGAGTGAAAGAAGAGACAGTGTTGTGTCCCTTTTAGCAAGGGGTTTTAGCAAGAAAATGGCATTATATTAAGTATGCTTTTTCTGCATCTTTCTCCCCCACTCAACGGGTCATCCTAGAAACACTGCAAGTCTGCTGGTTTGTCCATCCCAGCAGTGGCACAGTGCCCATCTGGTGGGTGAAGCACAGGCGTTTAACCACGTCACCCAGGCGTGAGTGGACTCAGTCTTAGACACTTTACTTCCTCTACAGACAGCGCTGGATGTGTCTTTACATATGGGGTTCTTTAAAAAAAAGATTTATTTGAAAATCAGAGTTACAGAGAGACAGACAGATCTTCCATCTGCTGGTTCACGTCCCAGATGGCCAACAATGGCTGGGGCTGCACCATACCAAAGCCAGGAGCTTCTTCCGTGTCCCCTACGTGGGTACAGGGGCCCAAGGATGTGGGCCATCTTCTGCTGCTTGCCCAGGCCATTGCAGGGCCCCAGGGGCGTGCAGAACCCCGAGCTCGGGAGCACACCCACAGTTAGGCAGCCACGCTTCACAGGGAGACTTGCATCCGTTCACCTCTTTGCTCCGTGTTTATCCTCAAGGGGGTTCAGGGGCTCTGTGTAAGGTCCCCTGGTGTTTTTGGATACAGTGGGCCTCGCTCTCACATAACCCACGTTCCCGGCGGACACCCTCGCCGCTGGATTTGTCACCTCTCTGTGGGAAGGCACCCTGGTCTGTCCATCATTCCTTGTGCAAACACACAGCGCCATTGTATGCCCCGCGCAGCTGTGCAGCCATGGGCTGTTTGTAGCCCACGGGATGGCCGCCCCATGCTCGCCCTCTGTGTTGCAGGTTGGCTGCAAGCTGAGCCTGGTCTTCTTCCAGTACTGCATCATGGCGAACTTCTACTGGCTCCTGGTGGAGGGGCTGTACCTGCACACCCTCCTGGTGGCCATATTCTCCCCCAACAGATGCTTCCTGGCCTATCTGCTGATCGGATGGGGTGAGGACCCCCGGGCTCCCAGCCTGCAGTACCCCTGCCACCCACGGCCAGCACACAGACCCTCCAGGTCCCTGGCTCCTGTCCCACAAGGACAGTGCTCAGTGGTTGCCCATATAGGGAGTCCTTCAGTATCGTTAGAATGGAGATGGTCTCCAGGCTGCTTGGAGGGCCGCACAGAAAAACATGTTAGTGCTTCTCGTCATTAATATCAATATATTAATATCTGTAAGTGGATGGGATATAATTATGTTAATATTCATTTATTATGTTCATATATTAATATATATAATTAACTCATATTTCTGGTAACTAAGAACCTCGTTTCAACTGCTTTCCTCACCCATTCCTGTCCCTTTTATCCCAAATTGAATCTGAGCCACTAACAAGTAGCCGACAGTTTGTCCTGTTCCCGGCCCAGCTAGTGTCAGGGGTGGGAAAAGCAGAGATATGAAGGGGCCAGAGGGGGTGGGGCAGGTGCTGTCCTCGTATTGCGCAGAGCCGGGAATGGGCGCCAGCTTGGCACAGCCCTGTCCCCGGGAAGAAGCAAAGGGCAGTGAACTCTGAGGCTGTGGCAAAACCAGCCGTCGCCTCCTCCCCTTCCACACACGCCTGCAGGGTCTGCAGTAAGAACCCGTTCTGTACAGATGCTCGGCTTTCAAGCATGGCTGAGTAAGACATGGGCTTGAACTCAGCTCTGTGGGTGAGAACGTGGAGCCGGAGTGGCTCAGGAAGCTCACCCTTGTTGCTGGTCTGAGGCACACACCGGGGTCTGAGCTGCTGCTCGTGGTAAGAGACATCAGGGTGGTATAACCAGGCGTCTCTCTGCAGGAGTCCCCACCGTCTGCATAGGCGCATGGACCGTGGCCAGGCTGTCTTTAGAAGACACAGGGTAAGTGCTGGCAAAGGACGTAGAGCGCTGTGGTTATGCATCTGGCACTGGGAGAGAGGTACGCTACCTGGGTAGAGGGCCAGGAAGCTTCTGCGGCTGGCCCTGGGAGGCACAGGCTTGAGCACCCAGGGAGTGAGCGTGTGTGCATGCGAAGTGTGCGTGAGAGTGAGATCCACGGGAAGGAGTCGTTTGGGGTTGGAGTACTTGAAGGAAGGCCCATGAGAGCTGTCAGTTCTTCAGCCCAGTAACACTGGTCTAAACCAGGCAGGGTCAGGGGATCAGCCTCTCAGATGGTATGCTAATGCACAAAAAGAAAAGCAAGCAAAACGCAAATGGGGTTCCCCAGAGCAAGTGTTGGCAATCGGGTGAAGTGGGCGGCGGAGCACAGGGCCAGAGCCCCCCGCTGTGTGTCCACAGGGAGCGGGACTTGGCTCCACACCCTAGAAGGGACCTCCTGGCTGCAGGTCTCAGGGCCTGAGGATGTAGACCCCGCCCAGAGCAGTGGCTGCGGGGGCCAATGCTGAGGCTTCCTGTGGAGACAGCGCCTACGCTGAAAGTCACAACCGAAAACCTTGCTGGGTGGAACGTTCCTGATCGTGCCAATCAGTTATTTCAAAGACAGTTCCGGAACCTTCCTCTCTCATATGGCTACAGTCCACTTGGAAAATGAGGGGAAACTGATTTTCTGGTGACAAAACTCCGTGATGTTATTTGGAGCAGGTGTGAGCATGGGTTTTGTCCCCTTGTGAGTTAGGATGCACAGAGCAGCCAGCATATGCTGCAGTAGTTACGAGACCCTTGGGAGGCCTGTACCACATGGCAGAGTCTGGGTTCAAATCCAGCTTCCTGCCAATGCACACCCTGGGAGGCAGCGGTGATGTCTCAAGTAGTTGGGTCCCTGCCGCCCAAGTGTGAAACCCGGATGGCGTGCTGGGCTCCTGGCTTCACCTAGCCCAGCCCTGGCTGTTGGCATTTGAGAAGTGAAGCCAGCACATGGAAACTCTCTCCCTTTCCTTCTCCCCCTCCTTTTCCCTCTCCCTCTGCCCCTTTCCCCCTCCCCCCCCCCCCCCGTCTCTCCTATGAATAAGCAGCCCACAGAGTGGCTAGGCTTTCTGTGACAGACTGGCCCACGGAGGAGAGTTGGGTGTGGGACAGGTGGCATCAGGATTCCTACGTGCAGCGTGACAGTGTCTTAGAGCAGCTCGGGGGGTCAGACGACACGAGCGGGGGCTGTGTCCGGTGCTTGGCAGGGTTCTGTTCTGCAGGCCCTGTGTGAGCAGCAAACCCACAGGTGCACACAGGCCCCTGTACACTGATGAAGTCAGCAGTGACACAATTTTCCTTTTCTTCCACAGTTGCTGGGATACCAACGACCACAGTGTTCCCTGGTGGGTTATACGAATACCAATTTTAATTTCTATTATAGTAAGTAACGTCTGTGTGGACACATGAAATAGCCTATTGAGTTGCACCCCTGGGCAGAGAGCATCCCAGGAGGGAGGAAGACGGGGCCGGGTGGCGAATCGAGAGCAGCTGCATTTTAGGGCCAAAGGGGATTTGCATTTGTTCTTTGACTTTCTGAACTGTGCTACCTCGTGAGGCCCGCGGCGGTGACTTGTCCAGCTCCAGTGTGGTGGGCAGAGCAGGTGCTGGGTGCCCGGCCCTTGGGAAGGACCGTATGCGAGCCCAGCAGAGGATCATGGGCCCGCCACCCTGCCCCGGGAAGCCACGCACTAAAATCTCATCTCCCTTGTGCAGGTCAATTTTGTCCTTTTCGTTAGTATCATAAGGATTTTGCTGCAGAAGCTGACGTCTCCTGACGTGGGTGGCAACGACCAGTCGCAGTATAAGTGAGTATGTGTTCGTCTCTCGCTGCCCTCCACTGCCCAGAACAGACAGCAGCCCTGGGGAGGGGAGGTGTGTGGGATGTTCAAAAAGAAGCCGGTACTAACCGGCCAGGAAGGTCCTTGAAGGCTTGTGGTCCAGAAAAATGAGCACAGGGGTCCAGGGCCCGGGTCTGAGTGGTCCCAGGCGTGGCCCTTGGCTGGTACCCAGGGATCTCCTTTTATCCGCGGTCACGTGGCAGCATGTGTCCTGTGCTGATGCACTAGGTGCACCTGTTCTTTTATCTTAGAAGCCACAAAGACATCCTGTTTGGTGGACGTCCCTGTTTAACAGCTGGCCACTTTCTTGTGGTGGGCTCGGTGTTCTCTCCTTGGCCACACCTTGTTTTTTGCATACTGCCGTCTCCCTAGCAGATCCCATGGTCCCTTGGCTGTGTGTCCACCAGGCCCTGCTCTTGGGAATCAGTCAGTCGGTGTCTGTGGACGCGGTGATGGCGTGGGAAAAGTCGTCATCCTCTCCAGTAGGTGAGGGAAGAGAGCCTGGGATCACCACAATCACCCAGCTAATCAGTGATGCTCTGAGGCAGCTAGAAGGAAATAGATTCCAGAAAGTTCCATCAAGTCCACAACTCAGGTGCAGCCTATAGCTACTTTCACAGGGCAGTGGTTGCCCAGCCGAGGCGCCTCGGGCTCACACAGACCGGGCTGGAACAGCAGCCAGGCCGAGTGTCGTCACCTGGACGGGTCACCCTGGCCTGGCTCAGCGCTTCCTTCTCCCCTCCTCCAGAACACACAGTGGTGCGTCCGGCAAAGGACCCTAGTGCAGAGTTCATGTAGCAGCCAGGGGCAGGAGGGGGGGTCTGTGTACCTCAGTTTCTTCATCTGTAAGATGGGAACAATCATTGTATCTGGCACTAAGTGTATGAGGATTCACTGAATGAGGGTTTGAGAGGCGCATAGCGTCTGGCACCGGAAGCATGGTGGGGGCTTTTGGTGAGCAGATAAATACGATTGTGCCGTGCGGTACGTGGAGGCCAAGGAGAGTTTCTAATCGCTCAGCCGCCCAAGGAGACGGGATTCCAAGTCCACCGTGAGCGGTAAGGTGTGGGCCGGGGCCAGGCCTGGGCGCTGGGCCTGCAGCTGCGGGAAAAACAAGGATAAGAGCATTCTTGGCCGCCCTTGAAATTGAATTGTGATTTTCTGCAAATTGTGTTTAGCTACTGTGCTGACCTTTGCCTTGGGCTCTGTGAGAATGTGAGTTAAGTAGATCTCCGAGATGGATGCTTTTAGTTTGGAAACAAAATTAAGTGAGGATAATGAAATCGGTTCTTTCCCAAGACAGCAGAAAGGGCATAGGGTTCGGCGCTGCCGCTCCCTGGGCCCTGCGATGTCCTGTCTGTCTGGTCGCTGTCCAGCCAAGCCTGCCTGGACCGGGGCCAAGGGCCGCAGCCTCACCCAAACCTCTTCTCTAGAGACTGTGCAGTAGCAAACTTGGGGCACAAGTGATGGGAGCGTGAGCGGGTTCTCTGTACTATCTGCTCCCAGGGCCGGCATGTGGCACAGTGGGTTGAGAAGCTGCCTGCGATGCTGGCATCCCATTCGAGCACCAGTTCAAGTCCCGGCTGTTCCACTTCTGATCCAGCTCCCTGCTAACGTGCCTGGGGAAGCAGAAGGTGGTGGTCCAAGTCCTTGGGCCCCTGCACCCATGTGGGAGTCCTGGCAGGAGTTCCTGGCTCCTGGCTTCAGCCTGGCACAACCTTGGTCACTGCAGCCAGTTTGGAAGTGAACCGGTAGATGGAGTATATCTTTCTCTCTCTCCCTCTGCCTTTAATAAATCTTTGCCCCCCCCAAAAAAATTTTTTTAAAGGCACAGCTCCCAAGGAGCCCAGCTTTGTACCCTGGCTGAGCCTGCTGAGCCGTTAGCAGGACCCAGGGGCTGCTGGGAGTCCATGTGCACACTGGCAGCAGGGCAGTGGCCATGACTTGCATGCTTGTGGCTCGGCCACTCCTGTCTGGAAGGGGCTGCACTTCTGGGGTTTATGCACCCCCCCCCCATGTGGGGAAGATCCTACTTACTGTGAAGTCCACAGGAGATGGTGTGTTGTCCTGGGAGGGGGGTTTAAGAGAAACACACACATACTTCTAGAACTTACCCTCCCAGGCTGTGAGTGCTAGATTGGAGGAAGTTAGCTCAGAAAGAGCTTCAAGGACATTGGGGGCTGTCCTGCGTGCTGGGGAGGTGACCAGTGAGAGACAGCGGGAGGCCAGGGCCTCTCTGCTCGGTTCCCTTCAGCTCCCGGTTTTCCCACAGTCGCCAGCCCGGGTGACTCAGAGGTGTTTATTATTGATAGTAGGATATTTATTCAGAGGCCCAGGGAGCGCCTGGGTACCAGGGCTGGAGCCGCAGGTAACCCGGCTCCTGATGCCCAGCCCACCTTGGTTCCCCTGATGTAACTGGAGGAGCGAGGGCCAGACCTGAGGAAGCCCCCAGGTGGCTGCTGCGTGCCTCAGAGCTGGATAGAAATGCACTCTCCAGCCAGAGCCCCCACGTCTGAACCAGCAACTCGGCGGTGGGGCTGGGAGTCAGCATTGTTTTAAATATTTATTTATTTGAGAGAGAGAGATCTTCCATCCCCTGGTTCACTCCCCAGATGGCCACAACAGCCTGGGCTAGGTGGCCAAAGCCAGGAGCTTCTTCTGGGTCTCCCACGTGGGTACAGGAGACCAAGGACCTGGGCCATCTCCTGCTACTTTCCCAGGCACGTTAGCAGGGAGCAAGATTGGAAATGCAGCAGCGGGGACTCAACCAGCACCGTATGGGATGCCTGTGTTGCAGGTGGTGGGCTAACCCACTGTGCCACAACGCCAGCCCCAGGGAAACCTGCATTTTTTTTTTTTTTTTTTTTACAGGCAGAGTGGACAGTGAGAGAGAGAGACAGAGAGAAAGGTCTTCCTTTGCCGTTGGTTCACCCTCCAATGGCCGCCGCGGTCGGCGCGCTGCGGCCGGCGCACCGCGCTCGTCCGATGGCAGGAGCCAGGAGCCAGGTGCTTTTCCTGGTCTCCCCATGGGGTGCAGGGCCCAAGCACCTGGGCCATCCTCCACTGCACTCCTGGGCCACAGCAGAGGGCTGGCCTGGAAGAGGGGCAACCGGGACAGAATCCGGTGCCCCGACCCGGACTAGAACCCGGTGTGCCGGCGCCGCAAGGCGGAGGATTAGCCTGTTGAGCCACGGCGCCGGCCGGAAACCTGCATTTTTAACAAGGGCTCCATGGATTCGAATATGGTTGGGGCATAGGAAACAGAGGCCAAGACTGGGGCTGTAGGGTTGGGAGAATTGAGTATGGTGGTTTCATTTCCAACATTGAATATAATAAGCAGAAAATCCACTTTGACGAGGGGCAGTGATAACTCTGGAACGGAGTGGACAATCGTGGCCTCCAGCCCCATGCACCTGACCGTTAAGAACTCAGTGTCCCAGCCAACAAGGGAGGTTCTGTGTGGCACCTGCCAGGCCCACCCTCTATTTTGGGACCCCCTCTGCAGTGGTGCTGATGAGAATTGCCCTGTGCTGTGAGCACACCGCCATCCCCAAGGACAAACGGACCAGTAAGGTCCTGTTCTGCCCCTGGTGGGCCCTGCCCGTTTTCTCATCACCTCTGCATCTCCTGCCCGTAAATCCAGAGGGAGAATGAGCTGAGCACAGGGAGAGCGGAGCCTCAGAGCCTGGCCCCCACGTCCAGCAGTTTGGCCACTTGCAAAGCTGACAGCAGCTGTCCACAGGCGTGTGCCGGCTGCCCGCTCAGCGGGACTTCCTCTCCCTCCCCGGTGCAGGAGACTCGCCAAGTCCACACTGCTGCTCATCCCGCTGTTTGGCGTGCACTACATGGTGTTTGCTGTGTTCCCCATTGGCATCTCCTCCAAGTACCAGATCCTGTTCGAGCTGTGCATCGGGTCCTTCCAGGTGCGTCTGGCGTGCGGCGGAGCCGGCCAGTCCCCAGCTGTGTGGGCGGTGGTGGTGCTGATTGGCCTTTCCCATTGCAGGGCCTGGTCGTGGCGGTTCTCTACTGCTTCCTGAACAGCGAGGTACGTCCCTGGGGAACCAGGCACAACTCAGTCTGTCGGAGGGCTCAGAGACGTCCCCTGCCCGGAGAAGGGGCTGGCTCCCCGGGGGCCAGCCCCACTGCCCAGGCTGTCGGCTTTTCTCAGCCTGGCACAGCGGCCTGCTGTCCTTCCCAGTGCCCATCCTCAAGCCCTAGACCCCCGCCACGCCATGCATGCTGGATGCCCGGCCCTGTGCAGATCCCTCTTTGGGGGCCACATCTGGCTCCTTGGTCCCATGACTTGGGAGTCCCAGGAAGTCTAGGTGGAGATGGGGGGCTTAAACACTTCCCCTACTGCTCCAAACCCACGAGGTTGGGAGATGCTTGGGTAGGGTCCTTGCTGATTAAGCATGGGGGTCTCTGTGCCCCCTTGCACTGCAGCTCACCCGCCCCCATAATCCAACCCCCCAAACCTACTCCGTGCCCACAGCCTCTGCCCCTTCCTGACTTTCCTCCACGGCTCGCCCCGCCCATCAGTGAGAAACACTTTGCCAGAGCTGACTCCACTCCATCTTCAAGCCCCTTGCCCGACCCTGGTGACGCAAGCTGCGTAGCCCTGGCTGTGGCCTTGGCAGAGTCTCGCCACCCACCTGGTAGTAGGGGTACGGTCCTGGCTGCCGCCGCCATCTCTCTTCCCCCACGCCGCCTCTGTCTCCACCCATCTGGTTGGGACGCAGACCCAGGCAGAAGGGGGAGAGCTGGTGGGTGATTGTCTGGGCTGTGTGCTGACACCTTGACCTCCCCCAGGTGCAGAGTGAGCTCAAAAGAAAGTGGCGCGGCCTGTGCCCGGCCCAGCCAAGGAGCCGGGACTACAGACTCCACGGCTCGTCCATGTCCCGGCACGGCTCGGAGAGCGCCCTGCAGTTCCACCGAGGCTCCCGCGCCCAGTCCTTCCTGCAGACAGAGACCTCGGTCATCTAGGCCCTGTAGACGGATCGGTTGTCAAGAGAACAGGGGCGAAGAGGGGGCCCAGAGCCATGGCCCACGGCTGCTAAAGGAACACAAGAGGGTTTGGACTTGGTGTGTTGCCTCTTGTGAAACCCACGTCTGGTCAGTGGGACTGAAGGCCTGAACTGGGGACGGGGTATTAGTGCCCAACGTGGGCCAGGAAAAATCAGCAGGGGAGCAGCCCCGCCTTCCCCAGGGTCCTGCCCTGCCAACAGTCCCCTCCCTACCTCTGCGCCACAGCACCCCAGCCTAGCATTCCCACGGGGCTGTTCTGCCTCCCCAAGGAAAACCCCTAAGACCACTAGATGGTAACAGTGAGATCTTTGCGGGAGGGCACTGACCCTTCTGCGGGGTCCCTCAGCCAGAGGGCAGTGGTCTGACAGGGTAAAATCCAGCACCTTCGTGGCCTTGCAGGTGGCAAGGGGGCCCCTCACTGGCCTCGACTGCCACCCTATAGGAGCCACCTCATCTGCGGATGGGGCACAGGGACACTAGCAGATGGAAACGGGACGCCAGTTCTCCTTGTGGCGAAAACCATCTTAAGGGCGTTTGTTTATCCAAACGTCAACTGCTCCTCTCCGGTGGGCAAGCAGCAGCCTAGCTTACGTTCCCTTGGATTTTCACAGGCTTGCAGAGGTGGTTCCGGGGGATATGGCTGCAGGATATGCAGGGTGGGAAGGGGGCCTTTGGGCACCATCCCCATTCCCCATGTCAAGTCCTTATCCCTGCAGACCCCAAAGACTGCACAAGCCCAGTGCAGACACCTCAGCCGCTGGCCTCTGTGTTCTGAGCACTTTTATCCCCACTTGCCCCCCCTGCAAATGGAAGCAGCAAAACCTTTGTGGCTGCAGATGCCCGCGTGCCAGAGTGGGGAGTGGCGAGGATGGAGGCCTCATGCCCTGCCAGTATCTCCTTGGGGGGAAAGACCCCATCCAGGAAAAGTATGGCAGGATAGAGGATAGGCAGGTGCGGGCATGCAGGGACCAGCTGAGGTCCCCTGCCTAAAAAACAAGAGACCAATCATTGGCCAAGTCCATCTAGGGCCGTGGGTGGGTTGGGCAGCATCAGTGGGTATAGAAGACACCTGGGGCCACAGGGGCTCCACTGGAGATGGAGAGCAGATGACCCAAGCCACAGGCCTGGGAAAGAGTTGTTGACCTGGCAGTGAGAAGAGAGCAGGTGGAAGCCAGAAACCCTGGTCCAGCCCTGCATCTTGGCTGCTCCTCCACAGTGGGACCTGGGCAGACAGGGGCCCATCAGCGTGTCCCCCACCTGCTCTCAGGTTTTGCGGAAATGCAGCTTTTCCTCCAGTGAAAAGGCAGTGTCAACAGCCAGGTGTGGCCAGTGCGCTGTGACCCTGAGCAGACCCCAAGGACCTGGGGCCACTGGTCATCGAGTGGTAAGCAGTTGGCCGGCCACTTGGGGGGTGTGGTCATCAGGGTGGTTGCTAACCCCTGGGAGGTCATCTGTCATTCCTGCTATAGGTGTGCATACAGGGGAGGCTCTCAGCCAGGCACGGGCTGGGGCTGCATGGAGCCCGAGCGGTCGCTTGCCTGGGGAAGGGGAAGACTGCAGCCTGAGGCCTAGTCCATAGCATTGAATAGCTAACAGGAATGGTGCCCAGATGGTCCCGGGGGTTTAGATGTCCTAAGTGTGTATGGAATGTCTGCAGACTCCACTGGGTCGTGGGAGTGAACCTTGTACATACTCAATAAACCTGACTTCCTGTCTGTACACCGACTAAGAGTTCAGTCTGACCTGGATTCAAGACCCCAGGACCTAGGATGTACTCACCCCCAGCAGCTGTGTGCTGCTGCATTCAAAGAAGTCTTCCCACCTGGAGGGGGCGGTGTGCAACACAGCACCCAGGAGGACAGTGGACACAGCTGCCCCTCCCTTGAGACAATGACCGGCACCTGCCAACACAAGAAGAGGACGGTGAGGTATGAGTGGCAGCCTGGGGCTGTGGGCCCTGCCCAAGAACCATAGCGTGACCAACTTCGTGTGTGTGTGTGTGTGTGGATGCATGTACATGTGTGCATGCATGGGTGTGCATGTCAGAGAGGAGTACAAGCATGCGTGATTGCAGGTGTGGCCCGTGTGCATGCGAGACTTTGTGTATTACAAGTGTGCACATAGGAACATGCCTGTTGGCGTGTGTGTGTGTGTGCTGAGCCTTAGTCACATTTATACCACTGGCAGGTAAAACCTGCTTCCACTCTGTGCTCAACCACACTGCCGCATCGGCAAGAGGAATATACACACACTGCTCAGATTCTCCAGAGCCTGCACTTGGAAATGAGCCAGGAGGAGCACTCTGGGTTCCTAAGAGCAGCGCAGGTGGGAGAGAGGCGGGGCATGGGGCCCTCCAGGGATTCTGTGTAATGTCTGCTGGCTGAGCGCCACCTTGATTAATGTGGGGAGATATCCCAAACAGGTGGACGGGGCACCGGCCTGCAGAGGGGGCCAAAGGCACGCAGTGGGGTCTGAGCCACTCTGAGGAAGCCACTTCTCCTTTAAGACAATAGCAGTGCTTTCCTTTCTTGCCTTTTAAAACAGCAGTTTTTGAGATGGCTTACTCTCCCAGGTTCTCAGGTTGCAGAAATCATACAAGAGAGTTATAAAATGTCAAGTAGAGGGGCAGATACTACCTGGAAGGTGAAATCCCCTGGCCACACCCATCCCCACCACAGAGGTGGCTACAGCAAATGCATGATTCTGATCACAGGCTTTGCCCCTGCTCCACACACCCTCCCTCTCACCCATGAAAATCAGGTTGAGTGTGTAGGCACTGCCACCTGCTTTTCTCCACCAGGACAGGGTGTGGGAATGTGGCGGTCCTACCCTCGGGCTACATTATTTTTTTTAAAGGTTTATGTATTTGAGAGTCAGAATTACAACCGGAGAAGGAGAGGCAGAGAGAGAGGGGGGGGGGGGGTCTTCCATCCGCTGGTTCACTCCCCATTTGGCTGCAACGGCCAGAGCTGCACTGATCAGAAGCCAGGAGCTTCTTCAGGTCTCCCACACATGGGTGCAGGGTCCCAAGCACTTGGGCCATCTTCTACTGCTTTCCCAGGCCAGAGCAGAGAGCTGGATTGGAAGTGGAGCAGCCGGGACTTGAACCAGTGCCCATGTGGGATGCCGGCACTGCAGGCGGCGGCTTTACCCGCTACCCCACAGTGCCGGCCCCGGGCTGCATTACTTTTTACGCTGCATGAGATCCCACAGCACACAATTCCCTATTGTTAAATGTTTGAGGTTTTTTCATTCTTAAACATTTGTTCATTTGCCCAGATACTCAAATAGAATAAATTCTTGAAAGTGTTGCGTCACGAGGTATGCCCATTCCGGCTGGACAGGTGTTTGCTGCCAGAGAGGCAGCACAGGTCACATTCCCACCAAGCCCGTGCCGGTGCCTCGTGCCGGCACACTGCCAGAGCTTCCGTCTCTCCCAGTGGGCTCTAGGAAACTGCTCGCTTTAATCTGCGAGTCTTATTGTGGGGGCGAGGAGCGCCTCACCTTTCCAGAAATTCTTTGTTTCCGCTTGAAAGCCGAGCCTCAGCCTTGCCCCAGAACGGCACCACCTGCCCTCTCTGGGATGCATAAGGAGCTTGGGTTTTACAAATGGACTCTTTTATTCTTGGGAAATGGGGCCCTGGGGCTGGGAGCCGCTGCCCAGTGGAGGCCTGGTGTTATCTGCGTTGTTGTCGTCATTGGCACCGCATTGCCAACCACCGGGTGCCTGAGAGCCCACCGCGTGGGGACGTGGACAGTACAAAGGATGTAGGGCATCTTTTATACAGGGCAGTGCTGATTGGAAGATGCAAAGGGAAGGGACGCTCGCTTCCTTTATGCTCCCTGAAGGTTTAATAAGGAAAGTGGAGCAGGTGGCTGTGGGCAGCAGCTGGTATCCTCGCTTAGGAAACTCAGCCCCCGCCCGGGACATGCTCTGGACAGGGCACACTCCAGTGTCAACTCCCGCCCCACAGGGCTTTATGGGGATTGCCTCTGAAGCTACTTCTGTCCAATAGCAGGAATTGAGGAAACAAGAAGGGGAAACCAGCTGCTAGGGCAAAAGCTGCCACCTGCAGTGCCGGCATCCCATGTGGGCGCTGGTTCAAGTCCTGGCTGCTCCACTTCCGATCCAGCTCTCTGCTGTGGCCTGGGAAAGGGGTAAAAGATGGCCCAAGTCCTTGGGCCCTGTACCATGTGGGAGACCTGGAGGAAGCTGCTGGCTTTGGATTGGCACAGCTCTGGGTGTTGCGGCCAATTGAGGAATGACCAGTGGATGGAAGACCCCTCTCTCTCTGCATAGCTCTTTCAGATGAATAAGTTTTTTTAAAAAAATAATATAACTACAAAATAATGAGACCAAGAGGGTCCAAACTCTTTTTTTAGATCTCAGGTTTTGCTTGTTCTCGGTGAGGTGCCACGTGAGACTAAAGCCTAAGAAAGCTACACTTAAAGGTAATGCACCTTAAAGACCCAACCCACAGTGGTTTAAATATTCAATCATGAATCCAGAGCATGGAAAATCTGACTTCCAAGCCATGAAATAAGTATTTACTTCTCCCACTTTTGCAAGCATGCCATATACGTAAGCCCCCCCCCCCCCGACACACACACACACACACACTCTGTGGTTCGGTGGTGTGCACCTCCCTGCAAAGCATGGCTGGATCATGTGCAGACACAGTCTGTAATCTAAGCCTAGCTTTTACAGGACCAGAATGTGGTTTTTTTTTTTTTGGGGGGGGTGGTTTTTTATTTGACAGAGTTTTAGAGAGAAAGAAGCAGAGAGAAAGGTTTTCCTTCAGTTGGTTCACTCCCCAAATGGCCATGATGGCCAGAGCTGCACTGATCCGAAGCCAGGAGCCAGGAGCCCCTTCCTGGTTTCCCATATAGGTGCAGGGGTCCAAGGACTTGGGCTATCTTCTACTGCCCTCCCAGTCCACAGCAGAGAGCTGGACTGGAAGAGGAACAGCCAGGAATAGAACCTGGTGCCCATATGGGATGCTGGCGCTGCAAGTAGAGGATTAACCAAGTGAACCACGGCGCTGGCCCCCCAGAACGTGTTTAACATGCACATGAACACCAGGTAAGAACTGCATGCAGGGGAGCATCCAAGCGTGCCCCCCAGAAGGGCCCTGGCGTCTCCTCTGTCTCTGTCTGGCCCTCCCTCCAAAGTGTTCTGTCAGTCTGCCCTGGGCTTTGGGAAGGAGAGTCTGAGGGCTGGGCTGCACAGCGTGTTCTCTCCTGGTGGAACAGCCCAGGGAAGGCAAAGTTGAGCCCCATGCAGGAGAGCAGAGAACAAAGAAGGAAAGGAATGGTGTGTGCTACCACACGCATGGGCACCTCTGCACTGTCCAGAGGACCAGCCAAGGGATCCGAATTAATGAAAATTCCTCTTGATAGGGGCTGGCGCTGTGGCATAGCAGGTAAAGCCACCACCTGCGGTGCCAGCATCCCCTATAGGCACTGGTGCTATCCCAGCTGCTCCACTTCTGATCCAGCTCTCTGCTATGGCCTGGGAAAGCAGTAGAAGATGGACCAAGTGCTTGGACCCCTGCACCTGCATGGAAGACCTGGAAGAAGCTCCTGGCTTTGGATCAGCACAGCTCTGGCCATTGTGTCCAACTGAGGAGTGAACCAGTGGATGGAAGACCTCTCTCTAATTCTGCCTTCAGAATAAATAAATCTTAAAAAAAAAAAAAAAGATACTGTTTGATACACTTGCATCCCAAATGGGAGTCCCTGTTCTGCTGTTGGCTCTTGACTCCAGCTTCCTGCTAACGTGCGCTGTGGAGGCAGCAGGTGATGGCTACCGTGCTGGGATCCCCGCTGCCCACACAGGAGATCCAGACTGAGTTTTTGGCTCCTGACTTTAGCTTGGTCCAGCCCTGGCTGCTGCAGGTGTTTAGCAAGATTCATTCTGACACTCCCCTTCTTCCCTTTCCAATAAAAAAAAAATCCCTCGTGGACTTTGCTCTTTTGCTCATCCACTACTCTAGGAATGGAGTCAGTGGTCGTGGATCCCCAAGCACATACTGTGATCACCCACATCTGTCTACAGTGTCTCATCACTGTCCGTCTGTCCATCTAACCACGAGACAGCACACGAGCATTGAAAAACAGCTCTGAGAGCCTGTGGCCTGTGGCCATTCTCAGCGAGGGAGAGAGAGGCTTGGAAGGGAACGTGAAACTTGAATTAGGTGCGAGAGGATGAGTGGAGCTGATGAAAAGACAGACTTCAGCACAGGGCAGTGTGGAGGGGGGTGCAGGTATCTGGGGCCATGCTCCATCCCTGGAGGGGAGTGACAGGAGGCATGCATGGACTGACAGGTCAGGTTGGCAGGAGGGACCGTGCTGTGTAGGAGGCAAAAGCTGGCTTCTTAAGGGAGGTGGGGTCATGCAAGGCTTCAGAGGAAGAAGGGACAGAGTCGAGGCAGATTGGCTCAGCAGCTCCTTGACTGATGGAGAGAGGGGGAGACAGGGGCGGGCATCTGTCCACTGGCCATGGTCTGCAGGCCACAGAGCAGGGGTAGTTTACGAAAGAGACAATGTTAGGGTCTGCACTGTGGCGTAGCAGGTAAAGCCACCACCTGCAGTCCCAGCATCCCACATGGGCACCAGTTCAAGTCTTGGATGCTCCACTTCCAATCCAGCTCTCTGCTATGGCCTGGGAAAGCAGCAGAAGATGGCCCAAGTCCTTGGGCGCCTGCACCCACGTGGGAGACCCAGAAGCAGCTCTGGGCTTTGGATCAGCCCAGTTCCAGCTGTTGCAGCCATCTGGGGAGTGAACCGGCGGATGGAAGACCTCTCTATCTTTCCCTCTCTCTGTAACTCTCTCTCTCTCAAATAAATCTTTAAAAAGGAAAGAGACAATGTGAAGATAACATGTGTCCCAGGACTTGGGGGTTGCCCACACATTAAAGCTATAATGACCATTGCAATCTCCTTTCCTGCCCACAATATACCTTAAAATAGAGTTTGCCCTTTGCCCTTCATGCTTCTAGAATACAGTAGATACATTGCTGCTTATTTTTGAATAATTTTTAAATAATTGTTTGAAAGATAGAGGTACAAAGAGGAGAGAGAAGTGTTCCATCCTCTGGTTCACTCCCCAAATGACTGCAATGGTCCAGCCCAGCCAAGCTGAAGCCAGGAGTCAGGAGCTTTACCCAGGCCTCCCACTTGGGCGGGCAGGGGCCTAAGTACTTGGGCCATCCTCTGCTGCCTTCCAAGTCACATTAGCAGAGACCTGGATCAGCAGTGGAGCAGCCAGGACTTGAACCGGTGCCCATACGGGATGCTGACATCACTGGTGGCTGCTTAACCCCGCTATACAACACGGGCCTTGGTACATTGGTTTTTAAAATATTAGTCTGCGGAATCATTCCATGCCTAAATCTGTCTTGTGGGAATTTTTTTTCAGGAACTAAAAGCTTAAAGTTTTTTCTATCCTATAGAAACTTTCCCATACCAAAAGGCACTGTCCAAGGGCTCCTCTCATTCTTTCTTTTGCCACCTGGACCTAACTGCATTTCATCGTGTCCTTATGCACACAAAGAGCTCTGGGTGGGAGCAAGGCTGTGAGCCCCCACAGCAGATCCCAGGAACTCTGTGGCTGGCAAAACCCCCGCAGCATAGATGTAACCGCGGGAGCAATGGGAGAAGACGGGGAGAAGTACGGGAGGTGCACAGCTGGTCTGCACCTGTGCAGCCAATACAGAGTGTTAGTGACAGCACTGAGCACTCTCCACAGGGCCCCCGCCTGGACCACATCCAGTACCGAGCCACAGCTGCCGCCTTATCCATCGGGATCTTGCTGATGACAGCCTTAAAGAAGAGGAGATCCTGCTGTCTTTGGCATAGCCCAAGAGAGCACAGCTCATTCAGCCTTGGGTGTGAATGTGCCCTGGAGTTGGCCACAAGGGCCTGCTGTCCACCTGCTCAGGGACCACTGTGTATCCTGGAGTTGGCCACAAGGGCCTGCTGTCCACCTGCTCAGGGACCACTGTGTTTCCTGGAGTTGACACCCTGAGCAGCTGCTGTCCACCTGCTCAGGGTCCACCATGTGCCTTGGGGTTGGCCGCCACGAGGGCCAGCTGTCCATCTGCCAGGGCCATTACCCAGTGTACAAAAAAAAAAAATTATAAAGGGCAAACTCTATAAGGAAAAGGTTATATCCTCTATTAAGAAAAAACATTAAAACTAGGTACCTTTATTGCTTACAAAAATGGCATACATGCAGTTATAACACTGGTCAGGTTAAAATATGTTATATAGGGGCTGGCACTGTGGCGTAGCAGGTAAAGCCACTGCCTGCAGTGCCAGCATCCTATATGGGCACTGGTTCAGGTCCTGGCTGCTCCTTTTCTGATCCAGCTCCCTGCTAATGTGCCTGGGAAAGCAGTAGAAGATAGCTCAAGTGCTTGGGCCCCTGCACCTGCATGAGAGACCTAGAAGAAGTTCCTGGCTCGTGGCTTCCGATTGGCTCAGCTCTGACCATTGCAGCCATCTGGGGAGTGAACCAGCAGATGGAAGACCTCTCTCTCTGTCTGTCTCTCCTGATCTCTGTAGCTCTCCCTTTCAAATAAATAAGCCTTAAAAAAGTTAACTGAAAGCAGAGGCAAGATTTAACTGCCCTGTGTGATCTGAGAGGCATTTACCAACCTCAAAATAGCTCTCTTGGAACTTGCAACCTAAAATTCCCACCATCATGCATTCCTTGCTGTAATTAACTCTGCCAAGTAAACCATTAATAATGCAGCACAAATTACATGATCCAATTACTCACCTAGCAAAGGATATTGAGTAATAAAATTTAGGACAAGCACTCTTTGGGCAAATGAACTGGAAAAAAGGGAAAAGTCCAGCTCTCTATCAGAATGCAAATAATTGGCACAGTGTGACTTACTGTTTGTTTCTCTTCTATACGTTGGATGCCTTCACCTCCATATCCCATCCCGCCTCTTCTTTTGTGGTAAACGGTCAATTCATCTGGACAACACAGGATCCTAAGAGTGCATGCGCCTAGGAAGAGAGACATTTATTTCAAGGTACATGAAATAAAACTGAGCTAGAAAGAAAGACAAATCCGTGATTATAATCGGAGTTTTGTAAACATGCTTGTCTCTCTCTAATCAGTAGAGAAGCAAACTGGGAAAGAAGTCCAGTGAGGATGATGAACATTGAAACTGCAATGTTAAGCCTGTGCAATCAGCAGACCAGTTCACACAGCAGTTGTCGAATGTGTATTGCTTTAAACACACGTGTAGTTTTCACCAGAATGGACCGTGCGCTTCCTGAGTTTCAAAGAAATAAAATCATACAGAGAAGATTTCTCTGGCCATAATGGAATAAACTAGAAACTAATAACAAAAAGGTAACGAGAAAATACCAAATAATTAAAATGTAAACAACTCACACTAGGGAAATCTCAACATTTGAAAGTTAATGACAAGCAAAGATATTTCGAATGAAAATTCAATAAATCAGTCATTTAAGCTTGCACTTAAAGCTGATAAAATAATATTTATGTACAAGGATTCACATCATAGCCAAAACTGAACACAAGAGGGGAAGGAATAATATAGAACATCCATGTACTGGGATATAATGTGGCTAGTAAAGGGATGCTTAGGGGCCCGCACTGTGGCGCAGTGGGTTAATGCCCTGGCCTGAAGCACCAGCATCCCATATGGGTGCCAGTTCTAGTCCCTCTTCCGATCCAGCTCTCTGCTATGGCCTGGGATAGCAGTAGAGGATGGCTCAAGTCCTTGGGCCCCTGTGCCCATGGGGGAGACCTGGAAGAAGCTCCTGGCTCCTGGCTTCGGATCAGCACAGCTCTGGCCATTGCAGCCCATCTAGGGAGTGAACCAGCAGATGGAAGACCTCTCTCTCTGTCTCTACCCCTCTCTCTAGCTATTTCAAATAAATAAACTAAATCTTTTTTTTTTTAAAAAGGATGCTTATGAGTGTTAATTGTTAAATTAGCAACAGGAGTCACTGTGCACTAATTCCCCATGCAGGACCTCTGATCTCAATGAGTTGTATTATGAGAGTTAACTGTAAAACTTGTTCTCAAACAGTTTGTGTGTGTGCATGTACATGTGCAAATTGTTGAAATCTTTGGAGAGCGGCAAGATGGCGGAATAGGAAGGGAGCACACCGATAGTCTGGGGAGAGACAGTTTAATAAAAGTGGCGATACTGCAGGTTCAAGGAAGAGTAGGGGAAGAAACAGCAGAGAAAACCCTTCCGGAACTGGAGATTCACAGTGGACCTGCGTGGAAAGCGTGGGAGCCCGCAGTTTGGGACACAGCAGCAGATTCAACACACCAGCGCTGGAACGCGAGGTGAGCAGAACCTCAATAGCCCGAAATACCAGCAGGGAAGCGGAAAAGGGAGCCTAGAGCAAACAAGGCTTGAAACCCTGCAGGGAAAAGTTCACCAGGCTAACTAGAAGAGAGAGAGGGGGGGGGGGGGAAAGTGACCCATACGGACACGAGCTTCTCTCTCTCCGCTCACCTCTCAAAGGTGAGCAAGACAAAGAGCAGGCGCCATTTGGGAATACGTCATAAGCAGGGCGACCTCGGGTCGGCACCGGCCCTGAGCCTAGCAGAAAAACCTGACTCTGGGTGGGAGGGGTGAAATAACAGGAGATCAGAACCTGATGAATGTGTGGTGCTAATGAACTGAGACTGTGAAAAAAGAGACGGTGGGGGAGAGAACTCACGGAAATCACGAATTCATGTGAGTACTCTCCAGAGACGCTACAGTTCAGTAGCCTTGGCAGCCCAGTGGGAGACTACAGGAGAATCTGAGCCCACAGTAAGGGCCACAAAGATTCCTTCTCTGGTCCTTGGGAAAGAGCTTCCTATCTCTGGCTCCTGTGGGTATATCATTCGCCTGCTAACCACCCCCAATTCCATTCAGCTGTGTGGAATTACTTCCCTTTTGAACCAAAAAAAAAAAAAAAAAAGTAACAGAGAGAGATTTACCACGCCTAACCTGGGAGTGTCTCCTTTGACACACCCTCAACCCTGAGGAACCAAACAGAGCTCTCAGGCCACACCCATCTCAAGCCTCTAAGGCTCCATCAAAAGCAGACAGTCCACTTATCTAGAGTCATAGTATAACAAGAAAAAACACCACAATGAAGAAACCAATGTGCCAAACAACAAACGCAAAAACCGAGGTAATAAGAACAAGGAAGACACTATGGCATCCCCAAATGAAAAAGACACCCCAATTCAAGATTACGAAGATGATGAGATAGCAGAGATGCAAGAAGCAGATCTCAAAAAATTGATAAGAACACTAAGAAGTACTCAAAAACAAATTCTTGAACTACAGAAATCCTTAATGGACAAGGTAGAAAATCTCTCGTGAAAATGAAATATTAAGGAGAAATCAAGCTGAAATGAAACAACTAGTAGAACATGAAACTGTGATAGTGACGAGAAATCATAATGAAGTGAAGAATTCAATAGATCAAATGAAAAACACATTAGAGAGCCTTACAAACAGAATGGGTGAGGCAGAAGAGAGAATATCGGACTTAGAAGACAGAGCACAGGAAACTATACAGTCAAACCAAAGAAAAGAAGAGGAAATTAGAAATCTAAAAAATATTGTTGGGAATCTACAGGATACTATTAAAAAACCCAACATTCGAGTTCTAGGAGTTCCTGAAGGCATGGAGAGGGAGAAAGGATTAGAATGCCTTTTTAGTGAGATAATAGCAGAAAAATTCCCAGTTTTGGAGAAGGACAGAGACATCCTAGTACAGGAAGCTCATAGAACCCCCAATAAACATGACCAAAAGAGATACTCATCACGACACATTGTAATTAAACTCACCACAGTGAAACAGAAAGAAAAGATCCTAAAATGTGCAAGAGAGAAACGTCAAATTACACTCAGAGGATCTCCAATTAGACTCACGGCAGACTTCTCATTAGAAACTCTACAAGCTAGAAGGGAATGGCGAGACATAGCCCAGGTACTTAGAGAGAAAAACTGCCAGTCCAGAATATTATATCCTGCCAAGCTCTCATTTGTGAATGAAGGTGAAATAAAGACCTTTCATAACAAACAAAAATTGAAAGAATTTTTTTTTTTTTTTTTTTACAGGCAGAGTGGACAGTGAGAGAGAGAGACAGAGAGAAAGGTCTTCCTTTTGCCGTTGGTTCACCCTCCAATGGCCGCCGCGGTCGGCGCGCTGCGGCCGGCGCACCGCGCTCGTCCGATGGCAGGAGCCAGGAGCCAGGTGCTTTTCCTGGTCTCCCCATGGGGTGCAGGGCCCAAGCACCTGGGCCATCCTCCACTACACTCCCGGGCCACAGCAGAGGGCTGGCCTGGAAGAGGGGCAACCGGGACAGAATCCGGTGCCCCAACCGGGACTAGAACCCGGTGTGCCGGCGCCGCAAGGCGGAGGATTAGCCTGTTGAGCCACGGCGCCGGCCCAAATTGAAAGAATTTGTTGCCACTCGTCCAGCCCTGCAAAAGATACTTAAAGATGTATTACACACAGAAACACAGAAACACGGCCATCAACATGAAAGAAGATAAACGAAGGGAACCTCACAGCAAAAGATCACAGGGAATTCAAAGCATACATTTGGATAAAGAAATTATGGGACATGTACTCTATAGAATACTATACAGCAGTCAAAAACAATGAAATCCGGTCATTTGCAATAAGATGGAGGAATCTGGAAAACATCATTCTGAGTGAATTAAGCCAGTCCCAAAGGGACAAATATCATATGTTCTCCCTGATCGGTGACAACTAATTGAGCACCAAAGGTGAAACCTATTGAAGCGAAATGGACACTATGAGAAACAGTAACTTGATCAGCTCTTGTGCTGACTGTTGTTGTACAATGTAATACTTTATCCATTTTAGTAATTTTTTTTATTCTAGTACTATTGGTTGAACTCTGTAACACACAATTATTCTTAGGTGTTTAAATTTTAACTGAAAAGTGATTCCTGTGAAATATAAGAGTGGGAATAAGAGAGAGAGGAGATGTACAATCTGGGACATGCTCAATCAGTCGTGCCCCAAATGATGGAGTTAGAATCGTGCCAGGGGGTTCCAATACAATCCCATCAAGGTGGCATGTACCAAGGCCATCTCACTAGTCCAAGTGATCAATTTCAGTTCACAATTGATCACACTGATAGGTCTAAGAGTCAAAGGGATCACACAAACAAGACTAGTGTCTGCTAATGCTAACTGATAGAATCAAAAAGGGAGAGAACGATCCAACATGGGAAGCGAGATACGCAGCAGACTCATAGAATGGCAGATGTCCTAAATAGCACTCTGGCCTCAGAATCAGCCCTTAAGGCATTCAGATCTGGCTCAAGAGCCCATGAGAATATTCTAGGCATGGAAAGCCAAGACACTCTGGAAAAAAAAGAAGACCTAAATGAAAGATCTCTGTGAGTGAGATCCCAGTGGAATGAATGGGGCCATCAAAGAAGGAGGTACCTTTCTCTGAAGGGAGGAGAGAACCTCCACTTTGACTATGACCCTGTCGGAATAAGATTGAACTCAGCGAACCCTAAAGGCTTCCATAGCCTCAGCAACTCATGACTAGACCCTAGGGAGATTACTGACGCCATAAACAAGAGTGTCAAATTGTTAAATCAACTTCAGGAGTCACTGTGTACTTACGTCTCATGTGGGATCTGTCCTTAATGTGTTGTCCAATGTGAAGTAATGCTATAGCTAGTACTGAAACAGTATTTTACACTTTGTGTTTCTGTGTGGGTGCAAACTGATGAAATCTTTACTTAGTATATACTGAATCAATCTTCTGTATATAGATAATTAAAAATGAAAAAAAATCTTGGTGTTAAATTGGAAATTGCCTAGAAAATTAATCAATTTTTTAAAAAAATATATCATGTAGGATCTCTGTCCTTAATGTGCTATACATTGTGAATTAATACTATAACTAGTACTCCAACAGTATTTTTCACTTTGTGTTGCTATGTGAGGGCAAACTGTTGAAATCTTTACTTAATATATAGTAAACTGATCTTCTGTATATAAAGAGAATTGAAAATGAATATTGATGTGAAGCAAGGGGAGAGGGAGTGGGAAAGGGTAGGGTTGCGGGTGGGGGGAAGTTATGGGGGGGGGAGCCATTGTAATCTATAAGCTGTATTTTGGAAATTTATATTCTTTAAATAAAAGCGTTATAAAAAAAAAGAAATCTTTACTAAGTAAAGAGTTGGTCTTCTGTGTACAAAGTTAATTGAAAATGAATCTTAGTGGAGAATGAGATTGGGAAGGGGAGAGGGAGGAGGAGGGGTAGGAGTGTGGGTGAGAGAACAGGTATGGGGGAAGAATCACTATATTCCTAAAGTTGTACTTATGAAATTTGTATTCCTTAAATAAAAGGTTTCTGTGGGAAAAAATAAAGGATGTTTATAGATTTTTAATTGGAAAAGATAATGTGCATGTGATTAAGTGAAAAAAATGAGAACTTCAAATTATATATATATATATATATATATATATATATATATATATATATAGTCCTTTATTCATAGTAAGTGCATTAAAAATACCGGAAGCAAATAGATAATCTATTAACTTGATTATGACAGGGGGCCGAAGACTATCCGTTCATGCTCATCAATGTATCCTCCCCTGCTTCAGCTACTACAGTTAAGTGTGTCGTCTCTTACAGGGTGGGACTGGGGGCACGAATGTGCAGAGCAAAGCCCTGGCCTCCGGGGGCAGACAGGGCAGGGAGACAGGAGGTGAGGGAACACGTCCTGTCATTGCAGGTGAAAGGGAGGTTTCCCCAACGCTGACATCATGAGAAGAAGGGACAGCACACCCAGTGATTGGGAATGGAATAGTTTGAAAGCCCGGCTCACGGAAGGAACACGACAGCTGAGGAGTGACGGGCCTGCCCTATGCATTTCAGATAAAGTCCTTGTGGCTTTTATCTCTTCTGAAAGGAGGAACACCACCCCCCGTCACGTGCTGCTCCAACAATGAGAGACACAACTGCAAGACATGTGGGGACAATTTCTTTTTTTTTTAAACTTTGTTTATTTATTTGAAAGGCAGAGTTAGAGAGAGGTGGAGATAAAGAGACAGAGAGGTCTTCTATTCGGTGGTTCACTCCCCAAATGGTAGCAAAGGCTGGAGCTGAGCTGATCCAAAGCCAGGAGCCAGGAGCTTCTTCCAGGTCTCCCTCATGGGTGCAGGGGCCCAGGGAGTTGGGTCATCCTCTACTGCTTTCCCAGGCCATAGCAGGGAGCTGGATCCGAAGTGGAACAGCTGAGACTCAAACCAGCGCCCATGTGGGATGCCAGCACTGCAGGCGACGGCTTTACCCACTATGCCACAGCACTGGACTCTTGGAGTAATTTCTTAATCACCAGGTGTGCTTGATAAAGTACAGCCATCATCACGCTTCTACATGGGAACGGAATCTGAGCATTTCAATGTGACAAAGCAACCTGCCTGTTAGGGATTTACTCCCACCCAATAGCTGAATTACAGACTTTATTACTTGCAGTTTTGGGCTCCACCCTAACGGCAAATCATCCGTTATCTCCTCCTCGAGAATAAACACATCCATGAGAGCCAGGGGTTATGATTTGGGGGAAATTTGGAATTCTTTTCCGACCTCTCATCATTAGGGAACGCAGGTTTCCCCTTTGCACAAGAGGAGATGCACAGAGCAAAGGACCAATAGGGATGACAAGGGCGAACCTGTGACTGACGTTGGTATGTGGATATTTACATATTTTAGCCCTCTATTCACCTTATTTATGTTACAGTTCATGTAAAAATGTATACACGTGGCTTGTTTAAAAAGAGGAAATCTTGCCAGTGCAAGTAAGTAAACAGGGATTGGGGTTGTTACGGGCTGAGCCATGTTGCCTGAAATCCACGTGGAAGTCCTAACCCTCCTGTCTGGGGATGCGCCTGGCTTAGGAAGTCGAGTCTTTAAGAGGCGGGCTGAAGTGAGCTCCTTAGGGCACGTCCAGTTTTCCCAGGACCATCGCTTCCCTGACTGGTCCTGGTTCCGTCACTGAAAGTCGTCCGGCCACACGCGTGAGGGTTTGCTTCCGGGTTGTCTGTTCTGTTCGTCAGTCTCTGTGTCTGCCTCTATGCGAGCTCCAGGTAGCAGCAGCAGGTTTGAAATCAAGAAGTGTCAAGTCCTCCCACTTTGCTCTTGTTTTCACTGGTTGTTTGACTTTGCAAACTCTTGAGATTCCAGATGAATGGGGTGGGGGTAGTCTGAGCGTGGGGTACTAAGTTTCCAACCGCTGTTGCAGGGCCAGCTATGTCTTCCTTCAATTCTGTCCATTTACGCTTTGGTTATTGCAACACAGTCATCAGTGTCTGTATTTTTATCTTCTTATTAATGTGCTTCTCTATAATGTGCTTCTTTGTCTCCTGTAAGCTTGTCTTCTCATTAAAGTCTGTGTTCTTACAGTAGGATAGCCACCCTTTCTTTTGGTTGCATCTTTTATGTATCTTTTTTGACTTCACTTTCCACTTATTTGTGACTTTCATAGAGAGCACATGACTGGATCATGGTTTTCTTATCCATTATGACAATCTCTAACTTTTGATCAGAGAGTATAGTCCTTTTTAAAAAAAATTTATTTGAATCGGAAGAGTTACAGAGAGAGAGAGGGAGAGACACAGAGAGGGAGAGAGAGGCTTCCCTTCTGTTGGTTGACTCCCCAAAAGGCTGCAACGGCCAAAGCTGGGCCGATCTGAAGCCAGGAGCCTCCTCCGGGTCTCCTACATAGGTGCAGGGGACCTGCACCTCCACTGCCCTCCCAAGTGCACCAGCAGAGAGCTACATGGGAAGTGGACCAGCCGGTACTTGAACTGGCGCCTACATGGGATGCCAGCACCGCAGGCAGTAGCTTTACCTTCCATGCCACAGCGCCAGCACCAGTCCATTTATATTTAAAGTAATTACTGGTAAGGGAGGAATTACTTCTTAGATGTAACTTTTAAAATAGTCAGTAGGTTAATGTCTTTTAGGGGAAAAACCTCAGATTGATCTAAACACAAAATTCAACCATATGCTGTTGTTAAAATTACCTAAAATAAATGGCACTAGAACACTTCACTTTATATATTATCACTGTACACAGGCAAATGCAATGAAAATAATTCAAAGATTTTCTTAATGGTAATATAGTATAACTAAAGTCTTAAAACGTTTCTTTTGACAAAGAATTTTTATGCTGATTCAAGTTAAATATTCCTAATGAAGACTTTTTACAAAGGAAAAATACTTTAAAGTTGTAAGGGAAAAATAGCAAAAAGATTATCAGTGCAGGAAACAGACATTCTGTCTAGTCTTCTTGCTAGAACATGTAAGCAAGATGTGGGGTGTCTGGCTACCAACAGGAAGGTATGTCAAAAGAACTGTAGAAAAGTGGAATTAAAAGATAAGTTTAGGGGCGGGTGCTGTGGCAAGGCGGCTAAAGCCATCGTTTGCAGCGCTCTCATCCCATATGGGCAGCAGTTGAGTCCCGGCTGCTCCACTTCCAATCCAGCTCCCTGCTAATGTGCCTGGAAAAGCAGCAGAGGGTGGCCTGAGTGCTTGGGTCCCTGCCACCCACACGGCAGACCTGGGTGGAGTTCCAGGCTCCGGGCTTCAGCCTGGCCCAGCCCAGGACATTGTGTCCATTTGGGGAGTAAGGCAACAGTGAAGATCTCTCTCTCTTCATCTCTACCCCCCCCCACTTCTGCCTTTCAAGAAACTAAATCTTAGGAAAGAAAGCAGCAGGCATCGTGAGGGGTGGAATCGCCCTGGGCATTCCGCAACACTACGGAATAGGGTTTGGGGTCGGGGAGCCATAGGGCCCCCAACAGCAGGTGCACCTCAGTCCTAATGATGACCAAGCAGACAACCGAGAGCCCCCGCTCCAGAGGGTAGCCTCATCGATGCCACACAAGGATGGTCAACCTCACAGCTTCCTGGCCAGAAAAAGCCCTTGGAGGTCAAGTGCCCTGCTGAGGACCATGCGTTCAGGGTCTACAACGTGGACCTCACCCACCTCCAGCTGGGAAGAGCTCTCTCACAGAATTCACGTGACCTGAGTCTCTGACTCTCTCCCTCCTCCCCAGAAGAGAACACTGGAGACAAAGATGTGGCTGCTCCAAGGAGTCCTTGGCTCTGACATCCTTGAAAGCTTTGCAGTGACTTCCTGGCCTTGACGGGCCCCTCCATCTCCCCTGTTCTTTAGTCCTTGCAAAACTCATCCCAGCTCAGAACACGAATGAAGGCTGCACAGTGAGACCCGTGTTCCCTGGGCCCAGACACAAGCAGCACCCACGCAGGCCGACTTTCCGCTGTATCTGCCCTACTTAAGCAGCTGAGAGAGCCAGAGCTCACGTAACTTCCCGCTGACAACTTCCAACTGACTGGGAAACCGTTTCTGAGTGGAGACAATTAATGGGTGCTTTATCTTTCCATCTAAGCATGTAAGGATTAGTCATCTTTGTGGAGGAAACTATGCATTCCGGCTTCTCAGACATCTGCTTTTAGAACTCCAGGAATGACAGTTTGGGCACTGTGCACTGTGTTACCAAAATAGCAGAGAACAGTACCAGAGATGAGAAGAGAGTGTTGGGGGACTTAGAAAGCTTTGAGGACAAATCTTCTGGTGTTAACTCCTGAGTGCAAGAATTTCTCGGAGCGCAACAAAGGAAAAAGATAGCAAAGCCCATCCACCTGTGTTTGAAGACAAGTGCAAGAGAGAAAGGGGAGGGATGTTTGGCTCCAGCGTAGAAACTCCGTGGCTTAAACTGTAGTCCAACAGGAGTCTGCAGTAGCAGCAGCAGGTAGGGAAGCTGTCACTGAATAGACGAACCGATGCATGGGGACATTTTGATTCACCATGGTCTCCCGCGGTGGGTGGGCAGTCAGCCTAGCAGTCAAGACGCCCATGCCCAGCATCAGAGGGCCTGGGTTCAACACCCAGCTCCGGCTTCTGATTCCAGCTTCCTACTGATGCAGACCCTGGGAGACAGCGAGTGATGGCTCAAGTGATTGGGCTCCTGCCAGCTACGTGGGAGTCCTGGACTCAGTTCCTGGCTCCTGGCGTCAGCCTGGCCCAGCCCCAACTGCTGGGGGGCAATTCAGGGGTGGGGGGTGACCCAGTAGATAGAAGAAGAGTTACCTCTCTTTATCTTTCAAATAAATATTTTTTTTAAAAAAAATAAGCATGTTCTGGCCTCTGGGGAGAGGCCTTACTCCAAGGCAGGAAATATGAATGACAACCAACCTGGGGGAATTCCCCCGCTCACATCAGCACCACTGCATGAGCAGACTCCACCAGTGTTCGCGAGAAGCAGCATCTTTCTCTGAGCTGGGTTTTCATTTTTTATTATTGTGCTCACAGTGCAAGGACACCTGGTGAGCTCACTGTAAAATCTGATGCCTCTCCAATGACATCTTCAGGGTTGTCGGAGCAAGGAGCCTGTCTTCCCAGAGAGAGGGGGGCATCTGACTGCATTCTGTGATGGCAGGGTCCTTGGGGACCACCTGACTCGACCCCATTGACCAAGGAGGGAACTTGGATGCAGAGAGGGTCTCTGGAGCACACCCTGTGTGTGCCTGCACTGTGCAGGCTCAGCTTTCTCACTGCAGTGTGCCCTTCCCCTGGGGGACCCCTCCCCACTCTTTAGAGGAGGCTCCTCAACCCCCTCCCCCATTTGGGAGGGGGCAACTCCTCCCAGAACAGGAATCTTGGCCCAGCCCTGTGGGAGGCTCTGCAGAATCTCCAGGAGGACCAGAGGTCCCACGGACTTGGTGGGGAATTAAACCAGGCAATACTTGTGGGCTCCTCTATAGCCTCAAAGGAAGATCCCCTCCCAGAATGAGTTTATAGGTTTAAAGCCAATTTATAGAAGAATATAGAGAAAAAAATTTTTTAAAAAAGGAAGGAAGAAGGAAAGAAGAAAGGCAGAGAGGGAAGGAGGATTAGAAGGAAATCTTCATCTGAAAAATAACTTATTAATGATTTAGCTTACTCGTAACATAATTGTGTTTTATTGATAAATCCACCAAAATATTAGTTCCGTGACAGCGAGGACTTTGTACTCTTCCCCAGCGTTTACGAGAGCGTGACACCTGGTAGAACTGCACTAAGCTTACATTCAGAGATGGGAAGAGAAAGAGGGCGGGAGAAGGAAGCAGACAGACTTCAAGATTCAGGAGAAATAAGAATTTTTCCCATTTTGAGAAAAAAAAAAAAAACGCTTATGTCCTAAGGAAGAGGGGAGTCACTCTCCTGAGGAGTGTTTTATTCTTAGGCAGTTCTGTCTGCTCCTGCCTCTCCAGTGCATACCAGCCCTGGCCCCCAGCTCAGAAAGGACTGGCTAAGGCCAACCCTGTGTGATGTGGACCCTGGTGTCTTGCTATGTCCAACAGGACCCGTGTCCAACAACCTGTGTGATGTTGACCCTGGTGTCTCCCTGTGTCCAACAGGACCCGTGTCCAACAACCCTGTGTGATATTGACCCTGGTGTCTCCCTATGTCCAACAGGACCCGTGTGCAACAACCCTGTGTGATGTTGACCCTGGTGTCTTGCTATGTCCAACAGGACCCGTGTCCAACAACCTGTGTGATGTTGACCCTGGTGTCTATGTTCAAAACGACCCATGTCCAACAACCCTGTGTGATGTGGACCCTGGTGTCTCCCTGTGTCCAACAGGACCCGTGTCCAACAACCCTGTGTAATGTGGATCCTGGTGTCTCCCTATGTCCAACAGGACCCGTGTCCAACAACCCTGTGTGATGTCGACCTTGGTGTCTCCCTATGTCCAACAGGACCCGTGTCCAACAACCTGTGTGATGTGGACCCTGGTGTCTCCCTGTGTCCAACAGGACCCGTGTCCAACAACCCTGTGTGATGTGGACCCTGGTGTCTCACTATGTCCAAAACAACCCATGTCCAACAACCCTGTGTGATATTGACCCTGGTGTCTCCCTGTGTCCAACAGGACCCGTGTCCAACAACCCTGTGTGATGTGGACCCTGGTGTCTCACTATGTCCAAAACAACCCATGTCCAACAACCTGTGTGATGTGGACCCTGGTGTCTCACTATGTCCAACAGGACCCGTGTCCAACAACCCTGTGTGATGTGGACCTTGGTGTCTCCCTGTGTCCAACAGGACCCGTGTCCAACAACCCTGTGTGATGTTGACCCTGGTGTCTTGCTACGTCCAACAGGACCCGTGTCCAACAACCCTGTGTGATGTTGACCCTGGTGTCTTGCTACGTCCAACAGGACCCGTGTCCAACAACCCTGTGTGATGTTGACCCTGGTGTCTATGTCCAAAACGACCCATGTCCAACAACCCTGTGTGATGTGGACCCTGGTGTCTCCCTATGTCCAACAGGACCCGTGTCCAACAACCTGTGTGATGTGGACCCTGGTGTCTCACTATGTCCAACAAGACCTGCCCTTGTAAGAGACCACTAGGTGTAACCTGCATCCCTTATCCCCAGGCAAGGGTACACGCATATATTGGGGAGCATCAGCTTAAAGGAGATCAGGGACTCCCTGAAGCCCACCCATAGGTCCAGGGCTGGGGCCCACAGATCAGGGAGGTCTGGGAGCAAGGAAGCCCCAAGCCGTGACTTCCAGACAGGTGCACCAGGCCTTGCACACGGCCCTGAAGAGGCTGCCCTGCGAGGCCCTCTGGGCTCACTCCTCTCACGGCCCACAGAGAGCTGAGCACGCAGTTTAAGAGGTGGAAGGATTTCCATGGCAAACAAGGAAAAGCACTAAAGCGTTTTAGAGTGAGCTGGGAACAATCCTGACCCCAAGGCAGGAAGAGACGCAGGCGACAGCCAAGACGCACAGGGTGCTCAGGCCCCCACGTGGAGGAGTCCACCTGCAGCACGACTTTCATGAGGACCGATGGAGGCACACTGCTCAGACTCCACAAGTAGTCGCCAGAACAAGGTATCTTTCTCCAATTCGGGTTTCCATGTTTAGTTACTGCGATCACGTGAACTTACTATAATGTTGATACATCTGCAGTGACATCATTAGGGGTGTAATAACGAACAGTAACCTGTCTTCTAAGAACCTGGGGGTGGAAAGGAATTGGCTTGATTCTACCATGATTCTACCATGGCAGAATCCTCAGGGGCCAGGTAATTCAACCCCCTCTTTACCAAGGAGGAACTTTAAATACAGAGAGGTTGTCGACCAGTTTGAGGGCTCCCTCCGGTCTCCTCACCCATGCCACTATGCCACGTGCCAGGTGGGGCCTTGGAATCAGAGGTAATGCACGGCGATGGATGGGTCTTGAGGAATGTCCTTAGCCCAGTTACAAGCAACCACACACTCCCTTCTTCCCCTAAGACAAGACCTAGCCCACACACCAGATGCCAGTAACACACATCCTTCGGTCACGTGGTGCTACAACCACAAAGTACCACAGCGGAGGGGGACAGGGACCACAGGCAACCTCCCGCCTGACACAGAGCTCATGGGACAGGCATGCAGTCTCCATGACACCGAGAACACCTGCTGATGGACAACAAGAGCTATGCTCCTGGAAGGGGTCCCATCGGAATGACTCCTGTTCTCTCTCGAACTGGTTCCCCTTCTCACTGCCATCGGCAGCACTGGGGCTGCCACTGATGGGCCGTGCACTTCATCAGTGTACCTCCTCCTGAGTCTTGCTTTCTAGACTCGGGTTTCTCTTGCGGTGTGATGGGGCCCAGAGGTTTCATGTACAGGGAGATGAATATGCATAAGCAGGTGCCAGGCAGCCAAGGGGTGGGATGCAGTGAACATAATGTGACCATCTGCTGCCCCTCTGTGCTGCCTGCGCCGTGGATCCACCTGCAGGCCCCACATGAAGCCCGGCTCCTCTCTGAGTTCAGGCTCAGGTGGGCTGGGGCTGAGCACAGGCATCAGGATGGGCCAAGCTCCCAGGTCCTTCTAACTTGCACTCAGGGTCGGGCACCCCAGCTAGAATGATGGCTCCATGTGCTGGCTCCAGCTTCCTCTCTCGCTCCTGTGTAGCTCTCACCTCCAAGGCACAGATGGTCACCCCAGAGGGTGTCTAAACACCATATGAGTAGCTGTTCTGGGAACCATACAAAGTCCAAGTTTATAAAAGAAAACTTAAATTACTCCCCTGCCCTTGATGTGGGGAAGAGAGGAATCTGCCCAGCCTAGCCTGACCCGTGTCATTGCATTCTAACCCCTGTTCTTATCTTAGGAATCCTTGACCCTAAAACAAGTGACTCCCAGAATTTTATCATGTGGATATTCAGATTAGAGGGTCTTACGCTAAGGATTATGAATCAACTTGTGCTCATACCCAAACTATGTACACAGTAATTTGCTAACATGGAATCTGGCCTGCATAATGACCGTGCCATCACTCAACAGCAACACTGCACAGTATTTTCTGGAACGATCCATCTTATAGATTTCAGAAGCACAGCTCAGAAGACACACAACCACTTCTCATACATCGGACCCCTCGGGGCCTCCAGAGGGCTCTCGTAGTAGAAACAGTGCGCACGTGTGTGTTTTCTGTCTGCAGAGCGGCTGCTGTCTCTACCGTGGGGCCGTGGGTTGTGTGTGTGTTTCATTGCAGGGCTAACTTGGTTCTTTCAAAAGTGAGGCTAAAACTAAAAGGTCCCGAGACTGGCTCTGCATCACATAGTGTCCGGAGAGGCCGCTCAGGCCCGAAGCTTCGCGTTTGGACTTCCAAGTGAGTAGCTGTTCCTCCAGCCACTGTGCCTCTGTGGCTGGAAGTCCGGATCTCTGGCTTTTGCCTAACTGATCAAGGACAAACCATAAAAGCGTATGCGAATCCTCCAGTCCCCCCCCGCCCCCGCCATATTGCAAACCAGCCTAAACAGAATCCTTCCAGCTTACTGCAATGAACAGAACATTCTCCCTGAAGAAAATGCTGTCTCACTCTCCCAAGTCACTGTGCATCAGTCAGCATCCTCCAGAGAAACAAAGCCAGCAAGAGAAACGCAAGAGCTGGGGCCGGTACTGTGGCGTAGCGGGTAAAGCTGCCGCCTGCAGTGCTGGCATCCCATATGGGAGCCAGTTCGAGTCCCAGCTGCTCCACTTCTGATCCAGCTCTCTGCTATGGCCTGGGAAGGCAGAAGAGGATTATCAAAGTCCTTGGGCCCTAGCACCCACGTGGGAGACCAGGAAGAAGCTCCTGGCTCCTGGCTTCAGATTGGCACAGCTCCGGCCATTGTGGCCATCTGGGGAGTGAACCAGCAGATGGAAGACCTCTCTCTCTCTCCCTCTCTCTCTCTCTGCCTCTGCCTCTTGGTAACTCTGACTTTCAAGTAAATAAATAAAATCTTAAAAAGAGAGAGAGATAAATGCAAGAGCTGTGGCTATTTAGATGTTAATGCGGATGTGGATTAGATCTAGAAGACAGAGGTGGCAACAGAGGCGTAAATGTCGATGTAGACGTGGATTCCATATCAGTGGGGGGTGGAGACATTCTTCCCAAGAACTCGGCCTTGCAAACGCACAGTCTGCAAGACAGGCCGACGGGCTGGAAACCGAGGCAGGACATCTGTGCATCTTCCTCTGCATGGAAGCCGCGGCGTCTGCATTTATGATTGCTGTGCCGACTGGATGAAGTCCTGAAATTATAGAGACACGCTCCTTGACCTAAAATCCACTGATGGGAGCTGGGAGACCTTCAGAGCGACACCTGGATGAGTGCTCACCGGGGTAACTGACACAGGACATGAGCCATCCCACACAGACATGGGAGTGGGACGGGAGCGAATCTCATTGGCTTCAGAACAAGAGGGGCTCCAGGGACTGACTGCTACAGACTTTTCCTCTCATAGGCAAGGAAAAGGAGACCAGAGGCTTGCATCACTGGCAGAAGGCACCCCAGGGACTTAGCAAAGTACCCACTGAGTTCTGGCATAATGTCTGCTTCTCTCTCACCCTACCATGCCCATCCCCCCACCTTGTGCTGCTCACTATGGGAAATCGAACACAGCTGGTGAAACTTGAGACCAAGACATAAGACACAACACATTCAGTCAAACTTTGTGATTATTGATAATATTCAGATCCACCTTCTCACCTGATAAGAAGAGTCTGTTTATTTAGGTCACAGGGGGATGTTTTGATAACAGAGAGGGGAGACTCTCACCCTAGACCCTACAAGATAAGCCATGATTGGTCCGGTAATCCAAATATGACCCTCTCTCTATCTGTTGCCAGTGCTGCACTGATAAATATTTAGCAATCAGCTCTCTGGGGAATAAGTGGATGCATATATACACATAAAAGATTATTATAGGGGCCGGCGCTGTGGCGTAGCAGGTAAAGCCACTGCCTGCAGTGCCGGCATCCCATATGGGCGCCAGTTTGGCTGCTCCTCTTCCAATCCAGCTCTCTGCTAATACACCTGGGAAAGCAGTAGAAGATGGCCCAAGTGCTTGGGCCCCCACACCCACATGGGAGATCCAGAAGAAGCTCCTGGTTCCTAGCTTTGGATCAGCACAGCTCCAGCCACTGCGGCCAACTGGGGAGTGAACCAGCAGATGGAAAACCTCTCTCTCTTTCTCTCTCTGCCTCTTTGTAACTCTGCCTTTCAGATAAATAAATTAATTAAAAAACCAAAACAAAACAAAGAATCAGCAGAAAGAACCACCACCTAGGGTGCTGCCTGAAAGGGGTCCCTTAGAGTCAGTCACCCGCCCAGCAAAGCGACCTGGGACAACACTGAGAACATTTCCAACTGATACAGGCAAAGAGGCAGCTAGCAAGGAGGAGCTGAGCTGCCAGTCCCTACCTTCAGTCCTGCCTTCTCCACTCAAACCAGACCCTGGCAACTTCCGCAAAACTGCTACTCACAACTGGTACCAAAATAACCAGCGTGGCTGCCTACTGTGTTCCTGTGCTGACATTTAGTTGATTATACTGTCATTATAATAAAATTACCATGGCTGACTCTCCTACTCCCAGAACGCACCTGGCACCGTGACACTTCTAAAATTTCCAAAAATGGGCAAGGCAGTGGGCACTACTCTGCCGTCTATGAATATTCAATTAAACTCTGCCCCATACATCTTGCACTGTGCCTCCAGATCATACAGAGGGATGTCTCTAGAGTGAAATTCACCTCCAAGCATATCCATAGTCCCTCTGGAGTGTGTACCTTTGCTTTGTGTGCAAATAAAACTTGTTCTCAAATGATTTCTTGTGTTGTAGACAAGAACCTGCACTCAGCCATCCAATGACAGTCTGCCCCAGCAGCATCAGCACAACACAACCAGGGAGCTCACCTTTGACCTTTGGTGTCCTGGGCTTTTTGGATTCATGACACAACCATGACCAATTGTATCATTGGTCACGGGTTTGAGCTGTCTCATGCCCCTGTTGCTCCCAGAACGTTGGGTTGGTATCATGTGGCTCAAAGCCTGAGTGCTGTAATGTCTCAGGCATGACCAGCCCACACCCTAAATCATCTCATCGGCATAAACTATCAGAGGGCGCACCATGAGTCACCTTGTGAGCCTGAACTGAGAGCACTCCAGAGTCACTCCCATCATTCACGAAATTCCAAGGACTTAGAGGCTGCCTCCTGGAACTAACACCAAGGCCGGATGGATCCTTGATTGCACAGGACGAGCCTGATTGGTAAATTTGTCAATTTCCATGATTCAATACTCTCACCACCCAGCTTTCCACCATATGGCTGCAACAGATGTGAAAAATCCCCAAAACATAAATAGTTTAAAAAAAGAGTTTTCAGTATTTCTTATGCTTGTTTTAAATTTATTTATTCATATAATTTTCTTGCTATAATTATTTCAGGGTAATCGAATTTGATTTTTAATTATGACTGTATTTTACAACTGGCTTTCAAAACTTCACATTGGCTCTTGTAAGCCAGTATGAGCCAGCTCTAGCAAGGGACTGGTCAATCCTTGGCTAGTCTTTGATCTAACCTTGGCTCAGTATTGGTCTCACCAGGGGAGCCAGCCACATTACACAGGTCTCACTGATGCAAAGTGAACAGAAGTCGCTAAGTGTGACCTCCAAGAATCTTTACTTTTTCAATAACAGATAAGCAAGAACATCTATCTCTGGTTTTTTCTCTTCCTGCCTGGATGATACATACAAAGTTTGGTGGGAAGAAGCCTGAAGAAAAACTTAAGAGAATTTCAAAAGAATTTAGTGAAATCAAATCACTGGACCAGTGTCAGCGTCACCTTCTCCTGGGTTTCTTTAGTACAAGATAAATAAAAATAAACCTTTACTCATTGACACTATTGAAAGCTGCAATTCTGTTCATTTCCGCCCAAAGCATTTCCAGCCAGTGCACTGCCCCTTATGAAGGGATTCAATCCACGTAGGAGTTAGGCGCTGTCCTATTGACAAGCACTAGAGACTCCTGGGGCTCTTAACTAAAGCATTTATTGAAATGATATGGAAATTAAGGGTGAGGATCTGACAGAAAACTCAGACGTGGTTCATAGCCCTTTCAGGACATAAGCAGAGCCCAGGAGTTACCTAGCACTTACGGTGACCACCAGGCAGCTCTGAAACTCCCCGCCCTCACGACTCCTCTCTCCCACCTCTGCTTTTTTCTTTCAACCACCTTGCTTTTCATCCTGTGCTACCTACGTGGCGTGCCCCGCCTCATAACTTGGGTTTGCTGCCGTCTGTTCTGTGTCCCTTTGTGTCTGGGACCCTGTTGCCTACAGATATGATCTGCACATATCCTATTCAAACTCCTTAACAGAGAAGCTGCGCTTAGGTTGGCCAATCGTCACCAAATAGAACAGTATTTCTCAAAGATCGGGATCACCTGGCATATTTGAAAAACAACTGTGGATTCCTGGGACCTCTGCTATACCATATTACAATGGAGGAACACGGATGGGGATCCATGTTTTTGGCAAAGACATACATCTTCCCTATGGCATTCATGAAAACCCTTACATTCTACAGTGCTCTGGCCTTGTACACGTAGCTGGACGGCTGACAATCAGTGGAGAAGAGTCTGGACTTCACCTACCAACAGATGAAGAATTTGTAACTGCGGTATTACAGGAGAATGAGGGGAAGAATCAGAATAGACAGATGGTTCTCATTTCTTAGGTGGAGACATAACTAAACGGAAGTTAAGATTCTTTACAAGGAACAAAGTTCAGGCGCTCAGCCTCTGCCCCTCTGCTGAGCCGCCCGCCTGGCCTGCCCAGGCCTGTAACCTCACTCTCCCCCAGTCCCAGTGACTGGGCGCTCTCTGTCCCTTCCGTCCTGATGGATGCCCTGTCCCCAATAAAGCCTTATCACTCTGCCCTCTGTCTCATGCCTGAATTCTTTCTTGCATGAAAACAAGAACCCACGACTTCCACAGCCTTTCCTCCGGTGACATTTCTGGTGACCACAAAGACGACATCAAAGGTCAGTATTGGTCCCTCAAGCGGGACGGATCTGTGGGGATGACCGTTGATCGTCTGGTGCCCCACAGCTCTCCAAGAACGCAGAGTCCCCCTGGCCACAGTGTAGCTTCAGGATTATAAAGAAAGCGGGAGGGCAACTAGGAAGGGCAGTTTTCCGAGAGCCTGGAGATGCCCTGAACTCACTTTGGCTTTCCAGCAGCTGGACTGTGACCCAATGACTTTGCCTCTCTCTTGGAGGGACGCCTGGTCACACTGCCTACTGCTACGCCAGGGGGGCTTAGCTACGGTCAAGGCTAATATTGGTCCCCTAGGTAAACTCGGACAACTAGGTAGCTGGCAATCGTGAGCAATAGGAGGTTCCCAGCACTCGGCGAAGCAGGGCGCCTACCCAACCCCACAGCCAGTCCTGCGAGGCCCAGGCGTGCCTGGTCTCCTCTGTACACTGGGCACCACGGCCTTTCCCTGCGTTCTCTCCCAGTCACCACAGCTGCTGCACCCAGGCAGGCACAGCCAGCTATCTCTGCAGAGACAAGCACTCTCCATTTCCAGTTCAGTTCCCCTCCTCAACCCGATGGATGGGCTTTTCTCTTCTCTGCAGTTAATGGGAACTTTTCCTTCAGCCCCACGGGAGTCCCTCATTCTCTGCCTCTCTGTTTCACTGTCCTAAGTAATGGGCTCATAGCTGATAATCAGTTCTTATCTGTACTGCTGCAGCTGACTTAGCTGATGAGAGTTTTCACGTGTCTTGAGGTTTCATGTTTTTCTATTGCCAGTACTGAGTCTTGATTGAGAGAACTGCTCACAGCTGTTTACGTTATCCGCCTATCTGTAAAGTTTGAGTGATTCCCTTAACTCTGATCAGATCTAGCCCACAGCCTTGGTTAAAATGCTCAGGTTAAACGTACTATTTTGGCTAAACAGTTTGACTCTGACAGTTTAAGTTCTAAACCGAGTCTTCCAACTTTGAGGCTTCCAGTCGGATCCCTGGAACTCTCAAAGGATGAGACTCCAAATCTGTTAAAATACAGCTGTTTGCAGATTATGTAAAGTACATTAAAAGGTTATAAATGATGTCAGACCTATGTTGTATTCATGTTATTGCTTTCCAGCTAGAGTGGTTTTATAAAAATTAGAGTAAATTCTGTGTATACAAGCCTTTATGTTGTTAACTAAAGTAGGTCAACACAGATTGGTTCAGAGGTATTCAAGAGGTATTACCCTGGCCGGCGCCGCGGCTCAATAGGCTAATCCTCCGCCTTGTGGCACCAGCACACCAGATTCTGTCCCTGTTGCCCCTCTTCCAGGCCAGCTCTCTGCTGTGCCAGGGAGTGCAGTGGAAGATGGCCCAAGTGCTTGGGCCCTGCACCCCATGGGAGACCAGGAGAAGCACCTGACTCCTGCCTTCGGATCAGCGTGGTGCACCGGCCGTGGGGGCCATTGGAGGTGAACCAATGGCAAAAGAAGACCTTTCTCTCTCTCTCTCTCTCTCTCTCTCTCTCTCTCTCACTGTCCACTCTGCCTGGCAAAAAATTTTAAAAAGGGGGGTGTTATCCTTATCAGTTACTTAAGAACATGGAAATTAACTTTGACCTTAAAAATAATTCAAATAATAGTGTGGAATTCATTAATATCTCCGTGTCTTAAGTCATCTAAGCATCATTGCTAAGTAAAACTTGGGAAAATGTATTATGTGTGCTTTTAATATCTTAAAAGGGAGACTGTTCGGGCTTGTTAACATGTATCCTCATAGGTTGTCCATGCATGACAATTCAAAACTACTTAAAAGTAACTCCAGGTTTAAATTTCAGAAGGTGTGAGCAAGTCACAAAAAAATTGAGAGAAATAAATCTTAGAGGAAAAGTTCATGATTTTAAAATATTGTTAACAGTTTTCTACAAGGTGAGTGTTAATGCCAAAGTTACAATGACCTAAAATTGAAGTCCGATCTTCTGTTATGAGGTTTTTGAAAAATGCTTATTAATATTCTAGTAAATATCTAAAAATGGTCTTGATCATAAATCCTAAAATCTGTTTTTTACAAAAACTGCAACATCTCCTTTTAACAGTGTCTGTTTAATTGGTTACTCTGTGCCATTTCTAGAGTTAGGTCCTGTGAGTTCTTTTTGACTCTGTTAAATTGTTCCAGGTTATGCAATGATTTCCTGTGATAACTCTTATGTTCAAGGTTTTTATTTCTGGTTTACTTGACAACAAGAGACATAAAATTTGTGTTCTGCCAAAGTAATCTCTTGTGTACTCTACTGTCTCTGTTAAGTTCTGATTGATGAAAAGCATTGAGTCTTAAAAGTTTTATTTTAAATATCATTATGATTAAATCTGGTCTAAAAGTGTTAAAATCACCCTGACTAAATGGATGGATATCATTTCAGGATGTTAAGGAATTCTATTTTGACCAGATACTCTAAGTTCTCTTGGCATCTTTAAAAGACTTTCTGAAAATCAAAGTTCTAAATTCTCCAGACTTTTGATATCTCCAGAGGGGCCCCTGCAGATGTCAAAAGAGATCTCTCTCATCTTGCAGGGATAATAAGCAACTGGGCTCTTTGGATTAAAGGTGTTGCCAACATGTGAATGATGCTAAACTTCAATTATAAACATGTTTCTTTCTAGCTGCTCCAGTCTCTGGCTCAGAAGCCAGATTCTGCAAAGAGGGACTGACAAAGTCTCCATCCAGCTAACGCTGAATAACCAGGCATTGCCAGTTCAAAATGTGGATCAGAGGTCCAGCCAAAGGGAGAAAGTGTTCCAAAAGAGACTTAGAGACGATGGGAGATGGTTATGTCACAGATACTAGAGCACTGGGTTCCAGGAGCCCCAGAAAGCTCTAGTGTCCAGGCTACACGGTGAAAACCCGGAAGCCCAAAACCTAAACTTATGGGTTACACAGTAACACTACTTAAACCCAGAAACCCAGGCCCATTCCCCACTGGCTACACGGTAAATGTCCAGAAGCCAAAGGATGGCAGAGACGTCTGCCACAACTTCTCCTCTAAGTCAGGCTACGCAGTAAGCACTGGTTAAATGCCAGTTAAATCTGAAAGCCCAGGAAGCCAGGCTAAGCAACCAGAGAGACCTGACTCGTTGCCTCACTTCTCCTATTTTCTCTTCCAGAAGGGAAGTTACTACTGTCCTGCAGGACTCTCCACTGTGATGTACGGTTTGATCCTCCAACCTTATATAAGAGATGACTGACCTTTTCTGTAATAATGCCTGGCCACAATATAGTGGACCAAGTAGCACAGCCAGAAAATGAGAGGTTAAACTAAAAATAATGTTACAGCTACATCGATTTTTCTGTGTACATGGTAAATCAACAGAACTCTGCTTTTAAACCAAATTGAGAGTAAGATGTAAAGTTGTTCTGATGACCTCAAAATATATACAAACAGGTCACCACATTTAATCTTACCTGAAAGGCCATGCAGCAAATTCCTACCTCTGCAAACTCCAGGCAGTCCCAGCATTTCCCTAACAAGTTACAGACTCCTAAATACAGGGAAATAGCACAGTTCCTAAACCACCTCTCAACAGGGAGCCAAAGCAGAGTCCCTCCTTTGGGAAAAACAAGCAGCGCACAACTTTCATCCACTGCAAAGCTGCCAGGACTGGGGCTCTCACAGAGGGATTGCTAATTCAGTCCTTCAAACAGGCATCCCTAGAGCTGCTACCCGCTGCCCAAGAAAGCGACCCAAACTAGGGTACAAAATCCTGTCCATGCTTTCCTGGACAAGGCCAGACAACTCCAGGACCAGGTCAGACAAAGCTAAAATATCCAGCTGAGCATCACATCTGGTCATGGAAATCCTGGTCATGGCCTCTCCTTGGCGACAGAGCGTCCACTTTCTTTCTGCTCTCTGCAGACTAGTGTGCTTTAACATCCTTGTTTGTTCTGTCTCTAACAGAAGACAAGCCATCTGGCTCCAGGACATGGCTTCCAGCCTACCTCAGACAAGGTGACCCACCCGCCGGACCAAACAGGACAATGCTTCCTGAGGTCACTCTCAAACACCATAGGACAGAGAGCAAGAGAAAAATACCCATATCCATCTCTACGCCCATTTGTCAGCTTCAAAGTAGCTACAGAAGACAGACCGCTGGCCATTTATCACCATAAGATTACGGGTATTTCATCTTGAGGGGGATATGTTAGGTAGGAAGTCACAAATCAGCCTATATGTGTATGAGACAGGCCTGAAGCCCAGCACCCACTGCGGAAGCCCCAGAAGCCCCCATCTGGCACTCCAAAGTCCTGCCCTGACCCTGATGACCTCCAGGTGGCCCCAGCCCTTCCCCCAAGGAAAGCTCCCAGAATTCTCCCCTCAGGACCAAAGGGGTCACCTGACCTGAGAACCTGGGGCAGCAAAACCTTCCCAGAGCCCTAAGGGAAGCCCCCCTACTCTGCTGGGGGCCAGCACCTCTGGGAAGGAATTTGCTAATTTTCTCCCAGCAAGCCCTTCTGCCAGGACTCCCCATCCTTTGTCCTGGAGGAGAGGGAATGTGGGCACACAAACTCCCCTAAAAACCTAGGGAGTCCAAACAGACTGTGCCCTCAGCCCTCTGCTGAGCTGCCCGCCTGGCCTGCCCAGGTGTACTCTCCCCATCCAACCACGTAACCTCGCTCTCTCTGTCCCTTCCATTCTGACAGACGCCCTGTCCCCACTAAAGTCTCACTACTTCAGAAAAAGAAAGGGAACAACGTTCACCAAAGTGGGCTATGGCAAAACAACCGAGAGCATTTCTCTCTCCTTGAAAATTTTTCCAAAGCAGCCAACTGAGTCCTGGAATTTGCCACCGAAGGCTTGGGGCAGAGGGAGTCCGAAATGCTGGGAGGAGAAGTTAATCGGTTTTTAAATTGGTTTTTTAAAAATCGCCTCTCAGGCTCAGAATCTTGAGAGCTGAAGCTGTCTATTGCCTGAACCAGTCTCCTTAAGAGAGAATTGCTCTCCTGAGCTCCACGAACTAAAGGGCCAAGATGTTCCCAGGCACTGAGCTCGTATCATAAATCACGGGGCCAGAAAGAGTAGAGCAGTTTTCTATCCCACAAGGAGATAAAAATTTGATCCTCTGATGGGAAGAAAGATCAAGACAATGACAGGACTTTGAAAGGGAAATACTCAACACAGTCCCTAGGCCGGGTCCCGGAGAAGATAATGGAGAATCCAGAGAAGTGGGGGAGCAGCCCAGAGCAGAAGCCAAGCGACGGGAAGAGGAGGTGTCGTCGTGAGTCTCCCACACGTGGGAAAGGAGCTGCATCTCCACGTGGCCCTAACATTTACTCGTCTGGGAGCAGGTGAATTCACGTTGACTGTTTGCTTTCCGTTTGGGTGGTAACAGCCAAGTTCAATAACAGAGATTTAGTTACAGGGGCAGAGCCTGGCACAGCAGTTAAGATGCCACTGGGAACACCCACTTCCCACCTTGGAAGGCCTGGGTTCAAGTCTCTGCTTCCAAGTCAAGCTTCCTTCGAATGCACATTCTGGGAGGCAGCCAGGCGTTGGCTCAAGTGGCTGGGTCCCTGCCCCTCAGGTGGGGGAGCCAGACTGAGCCCCTGGCAATGGGCCTGGCCACACCCTGGCTGTTGCAGACACCCTGGGAGTAAACTAGAAGATGTGAGTGCTCTCTCTCTCTCTCCCCCCTTCAAATAAAATCAAATAGGAATGAGAAGGTTATACATATTTTCCCCATCATCCCTGAGTGGTAAGGCCTAGACCTTAAGCCATGTCCTCCTACCCCAGATCTAGTTGCTTACTGTAGCAGACTCGCCAAGATTCATGCAACCACGCAAGGGCCTGCAGTCCTTCGTGACATTCTTCCCCATCCTCAGCGCTTGCCTTCTCTTACTTACTTATCTGTTTTCTCTTAATCTCCTCTCTACTCTTTTTCTTTTTTGTTTAATTCTGAGCTTCTCGCTACAGCCTGGACCATGTCTGAATATATGAAAAATCTTACCAATCACAGCAGCAAATATATACAAGACCAAATTCCACACACCCGTGCTGAAAACTGGCCTCAGGATTTCCTGGGCCCGGCCAACCTTGGACCATCTCTTTGTTGGCAAAGCGCCCCACATGGCTCCCCATGGCACATACCCCAGGCATTACGGAGGAACCAGCAGCCAAGGGCAACAGCTTCTCGTCCAAGAGTCCAGGCCTCTAAGTCTGTAGGGCTCAGGTCTGACTGCTCTACCTGACAGGCTCTGATGGGCTCTGCATAGTCTGACCATTGCTTATATAAATATAAAGCCAGAGAGCTTACAAAGTTCAAGTGGGAGCTTATTTTTTAGTGTGTGGGGCCCCAGACTATAGACTCCATCTCGAATATTTAGGAGAAGAAAAATGTAAACTCTAGAAGGAACCATCCTCATACTGAAATTCTTGCTGCGAGAGCTCAGAGCATGTGGCCTTTAAAGCAATGCCCGAAATAGTCTAGTGAGCGATCAGGACTTGCCCAGGGACCGAGCACCAGCCCCCAAGCAGGCACTGGCTTCCTGTGCGTGCTGGAGCTGACATGAGCCTGATCTGCACACGACTGAAGACGAATCTCACTTTTAAGTACGAGTGGCAGCAGAGACCCATCTTGTCCTCCCTGCTGGGCCACGGGGTCCCAGCCTCCCAGCTTTCTCGAGGCCATGCCTCTGTGACACCCCAGCTCCTCCGTGGCTCTCAGTGCCTGCCCTGGAGTCTGAAAGCAGAGGCCCTTCGAAGTTTGTTGAGTGAATAAAGACCGTGTGGTGTGGCTAAGTCAATGATCTCAGATGAATTGTGAGCTCCTTGGGGACAGGGGCTGTCCACTCCCACTCTGCACACCAACCATGGGAGCACAATGTTCTACACATGACAGCCTTTGGGAAACATAACAACATCAGTAATAGCAAGCAACACTCGCTGAAGATTTTCTACATACCAAGAAAGGCACGGATGCACCATCTCCTTCAATCATCCCAGGAGCCTGGGAGGAAGCACTGTCACTGTACCCACTTTGTTGATGAAGAAACCAAGCTTTGAGTAGTTAGGTAGCTTGCAGCAGGTAACTGACCCCAGGCTATGTGAACACAGAGGGAGTTCTCCTAGCTGTCTCCCTGTGAGTGAGCAGTAACTTAGTAGAGGGCAAGGAGGCTGTTGGGTTAAAGTTTAGCCTTCCTAGAGAAGCAGATGCTAGGATCCAGTGGCTTTGCTTGGAGGCGGGAACACTCAACCCTGCACTGGCTACTCCCTGATTCCTATGGCTCCCTCCACCTGGCTCGAGGAAGGTGAAGGAGCCCCAGTGATGTCTGCCCCACAACCATAGGCTCACGGGCTGCGTGAAGCCTGCCTGCGGCTGGGGAGGAGTGCGTTTGGTAAGTCAGCACATTCTCCCACAATGGGTGCAGCCATTTTTCATTTCTCACTGTGACGTTTCTGGGCTACTGGTCAGAGCGCCAGCTGCGCCGCCTCAGGAGCTGTAGACTGCAAACCATGTGCCGTGAACCATAAACTCGTCTTCTGGCTAAAAAGCTTGCAGTGAGCCAAAAATGGTAACAACAAAAACATTACCATAAAGACCAATCACAGAAGCCGCAACGATCTCTGGGAAATGCTAAAAAGGAAGTCGAAGCACACCAGGGATTGTAAAAATGCCCAACAGTGTGAAGATGGAACACAGTGAAAGACCCTTCCAGACCCACCCCCAAAAGGACCTCTGCACCCTCCTCACCAGTATTTCTGATCATTGTCATCGTGTGCCTAACGAGAGATAGTCTTCGAATGCTGCTTCTTGATTTGCCAATGGTGTATTCTTTTTTTTTTTAACTTTTATTTATTTTTTGACAGGCAGAGTGGAAGTGAGAGAGACAGAGAGAAAGGTCTTCCTTTACTGTTGGTTCACCCCCCAATGGCAGCTATGGCCGGCGCACCGCGCCGATCCGAAGCCAGGAGCCAGGTGCTTCTCCTGGTCTCCCATGTGGGTGCAGGGCCCAAGCACTTGGGCCATCCTCCACTGCACTCCCGGGCCACAGCAGAGAGCTGGCCTGGAAGAGGAGCAACCGGGACAGAATCCGGTGCCCTGACTGGGACTAGAACCCGGAGTGCCGGCACCGCAAGGCAGAGGATTAGCCTATTGAGCCACGGCGCCAGCTGCCTATGGTGTATTCTTATATTGACTTCTGCTTTGGGAATAGACTTCGTCTTTATACCTCCTGAAATCATGATGTTAATTGAACACAGTATTGGCATTATGATAAAAATGTAAAGTTCATTACATAACTGGGTAGTATTTAGATTGCCTTTCCCTTTGATGTTTAGCCTCTTGTTTTTCTTTCTCAATCACCTTTTTCGCTCTTGCACTTCCTGCCATCTGCATATTCTCAGCCTTTCTATAAACTCTGTTTTACCCAGCACTGAGATCATCTGCTGAGCCTTTCCTCTCCCGGGAGCTGCATCCCTCTCTCCCCCCACACTGCAGGACCTGTGGTCAGCTCCAGTGCAGAGCGTGGCTCTCCTGGGGTCTAGCTTCAGGGGCGTGAGCTAGGTTATTTCTTGAATTCCATGTTGAGTCACACCTTCTTTCCATGGAGTCACTCTCTTACTTCCTTGAGGTACATCCTCAGGTATATGTCTAAAACAGAATACAGTGGGTGGGTATTTGGCACAGTAATTAGACCACTTGCACCCTACATCGGAGGACCTGGGTTTCAGTCCCAGGTCTGCTCTGTATTCCGGCTCCTGCTAATGCCCACCTTGGGAGGGAACAGGTGGTGGCTCAAGTGCTTGAGTCCCTGGATAGAGACCTGGATAGAGTTCCTGGCTCCTGGCCCAGCTTGGGCTATTGCTAGCTTTTGGGGAGTGGATAGCAGATGTGAGATCTTTCTCCCTCGGCCTCTCCTTGTCTCTCTCTTTCTCTGTGTCTCCCCCTTTGCCTTTCAAATAAATAAAACAAATGCTTTCTAAGTAAATAAAATACAGAAGACTACAAAGAAAAATAATCTGCACTCATGAATATGCAAAACAACTTGAATGCACTGTCACATCTGAAGTCATCCCTCTGTAAGTACTATCAAGGCATTGTTTCAATCCCACCCCCATTTTCTCTATTCTTAATCAATAGTCCCTGTTAGTAAGATATTGGAACCACGAGTTGTTAGTTCAAGTTTCTTATTCATTTCTCTCTTGGTTATTTCCATACGTCGTCTCCCAAACTTTATACTGAATTTGTTATTTTTAAAGGCAAGATCCTGATTCTCAAGATTCCTTTCCCAATTCCCTAATTATTTTCCTTTGTGGCATAACATTCTTGTTTTTGTCAGTGTAATACCCTCTCAAACCTTTGGGAGGATACACCTGTCCCTGCTCTCTCTCTCTTTTCTCTAGTATCACTTACTAAATTTTTTAAATGGACAAATAAAATACAAGAGGATTTCAAAAAATTCATGGAAAATGGAATTAAATGATGTTGAATTTGATGCAAAAAATTGAAAATCATGGTATGATTTTTCATGAAAAAAATATGCATTTTCTGTGGACTTTTTGAAGAGCCCTAGAATTTTGGGGGTACCATGTGGTATCTTGATTCCTGTAAACATTGCATAATGTTAAAATCATGGCAAACACATCCATCTACTCAAACGTTTATCATTTCTTTATGATGAAAATATTCAAAATCCTTTCTTTGGGGCCAGCATTGTGGCCTAGTATCCTGTATGGGTGCCAGTTTGTGTCCTCACTGCTCCACTTCCAATCCAGCTCCTTGTTCATGGCCTGGGAAAGCAGAAGAAGATGGACCAAGTACTTGGGCCCCTGCCACTCCCGTGGGACACCTGGAAGAAGCTCCTGGCTTCAGCCTGATCCAGTCCTGGCTGTCATGGCCATCTGAGGAGTGAACCAGTGGATGAAAGATCTCTGTTTCTGTCTCTCTAACTCTGACTTCCAAATAAATAAATCTTTTCTTTAAAAAAAAAATCCTTTCTTCTGTTTTTTTTTTTTAATTATACAGTCCATTATGTTCATCTGTAGTTACCCTGTTCAATAGAACACTAGACCTTGTTTCTCCTAACTGAGACTTAGTGCTCATGGATCAGCCTTCCCCTCCTCCCCACCTCCCCCCCCAGCCTGGGTCACCACTCTCCTGCTATCAGCTTCAATGAAAACAACTCTTCAGACGCCACATGTAAGTGAGATCATGCAGTATTTATCTTTGTGTGCCTGGTTTATTTCAGTGAATCTGATGTCCTCCAGTTTCATTCATATTGTCCCAGATGACAGCATTTCATCCTTTTTATGGCTTAAAAATATCCCATTGTGTATATGTACACATTTTCAGTATCCATTCATCAGTTGACAAACATTCAAGTTGTTTCCATTTTCCGGCTATTGTGAACATTGCGGCAGTAACTATAGGAGTGAAGACGTCTCTTCAGCCCACTGATGTCACTTCCTCTGGACAGATATCCAGTAGTGGGATTGTTGTAGCATCTCTAGTGTCATTTTTCCCAATTTTCATTTGAAAGGCAGACAGAGAGAGAGATGTTCCATCTATCGATTCACTCTATGAATGCCCACAGCAGCTAGGTCTGGGTTAGCCAAGGCCAGAACCCAGGAACTGGACAGTGTCCTGCATGAGCAGCAGGGACTTTGCAGAGCTGGCGTTGGCAGGAAGCTGGGACTGGGAGCAGAGCTGGGGTTCAAACCCAGACACTCTGACACAGAATGCAGTGGTCCCAAGTGACATCTTTTTTTTAAGATTTATTTTTTATTTATTTGAAAGAGTTACAGAGAGAGGTAGAGACAGAGAGAGAGGTCTTCCATCCACTGGTTCACTCCCCAGATGGCCACAAGGACCAGAGCTGCACCAATCTGAAGCCAGGAGCCTCTTCTGGGTCTCCCATGCGGGTGCAGGGGCCCAAGGACTTGGGCCATCTTCCACTGCTATCCCAGGCCATAGCAGGAGCTGGATCAGAAGAGGAACATCCAGGACTAGAACCGGCACACCAGGCAGAGGATTAACCCACTGCGCCACAGCGCCGGCCCCCCAAGTGACATCTTAACTGCTGTACTCACCCCGAGGGTCACTTGTAATTGATTAATTTGTCTCTTTTTGTCATGTCAAATATGCTTTTCATAAATAAGCATACTTCAAAAAGTTCATGGAAATGAAAATAAAAGTTTAACTTCGTGCAAAAAAACATTTTGAAATTCATGAACAGGTATGGTTTTTTTTTTTTTTTTTTTTTTTTTTTTTTTTTTACAGGCAGAGTGGACAGTGAGAGAGAGAGACAGAGAGAAAGGTCTTCCTTTTGCCGTTGGTTCACCCTCCAATGGCCGCCGCGGTCGGCGCGCTGCGGCCGGCGCACCGCGCTCGTCCGATGGCAGGAGCCAGGAGCCAGGTGCTTTTCCTGGTCTCCCCATGGGGTGCAGGGCCCAAGCACCTGGGCCATCCTCCACTGCACTCCTGGGCCACAGCAGAGGGCTGGCCTGGAAGAGGGGCAACCGGGACAGAATCCGGTGCCCCGACCAGGACTAGAACCCGGTGTGCCGGCGCCGCAAGGCGGAGGATTAGCCTGTTGAGCCACGGCGCCGGCCAACAGGTATGGTTTTTAAAACGTTCATGGAGAATATGTATTATATAAAAACTATGAGTGAATTTCAAAAATCTTGGCACCAAAATTTCTAAGAACTTTTTGAAGTCCCTTGTATTTTCTGCTATGTCCCAGCATATGGATATCACCCTCTGAGGTTCTGTGTTCTCTGGACACTCACACCCACCCCAGAATCTGCTCCCCTCCCTGGAGAGAGAAGGGGCCACCTGCTTATGTTGTATGACAGCCACCCTTACAGCCCAGCTCAGACAGTCTGATGCAGGGCCCGGGCTCCAGCCACGTGGCCTCCAGGGCCCTCCGGCCTCTGCTTGGGCCCCAACCCCACTGCCCAGAAGATCCCACTTGAAATCCTCGCTCCAGCCTGGCCTCATCTGCAAGTGAGCCACCCCTCCTTCTTCTGAATTCCTGCTGAGTCAGCATTTTGTGTGTTCTGGCGCTGGCTGCTGGGCTTTGTGGCGTTGTCTTCAGCCTCCCCATCTGGTTTTAAGGTCCTCCAGTCGAGCACAAGGTTTTAAGGGAGCCCTGCAGGGGGCTGGACACGAAGCGGATGCTCACTAGATGAGGGCAGGTGTGAGGGGGGAGTAGGGGGAAAGGACCCTTGCACAGGGCTGCTTCCCCCAAGGTCATGACCAGGCTTTGGACCTAGTGGACACATTCTGCCAGACTCCACCTGACTGTGGGCCATGTGTCCTGTCTCCAGGAAAGCAGCCAGTGTCCAGTGCCGTGCCCAGCTCACTCGGTCAGCCCCTCTGCAGGTGGGAAGCTGTCATCTTATCAGAGGCTGCAGGCAGGAATTCGGGATGAATGGGATCCTTAATGTGCAGAGACAGAAGCCGTCTCTAATTAAGTCACAACGGCAACTCTTCACTGATGGGCCGGCAATTTGAGACAGCAAACAAAATCCAAAAACTGTCCCCAAGATCTAGGAGCTGCTGCAGCGGGGAAGCCAAAGGAGAAAACAGGAAGAGCTCACAGAGAGTCAGCTCCATTTGGCATCTGTGTGGCAGCTCTGCAAACCTGCCTTAAGAGCTGATTTTTCGTTTCGTTAGTCCTACAAGACCCTACAGCAGTTTCAATGTGAAAAACAGCCTCTCGGAGCGCAGGAATGACACCCTAGGGTCCTCTCGCAGCGGCCGCTGGCAGGCTGGGCTAACAGCTCCACTGGCCCTGTGCGCTGCATCTAAGTCTCCATGGAGACAGCAGTCGGGAAAGGAGGAGACGGATGGAAGTTCCAAGGACAAGTGCAGAGAAGTCACCTGTCAAAAATGCCCAGGACAAAGTGCAAAAGTGAGAGAGAGCGCTCCCGTGCCGGCCAGGCTGAGATAAGGTGACTTGATGTGTGAGTGGCAGAGCAGCCGGGGACACACAGCAGGAAGCTGCTCCCGTGTGGGGCTGCCAGCCAAGGGTCCAGAGAGGACCAGGCATGGTGCCAACTCCCCAGGCCACTCTGCACCTCCTCTTCAGAGAGACGGGTCTCCGAGTCCTTGTGCGCAGGACGGTCCAGCTGAGATAACTGTTGCCATCGCCTGCTCTGCAGAGTCCTGAGTGCGGCACACTGCATATTTTGCAGAAAAAATACTGAACTGGAAGTCAGATGCTGTTACCAACTGCGGTAGGGTGGATACTGGTGTGGGTGCCCCTCAAAGGCCCATGACATACAGGCTCGGTCCCCAACATCTGATATTAATGGTGACTTGAACAAGGGTGGAGGCTTAATCTGGCTGTGGTGTCTGAAGGTGTTATTAGAGTGGTGAGGTTCCGGAGGTTAGACCATGCCGATGAACTGCGTGCTGGGGGAGATGCATGGTTCAGAGGATGAGCGAGTTCCCTGTAGCTGTCTGCCTTCCACTGGCCATGTGACCCTGCCTCCCACATGCCTTCTGCCACCCCTTATTAGATGCGAGACCAATGGGGCCAGCAGGGCCTGGACAGTGAAGCCCCCAAACTATGAGCCCCAACAAACCCACCATCACAAGTAGCTTCTCTCGGGTATATTAGCTATAAGGACCAAAGGCTGACCAAGACACCAACGCTATTCATTTCATTAAAGTGATTCATGAAACACACAACCAAACAAGGTTCAATTCATAAAAACCAGGAGCTTTTTCAATACGAATTCAAGAAAAGGGGCCGGCGCTGTGGGACAGCGGGTTAAGCCACAGCTTGCAGCACCGGCATCGCATATGGGCGCCGGTTCGAATCCCAGATGCTCTGCTTCGGATCCTGCTCTCTGACAATGCACCTGGGAAAGCAGTGGAGAATGGCCCAAGTCTTTGGTCCCCTGCACCCATGTGGGAGACCCAAAAGAGTACCCTGACCCAGCTTCAGCCTGACCCAGCCCCCGCCGTTGCAGCCATTTGGGGAGTGAACCAGTAGATGGAAGATCTCTGTCTCTCCTCTCTCTCTCTGTAACACTGACTTTCAAATAAATAAATCCCTTAAAATAAAAATCCAATAAAGGGGCTGGCTTTGTGGAGCAATGGGTTTAGCCTTGTCTTTTGATGCCAACATCCCATATCACAGGGTACAGTCGAGTCCTGAGTTCCAGCTGCCCCACTCCCAGTCCAGCTCCCTGAGGAGGACGGCCCAAGTGCTTGGGCCCCTGCCATCCATGTGGGAGGCCAGCAGTGTGCTCCTGGCTCCTGGACTCAGCATGGCCCAGCACAGGTTGTTGCAACCATTTAGGAGGTGAAAGAGCTGATGGGAGAGTTCCTGCTCTCTGTCTTTCCATCTTTCTCTGTCACTCTGCCTTTTCTTTTTTTATTTTTAAAGATTCATTTTATTTATTTGAAAGACAAAGTTACAGAGAGAGGTAGAGCCAGAGAGAGAGAGAGAGAGAGAGAGAGGTCTTCCATCCTCTGGTTCACTCCTGAACTGGCCGCAATGGCTGGATCTGTGTCGATCCAAAGACAGGAGACAGGAGCTTCTTCTGGGTCTCCCACGAGGGTACAGGGGCCCAAGGACTTGGGCCATCTTCTGCTGCTTTCCCAGGCCATTAGCAGGGAGCTGGATTGGAAGTGGAGCAGCTAGGACTTGAACCAGCGTGCATAGGGGATGCTGGCCCTGCAGGCCGCAGCTTTAACCCACTGCACCACAGCGCCAGCTCCAGCATTCTGCCTTTTAAATAAACAAATTAAAAAAAATAATTCAGGAAAGAATTTGCTTTAGGGCTATGGTTCGTTTCATTTGGGAAGTGAGGTCACTAAAATGATAGCCTTAGCCATGACTCAGCAAATCCTCAAAAGCTGCCTTGGTTTACCGATCCATTAAATAGTCAACTTCCTTTCCTAGGTAGTCAGATTGAACATGTGCAAGAACGTTATGTGAATCAGAAGTCATTCTTCAAACCCAAGGGTTATTTGCCCTGCACAGGACAGGGTGACCAGGAGCATAATAAACAAGATGGCCTCATCCTGGCAGGTGGCAGAGTGTTGACGTGGCCCAGTGTCTACCAGGCTGAGCTAGAAGGATGAACCCCACAGTAAACCAGGAGTGGCAAGACCTGACAGTCAGGCGGAGACCTGGAGACAGGAGCCTCAGTCTCAAGGCAGCCAAGAAGCAGGGGAGACCCCAGCTCTGGCATCTTCAGCATGCTGGGAGGTCTTTGTCGGTGCCTGCTCTCTCAGCGGCAGACCACTGGCCATCCTGGAGCCCGGTTCAAGTCTTGGCTACTCCATGCTTCTGATCCAGCTTCCAGCGCATGCATCCAGAGGCAGAAGATGGCCCACATACTTGAGTTCCTGCTACCCATGTGGGACACCCAAATGGAGATCCTTGCTCCTGGCTCTGACTTGGCCCAGCCCTGGCTGTTGCAGCCATTTGGGGAGTAAACCAGAAGATGGAAGGTCTCTCTCTCTGTCACTCTGCCTTTCAAATAAAATAAATCAGTCTTTAGAAAAATTCCTAGACTGGCCTGACATTGAAATGGACCCTCCCATCCTCCAGGGACTATGAAGCTCAATATCACTCTCATAGGCCACGCTGCAGGCTGTGGCGGCATTTGGTGGGGGGCACCCCACTTCTAGGCAGAGAAAAGACATGACATCATCCTTCCTGAACACCGGGCTTGCGTGAAGACATTTGAAACAGAGAGCTCTCAATAAATAATCGTTACAAATAAAACCTTAGGTATTGTAGCAGCTTCACCAGTCCATCAGACACTCTGCCGTGGCCTGTTACCCTAGTGTATGCATGGCCATGTCAGGGCAGTGCGGTCTACAGCCGCTAGTGCCTCAAGTTCAATGACACTTCAGGGCCCACACTCCCCTCTCCAGGAGGCCAGGCCTAGTGCCTTGGAAACCCTGCCAGGCCTCTGAGCTCCCTAGGAGGATGTGCAATACCACCTAAGTCCAAGCATGAACCCATGCCCTGCCTTTCCTGGCATAGCTAGCTACCCACCAAAGGAAGTCTGTATGAACTGCTGTCAGCCCGTCCCCCTGTGGGAGGTGTACGCTGCTTTAGTTTGGCCCAGGGTTGATGTCCTTGTCCCTCCAATATTCCCAGGTGGCTTCAGGCTCCCCCAGAAAAATGCAGCACTGCCTACAGCATGTTGGTGGTGGCAAAGAAGACTCTCAGGGGAATCCCATGAACACACTGACCTGGGAGCTGCTTAGGATCTTACACCAGTGGCATGGGGAGGGGCCTCAGAAGCTTCGTCAACAGAGATGTTTTTAGAAATGCTTTTGAAATAACATGGTAAAAGTTGGAAATTTCTATTTTGAGCCCTTACCAGCCAAAATAAAACAATAGGCGACCATTTGCTATCCTCTAGGGTTTTCATCTGGAATTTTCCTGGTCTGTGAGACCCAGACATGTGGGAAGTAGTTGGCCTGGGCTGTCCCGCAGTGACCTCTATACAGATGGTCCAGCCGTGCCTCAGGCTGAGCTGTGGCCTGCCAAGTCTGTGCCATGCACCGTGGGTTGGTGTCAGTACAGCCTTAATGCTTTGTGCCTCAAATGCTGGCGAGGATGTGGGGGAAAAGGTGCCCTGGCCCACTGTTGGTGGGAATGTAAGCTGGTGCAGCCACTGTGGAAGACAGTATGGAGATGCCACAGTAATCTGAATACAGACCTACCATACGATCCAGCCATCCCACTCCTGGGAATTTATCCAACAAAAGAAAGCAGCATATGAGTTATCTGTACCCCCATGTTCACTGCAGTGCAATTCACAATAGCTAAGATATGGAACCAACCCAAATGCCCACCAACTGATGACTGGATAAAGAAATTATGGTATGTGTACACTAAGGAATATTACTCAGCTATAAAAATTATGAAATCCTGTCTTGCAACAAGATGGACATAACTGGAAACTTTTATACTTAATGAAAGAAACCAGTCCCCCAAAAGACAGATATCCTATGCTTTCCCTGGTCCAAGATAACTAACAGAGTACCTACAATGTAATGTATTGCAGTGAAATGGACATTTTGAGATTCGATGATTGTTTACAGCCCTTGTCTCTTCCATTGAGGAACACTGTTTTGTTTTGTTTTTTCCTTCTTTCTATCTGTTGAACTCCTTTACTTCATGTAGGGTTAACTATGTGATCATTAAGTAAACTGCAAATTGATCTTTGTAAAAATCAAGAGTGGGAATGTGAAAGGGAGCAGGAGGAAGGGTCAGAAGGCAGGGGGTGGGGGTGGGGAGAAATGTCACTATGTTCCTAAATCTGTATCTATGAATTACATGAAGCTTGTCTAACTAATTTTTTGAAAAATTCAAATAAAAAATGCTTTGTGTCTCAGTAAGCAGCCGTGTCGACGCATGCAAGTGCAGAATGCATAGTAGACACACCCTGTAGTGTCAGTTTGCCTATTCTAAAGCAAACATGCATGCTAGACCTCTTTTCTGTGGAAATTGTGCTTCAAAAAGGCAACTGATCTGCTGAGCCTTTGCACAAACAACTTTCTGACCTGGACTAGCCACCGGGATGCTGACCCAGAGAGAGAGAGAGAGAGAGAGAGATAGAGACAGAGATAGAGATAGGAGGGGCGGTCAGCTGGATCCTCACATGTTAAAATAATTTTAATTATTTATTTAATGTATTTGAAAGAAAGAGAGAGATCTCCCACCTGCTGACTCATTCTCCAAATGCCCACAGCCGTCTGGGCTGGGGTAGGCTGGACCCAGGAGCTCTATCTGGGTCTCCCATGTGGGTGGCAGGGACTTAACTAAGTGAGCCATCACCCGCTGCCTCCCGGGGTCCGCACATCAGCAGGAAGCTGGAGTCACCTTCACATTTCAACCCCGCTGCTAGGTGTTTCCCATCCTCCGTGAAATGTGTGAAGGGAGACTTGCCTCCCTAGGTTCACTCTGACCAAGGAGTGAAGGTGTGTGATGGTCACCTGGTCTCCAGAAATACTCCCTTGTTGAAAATGCATCTGCTTTTTTGTTTATAAATCATTCTCTCTCGAGTGAATGTTGATAAAATTTATTTTTCAAAGATTTATTTATTTGAAAGAGCCACAGAGGGCTGTAGGGAGATGGTTCTTCCAGCCACTGGTTCACTCCCCAAATGGCCCCGACAGCCAGGGCTGGGCCAGGCTGAAGCCAGGAGCCAGGAGCTCCATCTAAGTCTCCCACATGGTGGCAAGGACTCAAGCAGTTGGGCCATCTTCTGCTGCTTTCCCGGGTGCATTAGCAGGGAGCTGGATAGGAAGTGGTGCACATGGGGCTCAAACAAGGGTCCATACGGGATGCTGGCACCACAGACCCCCTGTGCCACCCTACTAGCCCTGAGAACACTGAGATGAAACTGCTAACGAGCAGTCCCAGGTGCCACGCATTCCAGGTGGCCCAGTCCAGGGAGTTCATCTTTTCTCACATCTTCGCACCTGCAACACTTCTCTCCTTGTTTTTCTCTGCCTGGAACAAAGTCTTAGTGTCCCTCTTCAGACTTGCACGGGTCTTGGTTTTCTGGTTCCCTGAATGAGGCTGTCGAGCAGCAATAGGAAAAGGGAGGTAAGACCAGCTTGGGCGCTGAGTGTGGTGGAGCTGGGTGGTGAACCCACGGGTGTGGCTGGATGTCTGGTGCCAGCTGGGGCAGAATTTTAGGGGAACTGAGAGATGTCCGTTTACGTCCCCAGGCTGCTCATCGTCTCCCTTCAGCACCTAAGAGCGCCCAGGTTGGAAACCCCTGGCTTGTACTCTTCCCTTTCTCCATCACACGGGTCCCTGGTTACTCTCAGGTTCCAGTGTGAGGTCTTTAAATTTCAAGATGTGCAGAAATGACTGATTCTGACCCCCGAGCTGCAATGGAGCCATCCGTGTGGGTGGCCTATGGGGACTTGTGTAGCCTCATGTCACCGCTCATCAGACACAGGTCACCTCCCTTGAGCAATGTCAGACCACTGGTGTCCTGCAGAACAAAGTGTCCCCAGAACGTTTCCCACAAGTGTTAACTTGGCTCTAAAGCATGCCCCATCCTTCTTCCCCTGAGAGAGCTCATAATAACTCACAAACCATAAACTCTTAGAAATCCACAAGATTAGCAGTTCTGAGTCAGGCATTGAGAGGATTCGGGGCCAGGAGAAAACAGCATGGCTGCCACATTGCATGCTGGGTGATGTATGGGGGCCACAGTTAATCCCAATAGAAAGAACTTGCTTCTCGTGCGGTCAGTAAAGCTCACTCAACAACAGCCCTTAGGAGCCCTTAGGAGCCCTAAGCACAGACAAGCCCCTCACAGGCTGAGCCTGCAAAAAAATGTTCATTATCCTCGTCTCCAGGGACACTTCCCACGTGTGAGCTGACTCACACCGAGACCTACTGCAGGACTGTCCCAGCACGTCCTGGACAAAGCGGCAGGAGGGACATGTGAGGCCAGAGATGCTGGACAGGCTGGAGGCCAGCAGCCCCTGCTCAGGGACTGAACAGAGCACCCACCTCCGCTACTGAACCCTTGTTTGCTCCCCCCTGAAGCCAGGACACACACATCAGCCAAGACCCCTGCATTTTGTGACCCCTCTGAACTCACAGAAAACAGAGCCAGGCCCACCCCTCCATCCATGCTCTTCTATAAGACGTCCAGCCACTGGCATCAGGGATCAAGAAATTTTCTTGTTATTTCTCTAAGTGCCAGAGCTTAATCCTTCCCCAAGGAACAGTTTTTTTTTTATTTGAATACTATTGTTCTTATTTTATCTAATGTTCATGTTTGGGCATCATTATTTCACTTTAGTTTTACCTTTGCTTAAATCTTGAAGTGCTAAAATTTCATTTTTCAGTCCTATGATAGAATTGAATGAGACTAGACCTCAAAACTGGAAAGAGTTAGTGTGAAGTCCCAGGAGCTCCTGTTGGTGTGAGATCCCTAAGAGTTCCTGTTAGCATGAGCTTCCCAGGAGCTCCTGTAGCCGTAAAGTCCCCAGGAGCTTCTGTCAGTGTGAAATCTCAGGAGTTCCTCTTGGTGTAAAATCTCCAGGAGTTCCTGCTGTGGCCTGGGAAAGCAGTGGAGGATGGCCCGAGTCCCTGGGCCCCTGCACTCACATGGGATCCCAGGAAGAAGCACCTGGCTCCTGGCTTCAGATCAATGCAGCTCCGACCATTGCAGCCATTGGGGAGCAAACCAGTGAAAGAAAGACCTTTCTCTCTGTCTCCCCCTCTCACTGTCTGTAACTCTACCTCTCAAATAAATAAATAAATAAAATCTCTTTTAAAAAAAGAATATCAGAACTAGAAGACAAATTTCTGGAAATAACACAGACCAAACACAAGACGAAGAAATCAGGAACTGAAAAACACAATTGGAGATCTCCAAGATTCTATCATACGATCCAACATATGGATCCTAGAAATTCCAGAAGGCATCTAAACAGAGAAAGGATTAGAAGGCCTTCTTAATGAGATAAGAACAGAGAACTTCCCCCTTCTGCAGAAAGAAAGAGACATCCAAGTGCAGGAAGTGCACAGAACCCCTAATAGACATGACCAGAAAAGATCGTCACCTCGACATCATGGTAGCAAAACTCTCCTCAGGAGCACATGAAGAAAAGATGCTAAAATGTGAACAAGAGAAACGACAAATCACATTCAGAGGAAACCCAATAAAACTCGCCCTGGAATTCTCATCACAAACTCTACAGGTGAAGAGAGAATGGCACAACATACTCCCAGTCCTAAGAGAGAAAAACTGTCAACCCAGAGTACTGCACCCTGCAAAACTCTCATTTATGAATGAAGGATACATGAAGATCCACACAAACAGAAGTTGAAAGAATTTGTTAACTACTTGCCCAGCCCTACAAAACATGCTCTAAGATGTGCTACACACAGAAACATAGACCCAAGAACATCACTACAAAAGAAAATCAATGCAGAAAATGATCCAGCAAATGAATCCAAAGAACATAATGAAATCCAAAGAACATAAACAGAACTTGAATGTAAATGGCCTCAACTCACCAGTTAAAAGAAACAGACTGGCTGAATGGATTCAAAAACAAAACCCATCTATTTGCTGCCTACAAGAAACACCTCTCACCAACAAAGATGCACACAAATTTAAAGTGAAAGAATGGGAAGAGATATTCCATGCTAACAGAAACCAAAAAAGAGCTGGTGTGGCCATCCTAATATCAGACAAAATAGACGTTAGCACAAAAACCATTGAGAGAGACAAATAAGGACAGTATATAATGATCAGAGGATCAATTCAATAGGAAGATGTGACTATTATAACTGTATATGCACCTAACTACAGGGAACCTGGCTATTTAAAAGAAATGTTAGAGGACTTAAAGGGTGATATAGACTCAAATACAATAGTAATGGGAGACTTTAATACTCCACATTTAGCAATGGACAGATCAACAAGATAGAAAATCAACAAGGAAACAACAGTTAATCAATGCCACAGACCAAAAAAACCTAGCAGATATCTACAGAACCTTCTACCCTACAGCCAGAGTACACATATTTGTCTCTGGTACATGGAAATTTCTCTAGGATTGACCACATGCTAGGCCATAAAGCAAGTCTCAGAAAATTTAAAAAAAAAAATTGAAGTCCTACCATGCATCTTCTCAGACTGCAATGGAATGAAGCTGGAAATCAACAACTCCAGAATCTCTACATTATATGCAAACATGTGGAGAATGAACAACATGTTACTGAATGAACTGTGGATCATAGAAGAAATCAAAAGAGAAATCAAAAATTTCTGGAAATAAATGAAGATGACAATACAACATACTAAAATTTGTGGGTTATAGCAAAAGCAGTGTTAAGAGGAAAGTTTATAGCAATTGGTACCTATATAAAGAAACTGGAAAGGCACCAAATAAATGAACTATCTATGTTCCTCAAAGATCTAGAATTTAAAAAACAGCAAAACAAATGCAAAACCAGTAGAAAGAAAGAAATAATTAAAATTAGAGAAGAAATCAACAAAACTGAAACAAAAAATAATACAGAGGATCAGCAAAAACAAAGAGCTGTTTTAAAAAAAATAAAATAAACACACCATGGACCCAACTAACCAAAAAAAGGAGAGGGAAGACCCAAAAAAACACTATTAGAGATGAAAAAGGAAAAGTAACAACAGCCACCACAGAAATAAAAAAGAATCAGAAATTACTACAAAGAGGTATATGCCAACAAACTGGGAAACCTAGAAGAAATGGACAGATTCCTGAACACATACAACCTACCTAAATTGAGCCATGAAAACACGGAAACCTAAACAGACCCATCACCAAGATGGAAATTGAATCAGTAATAAAGTCCCTCCCAACATAGAAAAGCCAGGAGCAGATAGTTTCACTGCTGAATTCTACCAGACATTTAAAGAAAAACTAACTCCAATTCTTCTCAAGCAATTCAAAACAATTGAAAGAGAGTGAATCCTCCCAAATTCCTCCTATAAAGCCAGCATCACCTTAATCCTTAAATCCAGAAAAGCTGCAACAGAGAAAGAAAACTATAGACCAATTTCCCTGATTAATATAGATGAAAAAATCCTCAACAAAATTATGGCCAATCAAATTCAACAACACATCAGAAAGATCATTCACTTGGACCAAATGGGATTTATCCCTGGTATACAGGGATGTTTCAACATTCACAAATCAATTAATGTGAGACATCACATTAACAAAGTGAAGAACAAAAATCATATGATTATTTCAATAGAGGCAGAGAAAGCATTTGGTAAAATGTAACACTCTTTCATGATGAAAACTCTAAGCAAATTAGGTCTAGAAGGAGCATTCCTCAACATAATCAAGGCAATTTATGACAAACCTACGGTCAGTGTTGTATTGAATGGGGAAAATTTGGAAATGTTCCCATTGAGATCAAGTACCAGACAAGGATGTTCACTCTCACCACTGCTACTTAATATAGTTGTGGAAGTTTTAGCCAGAGCCATCAGGCAAGAAAAAGAAATCAAAGGGATTCAAATCAGTAATCATGAAGTCAAACTATCCTTATTTGCAGATGACATACATGATTTTATATATATGGGACCCAAAAGACTCCACTAGGGGACTATTGGAACTCATAGAAGAGTCTGGAAAATAACAGGATATAAAATCAACATACAAAAAACCACAGCCTTTGTATACACAGACAATGCCACAACCGAGAAAGAACTGCTAAGATCAACAGCATTCAAATTGCTACAAAAAAATTAAATACCTTGGAATAAATTTAACCAAGATGTCAAAGATCTTTTTTTTAGATTTTATTTATTTATTTGAGAGGCATAGTTACAGACAGTGAGAGGAAGAGACAGAGAAAAAGGTCTTCCTTCTGTTGGTTCACTCCCCAAATGGCCACAATGGCCAGAGATGTGTCAATCTGGAACCAGGAGCTTCTTCCTGGTCTCCTATGTGAGTGCAATGGCCCAAAGACTTGGGCCATCTTCTACTGCTTTCCCAGACCATAGTAGAGAGCTGGACTGGAAGAAGAGCAGCCGGGACAAGAACCAGCGCCCATATGGGATGCTTGTGCCACAGGTGGAGGATTAACCTACTGCGCCATGGCACCAGCCCCTAGATGTCAAAGATCTTTACAATGAGAATTACAAAACTTTAAAGGGAAAAATAGAGGACACAAAAAAATGGAAAAAACTTCCATGTTCATGGATTGGAAGAATCAATATCATCAAAATGTCCACCCTTCCAAAAATAATTTACAGATTCAATGCAATAGCAATCAAAATACCAAAGACATTCTTCTCAGATCTAGAAAAAATGCTGCTGAAAATCATTTGGAAACATAAGAGACCTCGGATAGCTAAAGTAATCTTATATAACACAAACAAAGCTGGAGGCATCACAATACCAGATTTCAAGACATACTACAAGGCAGTTATAATCAAAACAGCCTGGAACTGCTACAAAAACAGATGGGTAGACCAATGGAACAGAACAGAAACACCAGAAATAAATCCAAGCATCTACAACCAACTTATATTTGACCAAGGAACTAAAACCATTCCCTGCAGCAAGGACAGTCTCTTCAACAAATGGTTCTGGGAAAACTTGATTTCCACATGCAGAGGTATGAAGCAGGACCCCTACCTTACACCTTATACAAAAATCCATTCAAAATGGATTAAAGACCTAAATCTACAACCCAGTACCATCAAATTACTATAGAGCATTGGGGAAATCCTGCAAGACTTTGGCAAAGGCAAAGAGTTCCTGGAAAAGACCCCAGAGGCACAGGTAATAAAAACCAAAATTAACAAATAGAATTACATCAAATTGAGAAGCTTCGGTACAGCAAAAGAAACAGTCAGGAAAGTAAAGAGGCAACCAACAGAATGGGAGAAATTATTTTCAAACCTTGAAACTGATGAAGGATTAATAACCAGAATATATAAATTGATCAAAAAATTCAACAACAGCAAAATAAACAACCCAGTCAAGAAATGGACAAAAGACTTAAACAGACATTTCTCAAAAGAGGAAACCCAAATGGCCAACAGACACACGAAAAAATGCTCAGGATCACTAGCTGTCAGGGAAACGCAAATCAAAACCACAATTAGGTTTCACTTCACTCCAGTTAGAATGGCTTTCATACAGAAATTAATAAACAACAGATGCTGATGAGGATGTGGGGAAAAAGGTATCCTAATCCATTGTTGGTGGGAATGCAAACTGGTAAAACACCATGGAAGAGTTTGGAGATTCCTCAGAAATCTGAATATAGTCCTTCCATATGACCCAGCCATATCACTCTTAGGAATTTACCCAAGGGAAATGAAATCAGTAAACAAAAGAGTTATCTGCACCTCTTTGTTTATTGCACCTCAATTCACAATAGCTAAGACATGGAATCAACTTAAATGCCTGTCAACAGAAGACTGGACAAAGAAATTATAGGATATGTATTCTATGGAATACTACACAGAGGTTAAAAAAATGAAATCTGGTCATTTGCAACAAAATGGATGAATCTGGAGAACAACATGCTGAGTGAAATAAGCCAGTCCCAAAGAGACAAATATCATATGATTTCCCTGACCTGTGGTAACTAATAGAGTACCTAAAAAGTAACCTGTAGAAGTGAAACTGACACTACGAGAAGCAATTACTTGTTGAGGAACAGTTCATTACTTCATTTTTTTTAATTTATTCATTTTTTCTACTTAATACCATTGGCTGAACTCTTTACTTAACACAGAATTATTCATAGGTGCTTAAATCCAATTGAAAATAGATCCCAGTAAAAAATAAGAGTAGGAATAAGAGAGGGAGGAGTGTCAAAGGATCACATAAATAAGATCAAGTGTCTGGTAATAACAATAGAAAAAATATATATATCATGTAGGATCTCTGTCCTTAATGGGCTGTACAATGTGATTCAATGCTATAACGAGTACTCAAATAGTATATTTCACTTTGTGTTGCTATATGAGGGCAAATGGGCGAAAGCTTTACTTAACACATGCTAAACTGATCTCCTGTATACAAAGAGAATTGAAAAGGAATCTGAATGTGAATGAAAGGGTGGAGGGAGTGGGTAAGGGGGAAAGGGTTGCGGGGGGGGGGGAGGGAAAGTATGGGGGGAAAGCCATTGTAATCCATAAGTTATACCTTGGAAATTTATATTCTAAATAAAAGTTAAAAAAAAAGAAAAAAAGAAAAAAAGAAAAAGGAGAGAAAGTTCCAACATGGGAAGCAGTCCACACAGCAGACTCACAGAATGACAATGCCCTAAACAGCACTCTGACCTCAGAATCAGCCCCTAAGGCATTCTGGTCTGGCTGAAAAGCCCATGAGAGCATTTCAGGCATGGAAAGCCAAGACATGGTGGCAAAAAATGTTCTGCATGAAGGGTCTCTGTGAGACCCCAGTGGGGAGAAGGAGCCATCAAAGAAGGATATACTTTTCTCTGAAGGGAGGAGAGAACCTCTGCTTTGCATATGGCCTTGTCTAAATACTGATGGAATCTGTGGACTGAAAAGTCTTCCATAGCCTTGGCAACTTGTGTCAAGAGCCTCGGGTGGTCACTGACGTAAAAATTAAGAATGTTAATTGTTAAATCAACAACAGGAACCACTGTGCACTTATTCCCCATGTAGGACTTCTGTCCTTAATGAGTTGCACTATTAGAAATAACTGTCAAATTTGCACTCAATCTGTACTTTATACTGTGTGTGTGTGTGCGCGCATGCACGCGCGTGCACAAACTGTTGAAATCTTTACTTAGTATGGAGGTGGTCTTCTATATACAAAGCTAATTAAAAACAAATCTTAATGAAGAATGGGTTGGGAGAGAGAGTAGGAGGTGGGATGGAAGTGGGGGTGGGAGGGCAGGAACGGGGGGAAGAACCACCATATTCCTCAAAGCTGTACATATAGAATTTGTATTCATTAAGAAGGCAGGAGGCCTGGTTAGTACACCTGGTCCCCTCTAGTTTATACAAATGGGGTACAAGGGTGTTCCAGAGGCTGAGCTGACACCAAACACTTGGCTGCTAGAAGAGGAAGATTGAGCCCCCTTACTCCTCCTGTCTTTCCCCTCCCACCCTGCAGGGGAGAAAAAGGGAAAAAATGAGTAAGAAAGAGAAAAAAAAGACCAAACTGGCCAAGCTCTCATCCCCAGGCTCAGCCTGAGTTGGGAAAAAGAAGTTTAAACAGGACGTAAGGTCAGGTTTGACGGTATGGATGTCTCCATGCCAGACACGTCATCATGACTGGAGGCTGGGGTTGTAGGAGTGCTTGGGGACCGCTCATCAGGGCAACAATCCATTTGTCATTTTGCACTCCACAGAATGCAGATGGTAAAACTGACAAAAGCTAATGTACCGTTGACTTTTGTAGATGCTGTTTGACGGGCCTTGGGCTTCAGTCATAACCACCCAAGTTGGATTTCAGCCCAGCCTCCTGACAGCACAGCTCAAGGCATGCAGCCAGCCCCTTAATACAGCTGAATTTTAGATTCATTTTCCCTAAAATGGGGTATAACAATCCACCCTGTTGCAGCTAGTAGAGGGCTGTGGAGAGCTACGTGCCCACCTGCAACACTGGCAATGCTGAGGCCCCCTGTCTCTGCACAGATCTTGGGTCCTTGGTCTGCCCTGGCCACAGCCCCTACCTGCCTGTCCCTTTCACTCACAGTGCCTCCACAGGAACCTCCATGGCACTGCCAAGAATGGAATGGAGTCCACATCCTTGACCTGAGAACTTATGTCAGGGCTGGAACCAAGAGGCTAAGGTGCAGGTGACACCTTGTGCTTTCTGAGACTAGATCACGAACAGAGACGCCACTCCCTCCAGGGAGTGGTCTCCAGCTGTCGTGGAAGCTGCCCGCTGTCTCAGAAGTCAACCCACACAGAGAGGCCACAGGAAGACACAAAGCAGGGTGGGGAGAGACAGGAAGCAGAGAGAGAGAGAGAGAGAGAGAGAAAGGCAGAGAAACAGAGGCAGAGAGACACGAGAAGGGCCTGTCCAGCCCACAGCTGCCTCCAGCCACCACCGCCTGGAGCTCCATGGGATCCCTTGACCAGGTGCCTCCCAAATTCCTACCAGCAGAAACCATGAGACCTAACAAACGACTGTTAGACTAACTTGTGGGGTGATCTCTGGCAGACGAACAGAATACAGCGCCACACGCTTTTATTTTAACCAGGTAGTTCACCAGTGCCTCTCTCCTACAAAGACGTGGCAGAAGCTCGGTCTAGTGGTCCTTGCCCTGCTGTGCTCAGATCCTGCTCCTGACCCCACCTGATGGGTTCTTACCTTTTGAGGAATGATACCACAGAGAGGAGCCTCACCACCCTGCGGTTGACCCAAGCGCCTGATTCCAACTGCCCATCGATGCAGACCACAGGAGGCAGCGAGGATGCTCGAGCGCTTGGGTCCCTGCCACCTATGTGGGAGACCTGGACCGAGTTCTCAGCTCCCACCTTTGGATTGGCTCAGCCAGCCCTGGCTGTTGCAGATATTTGGGGGTGAACCAGCAGAAGGAAGGATTTCCCCCTTTTCTCTGTCTCTCCTTTTTCTCTCCCTCTAAAATAAAGGCTTTTTAAAAAAATTAAATATACCAAGATAATACTGTCTAAGTCTTTCGAAATCAGGCAGAAAAAAAGTGAAAGCAAAGGTGCAGGAATGCCCCCCCACACACACACCCGAGGACTGACAAGGGCTCTTCCCCCTCGCTGCTGTGTGCCTGTGCCCTCCCTGGCAGCCCCTCCTGAATGCCCTGTGGACCAGGTGGCTCCCTGCAGGCAGACGCCCGTGCCTGTGATGTGATGAGATGCCCTTGTGAGAAGTTTGCAAACGTGGCTTCCCCAGTACAGTTCAGAAGGAACGTGTTAATTTGTCATCCACACAATCTGTGGGAAAGAGCACATGAGTAGCCTTAGGCTACCAATCTGCTGTAGCTCTAACAGTCCATAAAGCTGACAAAATGGGAGCTCATTGGGACTTCTGGTTTCTCAACAAGTCCCATGCTGTGGCAAGTATGGGCTCTGGTCCACGATGCCTATACTCAGGAGTTTCCTGCAAAATGCAGAGACTGACTTAGAGCTCCATGGAGACCTAGCATATTTGAAGAGGCATGGCTACAGATTAACTTGACTTTTCCTTATCTACAAATAACACCTGAGGTTCACGGTTCAGCATGTAAGCCTTTTGATTTTGGACCCTCTATTTATCTAGAAATGGTGAACATGTAGACAGGCTAAAGTTTGTCTTTGAAATAAATGAAGCTTGGCCGGCGCCGTGGCTCAACAGGCTAATCCTCCGCCTTGCGGCGCCGGCACACCGGGTTCTAGTCCCGGTCGGGGCACCGGATTCTGTCCCGGTTGCCCCTCTTCCAGGCCAGCTCTCTGCTGTGGCCCGGGAGTGCAGTGGAGGATGGCCCAGGTGCTTGGGCCCTGCACCCCATGGGGAGACCAGGAAAAAGCACCTGGCTCCTGGCTCCTGCCATCGGACGAGCGCGGTGCGCCGGCCGCAGCGCGCCGACCGCGGCGGCCATTGGAGGGTGAACCAACGGCAAAGGAAGACCTTTCTCTCTGTCTCTCTCTCTCACTGTCCACTCTGCCTGTAAAAAAAAAAGAAAGAAAGAAAGAAAAAAGAAATAAATGAAGCTTTGTGATAACAAGGAGCATTAATAAAGTTGTAACAGTAAACCTGTTAATAATGTCAACTGTGGGAGATAAGGCTAACGCCTACTTTAAAAGCTGACCACAGGGGCTGGTGTTGTGACGTGCCAGGTTAAGCTGCTGCCTGAAATGCTGGCATCCCAGATGGACACCAGTTCGAGTCCCAGCTGCTCTTCTTCTGATCCAGCTCTTTGCTATGGCCTGGGAAAGCAGAAGATGGCCCAAGCCCTTGGGCCCCTGCACCTGATGGGAGACCCAAAGAAGCTCCAGGCTTCAGATTGGTGCAGCTCCAGCCGTTGTGGCCAGTTGGGGAGTGAACCAGCAGATGAAAGACCTCTCTCTCTCTCTCTCTGCTTCTCCTTCTCTCTGTGTGTAACTCTGGTAATTCTGAGTTTCAAATAAATAAATAAATCTTTAATATAAATAAATAAATGAACAAAATCTGACCACATTACTGAGCAATAACTGTTCCTAGAGTTGAAGTTTAACCTATAGAGCATTTCAGCATGTGATTGGCTGCCAATGTGGGTCTGGCAATGGCCACATGTGACTTCCATGGTATGCTAACTACAAATCTTGCCTCTTTTACTCAGTATCCACCCCTAATTATCACAGTGATGGCCCAGTTTGACTTCCTGCATGAAACTGAAACAGCAAAGTTGCACTACTTACTAATTCTACACACGTTTTTCTCATTTTCATGCTAGACTTCTCTAATAGTAGCAACAGTGATGTTCTGCTGTTAAGAAAACACTCAATAGCTTGCGAATTGTGATGAACAATGAATGTAATGAGTGTTAGGATTGCATTCTCATACCGTAGCTTTGATTTTTCACGTACTTATCTGATATTAAAGAAAGTGACCTAAAATCCCTGGTCTTCGTTAAATGCCGGGATTGTGGGTGGCAGATGGAGATGTTTTGTGGTTCACATTAGGTTCACCCCTGTGAAGATCACAGACCTTGCTGGTGACAGACTGTCCTGATTGAACGTACACTACACATTCTGTCCACTTTAATTTCAAAAACAACCTTTGCTGTTATGGATCATCTACCTCTTGTGTTTCACTGAACACCAGAACCCTTGTCGGCTAGAAGGCAGTTTAAAAAATAAATTGTTCCAACCCACTTCAAAATCAGCTTGCTGCTTTGAAGATCTCTCCATCTGACGTCCTGATACTGTGCTTGCCTGGTGCACTGACTCTGCTCCCCCAGAACTGTGCTCTGCTCAGTGCTGGGAGATTCCCCAGCTCACGCTGGGCGATTCCGTGCTCACGCGTCTGGGAACAGCCACTGTTCTCCTGGGCTTCCTCGCTCTTTCCTCTGGCTTTGCAATCCATGTGCTTTCTACCCTACAGCCTCTGCTTTAAGTTGCTCTCCTGTCTGCCTCCTCTTTCCATCAATCATCCTGGCCTGGACCCCTTCACCTGGGACCTGAGCCTCTGAGACACACTCCAGTGACATAACATCTTCCTCCTACAGAGCTCCCAAAACAACGCTCACAACAAACATTCAGCAGTCTGCTCCCCAAGTCAGGGCTTGGAACAACACAAACTGCTAGCTGTGCTCACACCTCCAGCCAACCTGTTACCCTCTCCCTGCACAGACTCAACTAACACGTGTCTTTCCTTAAGTCTTTGACATGTATAGAGGTGCATTTTCCATCACACAAGTGCTTAATCCTTTCTCTGTACCTTGCATGCACTGCCCTGTGCACCTGCGGTTTCCACCTGCTAACTCCCCACCTTTCCATGGTCAAACTTCTTCTCCTCAGGGGAGGTTTTTCGGAGTCTCCCCCTCTGATTATGTCATTCATGTAGGCTCCACAAGGATCTGCTTCCTTAGCTTGTTTTTCTGGCATACGTCTCATTGTGGTCTACCAACCCCCTCGGCTCATCCTTTTCCAGTCTAGTCCCATAAAAGATGTTTTCTTCATTAAGTCACGGGACCTGAGTTCATGTAGGACCTGGCCAGAGTGGTGAGTGTCCAGGGAGAGATCTTTCTAGCCACAGAAAGGTCACTGTTGTGTTATGCCAATACAGAAAACCTCAAATACCAATTCAAGAAACAAATAGCCATGCAAATCAGTGCCTCAACAATCATCTCATTCATATCACATTTTTTGAATCCTGTGTGTGAGACACGGTCCCGGGTGCTATAGAAACAACACTGACCCCAAAAGACACAGATCCCTACTTTATAGCAGGAAACAAATAAGATAAATAATTGAGGATATAGACCATGTTGAGTGCCAAGGAAAACAAAATGAAATGGAGGAGAGACACCCAGTGTTGGGAGGTCTGATTTCAGTTGGATGTCAGGGGAGTTCTTGCAGTGACACGGGCATGTGTGCAGAGCAGTCGGGGCCAGCAGGGTGAAGAGGGGAGGAGGAACCAAGAGGATTGACCCCAGCCTCTGCCCTCCACTGTGAGGTGCAAAGCAGAGAAGAAAAATGGCCTGGTTTGTGTTTCAGTAGGATGGATGGATTGATCCAGAAGACAGGACAGAGCCAAGGCAGGTACTCAGCCGGAGATTCCCGCAGTAATCTGCAAGGTGGGGTTTGGACTTGGCATCTTAGTGTAGCTGGGTCAGAAGACTCCATGTGCTCCAAGTTTTGATATAAGATGCAGACAGTAATGGTTATAAATCTGGAGGAGGAGAATAAGTGAGCTGGACTGATGAGGAGAAGGAATGGTTAGGCAGAGAGGAAGCATGATGTCTTCCAAACTTAATTTGTGGCCTCCGTGAATGTGTCAGTTTTGCCATATTGTGAGATTATTTGCATTGACCAAATCACAGAGCAGAAAAACCAAGACAAGGCAGTGCCAGGCTGGGAGAGCAACACCTGCGAAGAGTACCTGGTGAATCTGGGGAATCCTAGACAGGAAAGGAAAGAGTTTTAGGGTCTTTCCTAGGAGAAATAATGAGAACAGGTCATATCAATTATATTCAAATGTATAGAGATTATCAATGTTTTTGTCCTACAAGCAGAGGAGGAATTGGGGCCCGTGATGGACACATCACAGGGAGAAAGATTCTGGCATAGAAAATAGCAGATATTCCCTTCAATTAGGACTGAACTAAACTCAGTGGGCTGTCTCGCGAGGGAGTTCCCCATTACGGAAGCCATCAAGCTACATGACATAGACAAATATATTTTGTATCTAGGAACCCACATCTCAGAAAGACTGTGGAACCGCAAAACCTCATCCTATGATTTTGTGAAAATTAACCCCAAACAATACAACTATGGATTAGGGGTGGGGGTGGGGGGTCCCTCAAATAAGATGGTGTCTGAGAAACACACAAGTTTCCATGGACAGCCCTTTCCCCATAGAGGTTTCTCTGCCCACTGGCCTGAAAGTGAATCAGTGATGAGAGTGTCTGCTTCCAAAAGTCTTCAAGGAGAACTGTGATTGCGCAATCACCGATTTATTAAAGTGTGTGCGCCAGGACGCTGATTACCAGACTGGAGCATCTCTACCAATCGTCCTTTAATAACTGAGGATGCTGGACGCCTCTGTGATTAGGTAGGATGACGTTGCAGTCCACTGAAAGCCAAGTTGTAAGGTCACGGAATAAAAGATGCCCTTCATCTCTCACCATGAAGGCTTCCAGGGTTCACTTTCTTGGCAGGAAACAGTCATTCCCGTCTCCATCACAAGCTATTTCTGAAATATTGGTTTGGTTTGATACTGTTAAGCAGTAGCTGCTATCTTCTGAAAAATAGTCCTTTTAGGACTGGTGAGTTTTAAAATATTTTCATAAAAGCATAAGCTTTTAAGTGAATGGACAAATGTCCTGAGATTGCTAATGCATGACATCCATGACACTGTCACCCCCCAACATTTAGAGATATGGCATGTTCTGAGCTTGCCTGATTTTGAAGATCAAGCAAATCACATGCTCAGCCCACTCCCTCCAAGATTCTTTCCTGTTCTGGCTGGCGCTGCTGCTCACTAGGCTAATCTTCCGCCTACAGCGCCAGTACCCTGGGTTCTAGTCCCTGTTGGGGTGCCGGATTCTGTCCCAGTTGCTCTTCTTCCTGTCCAGCTCTCTGTTGTGGCCCGGGAAAGCAGTGGAGGATGGCCCAAGTGCTTGGGCCCTGCACCCGCATGGAAGAACAAGAGGAAACACCTGGCTCCTGGCTTCAGATCAGCGTAGCACCGGCAGTAGCGGCCATCTGGGCAGTGACTCAACAGAAGGAAGACCTCCCCCCCCCCCCCTCTCTAACTCTCTAACTCTCTAACTCTGCCTTTCCTCTTCTATGTAAGCTCAACAGGAAAAGCTGCAGTATCCTTGGATGAAGTTATAGGTCTGCAGCAGGCTGTGTGGTGGTGATGAGGAAGAGGTAATGGGTCTAGACACATAAGAACAGCCTAGAAAACATTGCCCTCTGTGGAGCTAGCAGAGCAGAAAAGCCCATCTTCTGCGAGGCTGGAAGGGACAAGAGGGAAGGGTCAGAGCTGAGCTGGTTGGTCATGGTGCACCACGGAGGCCACGCTCCAGCACACAAAGACACCTGCTCCCCCTGGCAAGTGCTCTGAGCAGGTGCATTGTTTTGCACACCACCAACATCTGATTTCAGCAGTTCCTGCTCCAAATCCCGAGCTGCTAATGCAACACTGAAGTACAAACACACATTTTCAGTCTCTGATGGCACTAAAAAAAACAGAAGAAGTATGAAACAATTTAAGTCTTGGGATGCACTGGGTAGATTTTTAACACTCGGCCTCCACTTCACACTGGAGATCTGGATTGCTGCAAACAACTCTCCTTCAATAGTTCCACAAATTTTTCCTTTCCTAGTTACTTTTTTTTTGACAGGCAGAGTTAGACAGTGAGAGAGAGAGAGACAGAGACAAAGGTCTTCCTTCCATTGGTTCACCCCCCAAATGGCCGCCACAGCCAGCACTATGCACTGATCCAAAACCAGGAGCCAGGTGCTTCCTCCTGATCTCCCATGCAGGTGCAGGGCCCAAGCACTTGTGGGTGATTCTATGCCTGGCTGGGAGACTGCCTAACCCATGCTGGAGGTTAAGAGGGCATGGCACACCATGCGTCCTGGTAAAGACCCTGGTCAGGGGCTCAGCACACTGAGACCCACACATGACCTGGCTGCTGGCGGGTATCAGGGACCCCAGGCACATTTCCCCATCCCCAATTCCTGTTGAGGGGCCTTGTGAAATAGCTCCCGGGTATGGTCCAGACCCATAAGACCACCTGGAAGGCTACCTAGGCTATGTGACCTTCAAGCTGATTGGAGAAGCATAGCGCTGCCGGTATCTGCTTTGTCTTGTAGAATTAATGTTGCTACCCTGAGCTAGCTACTCCCCTTTGCCTGCCCTGTAAAAGCTTGTGCCCGACTGTTAATAAATGGACATGTTCACCAAAACTGTCTCCCCACCATCCCAACAGTGTGTGGGCCTCACAGGACGAGCCCACAACAATTTCCTTTTATTTGACAGATAGAGTTAGACAGTGAGAGAGTGAGAGTGAGAGTGAGAGAGAGAGAGAGAGAAAGGTCTTCCTTCCATTGGTTCACTCCCTAAATGGCCACTACGGCTGGAGCTACGCTGATCTGAAGCCAGGAGCCAGGTGCTTCCTCCTGGTCTCCCATGTGGGTGCAGGGGCCCAAGCACTTGCGCCATCCTCCACTGCCTCTCTGGGCCACAGCAGAGAGCTGGACTGGAAGAGGGGCAACCAGGACTAGAACTTGGCACCCATTTAGGATGCCAGCACCACAGGCGAGGGATTAACCTAGTGAGCCACGGCACTGGCCCCCAAGCCCACAATAATTTATACAGGGAATACCTTCCAAGTGTCTAGATTTCTCTAATTTTAAAAATCAAGACATTTTTAATAGGCATCTTTACGTTTACAACCATGTGCCTTAAGTTGGTTCCTTGATCCTAAGAAGCCCAGCACCAGCTTCCAGTCCCCGTCTTACCTGTAACGCCTGCACTTGGTGCACCCTAGAAAACGGCATCTGTCCCCATGTGTGCCTTAATCTCGCCTCCATTCCACTCTCAGTGTTTGCACCATGGTTTGCCTACCCATTGTCCTAACTCTTCCAGGTCCTGTGCCATTGCCCAGCTATCCTGACATCTGTGTCCTGCAAGAGTGTTAGGGAAGTCCCTCTGCCCTCTGAACAGCACGAATTTGTCCCCAGGAGCCAAGGGCAAGATTAAAGATGTAAATCCTGTTTAAAAAAATTTATTTATTTGAAAGGCAGAGTTACAGAGAGGCAGAATTACAGAAAGAGTGAGAGAGAGGTCTTCCACCTGCTGGTTCACTCCCCAAATGGCCACATCAGCTGGAGCTGGGCTGATCCAAAGCCAGGAGCCAGGAGCTTCTTCTAGATGTCCCACAAGGGTGCAGAGGCCCAAGAACGCTCGTCCACCTCTCCCCCACCTGGATGCTCTGTATCTATCTCCTCCCTTCTGTTTTTATGCCTCTCTCTTCCCTTGTTCATTTCCTTATTTACTCTTTCTCTCCTTGCCATGGAAAGGAGATGGGTTCTATTGAGCAGATTAGCCTTTCATTGTCATTAATTTTGAATACAAATAACATTATTCTCTCTTTAAAAAAATTCAAAGGGCATTATTTTTAAATTATGTAAACCACCGTTTGTGCCCCTCTGTGGTCAAGGTCATTCAGGAGCACCCACATTCCTCCCTCCTAGTCTCACCGAGGGGCCTTGGACAAAGCCCCTCCAGGGCTCCGTGAGCTTCCTGTGTTTCCCTGCAGGGGCTGTGCTGCACAGAGCCAACTTCCTGGACCCATCGCTGGTCCACAGCCACACAGCTCTGCCCTACAGTAAAGAGGCTCTTTCCATAGTTTAATGCAGTGCTTACATTTCTTCTTAGGGAGAACTAGGACAAAAGCAATCGCCACCCAAATACCTCTGTGGTGGGAAGGATGCCCATGAGGTTCAGGGTGACAGCATTCAAAGAAATCTCTTAAGAACTTGGAACGCAAAGGCCCAAAACAGCACTCCTGCCTCAGAATCAACCCTTGGGACATTCAGATCTGGCTAAAAGGTCCATGAGACTCTCACAGGCATGGAAAGCCATAACACGGTGGAAAAAAAAATCTAAACAAAAGATCCTGGTGAACAAGACCCCAGCAGAAGGAACAGGCCATCAAGGAGAGAGGCGCCTTTCTCTGAAGGGAGGAAGGAACCTCCACTGTGATACAGCCTTGACTAAACAAGTTCAGAATTGGTGAACTCAAGGGGCTTCCATAACCTAGACAGCTCATAGCAAGAGTCTCAGGTGATTACTTACGTCATAAATAAGAGTGCCAATTGTTAAATCAACAACGGGAGTCACTGGGTACATGCTCCCCACGTAGGATCTCTGTCCTTAATGTGTTTTACTATGAAACTTAAAAACAGGCCGGCGCTGTGGCTCAACAGGCTAATCCTCCACCTTGCGGCGCCGGCACACTGGGTTCTAGTCCTGGTCGGGGCGCTGGATTCTGTCCTGGTTGCCCCTCTTCCAGGCCAGCTCTCTGCTATGGCCCGAGAGTGCAGTGGAGGATGGCCCAGGTGCTTGGGCCCTGCACCCCATGGGAGACCAGGAGAAGTACCTGGCTCCTGCCATCAGATCAGCATGGTGCGCTGGTCTCAGCGCGCCAGCCACTGCAGCCATTGGAGGGTGAACCAACGGCAAAGGAAGACCTTTCTGTCTGTCTCTCACTGTCCACTCTGCCTGTCAAAAAAAAGAAAAACAACACTACTAGTCGAACACTACCCTATACCCTGTGCAGCTGTGTGAGTGCAGCCTGTTGAAATCCTTGCTTAGTATATACTAAGTTGATCTTCAGTATATGAAGGTAATTGAAAATGAAACTCGATGAAGGGCGGGATGGGAGAGGGAGTGGGAGAGGGGAGGGCCGTGGGAGGGAGGGAGGTTGGGAGGGGAAGCCACAACAATATAAAAGCTGTGCTTTGTAAATTCACATTTATTAAATAAAAAAATAACTATATAACAAAAAAAGAACTCTAAAAAAAAAAAAAAGAACTTGGAACATGCTATGTTAGAGCACTTACGATCCACTGGATATTTGCAGCCCAATCTTGAGTGCCTAGTCTGAGTCCTGGCTCTGCTTCTAATTCTAGCTTCCCGCCAAGGTGCACTCTGGGAGACAGCGGGTGATGGTTCAAGTATGTGGGTCCCTGCCACCCATGTGGGAGACCCGGTTGGAGTTCCTGGCTCCTGGCTTCGGCCTGGCCCAGCCTCGACTGCTGCAGGCATTTGGGGAATGAACCAGCAGAGGATGGGAGATCTCTGTCTCTGCCTGTTTTCTCTGTGTCTCAATATAAAATAAATAAGTAAAAATTTGAAAAACAACAGAGTTTGGAACACAGCAGACAGTGCATGGCAAACTCATAATCATATCGATATTTGGCTGCCATTGTGTGATGTTAACTTCTACACTGTTCAAGTGCCTTTTTTTGAATTGGTTAGTATTCAAGGATTACAACATGACTCTAATTATTTGGGTTCACTTGCGAAAGAGAATATATACAGATCAGTATGCCATCGCGATTATCAATTGTAAACTCAGCGAGCAAGAATTGTGAGACACCTGATAGAGTCTAGTTCTTCATCCTACCCCAAAATCAACACAGACATTGGTTACTAACGTTTTGTGGTTTGAGTTTTCATCTTGTAATTTGGTTTGAGAGATTTGGTTTTTTGTTTTTAAATCTCCAGAGGATAGGTGAGCTATTTGGAAATGAACACATTCTCCAAATACCTATATGAGCCTGCTTGTTTAAAAGCCCAAATAACCATGCCTAGTAAAACACAGGTCCTAAGACAAACCTAGATCTACCCTGTGACCACTGTGGCCTTGTGGACTCCATATTGACAGGTGGAAATGGTTCCCTGTCTGCGTACAACTCTTACATGCAATGGCAGGCAGCTGTGTGTTACAAGGTAGCAGAGATGAGAGTTCGCAGACGGGTGGAAGCCGACCTACAACACAATGGGAACACAGTGACTCAGAACTCAAGCCCTGCTGGTGGGTGAGTGACACCATACCCAAAGGCTGTTAGGTCAGGCGGCTTCCAGCTCCTAGTTAAGTTTTAACTTGTTACTCTGTGTTTACTGGTAGTGCCTGCTTAACTCAATTAATATAAAAATTTTAATAAGAAGAATCACAAGTCCTTCATAGCGCCATTCTCCAAAGATAATCAAGCTCAGTTAATGATTTAATTCATATACAAAGACACACACATGATCCGGCCAAACCTATGAAAGTTTTAATACATTTTAAAACATATTGTTCTGTATATTCATTTTTAATAACCTTTAATTTATACAGTAAAGTTGCATTGTGGTGTAGAATTATGTAAATTTTAGCAATGCATACTATAATAAATTCAAAACAAAAATGCTGCTTCTGAAATAACAAACTGGTGCTCTTTGCCCTTCAACTCTCAAATTCTTTTCCAGTTGTTGAGCCTGAAACCATCATACCACTGAATCTGTATTTTCCTTAATAATTCTCCTACATCCTCTTATGGAGCTAGGAGCACTCTGGAGGATTTACTCCTGAAAGATGGATGGAATTTATGCCTCAGGCAGACCTTTAGATGAATTGAGTTTTAAGTCCTCTTCCAAAGCAAGAATTCCATTATTTTACATTCTCATTTCCTCCACATACTTCATCTAGCTTTATCTGACCACCCAGGGCCATAGTGAACTGTCCCTCTGCTAATTTTCCTAATTTCTACTGCCTTGTGCCTACTACCATTTGCATTGCATTGCATCTTGTGAAAATTTGCAGTGCCCAACCAAATATGTCTGAACTCAATACAATAATAACTCAGAATTTAGCTCTGTAAAAAATCCATCCTTTAAAACAAAGCAGTGATGTTCACAGTCTCTACTACTATTAGCCAATGAAATAAATCAACTAGAGGCATAGGAATGAGTCAAGAAGAAGTAAAATCATCCTATTTGCTAATGAAAAGATGGTGGTATTAGCACGTGGAAAAGTATTCCCTCTTTTTGGACAGGATCATTCAACAACATAACGATGTCAGCTCTCTTAATTTAGAAATGGAATACAATTAAAAAAATCACCTTCCAAAGTCAAAGAAGTTGATGCTAAACAAACATGCAAACACCAGCATGCCAAACTCGCACCAAGTCATATATTAGAAACTATTTTAAAGATACTTTAAAGCTTCTAAAATTAAAACAGTGTCCCACTGGCACATGACTAGGCCAACAGACCAGTAGAATAGATGAAAAGTCCCAGAGATAGACCCAGGCAGACATGGAAATTTAGTATATGACAAAAGTGGTTGTCCAGTCACTGGAACAAAGATAAACTTTCCCATAAAAGACGCTGTAACAACTAGTCAGCCAGGAGGTAAATAACTCATAACATATTTCATACCATACACAAGGATAGACTCAAATATGAACAAAAATGTCATACAAATCCCAGAAAAAAATGTGAGTGAATTCCTCTTTAGCCACGGGGAAAGGATTTTGTAACTATGACTCAAAAACCAGAAGCAATGTAAGAACAGAGAGAGAGAAACTTGACTAGGGAAAAAAAAAAAAAAAACCTTTTCTATCTGAATGGCAAGAATTCCATTTAAAAAACATTTAAATAATCAAAAGGCAACAACCAAGGAAAAATATTTTCAACATTCAATACAGATAGAGGGCTGATAATCTAACATATCGAGAACTTAAAAACGAAAGATTGAAGGAGCTAATATCCAGCAGAAACATGGGCCAAGACGAACAATTCGCCAAAGAGATATCAAAATGGTCCTGAGGCGTGTGTTTAAAATGGGTGGTGACACATGCTGTTGGTGAGGCCTGTGGAGATGTGAATTGGATCAACCCTCAGGAGGGAGTCTTGTCAACACTGAACAAATTCACTCACCCGGTGACCTTTGGACTCAGCCACCCCACTTCTAAGAATCCACCCTTCAAATATGCCTCCATCAGCACAAAAAAAGTTGATTAAAGAACCATCTGCAGTTTCAAATATATATATATATATTTCATGTAGGATCTCTGTCCTTAATGTGCTGTACAATGTGACTCAATGCTAAAACGAGAACTCAAAGAGCATATTTCACTTTGTGTTACTATATGAGGGCAAAGGGACGAATTCACTACTTAACACATGCTAAATTGATCACATGTATACAGAGAGAATTGAAAATGAATCTGGATGTGAACGAAAGGGTGGAGGGAGCGGGCAAGGGGGGAGGGTTGCGGGGGGAGAGGGAAAATATGGGGGGAAAGCCATTGTAATCCATAAGTCGTACCTTGGAAATTTATATCCTAAATAAAAGTTAAAAAAATAAATAAATAAATAAAATTCTAAAAAAAAAAAAAAAAGAACCATCTGAATTGCAAAATCCTGGCAGCAACCCAAGTGCTGATACCTAGAGGATGGAAGTTCAGCTCCACACCACGGAGCACTGACACGTTAGGAAAGGAACAGCCCCACCAAGCACTCTTCCTAAAACAAGTCCAATGGGGGCCGGTGCTGTGGCGCAGCAGGTTAATCTGCCTGCAGTGCCGGCATGCCGAATGGGTGCCGGTTCTAGTCCTGGCTGCTCCTCTTCTGATCCAGCTCTCTGCTGTGGCCTGGGAAAGCAGTGAGGATGGCCCGAGTGCTTGGGCCCCTGCACCTGCATGGGAGACCTGGAAGAAGCTCGTGGCTGCTCCTGGCTTCAGATCAGTCCAGCTCCAGCCATTGTGGCCATCTGGGGAGTGAACCAGCAGATGGAAGACCTTTCTCTCTGTTTATGTCACTGTCTATAACTCTCCCTCTCAAATAAAATTTTTAAATTTTTTTTAAATGCTAATCTAATCCTCAGCAAGTATCAGACAAACCCACATTGAAGGAGGGCCTGCAAATTATTTGGTCAGCACTATTTGAAAAAGCATCGGTGCCATAAAGGAAAGATGGAAGAATGGGACAGCTCAGAGGAGACTAAGGAGATTGAACAACTAAATGCAATGCAGGGTCCTGGATCAGCTCCTGAGCCAGAGAAAGGGTGCCACTAAAATCCTGATGATATTTAAACAGGCCTGCAGCTTAGTTAACAGCATTGTAGCCCTCCTAAGTTCTGGTTTAGATCATTGCGTGGTGCTTATGCAAGATGTTAACATTCAAGTGTATGCGGATTCTCTGCATTGTTTCTGTAACTTTTCTATCTAAAATTATTTCAGAGTTTTCAAAAATCGCTCTGTTACTAGCACGATGATAGTCTCCCGTGTGGGGGAAGACTCTCAAAGGGGAACTTCTTTATCCGCTCAGGATCACAGAGAGAAAACGTGCTTATTCAATAGCCAAAGAATGGGGAAGTGGGAGCTTAGCTCACAAATCAACATCTCAGCTCACTGAGGGTAGAGGAGACGTAGACACAGGGCAAAAGGACATGGAGAGTGGAACACGCTAACGAAACGTTTTTTCTTGGAACAGGTGGGGCTGTCTCAGAACTTCGGTGCCATTTTTTTTTTTTGTCCTTTTATGGTCTGATGTTTCCAGTCCTGGCAGAGAGTGGGTGTGCTCTTTAGCAAGGAAATTACATTACAACGCACTCTGAGCTCTGTTGGAGGTCGCCGAGGTGGTCATCTTAGATCAGCTGGTGCTGGCCCATTAGCCTGAAGAGGAGCTTGACTGCAAAGCTTTCTGTTTGCAAAGATAAACACTGTGCGAGTGGGGGAAGAAACTGAGCTAGGCCACACAGGCATTATTACCCTAGATAACAATCCCTCCTCAGATTCATCTGAAAAAAGAAGGGAGAAGGGAGGGGGAGGAGGGGGAGGGGGAGGAGGAGGAGGAGGAGGAGGAGGAGGAGGAAGAGGAGGAAGAGGAGGAGGAAGAGGAGGAGGAGGAAGAGGAGGGAGGGAGGAGGAGGAGGAGGAGGAGGAGGAGGGAGGGAGGAGGAGGAGGAGGAGGAGGAGGAGGAGGAGGAAGAGGAGGAAGAGGAGGAAGAGGAGGAAGAGGAGGAGGAAGAGGAGGAGGAAGAGGAGGAGGGAAGGAGGAGGAGGAGGGAGGGAGGGAGGGAGGAGGAGGAGGGAGGGAGGGAGGAGGAGGAAGAGGAGGAGGAGGAGGGAGGAGGGGAGGAGGAGGAAGAGGAGGAGGAGGAAGAGGAGGACGAGGGAGGGAGGAGGAGGGAGGGAGGAAGGAGGGAGGGAGGGAGGAGGAGGGAGGGAGGGAGGGAGGAGGAGAAGAGGAGGGAGGAGGGAGGAGGAGGAGGGAGGAGGAGGGAGGAGGGGAGGAGGAGGAAGAGGAGGAGGAGGAAGAGGGAGGACGAGGGAGGGAGGAGGAGGGAGGGAGGAGAAGAGGAGGAGGAGGGAGGAGGAGGGAGGGAGGGAGGAGGAGGAAGAGAGGAAGAAGAAGAGGAGGAGGAAGAAGAGGAGGAGGAAGAGGAAGAGGAGGAGGAAGAGGAGGAGGAAGAGGAGGAGGAGAAGAGGAGGAGGAGGAAGAGGAGGAGGGAAGGAGGAGGAGGGAGGGAGGGAGGAGGAGGGAGGGAGGGAGGGAGGAGGAGGAAGAGGAGGGAGGAGGAGGGAGGAGGAGGGAGGAGGAAGAAGAGGAGGGAAGGAGGAGGAGAAAGGGAAGAGGAGGAGGAAGAGGAGGAGGAGGGAGGGAGGAGGAGGGACGGAGGAGGAGGGAGGGAGGAGGAGGGAGGAGAAGGAAGAGGAGGAGGAGGAAGAGGAAGAGGAGGAGGAGGAAGAGGAAGAGAAGGAAAAGGAGGAGGAAGAGGAAGAGGAGGAGGAAGAAGAGGAGGAGGAGGGAGAGGAGGAGGAGGGAGGGAGGAGGAGAGAGGGAGGGAGGAGGAGGGAGGGAGGAGGAGGAGTAAGAAAACATAAGAAAAAGGCCAGAGAGAATCTGGGTTTCTTGGTCTTCCTTGTGTTGTTCCGTGCATCTTTATCATCTGGTTGATGAGGACATGTTAGCCACATGGCACAAAACCAGTCGATACCAGGCTCTGAGCTGTTAGAAACCTCTGACCCACTAAGCATGGTTTGCAATGCATTAGGGTTGGTGGTGTTCCTCTGTATTTGCTGCAGATTCTGTTTGGAGATTATAATCCGTCCAAAACAAAACCAAAAATGTGGAGTTTTAAATGACAGAATACATTCTTATTTTTTAAAAAATGTATGTAGCTGAGAAAAGCAAGCATTCCTACCACCATCCATCAAGAACCCCACCCAGCAAGGGCACTGATGTTGATGGAATTACAGGGTTTGAATTTCTTTGTTTTTTTTTTTTAAAGATTTATTTATTTATTTGAAAGTCAGAGTTAGACAGAATGAGGAGAGACAAAGAGAGAGAGAGAGGTCTTCCATCCGTTGGTTCACTCCACAATTGGCTGCAACGGTTAGAGTTGGGCTGATCCGAAGCCAGGAGCTTCCTCCAGGTCTCCCACGTGGGTGCAGGGCCCAAGGACTTGGGCCATCTTCTACTACTATCCTAAGTCATAGCAGATAGCTGGATGGGAAGCAGAGCAGCCGGGTCTCAAACAGGGGCCCATATGGGATGCCGACGCTTCAGGCCAGGGCGTTGACCAGTTGCACCACAGCGCCAGCCCAGATTTGAATTTTTTAAAACACAAACAAGGTCATATAATACCACTGCAATCTAATCTGCTATTTTCGTGTAATATTTGTGGAGCTTCTTTCATTTAAAGCACTTGTAAATGGCTACAAAGTCATGCAAAAATGTTTGCCATGGGTCCTCCACTCGTAGACACTTAAATTGCTGTTACACAAAATATCACCAGCATGGGAGACCCGGAAGAAGCTCCTGGCTTCAGATCAGCCCAGCTCCAGCCATTGTGGCCACCTGGGGAGTGAACCAGCAGATGGAAGACCTTTCTCTCTATTTATGTCACTGTCTATAACTCTCCCTCTCAAATAAAATTTTTAAATTTTTTTTTAAATACTAATGTAATCTAATCCTCAGCAAGTATCAGACAAACCCACATTGAAGGAGGGCCTGCAAATTATTTGGTCAGCACTATTTGAAAAAGCATCGGTGCCATGAAGGAAAGATCAAAGAATGGGACAGCTCAGAGGAGACTAAGGAGATTGAACAACTAAATGCAATGCAGGGTCCTGGATCAGCTCCTGAGCCAGAGAAAGGGTGCCACTAAAATCCTGATGATATTTAAATAGGCCTACACAACATGAGTATCACATGAACATCTCTGCACAATGTCAGAGTACAGCCATGGGATAAAATCCTAACAGAGAGGGCCAGTGCAGTGGCGTAGCGGGTAAAGCCGCCACCTGCGGTGCCAGCATCCCATATGGACCCCGGGTTCATGCCCTGGCTGCTCCACTTTCAATCCAGCTCTCTATTATGGCTTGGGAAAGCAGTAGAAGATGGCCCAAGTCCTTGGGCCCCTGCACCCTCATGGAAGACCCGGAGGAGTCTCCTGGCCCCTGGCTTCGGATCGGCACAGCTCCAGCCATTGCAGCCAATTGGGGAGTGAACCAGCGGAAGGAAGACCTCTCTCTGCCTCTCCTCTCTCCATGTAACTCTGACTTTAAAATAAATAAATCTTTAAAAATAAATCCTAACAGAGGACTGTCCCTTGAAATACTGACTTTTAAAAAAAAATTTTAGTTTTTATTTAATAAATACAAATGTCATAGGTACAGCTCTTGGAATATAGTAGTTCTTCCCCCCCATACCCACCCTCCCACCTCCGCTCCCATCCCACCTCCTCCTCCCTCTCCAATCCCATTCTTCATTAAGATTCATTTTAATTATCTTTATATACAGAAGATCAACTCTATACTAAGTAAAGATTTCAACAGTTTGTACCCACACAGACACACAAAGTATAAAGTACTGTTTGAAGACTAGTTTTACCATTAATTCTCATAGTACAACACAATAAGGACAGAGGTCTTACATAGGGAGCAAGTGCACAGTGACTCCTGTTGCTGATTTAACAATTGACACTCTTATTTATGATGTCAGTGATAACCCGAGGCTCTTGTCATGAGTGTCAAGGCTATGGAAGCCTCTTGAGTCCACAGACTCCATCAGGGGAATACTGACTTCAGTTTTGATGTCAAACTGACCTTCAAAGAACTGAAGTAATTTAGACTCACACCGATGGCATAATCTGAGAGCTTGTTCCTCACCCTGCTTCCAACAATAGATTTTGTTAAACCTTAGCATTTTGTGCCAATCAGATAGCTAAAAATGGCATATCAATACTCCTTGACAAACATTCATCAAATTATGCATGAAGCTGTAAATTTTGGCACGTGTATGGGCCATCAGTATTTCTTTCCCTGAACTGTCTCCTCTGTGCCCACTGGTTTTAGAATGAGCTGTTTTTTTACAGTTTTACAATGCACTGAATGCACTCTTTATATTTTAAGGAAATTATACTTTTGTCTTTTGTTTTTTAAGATTTTTCATCTTGCACTTTGCTGTTTAGTTTTGTTTAAGGCATTGTTATGCAGAATTTTCTATCTTTATTAGCCAAATTTAGTTTTTAAATATACTCAAAAAAGGAGCCAGCACTGTTGAGCAACAAGTTAAGTCACTGTCTACAATACCAGCATCTCATGTGGGCACCTGGTCAAGCCCCAGCTGCTCCAATTCCAATCCAGCTCCCTGCTAATGCACCTGGGAAAGCAGTGGAAGATGGCCCAAGTGCTTGGCCCCCTCCACCCACAGAGGAGACCCAGGTGGAATTCCAGGCTCCTGGCTTCAGCCTAGCCCAGCCCCAGTTTTAGTGGTCATTTGGGGAGTGAACCAGCAAATGGAAGATGTGTGTGTGTGTGTGTGTCCCTCTCTCTGCAACTCATTCAAATAAATAAATAAATCTTTAAAATAAAATAAATCTATTCCAAAGGTAGAAAGAGTGTCCATTCACTGGGTCACTCCCCAGCAGCCAGCAATGGCCAGAACTGGGCCAGCCTGAAGCCAGGAGCTGGGAATTCAATCTGAGCTTCCACATGGGTGTCAGGAACCCCAGTGCTTGAGCCCTCACCTGCTTCCTCCCAGCTTCTACACGGACAAGAGGCGGGAAATGGCTGCCAGAGCCAGACACGGAACTCAGGCACCCTGATACAAGACACAGGAGTCTGGACTGGTATTGTAACCACTAGATCAAATGCTCACTCCAGCCAAGTTTATTGTTTAATGAATAAATACAAGCCGGCACCATGGCTTACTAGGCTAATCCTCCACCTTGCGGCGCCGGCACACCGGGTTCTAGTCCCGATCGGGGCACCAGATTCTGTCCCTGTTGCCCCTCTTCCAGGCCAGCTCTCTGCTGTGGCCCGGGAGGGCAGTGGAGGATGGCCCAAGTGCTTGGGCCCTGCACCCCATGGGAGACCAGGAGGAGCACCTGGCTCCTGGCTTCAGATCAGTGGGATGCACCAGCTGCAGTGCACCGGCCACTGCTGCCATTGGAGGGTGAACCAACGGCAATGGAAGACCTTTCTCTCTGCCTCTCTCTCTCACTGTCCACTCTGTCAAAAAAAAAAAAAAAAAGAATAAATACAGGGCCGGCACTGTGGCATAGTGGACAAAACCTCTACCTGCAGTACTGGCATCCGTTATGGTCACTGGTTCGAGACCTGCTGCTCCACTTCTGATCCAGCTCTCTGCTATGGCCTGGGAAAGCACTGGAGGAGGCCCAAGTCCTTGGGCTCCTGCACCTGCGTGGGAGACCTGGAAGAAGCTCCTGGCTCCTGGCTTCGGATTAGCACAGCTCCAGCCATTGCAACCACTTGGGGAGTGAACCAGCAGACAGAAGACCTCTCTCTCCCTCTCTGCCTCTCCTTCTCTCTCTGTGTAACTCTGACTTTCAAATAAATAAAATCTTAAAAAAGAAAAAAAAAAAGGCAGTTATAGAGACAGAGAAGGAGAGACAGAGAGAGAAAGAGATCTTCCATCCACTGGTTCACTCTCCAAATAGCTACAATGGCTGAGGCTGGTCAACAGTCACAGTTTCTGCTGTCCGTGGTGTGCACCCACGTGGATTTGGGCATATTAACCCTAACCTCAGAGAAAGTGGCTGTCCCACCTCCACCTTCCGTCAGCTGGGGGGCTGGGCCTCTCAGTGTCCTGTCTACCCCGGCACTCTCGTGTGCCCAAGGAGCCAGCCATCTTGTACCCTTTCTAAATCAACCAAACCATAGTAAGCGTCATGATCACCAACTCCAAACTCTATTCCCCGAACCCTCAAGACCCCGGAGATTCTATCTTGCTTCTCTCTTTCCTAACACAGTGTCTATCCACAGCATTTGTCACATAGTACATTCTCAACAAATGTTTGTAAGACAGAGGATCAAGCTGCTTGAAGGAAAATCAGAAAAATAATAGCTCCCAAAACTTGAAATGTGAACGGAAAAGAATCCAAGTGAGACATTTGAGCTCAGCAAAAAAAATGTTCCCAGGAGTTATGTTCTCCCAAGAGTCTATTTGAAAAATAGGATTCATGAGCTTACCAGGCAGGAAAAGGAGTGTCTTAGTTTTCATCTAAAAACATGAAATAATCAGAAACCTATAGCAACAAGTCCACCTTGGGATGGACTCTGAAGGACAAAAGGTTTTGGTTGCTGTTGATGAAGACAAGACAGGGGGAGTTGAATGGACTGAAATTTCACAGTCCTTGGTTTGCTGGTATCATTTTAAAAAGCCAGCAGAAACAACTCTGGCTTACAATCATGGAGCGGGTCTACTAGCATCCTGACTTTAAGGATGGGGAGACCAGGCACAGCCACAAAATGCTGCCTGATGGAAGGTGAGTCCCAACAGTGTGGTTCCAGAGCCTGGAAATTTTTCTACAAATTTCTCAAAGGCAGATGATACAACTCAGGCTCACGACATTCGTAACACATTCAGTGGTAGAAGACACAGAGCAGATGACCCACTAATAATCCAAATATATGAGGGATGGCTAGTGCCGTGGCTCACTAGGCTAATCCTCCGCCTGCGGCACCAGCACACCAGGTTCTAGTCCCGGTTGGGGCACCGGATTCTGTCCCGGTTGCCCCTCTTCCAGGCCAGCTCTCTGCTGTGGTCTGGGAGGGCAGTGGAGGATGGCCCGGGTGTTTGGGCCCTGCACCCCATTGGAGACCAGGAGAAGCACCTGGCTCCTGGCTTCGGATCAGCGCAGTGCACCAGCCACAGCGGCCATTGTTGGGGGGGTGAACCAACAGAAAACGGAAGACCTTTCTCTCTGTCTCTCTCTCTCACTGTCCACTCTGTCTGTCAAAACATACATATAGGAGGGAGCGAGGACCATTGTCAAATGGGAAGACAACTTTTCACACGTGACTGGTACCTGAAATGTCAGGCAGCTGAACTGCTCTGTGATCCCAGGCCAAAGAAGAGTTTTCCTTTCATGTGTATGTGTTTGGAAAGACTTTGCAGGCTAGTAAGCAGGCAAGTAGCTTAAATACAGAGTGAATTTGTTCTTTCTGTTTCTAGCAGAAAGCCAAGCTGAAGGCTTGAATTTTTCACAAGAACTTAAGAAAAATGTGGGGAAACAAATACCTTTGCTGGTCTAGGAAACACTGAATGCCCTTCCCACGAGAGGAGCCCAGACCAACGAATCATGACAGGCCCCGGAAAGCAAAAGTGATTCTGTATGTATTATTGATGGGCGGGAAGTTGCCAGGTGCTGTAGATAAGAGCCGAGGAAAAAGTGCTAGGAACTTGGGTGAGTCTTAGGAGGACCTAGAACATTTGCGATGCTCCTAAGCCTAAAACCAGACCCGAGGAGAACGCAGTAGGTAGACATGGAGAATACATGAAGTGGGCAGCTCCCAAACTAGGACCATCCAGCTTGAATTGGCAACTCCAAAGCACTCACTCGTTGGCTTTTGCCCTCCAAGGGAGGTTACCAGAGGCTTATTCACAAACCAGGCCACCGATGTCTTAATGAAAATGCCAGGGGCTAAGAACTCTGCATTTCTTATCAGGGCACCCCCTTCCTCCAGGAAGGCAGTGTGGGTTGAGGGTTGAGGATGGTGGACAAGGATGGTAAGCCTGGACCAGCAGATGACTAATGGCCTGGCTGCAGCAGCCTGCAGACCCCAGCCCTTCAAGGGACATATTAGATCCAAAAAACAGGGGCCAGGTTGGCAGACGCAGCCCCTCTCCAAGGATGGTGCAGGGCACCAGGGACACCTCTCTTTCCTTGCCTCTTCCCTCTTCTAACAGGTGAGCTCTTTAGTCGAGGATATCCACTTTAATCAAGTTACAGCCAAATCTTTGCTGGGGACATTCTGTCTCTGAAGTCACTTGGAATATCTTTGTCCTGAACCACTCTAAGAGAGGTTTCCAGTTAGATCTTAGTGGGCCAGCAGCTTCCCTCACAAGAGAAGCCGAGTCCTGATGTGATCTAATAAACATAAATTCAGGGAGCCAGCACTGTGCCACAGAGGGTAAAGCTGCTGCCTGCAGTGCCGGTATCTCATATGGGTGCTGGTTCGTGTCCTGGTTCCTCCACTTCCAATCCAGCTCTCTGCTATGGCCTGGGAAAGCAGTAGAAGATGGCCCCAGTCCTTGGGCCCCTGCACCCATGTGGGAGACTTGGAGGAAGCTCCTGTCTCCTGGCTTCGGATGGGCACAGCTCCGGCAGTTGCAGCCAATTGGGGAGTGAACCAGCAGATAGAAGTCCTCTCTGTCTCTGCCTCTCCTCTCTGTAATTCTGCCTTTCAAATAAATAAATGAACCTTTAACAAAAAAAAAATAAACTCTGAATGTCAATATTGGGGATTTATGTGCTATGGGAGTCGGATGTGCACAAGGTCATAGGAGCAACAAGAACTGCAGCTCACATGCCAAAAAAGGGAATGTGAAACTGAATCTTAAAAGACAAGCAGGGAGCCAGCATTGTGGCACAGCAGATTAAGTCTCTGCCTGCAACCCCAGCATGCTATATGAGTGCCGGTTCAAGACCCGGTCCAACCCAGATTCCCTAATGCACCTGGGAAAGCAGCAGAGGAAAACACAAGTCCTTGGCCCCTGCACCTGTGTGGGAGTCCCAGAAGAAGCTCCTGGCTCCTGGCTTTGGCCTGGCACAGCCCCAGCCATAGTGGTCATTTTGGGGGAGTGAACCAATGGATGGAAGATACCGCTCTCTTTATCTCTCTCCCTGTCTCTCTCCTCCGCTAACTCTGCCTCTCAGTTAAATAATAAATATTTTTTAAAAAAAAGACAAGTAGAAGCTACACAAAGGAAAGAAAGGGTCCCAGGAACACGTGGCAGAAAATGCCAAGGGATATTTGAGAAACACAAGCAGCTCAATCTTGGATGGTGACCCCGTAGTAGGAAGGGATGGCCTTGTTCACTGATGCTCACTGTGGAGTGCCTGCACTCAAAACACATTTGTTGAAAGCTGAATGAATGGATCATGGAATGTGCACGCAGGTGGTGAGAACTGAAGCTGTCGGTACACAGGGAGTCAAGTTCACGAAGCAACTTAGACCCGTGCCAAGGCGTCTGGATTTCATGCTGGCGACCGTCGGAGATTTTAAGCAAGGTGAGTAACATAACAGAAGCTGCTTCCGGACTTCTAGGATCAATGAGGGCTCGGGCTCAGACACGGCAGCGGGGAAGGCAGACATGGAAAGTGAGCACGTAGAATCAGCAAGGCTTGGCATAGGTGAGAAGAAAGACATCGTGTAGGACCGCTCCTGCCCTTTAGATTGGGCTAATGAGTGCCATTCCTCAAGCCTGGGAATCTTAGAGCAAGAATCCAGTACTGGAGGATCTCATTGGCTCTCCTGGGGGCAAATTGAGTTTGGGGAGCCGTTGGAACATTTAATGAAATTGTAAAGCTAGCAATGGAAAATAAATGAGGGTACTTAAAAAGAACTCATGGAAAATGGAATTAAAAGATGCTTATTCCGGTACCAAAAAAAAAAAAAAATGAAATCCATGCATAGTTTTTGCATCATAGGCATTTTCCATGAACTTTTTAAAGTCTCCTTGTTGGTCTGGAGCTTAAAAGAGAAGGAGAAGAGGAGGGAGAGGAAATGAGAGGGGGGAAGCATGCATCAAAGGAAGAAGGGGGGATCCCACAAAATCTGTGCCCTCTGTGAGTGTGAGGGCAAAGCCTTGCGCAACATGATTCTCATTCCGACAACGCGGCTACAGTCCTTATCCTCGTGGGGGCACAGTGACGTAACAGAGAGCAATCAGGCCATCCAGGAAGCAGAGCGGGCTAGAGGTCCTGAGGGTGCCATGCCCGACACCCCTGGAGCGGGATCTTATGGACCTCAACTGGGCAGGAACCATGGTCATGTGCTGGACAGCTTAGCCTAAAGCAGGACCCCCATCATGCCCACCCACAAGAAGTCCAAGTGGACAAGCACCCAGAGAGCTAGACACCCAGAGGTATGAAGGCATGTCTGCAGAAAGGAGGAGGACAGCAAAATCCTGCCTGGGCCCACCCACATGTCACATCTCATTAATCTCACTAGGCAGAACGAGAGTATGTGCTGTGTTCTGTGTGAAGTCTGGGGTGTGAGCTTACAAACCCACTTCCAAGGCGGCGTTTGACCTGGCCTGGCGGGCCACCACCCACCCCCAACAACAAACAAGGAGCTGGCTGAAGTGTTTGACATCTTTCTTAACAAACCGCTCCTTTGATTAAATCATTGCGGGTACATGCCATCCACGCTCTCCGGATAAACCTGCTCATTGTTTTTTTTTTTTTTTTTTTTTTTTTTATTTTTTTTTTTACAGGCAGAGTGGACAGTGAGAGAGAGAGACAGAGAGAAAGGTCTTCCTTTGCCGTTGGTTCACCCTCCAATGGCCGCTGCGGTCGGCGCGCTGCGGCCGGCGCACCGCGATCGTCCGATGGCAGGAGCCAGGAGCCAGGTGCTTTTCCTGGTCTCCCCATGGGGTGCAGGGCCCAAGCACCTGGGCCATCCTCCACTGCACTCCCGGGCCACAGCAGAGGGCTGGCCTGGAAGAGGGGCAACTGGGACAGAATCCGATGCCCCGACCGGGACTAGAACCCGGTGTGCCGGCGCCGCAAGGCAGAGGATTAGCCTGTTGAGCCACGATAAACCTGCTCATTGTAAAAGTTGTCCTTGAGATACAATAAAACTGTGGTCTCCCAGCTTCTACTCCAGCCAGCTACTAGATGGTGCAAAACACTGTTTCTACACAGACCCGGCAGTTGCCCAACCCATTCTCTGCCTTCCAGGCATTTCCTAGTGGGTGGAATTATGTATAGCCTCTTCCAGCTCGTGTTTCTTCCCTGGGGGGCAGCAGAGGCTGAGGGGAGAAGGCACTCGGAAGGGTTGCTCTGCCTGGAAGCAGGCAGCCGTCCAGCAAGCTGCAGGGGCTGAGCGCCAGGGAGAGCAACGGCCCGAAGTTAGCCACCGTCATGGAGCACGGACGTGCCCGCCTACAACCGCGATTTTGAGTAGAATATCCTTTACAGTGCAAACACCCTTGACAAATGCAGCAAACTGAGTCTATCACACGTCCGTCTTCTCATCTAAACACATTGTTAAGAAACTCTGCAAACCAGCAACTGGGTGAGAGGCAGATCCTTGCTGAACGAGACCTGTTGGTTGGGTTTTTACGGGAAAGCATACAGGTGGTGGTTCTGGAAGCACACGGAGGTGGGAAAGTTCCAGCAAAGCCGCATTTAGTATCAAGAATGCACTTTGGGGAGCTACGTGTGCCTAGCATCAAAGAGGGGGGAAGGGGATGAAGCACAAGCCCAGAAGCCACGTGGAGCATGTATGAGCACGTATGCATGGCTCATAGCAAATTTCCACAGGCTTCGTGGCTCAAAATAACACGTATTGAATAGCCCACACTTTCTGTGGGTCAGGAGTATAGGCATGGCTCCCCTGGGTCCTACAAACCCACAGAGCGCCAGCCAGTCTGCACATCCACCTGGAGGCAGGGCGGGAAAGCACCTGTCCCCCTGCTTACTTGGTTTGGAGCCGAATCCATCTCCTTGCTCCTGCGGGGGTTGCTTCTTCAAAGCTGACAACAGAGCTGCCGGGCTGTGGCGTGAGACTGCTGGCGAGATGGAGTTGTTGGAAGGTGCTGCCATCCCAGGAGCAATGTGCCATCCCTTCACCACATTCGTAGTCCCAGGTCCTGTGCACAGTCAAGAGGATAGGGTGTGAGAAAGGTGGGGAGCAGGGGGACTCACTGGGGTCTGTCCAGCCCAGGGGGAAGCCACACTCCTGTGCACAGTCTTCCTCCCAACTCCAGCCCTTGGGCTATGGCCTCAGCAGATGATGCTCCCAGAGGCTGAGCATGGATGGGGCTTTTAAGGCATGAGGGGTAGGGGGTGGGAAGGAGAGGCAGGGGGCATATCCCAAGGGATGGGTGAGGAGCACGTTGGGGCGCACACGGGCCATGGAAGTCTTCAGAGAAGTGATTTCCCTCTGTGCCTCTGTCTGCTGCTCGTATCACTGAGAAGGCCCTTCCCCTTGGAACCCTGGTTTTTGTAGTAAGTAGCTCTCGGCCTTTCGCATTACTCCTCTGCTGCCAGACTGGAGCCTGTTCTGCAACAGAACACAGCTCTTTATGTTGTCTCTCTGAAGGAGGCCAACAGCAGCCCTGTGCTTTCATCCATGTCCTCTTCCCGCTCTCCCAACTCTCTCCCTGAGCCCAACTGTATGTTCACGTGTTCCTGCTGATCAGCCAATTCCTCTGCCTGCTCCTGCCTATGTGGTATTGGCACCAACACACCCCCCCCCCAGGGCCCACACCCAGCTGCTCAGCGGTACAGGCATCAGAGGGCTCTTGCAGGTCTGGACGTTCCTCCCCTTCCCAAAGCTCCCCAGGAAGAAGACAGCACAACAAACTGTCTTTGGCATAGCAAGTAATTCTCCCATCAATAACAAATCAAGCTCTTTTAATTATTATGGCTTTTTTGAGTTTTCTGTGTTTTCTATGTCTTTTGCTGTTTAGAATGTATGTAGATATTACACTTACAGTAGATATCACACAGTACCAATGAATAATTTATAAATAAATTTATGTCTGTTGGGGGATATATGCCCCATTTTTTTTAAGATTTTTATTTATTTACTTGAGAGGTAGAGCTACAGACAGTGAGAGGTAGAGACAGAGAGAGAGGTCTTCCGTCCACTGGTTCACTCCCCAGATGGCTGCAACAGCCAGAGCTATGCCAATCCAAAGCCAAGAGCCAGGAGCTTCTTCCTGGTCTCCCACGTGGGTGCAGCGGCCCAAGGACTTTGGCCATCTTCTACTGCTTTCCCAGGCCATAGCAGAGAGCTGGACTGGATGAGGAGCAGCTGAGACTAGAACTGGCGCCCATTTGGGATGCTGGCACTGCAGGCGCAGGATTAACCTACTGTGCCATGGCGCCGGCCTCAGCCCCAATTTTTTTTTAACTAACGGGCAATGTGTTCAGGAAAGTTTGGCTACCACTGCCTCATAAGAGGGATCTGAGAGACTGTGTGGGGTTGAAGGGACCAAGGTCTGGGGGCTTGGGCGGGTTGAAAGGCGGAAGCCACAGAGCAGAACCCATGGGGAACAGGAAGTGCCTGACAGCGCCCCACCCTCTGCCTGGGTCTTTGCAGAACCCAGGGGCTCCTCCGTCACTCAGCAAGCACCTGCAAACGGACAGCACTGGACCTCACAGAAGGCAGGCAGGGCTTAGAGGAGCAGTTGGCTCTCGCAGCTCATAGGCAGTAAATAAATGAGGCAGACGGCGGCTCTTGGATGCGAACAGCAAAGCCTTGAAGTATTCATTTGATCCCCATAAGCCCCTGAAACAGATCCAAGGGGCTGCTTTGAGCGAGTCGGTTTACACTTGTGGACGTTTTAAAGAGATTTCTCCTGCAGGCAGAGAGTGTTCGCCCTCGGTGGGCGGCGAGGACTGCAGAGGATGGAGTGGATTTCAGCCAGGTGAAGGTGTTTCTAACACGAGGAGAACAGTCCCACCGAGGGATTCCTTTGACACTCTTGGTGTGAGTTCTTAACACACCAGCTTAGCCAGAACAAAGAAATCGAGCATTCTTGAAAGTGGGCTACCCAGGGCCGGTGCTGAGGCTCAGCAGGTTAATGCCCTGGCCTGAAGCACCAGCATCCCATATGGGCGCTGGTTCAAGTCCCGGCTGCTCCACTTCCAGTCCGGCTCTCTGCTGTGACCTGGGAAAGCAGTAGAGGATGGCCCAAGTGCTTGGGCCCCTGCACCCATGTGGGAGACCTGGACTCCTGGCTCCTGGCTTCGGATCAGTGTAACTCCTGCTGTTGCGGCCAATTGGGGAGTGAACCAGTCGATGGAAGGCCTCTCTGTACCTTTCTCTGTAACTCTTTCAAATAAATAAATCTTAAATATATATATATAATATAAATATATGTATATGAAAAGAAAACAGCGCCTCTACAGGATGTAACGGAACTCCCACCTCTTTCCAGCATGCTATCTTTACGTGTGGAAGGCAAGATCCCTGAACAGGGCTCAGATTGGCGCTCTCTGGGGCGTTTTGGAATCCAGCCAGGTGTGTGTGGGTGTGATGCTCATGATTTGTTTGCAATTCTTTCTGAGAAAGTGAACTACATCATTTCTAGAGCCAGAGACCTTCCCAATACACACATAATTTTATATAAATCATATTATATCTTGCATGTCTGGTTTTTCTTCCTAGACTTTATTTTTTGTACATTGGTACTTTGTGTTCTATGGTACAAGTTCCCAGAAGTGAGACTGATAGGTCAAAAATGTATTGTTTCCATTTTATATGAAAGGGGGTGGGGGAAATCTTCCATCTGCTGATTTACTTCTCAAATGCCTGCCTCCAACAACCAGGGCTGAGCCAGTCCAAAGCCAAGAGCCCAGAGCATGATCCAGGTTTCCCACGTGGGTGGCAGGGACCCGATTAGTCCAGACTTCATGTGCTACCTCCCATGATACACACTAGCAGAGAGCTGGATTGGACCCAGAGCCAGGCACTCTGATGTGGCATACAGGCATCCCAAGTGTTGTTTTAACCACTGCTTCAAAAGCCCACCCCACAAAATATGTGCATTCTTTCTCCCAGGAGACATCGCTAGATTGTTTCCAAAGAGATTCTCCCACCACCAGCATCAAAGACAACGCCTCTCCCTAATGGCTCCGAGCAGCTGGTCTTTCCCACACTGGACTCCCTTTTGCCGACGGAAGGAGCTCCAAACAGTCTGTGACTATCTGGACCACTCTCACATTTCCCCTCTTTACGAACTCTGTTGTTGGAGTAGGTTCTGTGTATTCCTGCTCCCGGGCTCACGCTCTCAGCGACACGTCCTGACCCACTCTCCATCCCATGCAATCCTTTGTACTCCAGCCCCAAAACCTCCTCGTCACCTCAGTCGTGGCGGGCACACACATGCTGCAGACCCCAGGTGCCCACCCCGGGGCTGCACCTGGAGCTGCGTTTCCAGGCACGGATTCTGCAGCAGAGACGGGGAGAGCCAGAGCAGGGAGCTGGCGGAGCCTCCTAACTGCTCTAGGATTGGAGGTGGCTAGAACCTTCCCTGCTCAGTGCAACCTGACACCCAACCCCGAGGGGGGACTGTGTTAAGTGCCCAAGCTCTGCTGTCCCTTCTGCTGGCTTTCGCCCACTTCACCAGGGAGAGACCCTCGTGCACGAATGCCCTCGCTGTCTGCAGCTCTCAGCTCAGACACTTCGCGGGAGGTCTTCTCTGAGCCCTCCCAGCCTGCTCCTGCCTCATCCTCCCAATCCAACCACCAACTGGCGAGTTGCACAGTTCACGGATTTGTCTACTACTAGAAGGCACGTTCCGGGATGGCAGGGTTTAGTCCTCCTTTCTTGCTGTGGCCTTAAAGATTTGTGGACTGGCTGGAGGATGGTTCCTCCCCTCTGTGTAAACTGATCATGTCTACTTCTAAGCTGTATACCGAAGGCAAAGCCTCTTTCCCCAACCAGAATCCAAATAATCCCTCAGAACATTACTAGCCAACAATTTCAAACTCTCGCCAAGTTAATTTAAACATAGTTAAGCCCTTTAACAGAGATGGTGGCTCCAGTATAATCATGATTCTTCTTGCACAAGGATGCCGCTCGACTCAATCGATGCCACCTTGGACGAGGGAACAGCAGAAGGCCATTTCTGAAACCACCAGAGCAGTTCGCTGGCTAATGGAAGACCGTGAACTCTGACCCGCCCACCCCCATGGCTCAGAGGGAGCCCAGGAGGCGCCGGAGTGTGCGACTCTGAGCCAACGCTCCTCAAAGGCGCCAAGAGCTTCTCTAATTGCATATTCATTGTGAATCCATAATTAAACTTGTAGCATTAATTTTTAATTAGAGGAGCACATTAAGGTTTTGGTGCCTGGGCAACCATGTGCACAGAGCCTCAGTAATTAAAATCTGGCCCTCGCCCGCAAGGATGCAATGCAGTCTATAGACAGGATGAGACAGGACAATCCTGACAGTGACACAACATACAAGGAACCAAGAACCTTTCTGTGCCTGGCAACAGATGGGTCCCACTTGGATACCTCCCAGGCAGTGTCCGATTGGGGTTTGACCCCCACAGCCCTCTGCACAGACCCATCTGCCACTTAGTGCTGGCCTCTGTTTCTGAGGCCAAGGACAAATCATGCCTCGTATTATCAACATGATCAACCTGACAGAATTCATTAAAAATTGCCATGAAGGGGCCAGTGTTGGGGTGTAGTGGGTTAAGCCACTGCTGCAACAGCAGAATACCATATGGACACTGGTTCATGTCCCAGTTGCTCTACTTCTGATCCAGCTCCCTGCTAATGGCCTGGGAAAGCAGTGGAAGATGGCCCAAGTGCTTGGGCCCCTGTACCCATATGGAAGACCCAGAAGAAGCTCCTGGCTCTTGGCTTCTGGCTAGCTATTGTAGCCATTTGGAGAGTGAACCTACAGATGGAATGTGTGTGTGTGTGTGTGTGTGTGTGTGTGTGTGTGTGTGTCCCCTTCTCTGCACCTCTGCCTTCAAATAAATAAATGGATCTTTTTGGGGCCAACACTGTGGCATAGCAGGTAAAGCCGCTGCCTGCAGTGCCGCCATCCCATATGGGCACTGGTTCAAGTCCCAGCTGCTCCACTTCCAATCCAGCTCTCTGCTTATGGCCTGGGATAGCAGAAGATGGCCCAAGTCCTTGGGCCCCTGCACCTGTGTGGGAGACCCAGAAGAAGCTCCTGGCTCCAGCCATTGTGGCCAACTGGGAAGTGAACCATTGGATGGACGACCTCTCTCTCTCTCTTTGCCTCTCCTTCTCTGTGTAACTGACTTTCAAATAAATATTTTTAAAAATGCATCTTTTAAAAAAAAATTTGCCATTGAGAGCAACCTTATAAGAGGGGAATATGTCTCAAAGGACCCCCAGGCAGTCCTGCGGGTGGGACAGGAAAATGCTGTTGGTCGTCCCTGACCACTGTGCCACACTGTCCTGCCGAGAACAGGGGAAGATGACTGTTACCATTGAAGGTGCCAGGGGCCTCCCAGCGCCACCTGGTGGAACATCTCCCCCTGCCTTGGGAAGATGTGCAGATCTGAGCCCTGCAGCTAACAGCCAGAGCAGGGTCAGTGGCAAGGCCTGGAGGAGGTTGAAGTTTGGGGTCATGCCCAAGCGAGGGCCTGCTCTTCTGCTGGGGATGTGAACCCGCTCCACTCGGCAGCTTTCCAGGATCTCCTTTTGGCTTCCCCTACCTGTCCTCTCCACTCTCCAAAGGGCAGTGGTGACCGTGTAGGGAGCAATGCTGTGCAGAAGTGGGACTTGATGCGGGAGAGGGGGAGATGCAGGGCGCTCTGACCCACACCACTTCCATTCCTTTCAGTTTGGCCAGTTCAAGCTTTGGGGTCTTGAGAGACGTCCTACCAGGGGCAGGCGTGTGGCCCAGCGGGCTAAGCCTCCACTTGCGACACTGGCATCCCGTATCAGAGCACCAGTTCCAGATCTAGCTGCCCTGCTTCCGAGCCGGTTCCCCACTAATGCACCTGGGAGAGCAGAGGAAGACGGCCAAGTGCTGCCCACATGGGAGACCCAGATGGAGTTCTCGGCTTCTGGCGTCATCCTGTCCCTGGCTTCAGACCTGACTGTTGTGGCCACTGGGGGAATGAACCAGTGGCTGGAAGATCTCTCCCCTCTCCTCCCCTCCCCCCTCTCCCTCTCTCTCCCCCTAACTGTCAATGTCTTCAAGCAGGACTTGGGTCCTTTTAGGGCAGCAGGAGAGCTGTGGGGCGGCCTCAGTTAGCCCTGAGTGGGTGAACCTGGCCTCAGAGTTGGCCACAGATCTGGCTTCAGTTTCCTCGCTGGAAAAAATCAGCTACGTGGACCACTGCTCAAAATTCTCAGCTGTCCTGGGACTCTGCAAAACTGTCATTAATTCCTGCACAGAATCCAGAGGACGTGGCCCTGGGGATGGTCTGTGCTCATCCTCTTCCCTGCCCCCCCACCCCAGGTCCCTGACACCCAACACCTCAAAGGAATACAGCAGACCCCAGAGCTGCCAGAGCTTTACCACCAGTGCCCACCTCCCCCTTCAGTTCTCTGAGGAGGGGAGACAGGTGTCACCCAGGCTCCAGGTCTCCCAGAAGGAGAGCTCCTCTCTCGGACAGAGAAGGGCAGTCTTGCGTCCCTTAACGATGGCGATGCCATCAACGCTGGGCAAGTCTGTCATCCCAGAACGTCACAGAGTGCCCTCGTCCAAACCTAGACAGTCCAGGCAGCCCCCTCCATGAGGCCTCTCCACACAGCCAGGAGGTAAACTGTGTCAGCACAATGCCCTATCTTACAGCAAACAGCTTTGTAAGTAGGAGCACAAAGCATGGCGCAGTAGCTTCGTTTACATTAGTTACCATCACAAAAGTGGCAGCCCCCGCTGTTGGGCTCCAAGGCTTCAAGCACATTTGGGGCTCAGTTATCATCACCCCATCACCCTGGGCCATGGACATAATGCCCTCCCGGATGGCCGGATGGCCGACCCACACGTCCTTACCGGAGGCTCCTCCCCAAGCAACTCCCCAGCAATGAAGGCAAGGCTGCTCTTTCTTGCAGCTCTAGACAAAGGCATGTCAGGCCACGATATTGCCTGATTTTAGCATCTTCTGTGGCCCCCTTCTCTCAACAGGATAACACGGTGGCCCTGAGCCTAGCCAGGTGCCCCTCACCCTCCCTGCCTCCTCTCAGGCGCTCAGCTCCAGAAACTCCAGGGTCTTGCTTCACTTTCAGGAGTGTCTCCCCAGCACAGAGGTCAAACCCACTGCACCCCGTGCCTTACCTGACGCTGCCGTCTCCCCAGCACCCAGAAGCCCAGCTGCGTTTTTGCCTCTGTCCGCCTCCTCCCCATGAGGACCATCCTTTGGAGAACCTCCACCATGGTGTATAGAGAAGAGGAGGCAGACAGTGCCCACCCATCACGGGCTAGGATGTTAGGAATGAGTTTTACGGGAGGAGCCTAGGAACAGAGGTGAGGAAGGTAAGGCCCAGGGTCTGTGCCCTCACCATCTCCCAGAGGAAGTACAGGGCTGCTACTTGGGGCAGGCAGAATGGTCACAGCCCCACAGGGGGAGATGCAGGTGACCCAGACGGAGGCTTGAGGCAACAGCTCAGGTGAATCCCTTAGCCCCCTGCAGGAAATTAGACTAATGCCTCTGGCTAGACAAAAGCCCAAATTGCCCATGGCCAAGCAACCCCAACAGAGTGTGCAGGGTCATCCAACAGGCAAGCCTGCTTGGACCTCTGCAAGTCTCATCCCGTTTTCGTGGAGCCCAGCAAAGTGCCTGGTACCCTGTAGGTCAACAGGAAGTCTTTGTTCAGTGCACTGAATGAATGTGGGAAGGTCAATGCCCGTGACCTTCAAGCAAAGCATATTGCTCTGGGAGGGTCTGAATAGAGGGCAACCTTTGATCTCATGCTTTCAGGGCCCCGGCCTGGTCCCTCACCCCATTGACAAGCCCACTCGAGAGGCAGGGTTTGGGAACTCTGATTCTCATGCCTGATGTGTGTTCTAAGAACACAAAAGGAGAGGGTCTCCCTGTGACCTTGATGGGTACCTCTTTACGCTCCTTTATTTTCTCTTTGGTATCTTCATTCACAAACATGATTCCCTGCCTGGAACTGGGATAAGGATTCCGGAATACTCACTCATGGCATTCATGTGAATTTGCAAATAAAAACATCAAGATCACTGGGCTCATCCTAAATGCTCTTTCTATCAGTTGGCATCCAGCAGCCCTTTTTAGAAAAAATGATGCAAATTTTGGCCTAAGAGCGCCACAGGGTTCATAACAAGGACCCAGGCAGGCTGAAGTGCCACCACTTCTGATCGAGAGGAGACAGAGGTCTCAGCTGCCCAGCCCAGCAAGAGTCGTCAGGGAAAGGGTGCATTGGCTCCTGTTTTGGTTTTTTTGGATGAAGGAAGGACCCAGGGAGCAACAGCAGAGAGAGAGAGAGAGAGAGAGAGACCTGAGTCATTCTGCAGGAGCCAGAAAAAAAGCACCATAGCATCTTCCAGTTTATGAACCATCCTTTCAAAATCTTTAAGCACCAAGGGAAGGTAGATGGAGGTGTCTCCAGATCACTAAAGTGTCTCTCTTCTGCGTAGCTTCCGGGGTGGTTTTGATAAGTGAAAAGGGACAGGGGCTTGAAAAGGCTGAAAACCAAGGATCAGACTGGGTCCAGGCACCTCGGGTGGAAGGAAGCCCCTGCGAGGCCTCTGCTCCCGGGAGAGGAGGCGAGCACTGAGCCATGGCGCCTCTGGCGGCAGAAGGGAGAACAGCTTCTCTGCACGTTGACTGGGTTTAGGGAATGTTCCAAGAAGACTCTCAGAACAGCATTGAAAACCTTCCGTGTTGACTTTGACTACAGCAGAACGGAAAGGGTCTGGTTCCGCATGCCCCTAAACGGGACCGTGAATATGCATCTTCCACGGGCTTCCGGGCCTTGGGCGCCTCGTGTGTGGAGGCTTTAGGGCTGTCAGCACTTTGCAGCTTGATTTTCCTATGGATGTCGGGGCAGCCTGACCTTCTGGGGTCGACCCTACACTGCGTGGTTCTGCCTTGAGAGCACGTGCACGTGTTGATCCCTTTGCTAACAATGCTTAATTCCCGAGCAAACGGCTGCCATTTTCCTCTTTTAGATGTATTTATTTATTTGAAATTCAGAGTTACACAGAGACAGAAGGAGAGGCAGAGAGAGAGAGAGAGAGAGAGACAGAGAGAGAGTCAGTCTTCCATCTGCTGGTTCACTCCCCAGTTGGCCACAAAGGCTGGAGCTACACCAATTGGAAGCCAGGAACCAGGTGCTTCTTCCAGGTCTCCCACAAGGGTGCAGGGGCCCAAGCACTTGGGCCATCTTCCACTGCTTTCCCAGGCCACAGCAGAGAGCTGGATACAAGAGGAACAGCCAGGTCTCAAACCGGTGCCCATATGGGTTGCTGGCACTGCAGGCGGCGGTTTTACCCGCTGCGCCACAGCACCAGCCCTGCTGTCATTTTGATGAACATCATTTCTCCTGTTACTGAGGGGGTTTTCCTGGCTTTTAGCAAATATGTACCGGATCTATCAACTACATAGCACAGTCTGTCACCTGCGATGCTGTTGTTCTGCCATCGCCAGGGGTCCAGCCTTTGAAACCTCTAGATCCAGGGGTTTCTCACTGAGCTTGAACGCTTCAGCGGAGGACAGTACTTAGCCCTGGAAACACTAAAGCTGAAGATTTAACTGAAGTTTTAGAATCTTCTATAGGAAGAGTAAAGTAAAAGCCTTGTGAACGCGGCTCACTAGGCTAATCCTCCACCTGCAGCGCTGGCACCCTGGGTTCCAGTCCCGGTTGGGGCACCGGATTCTGTCCCGGTTGCTCCTCTTCCAGTCCAGCTCTCTGCTGTGGCCCAAGTGCTTGGGTCCTGCACCCGCATAGGAGACCAGGAGGAAGCTCCTGGCTCCTGGCTTCGGATCGGCGTGGTGCGCTGGCCGTAGCAGCCATTTGGGGGGTGAACCAACGGAAGGAAGATCTTTCTCTGTCTAACTCTGCCTGTCAAAAAAATAAAAATAGATAAAAATAAAAAGCCTTGTGCATTACTGGCAGTAATGGAAAATGGTGCAGCTATTATAGAAATAGTTTAACAATGCCTTAAAGATAAAATTACCAAACAACTCAGTTCACACAAGGACTCCAATACTTGTAGATCAATGTTGATAGCAGGACAATAATGAAAAGCAGAAGCCAAAAAAATAATAAAACACCACCTATTTTCCAGATAGACACCTTTGTTTCCCTTCAAAGACTCAATCATGCAAGGGCCTCCTAATAACCCAACGAGCATCGGCTGTGCTGTCACTGGGCGCCACGCTAACGGCCACGCCCTCGGAGTGTCCTGGTCACTTCCAGCTCACCTGTCAAGGACAAGGTGCACCTGATCCTGAAAGCCTTATAAAATGTTGATTCCCTTGGATCCAAATTTCTATCCTGTCATTTTCAGGGGCTCTTCAGACTTATGAAAAGCCAAACTTTGTGTTTGCAATTAATCTAAAGTGTTAAAAAAAAATAGACCTGAAAAGACATTTAAACTAAGACCAGATGGCTTGGAAAAGGGTACAGCTGCCCGGAACCCGCAGTGAACAGTCAGTAATGACAGCAGGAAAGTGGCGGTCAGTGAGGGCTCTGACTACGCTCCCAAAGGGCTGTGCTCATCCTGCAGATCACGGTCCCTGAAGAATGAAATCGCAGGTTAGCTGCTGCTGGGACCTATTGTTTACAGAGACAAAGCCTGCTGCCTGCCTGCTGTAGGATTTTTACTGCTGTTGGTACAACTGTCTGCCTTCTGCATGCTAAACTCTCAAGCAATCAACACTGAGATTCTCCTGTGTGCTGGGGCACCAAGGTGCTGAGTCAACAAGAGCAGAGACCCAGACCCTGCTCCACCTTACAGGGCTTACGGCACCAAGAGCAGGGAACAGTGCGACTCAGAAGTGGAACCAGTGACTGCTGCCTCACTCACACGCCCCTGCAGCTCTCACCATGAGGCCCTTCTCATCAGCATCAAGATCCCGTTTGCAGCCATTCCTTCTCTCATTATCAGTCTATTCACATAAAACAGCCATAGGGAAGACTGAGTGCTGGGGTCCCATTTACTCTGTGAGCCGATGTGTCCCATGAGGCGATTCTACGGGAAGCCTCAGGTGTCTACGAAAGGTATTTGGGAGCTAATATTCAGTGTTGGGAAGGTGTTCTGTTCCCCCTTTGATCAGCCCAGCGCAGCTCCCCCCAGCGAGGCAACCCAGCGTTGACACCAAAATGGCCCAGCGTCCGTGGGAATGAAACCAGCCAGCCAGTCTGGCTCGTGTGGAAATTAGCAGAGACCACCCCCAAAACGCAGGTGTTCCGAGTAAAGCACTTGCTGGGTGCTCAGGACGCTTGCTGTGGGTCAGGCCAGATGAGTGCACACGCGGGCATGCCGCAGCCTCAGCCGTAGGGAGCAAGGGCAGGACCCTTCCCCTGGCTCATGCACTCCAGCCATTTCTGATCAAAGAGGCCAAGGGGAGCCCTCAGGAAGGGGCCTCACCATCTATGGGGCCGTGGGGCTGCACAAGGAAGCAAGGGTGGCGGAGTCCGAATCCAGACAGAGCCAGACAAGGATCTCAGCTCTCCCTGCACAACCGCGCAGCCTTCCCAAGTCCCAGCTTCCAGGCACTGAACGGGCTCCCCCCCGGGGAGATTTCGGTGCAGGGCGTCTCAGCAGGAGCACAGTAGATGTTAATTCGACCATCTCCTGCTCAGACTGCGTATAGAGAAGCTAGGGTGTCAAAATAATGACGGTCATCACCCTCAAACATGCTGGAAGGAAACGACCCACACACCCACGGGTCGGGGCTGCAGGTTTCCAGGCTCCTTGGGAAGCCCGTGTGGAGCTGATGCAGGTGAGGTGCAGAGCGAGCATGGAAGCCCTGGGTCAAGTGTGAAGACAGCTCAGTGCACACAGCTACACCCGGAGGGCAGCCGTCAGCTCGACGGAGGGAAGCTGAGCTGGAAAACACGGCTGGGAACAGCTTGCCAAGCTGCAGACGGAGGCCACCAGGAAGCTGTCATTCATTTGGGGGGGGGGGGGGGTTGTGGAGGACGTAGGAAGGAGAAAGATTGACAGAGAACTCCCATCCTCTGGCTCACTCGCCAAATGCCCACACTGGCCAGGGCTGGGATGGGTCAGGCCAAAATGGAGATCCAGGAACTCAATTCAAGTCTCCCACGTGGGTGATGGACCCAATCACCTGAGCCATCACCTGTTGCCTTCCAAGGTCTGCATGAGCAGGAAGCTGGAATGGGGGCAGAGCTAGGACTCCAACCAGACTCTCCCAATACGGGACCCAGGCGTCTTAACTGCTGGGCTAAATGCCCAGCCCTTGCCTGCCACTCGAAACCTTCTGTAATGATGACCACGTTCCCTTTTATAATGCAAAAGCAAACGTAAGTCATTCAAAAAATAAATTGAAATTATGAAGAGAAAAAAAATCAACTAGATCAAGATGGCTTTGTTACACAAGGAAATGCTGTGTTTCTCATCCCAGAAGGGTCAATGAGAGCTACCTGAGGGTGTAGACAGATTAACCAGCTAGTAGATGCCTTCTACTACTAATATCCTGAAATTTAATATGTTATTTTCCATTATCATAAGGATATTTGGTGTTTAACGAATAGGACTCTGTAAATTAGAAATAATGTTTCTGGCCCATAGCAAAAATTGGGGACATCATTTAGGTTTTACTCCTCTGCAATTAAAATACCTTTAATTTGGAATTTGTCTTCTAGCAACCAATTTGAATTTTCTCCTACTGTAAAAATAAACATTTGCCTTATGGATAGTTTATATTTATTATTATTATTATTTTGACAGGCAGAGTTAGAGAGAGACAGACAGAAAGGTCTTCCTTCCATTGGTTCACCCCCTAAATGGCCACCACGACTGGCGCTGCGCCAATCCGAAGCCAGGAGCCAGGTGCTTCCTCCTGGTCTCCCATGCGGGTGCAGGGCCCAAACACGTGGGCCATCCTCCACTGCACTCCCAGCCACAGCAGAGAGCTGGACAGGAAGAGGAGCAACCGGGACAAAACAGGCACCCCAACCGGGACTAGAACCCGAGGTGCCAGCACCGCAGGCAGAGGATTAGTGAAGTGAGCCGCGGTGCCAGCCTTATTTATTATTAACTGACAGTAAAGGCTTCATCTCAGAATTCTGAGGGGCTAATGTAGGAGTTTTGGTGCCATTTTTAATATAGAAGTCTAGGTTTTTGTTTGTAGAAGAGAGCATATTTTAGAACATTAGCAACAAAAATCACCAATCATTTGCAATCCCCCCCTTAAAATTCATATATTGGAGCCAGCTTTGCAGCATAGCAGGTAAAACTGCCACCTGTGACACCAGCATCCCATATGGACACCACTTCAAGTCCTGGCTGCTATGGCGTAGCGGGTAAAGCCGCCGCATGCAGTGCCGGCATCCTGTATGGATGCCGGTTCAAGTCCTGGCTGCTCCACTTCCAATCCAGCTCTCTGCTATGGCCTGGGAAAGCAGTAGAAGATGGCCCAAGTCCTTGGGCCTCTGCACCCATGTGGGAGACCTGGAAGAAGCTCCTGGCTTCTGGCTTCAGATCAGCACAGCTCCAGCCGTTGCGGCCATCTGAAAAGTGAACCAGTGGATGGAAGACTTCTCTCTCTGTCTCCCTCTCTGCCTCTGCCATTCTGTAACTCTTCCTTTCAAATAAACAAATAAATCTTTAAAAAAAAAATTCCTGGCTGCTCCACTTCCAATCCAGCTCTCTGCTATGGCCTGGGAAAGCAGTAGAAGATGGCCCAAGTCCTTGGGCCTCTGCACCCATGTGGGAGACCTGGAAGAAGCTCCTGGCTTCTGGCTTCAGATCAGCACAGCTCCAGCCGTTGCGGCCATCTGAAAAGTGAACCAGTGGATGGAAGACTTCTCTCTCTGTCTCCCTCTCTGCCTCTGCCATTCTGTAACTCTTCCTTTCAAATAAACAAATAAATCTTTAAAAAAAAAATTCCTGGCTGCTCCACTTCCAATTCAGCTCCTAGAATGTTCCTGGGAAAGCAGCAGAGGATGATGGCCAAGTGCTTGAGCCCCTGCACCCACGCGGGAGACCTGGACAAAACTCCTGGGTCCTGGTTTCCACCTGGAGCCTGCCCTGGCAATTGCAGCCACCTGGAGAGTGAACCAGTGGATGCAAGATTCCTCTGTCCGTATGTGTGTGTGTGTGTGTCTTTCCTTCTAACTCTGATTTTAAAATAAATAAGTAAATATTTTGGCTGGCGCCACAGCTCAACAGGCTAATCCTCCACTTTGTGGCACTGGCACACCAGGTTCTAGTCCCGGTCGGGGCGCCGGATTCTGTCCTGGTTGCCCCTCTTCCAGGCCAGCTCTCTGCTGTGGCCCGGGAGTGCAGTGGAGGATGGCCCAAGTGCTTGGGCCCTGCACCCCACGGGAGACCAGGAGAAGCACCTGGCTCTTGCCTTCGGATCAGCACGGTGCACCGGCCGCAGCGCACCGGCTGCAGCGGCCATTGGAGGGTGAACCAACGGTAAAGGAAGACCTTTCTCTCTGTCTCTCACTGTCCACTCTGCCTGTCAAAAATTAAAATAAATATTTTAAAACATTGTATTTTGATATCTTAGCTCTAAGCAAAGAAGGCGTGGCCTTCCCATTTCAAGTTTTATTTCATTTTTCTTTTTTTTTTTTTACTGCTCCATGTTTTCAGAATGTGTTGTCTGACATTTTAAGCCCAGTCAAAAAACCTGTATAACTGGTTGGTTTGACTCAGGAGAGCAAATATTAGGTCCTCACGTCCTGAACCGGATGTCTCTGCTGAGTCAGTGACACACAGGAGAGGGATGGGGGAGGTCATGGGATTTGAGGCATTTTAATCGTCTTATTCACATTAGCACTGTTTACACAAAGCATGCATCTATGTAATGTGCATGTATGTTTCATAGTATTTATTACTTTATGACTATTTTTAGAGACTCACACGTCACATTAACCTACTAAGGTCTCCAAGACCTGCAGTACAATAAGCTCTTTATCTCTAGCCCACTACTTCCGAAGCCCATTATATTTCATTGACGCTAAGAAGCCATTGGCTAGAACGTACATGACTATTTGTGAGCCAAGTAACGACAAGCCAACAGTCATGACTGATGACACTACAACACACCATGGAATTGTAGGAATTGTATGACTTTAGAACTATTAAATGTTCCAAGGAGCACCTTAGAATCTACTGAGATGTTAATTCGCCACAAGCATCGGTTATGCATTGTTGCAAAAAAAAAAAAAAAAAAACAGTACAACCATTACTTGTCGTCTTATTCTGCGGATCACCAATCAAGCGCTGGGCTCAACTGTGCGGTTCGTCCACACTCTGGCCTAAACCATTCTCACAACTGCAGACAGACTCAGCTCAGCTGGAGACCACTGGTGGAAGAGGTCTCCCTCACCTGTCAGTGAGCCCCGGCCGGAAGCTGGGAGGAGCTGTGTGCTGTGTGCTCCCCCAGGAGACAGACTCACGATTTTCACAGCGTGGTCTCAGGGCTCCAGACGTAGGCCGAGGAGGGAAGGCCTCAACATGCTGGCATTTTTCAAGCCTCTGCTTTGCTTAGGATATATTAGTCAAAAATCACATCTGCCAAGGCAAACTGCTCGACTTGCCCTGGAGATTTCTCCTGGGTAGAGGAGTGGCAGTCATACTGTAAAGCGACAGGCTCTCAGCGGTGGGAGGGCTGTGTTCAGCCTTCCGCACTGAACCTCATGGTTTTTTCTTAAGGTGCCTCTTCACGCTGCACGCATTCAAGGTTAGAAAAATCTCCAGGAAAACTAGAAGATCTTAGGCTCAACTGAGCCTAGAGTACTGAGAAATGCATAAGACAAGCGAGTATTTAAATAGGCTCAACTGAACTTATAGTACTTAGCAATGGATATAACAAGTGGGGATTTAAATAGGCTCAACTGAGCCTATAGTCCTGAGAAACGGGTAAGACAAGCAAGTAGGCTGTTTATACTTGAGATCTACCAAAGCGCACTCAGAGTTCAGGCTCACCCTAACTTAGGAGCCAGCGCCCTAACCTGCGACTGTTTCCCGGACACGGGCAGAAGACGTGAGACGTCTCAATCAGAGACAAAGGACTCTATCACTCACGGTGCAGCAAATAGGGTGAGCACCCTACGGACACGGGCCGGCCCCACGCCCCCAAGCCCCGCAGGCAGGACACGGCACAGCCCAGGAGGAGGCTGCGCACACAGGGCACCACGCTGCAGCCGAGATGCACGGAGCTTGGAGAAGCCAAGGCGTGCAGAGGGAGCTGTCGGTGGCCTGCCCTCGGCCCAAAGGAGACAGTATCGTTTCTCCCCAGGGCCGCTCCGTGCAAACACCACACCAAAAAAATGACCTGGGAAGAGACCCATCAGGACCTGTAATCCTCGGCTCATCCATCAGAAACCTAAAATACTCAAGATGTGGCAGATCACCTCCCCAGTCAAGATTGTGCATTGAAGTCTTCCTCCCAAACCACAGGGCTAGTTAGGGGGAGGGGCCAGGTGGTCCCTCTCCTGGTCTTCCGGCCCCCAGTCAGCTGTCACATGACCTGGAATCAGTCATTTGTATCCTTCCGTGGGGGATGGTTAGCACTGCTCATGAAGCAGAGGAAGGGTGGCCAATTTTCACGTACACGGTTGGTGTCCAGGATCCGGTGGTGTAGAATTGTTCAGTACCCAGAGGCAGAAGTAGACGTCTAAAAATATGACCTAGCCGTAATGCCCTGGTCAAAGTGTCCCTGCCCCAGGCTCCCCTGGCTCCTGCCTGCTTGCCCACATCTCCTCTATATCATTTTTCTGATTTGGTAACCTGCAAAATCCTCACTATGAATTCCTTTTCTGTTAAAAGAAATATTTATAATTAAGAGAAAATCAAGAGAAAGCTGACTTTGATGGGTACTCTACATTTTGATTCAAGGAACATATTGAAACAATCTATAACATAAGCCATGAATGAAGTATTTTACACACATATAAGTAAACATATATATATATATATATATACACACACACATACATGTATGTATGTTTCATTTATTTATTTGAAAGGCAGAGTTACAGAGAAGCAGAGTTAAAGGGGGGGGGGGCTTCCATCCGCTGGTTCACTCCCCAAATGGCAGCGATCACCTGAGCTGGGTCAGGCAAGAACCAGGAGCCAGGAGCTTCTTCCAGGTCTCCCACATGGGTGCAGGGGACCAAGCACTTGGGCCATCTTCTACTGCTTTCCCAAGCGCATTAGCAGAGAGCTGGAATGGAAGTGGAGCAGCTGGCTCTCGAACTGGCGACCACATGGGATGGCAGCACTGCAGGCAGTGGTTTTACTCACTATGCCACAGCGCCAGCTCCTACTTCAAATAAACTTTTAAGTATATAAATATATGTAACTCTCAAAGATGTACAATAGATTTCAAACCTTGAACGTCTGGGTAAGGTGTATGGTGAGGATCAGAATATGGAGGAGTGAAGTCAAATCTTGGAAACATGAACTTCTTGTTTTTTTTTGAACAAGAAAATGTCCTTCTAAAAATGGGTTTAAATCAGAGAGGAAAGGGTTCGCTGCTGTGTAAGAACTGAGTTTTCCATATTAAAAAGGCAAGGCAGGCCAGCAAAAGGGAAGGGTCACCAAACCACACAAAATGTTTTGGTAAAAAGATTTTTAGAGGACCAATGTCTGAGGCCAAAGAGGGTGAGAAGGAGAAATGTGTTTGCTGGGTTCACAGACAGGACAGCAGATGCGGGAGAGAAGTGACTGCCCTATGTGATGTCTACTCGCTGTGACCGAGTGTCGACCTATGCAGGAAAGCATTCTGGGGGCCAGCGCCGGGGTGTAGCAGGTTAAGCCACCACCTGCTGTGCCAGCGTCACATATGGGCATCAAGTTGAACCCCTGGAGCTCCACTTCCAATTCAGCTCTCTGATAATGTGTCTGGGAAAGCAGCAGAAGATGGCCCAAGTGCTTGGGTCCCTGCACCTGCATGGGAGACCCAGAAGAAGCTCCTGGCTTCTGGCTTCAGATGGACCCAGCTCCAGCCATCATGGCCATTTTGGGAGTGAGCTAGTGGATAAAAAGACCTCTCCCTCTGCTCTTCCTCTCTGTAACTCTGCCTCTCAAAAAAAAATTTAAAAAAAAATGGAAAGCATTTTGTCCTTCCAGAACCAAATATTGTAATTAAACTAAATGGCTACAGAAAAAAAAAAAAAAAAAAAAACAGCGCTCACAAATTAGTCAAGGATGAGAACACTAGACAGAGTTCTCTGACCCATGTGATGAGAATGGGGTGAGTAGCCAGAGAGCTGCTTATTTAACGCGCGTCAAGTCACCCGAGTAACGTGCAGTCAAGCTTAGACTTGAATCAGGATCTGCGGGTTCTACCCCAGAATTCCACTGCTGACAGCCGAGAGGGGCGTGCACCCGACAGCCTTCCTCTGAATGAACTGAGGCATCAAGGTCTGGAGGTCTGACCTTGGGAAGAGGCACTGCACTAGGCAGGACGTTGTCTGTCCAGCCTGTCCCCCTGAGAGGGGGAGGAAGGTGGCCATCTCAATAAGGTCTTCCAAGGTAGAGAGAATTTCGGCAGGCGGACAACCACGAGGAGCCCCGGGGAGCTGAGACGCCCTCAAATCCCACAGTGCACACACATACGTGGCTGCAGAGGACTTGGGAGAGAAGCGAGAGCTGCAGGCCACGGGAGAGCTCTGCTGTTGAACTCTCACAAAACCGAGCGCTTGGGGAGGACTTTACCTAGAGACCCCAGGAGAGCCAAGCCTTGGACGTCAAGCTTACAAACCAGTGCTAAGGGGTTTGTCCTAGGCAAAATCAGAATTGTCCTAACAATCTATCAAACCAAGCTGCCATAAATTCGAGAGGTCCACCAATAATTTCACTGCCTCCTGCAATAACTCAGTGCTCCTAGTGGAAGAGAGAGACTACAGATCACTATGTACACTCATCACCGCATCCAGGGTGCAGTAACGTTCCTGAAGAAACAGGAAGGGATGGCTTATAGTTAAAAGGAAAATCAGACAGAGACCTACCAATGAATAAGGTGCTGTAATTAGAAGGAGACTTTTTAAAATAGCTGATGATTCCAAGGCCGGCGCTGTGGCTCACCAGGTTAATCCTCTGCCTGCGGTGCCGGCATCCCATATGGGCACCGGGTTCTAGTCCCGGTTGTTCCTCTTCCAGTCCAGCTCTCTGCTGTGGCCCGGGAGTGCAGTGGAGGATGGCCCAAGTGCTTGGGCCCTGCACCTGCATGGGAGACCAGGAGGAAGCTCCTGGCTCCAGATTGGTGCAGCGCCGGCTATAGCGGCCATTTGGGGATTGAGCCAACAGAAGGAAGACCTTTCTCTCTGTCTCTCTCTCTCTCACTGTCTAACTCTGCCTGTCAAAAAAAAAAAAAAAAAAAATTAACAATTCAGAGCCAGTACTGTGGCGTAGTGGGTAAAGCCACTGCCTGCAGGGCCGATATCCCATATGGGCACCGGTTCTAGTCCCGGCTGCTCCACTTCCGATCCAGCTCTCTGCTATGGCCTGGGAAAGCAGTGAAAGATGGCTCAAGTGCTTGGGCCCCTGTACCCATGTGGGAGATCCAGAAGAAGCTCCTGACTCCTGGCTTCAGATCAGCTCAACTCCAGCCATTGTGGCCATTTGGGGAGTGAACCAGTGGATGGAAAAATTGCTCTCTCTCTCTCTCTCTCTCTGCTTCTCTGTAACTTTGCCTTTCAAACAAACAAAATGAACAGTTTCCCACTATGCTGTGGACAGTACAAATGGTCTGCATATGTGTAACTGGAGTCCCAGAGAGATAAGAGAAAGAGAAGAAAGACACAAAAATAGATTGAAAGAAATAATGTCCAAGATATTTCCAAATGTGCTCAAATGCAGCATCCCACAGATCCAGGAAACTCAACAAGTCCCCAGCAAGAATAAATCAGCAAAAACTAACACAGCTGATTGCATCATGGTGAATGGCTGAAAATGGAAAATAGCAAAATCCTAAAATTAACCGGGGGGGCGGGGGGGGGACACATGTTTCATGAAGAGAAACAAAAGTAAGAGTGGGAAGTTTCTTTTATCAGCTGCCACGGCTCCATCACTCAGCTTAATCCATCAGCCAGGTTACGAAGGCCACGAAGCCCAGACCAGCTGCTGAGCCAGACAGGGTGACAGGGAGGAGCCAGCAGGAATCTCCCACTTACAACGTCCCAGGGCCACAGAAGCAGGGGTGAGCGGCGGCTCCAGAATCGCACGGCACTAACGGCTGCCTCTCTTGGCTTTGGCCAAGTCTCCCAAGTCCTCTCTTTCTTCATAAACACAATGATGTCAGGAGCACCTCACAACCAGACACACCATAGACACCTGTCTCTACCACAGCACTTGGTACACCACCGTTTTCAGTTGTTGGTACTGTGCTGTCATCAACGTTAGATGGCCAACATAGTACATTCTAGAAACTCAAAGGCACCCCAAAAATAAGTGGAAAAATCCCAAAGGATTTCCAATAGATGCTATCTAGAAATTCAATCTTTGCTATAAGAAATAATAGTTACTTATTAATCCACATGTTTTATTATTTTACTTTCATGAAAAGTCTGGATTCCTTCCAACCCTTAATCCTTCCATTTCTAAGACATTTCCACACTGCCACGAGTTTAGTACAAACTTTCTCCTGACACATCGCACCGTAAAGAAGGAATTTTCTACGTTTTCTGACACAGCTGATTGTTCTCATGTTTGATGATCGGTGTCTACACAGAAGTCTCAGCTCGCCGGCTGGGCACCTGGAGAGCAGCGGCCAGACCCACCCAACTCTGTCCACTAGTTCACTTTCTGAATGCCAGACACCGTTGTAGCACAAAGGGAGACAGGAAATAAACCAAACCAAAGTCAAGCAGGCCAAAGACTCGGCACCTGAGTGGGTGCCACCGTGTGTGCGAGGTGGCCATCCACGGGGAAGGCGATCTGAGTTAGGGGCACGGGTTGCCCTTCGCCCAGGGTGGTCAGTGCAGGCAGCTGGGAAGATGGCATTTGCACTGCCTGTCCCCTGAGAAGGCAATCAAAGATGCCCTTAAAGGACATTTTATTTCAGACTTTCCCCTTATTTCTGGGTCAGTGTTTGTTGCTCTGTTTCTGAGGAAACAACTCCGGATTCCTTTTGACAAATATAAAGACTTCTTATGCACAACCATGAGCCAAACATGCTAACAGGTTTTGGCTCTTTTATTTCTTCAAGTTCAATAACCGCACGTAATCGTAATTTAACCGTGGACTGAACTCTTCAGAACGCACACAGACTACGGCTCTCACTGGTTTCATTCTTATCACATGCCAGGCACTGTGTTAAATATCTTTGTGGATTATTTCAACAGGAATAACAGTTGGATGAGGGAGGCGCATTATCCCAACTTCTTAAGGAATCTCAGGCGCAAAGGACACAGAGGCACAGAAAGACTGCGCGCACCGTGCAGCTTCCACAGGAAGACCAGGGCAGAGCTGCAACGTGAGCCCCGCTGTGGCTGATCCCACACTCTGTACGCTTCACCACCGCGTCTCCTAAAGTCCGTGTGACTCCAGCATTTTTAGGCCAATAAAGTGCTGGAGCAAGACAGAAAGCAGACCAAAACTGTGTGCCTAATAAATTCTGTAAATGCCATTTTCCTTACAGAGTTCCAATAGAAATGAATATTTGTTATATTTGAGGGGGAGGGTAAGAAGTTTCTGTCCACTGACATCCAACACACACATATATATATATTTGTTAACTTCAGTCATCTAATATATATATATATATATATATATATGAGAGAGAGAGAGAGAAAGGTGTTTTTCTTCATTAATCACAAATAAGCCTCTTTTCTCCTGAATTAAGTATGCATTTATTTTTATACAAATGCTCCTGGCTTTATGAATGGATTGTTCTAAATTTTCATGAAACATGTCGCGTGAGATTTCAGATCCATTTCTTCACCACTGTGAATGGTGAACCACTCTTTTCTGACTCATCCCTACTAAAACATCGGGTAAAAGAATGGAGAACCTCATTGGCACTGAATGTACCACTTGAAAATGGAGAATTCCCATGATTAGGTGGTTTCTACGGGAGATGGAGGTGGGAATATCATTTGAAGGCAAGACAGCTTGGGGGTGAGGATGGGAAGTGGGAACAGAGTCTGCATGTGGAGGTGGCGGGTGGGCAATGAGGCAGGAAGGGGCAGGTGGGGTGGCTTGTCCAAAACTCCTTCTTTTGCCCAGTTTTCCTGGGGCCATGGATCCATTGCGTCCTGTGCACCTCCCTAATGTCATCCCCCCAGGTCCACTCACCACAGTGCGTAGCCAAGGAGCAGAAGAGAGAATAAACATTTCTGCTCTCCATTCTGCAAGTGATGTGAGCCTTAGGTCAGTACCATGGGAAACAGGATTTAAAAAGGAAGTTATTTTCAAAAACAAAATGTGTAATTAAAGCTTGGATGAGATCATAAGATGATATGAATTTTGGATGGCCTATTTACAAAAGCATGCATTTCCTAGATCGAGCAGATGGTAAAATCTCAACCAAGTGTGACTGATATGGAGCATGGAGGACAGGACCCAGGTCAAGGAGGGGCCGATGTTCCAGGGCCCAGAATGGGACAAGCTCAGAATAGGGCCTGGAGGAAGGCCCGAGTTTGCAAGGAAACAGAGAAGCAGACACGAGTATGGCGAGGTCCCAGGCCAAGGTCTGGAGTACAGGAGGAAATGAACAAGGAAATCTGTCGTAGTCAAGAAGCCCTTGGGGCTGGAGCTGTGGTGTAGCGGATAAAGCTGCAGCCTGCAGAGCCGACATCCCATGTGGGTGGCAGTTCAAGGCCCGGCTGCTCCACTTCTGACCCAGCTCTCTGCTGTGGCCTGGGAAAGCAGTAGAAGATGGCCCAGGTCCTTGGGTCCCTGCACCCATGTGAGAGACCTGGAAGAAACCTCCTATACCTCAGTATAGCTCCAGCCATTGTGGCAATTTGGGGTATAAACTAGTGGATGGAAGACCTGCCTCTTCTCTCCCCTCTCCCCTCTCTTCCCACCTATTCTCCCTCCCTCCCCTCAACCTCTGCCCTCTCTTTAACTGTCTTTCAAATAGATAAATAAATCTAAAAAAAAAAAAAAAAAGTATATATACCTTCACCTATATTTTTTAAAAAAGTCCAATCCCAGAAGGACACCTGATATGAAGTCAGGGGAGCCTCACTTGTCCCCTCCTGGTCTCCAGTGAGGATGATCTCCAGCAGAGAGACTCCAGCTGAGAGACGCATGCGTCCATCATCTGATGAGAAACAGAGCGGCTGCCCGTGACCCTAACAGCCACCCCTCCCACGTTACTAACACTTTACAGCTCACGCTGTCTTGTCCACTTCTTAAACTCACAAACACTCACAACCTGTAAGACAAACACTCACCCCATTTTATAAGCGAGGTACTGGGGTTGACCTGTCCAAAGCCAGCAAGCGACTGCCAAGTGGCTGGGAGTCAAGCCTCAGTCTTCTGACGCCAAAACCTCTCATCATTTGTGCTGCGTGGCACAAAAGTCGAAGCAAAGAGAAGGAACATGCGATTCTCAGAGTGTGGGAGATGCAGTTCTGGCTTTCCTGAAGATTTCCGACACAGGTTCCCGCCTACAGGAGTAGTGGGTCTCTAGGTTTTAGGCAGGCTCATTTCCCAGCCTCCCTTGCAGCTAGAAGAGTCCAGCTACTAAGGTTCTGCCCCTTCGGGAGAGCATCGACCATTCTCCTCCACGTTCCTTCCTTGTCCTCCTGGCTGCTTTAAATGCGGGCATAGTGATGAGCCACAGTCCAGGAATTTGTCCCTCGGAGTGGTGGAGCCAGTCCCCACCATGGAAGAGGCCTGAGTCCCTGATAGACCAGGGGTGAAGACATCTTTAGTGCTCAAGGCCAGATGTGAATGAGTGTAGCCTCATGGGCCACGCCGTGTCGCAGCAATCCAGCTCCACCAGTACAGCCTGAAAGCAGCCACAGCCACTTCAGGTCAGTGCAGCCAGTTGGAGAGTGAACCAACCTCCCTGCCTCTGCCTCCCGCCCCCTGCCTCTGCCTCCCTCCCCCTGCCTCTGCCTCTCTGTAACTCTTTCAAATAAATTTAAAAATTAAAAAAAAAAAAAAAAAGAGGACTGTCCCATATCCAGGGCCAATTAGCTCAGCTGTGAGCAGCTCTGCTCGTCCGGCTCAGACTGAAATCTCAGTGTGGACCAGCAGGACTGCACGTGCACAGCTCACCTGTGCAAACCCGCCAACACTCTGGACAGGCGGCTCAGAGGGGACGGCTGCAGAGAACGAGCCATGCATAGGGGAGAGCATCATGGGAATACTGCGGCATGCCAGGCATGTGAAGGGGTTTTGTTCTAGGAAAGATGCTTCCACTGTAACTAATGGTGCCCCCGGAAGTACTGATGGCCTCCTTCCTGAGAGGAGACCTGGCATTTCAATACACCTCTCCAGTGTATCCTAAGGGACACACATTCAATGAGCAGACTCTTCGTACTCAACCCGTCTTCTAAGATCATCCCAAAACACCAGCCAATGTATAAGAATTTAATCTCCCATTAGAATAGGGGACATTAGCAACACAAAACAACTCCCCTCCTCTTAAGTGAGAGAAGGCTGCCTGAAGACCTAGGAGGGAGATGGACCTTTTTTCCCAGGCTTTGGAGGAGAGCCAGGATGGGGTAGTGTTGGTCAGTGACCACCCCTGACAAAGATGGGCCAAAACCTACCTCTACCAACAACCCATATGAGAAACGGGGAGTTGGGGCCGGCGCCGTGGCTCACTTGGTTAATCCTCCGCCTGCAGCGCTGGCAGCCCATGTGGGAGGAGAGGCCCCTGCACCACCCATAGCTCCAGGATCGCAGCTGCCACAGCAGCACCACCTCACAGGCTCTGGAAACCCCTTTCCTATGGTCAGGAGCACCAGGGTCCCAGCGCCACTACCAGAGCCTGACGGCACGCCCCACAGTGTCCACGCCCCCAGTGTCCCGGCTGCCACCACTGCCCACATTACCCACCACCCCGGGGTGGGGGGGCCTCTGGTCATGTCCCTTTAAAATCCCACATCCACTGTCAAGTCACAATACGAGCTCTGTCAACACCTGCAGTCCAGACTGTTGGGACCCTCAGATACACAGCCGGTGTGGTTACAGCTGAAGGGATGTACACAGAACCAAAGCCAAAGCATCTACCCAAAAGACAATCTACACCTCTTCTAAGCAAGAACGTATACCCCTGTGAAAGCTACTCCAGATGCAGACACCAACACAGGGACCCAAGCAGCGTGTGAAAACAAGGAACCAGGATCCCTCCAAAGGAACGACAATTTCTGGCAACAGACCCTAACATAAAGGAAACAATGAAATGCCTAAAAATGAACTAAAAGTAATGATCCTAATGAAACTGAGGGAGGTGTTAGAGAATACAGATAACTGAACAAAGCGAAGAAAACAATTTATGACCCAAATGACAAGTTCAACAGAGGCAGAAATCACTAAAAAAAACCGAAAACATTTTAATGTGGAAAAAAGTCAATTAATGAAATAAAGAGGCCGGCGCCAGGGCTCACTGGGCTAATCCTCCACTTCCGGAGCCGGCACTGCTACAGCCGGTGCATTGTGCCGATCCGAAGCCAGGAGCCAGGTGCTTCTCCTGGTCTCCCATGGGTGCAGGGCCCAAGCACTTGGGCCATCCTCCACTGCACTCCTGGGCCACAGCAGAGAGCTGGACTGGAAGAGGAGCAACCAGGGACAGAATCCGGCGCCCCGACGGGGACTAGAACCCGGGGTGCGGGCGCTGCAGGCAGAGGATTAGCCTGGTGAGCCGCAGTGCCTGCCTGAAGACAGGTCTTTTTAATTAACCCAGTCAGAAAAATAGAAAAGAATTTTAAAGCCTGTGAAGCTAACAGGCCATCATTAGGCACATTTTTTTCATAAATGATGAGGGTTCCCGAAGGAGAAGAGAATGGAACAGGCATTGACAACCTATGTAATGCAGCACAAGCTGAAAACTGTCCAAGAGGGCTAAGGGTATTTAAGTCCAGGAAGTCAAGACTCCATGTAGATCAATGAAAGGAAGACTTTCTCCAAAGCACATCGTAGTCAACGCGTCCAAAGTCAGACAAAGAGAATCCTCAAAACAGCAAGTCGAGTGTCCACTCTCAAGTAAAGGATTTCAAATTCAACTAACAGTAGATTTCACAGAAGAAAACTTAGAGGCTGAACAGAGTGGGATGAGCTGTTCAAAGACCTGAAAGAAAAAACCCTGCCAGCCAAGGACAGTGTGCCCAGCCAAGTCACCTTTCAGAAATGGACTACAGGGGTCAGGTAGTGGGTACAGCAGCCACTTGTGCTGCCAGCCAGGAGCTTCTTCCAGGTCTCCCACATGGGTGCAGGGGCCCAGGCTCTGGGCCATCCTCTGCTGCTTGCCCAGGCACATTAGCAGGGAGCTGGGTTTGTGGAGCACCCAGGACTTGAAATTGGAAGTGGCATAACCAGGACTTGAACTGGCGCCCATAGGAGATGCCAGCACGGCAGGCAGTGGCTTTACCTGCTACACCACAACACTGGCCCCAATAAATCCTTTTTTTAAAAAAAAGAAATGAATGAAGGCTAAGTAGTCTTTCCTGAATGACTAAAATATGAAGCAATGCATCACCACTAGACTGGTCTTAACAGGAAACGCTTAAGGCAGTTTTTTATGTGGATATGAATGGAGGATAACTACTTTCCTGCAAAAAAAAAAAAAGGAAAAATACTAAAACTTAGTGGGACAAGAGACCAAATGAAATAGGAAAAGAATGGAAACAGTACTGCAGAAAACCACCATACAACGAAAACAGATAAGGAGAGAGGCAGGAAAGAAAAAAGTCTATACAAAATGACCAGGCATGACCATAAAACGTTAACAAAATGGCAGCAAAAAGGTCTTACTTATTAATTAGGTTCACTTTCCTAATCAAAAAAAATAAACTGGAAAATGAATAGAAATGAGATCCAACTACAACCTGCCTATAAGAAACTCACTTTATGGGGCCTGTGCTGTGGTGTAGCGGTCTAATCCTCTGTCTATGGCATCGGTATCCTATCTGGGTACCAATTCTAGTCCCAGCTGCTCTTCTTCTGATCCAGCTCTCTGCTATGGCCTGGGAAGCAGGAGAAAATGGCCCAAGTCCTTGGGCCCCTGCCCATGTGGGAGACCCAGAAGATGCTCCTGGCTTCAGATCAGGGCAGCTCTGGCTGTTGTGGCCATTTGGGGAGTGAACCATTGAATGGAAGACCTCTCTGTCTCTCCCTCTCTAACTCTACCTCTCAAATAAAATAAAATCTACAAGAAAAAAAGAAAAAGAAACTCACCAGCAAATATACACACAGACTGGGCCAACGCTGGGCTGTAGTAGGTTAAGCCTCCACCTACAGCGCCGGCATCCCACATGGGTGCCTGTTCAAGTACTGGTTATGCCACTTCCAATCCAGCTCCCTGCTAATGACCTGGGACAGCACTGGAAGATGCGACAAGTGTGTGGGCCCCTGCACCCATGTGAGGGACACAGAAGCAGCTCCTGGCTTTGGCCTAGACCTGCCCTGGCTGGTCGCCATCTGGGGAGTGAACCAGAGGATGGAAGCTCCCTCTCTCCCTCTAACTCTGCCTTTCAAATAAATAAGAAAAAAAGAAAAAGAACACCCCAAATCCAGAGCAACTGCCAGTATCAGTTGCTGGCAAGGATGCGTATCAAATAGGCTTTCTCATTCACTGCTGGAGGAAATGTAAAATTGTGCAGCAATTTAAAAAAGACTTGTTTATTCATTTGAAAGGCAGGGTTACAGAGAGGGAGAGAAATTATATATATATATATATATATATATATATAGAGAGAGAGAGAGAGAGAGAGAGAGAGAGAGAGAGAAAGAAAGAATATGAATCTTCTATCCACTGGTTCACTCTCCAATTAGCCACAATAGCCAGAACTGGGCCAATCAAAAGGCAGGAGCCAGGAGCTTCTTCCAGGTCCCCCATGTGAGTGCAGGGGCCCAAGCACTTGGGCCATCCTCTACTGCTTTCTCAGGCACATTAGCAGGGAGCTAGATCATAAGTGGAGCAGCCTGGACACAAACTAGTGCCCATATGGAACACTGGCTTTGAAGGCAGCAGCAGCTTTACCCACTGCACCACAGTGCTGGCCCCATAAATCATCTATATACACTGGGGCCAGCACTGTGGTGTAGTGGGTAAAGCCGCCGCCTGTAGTGTCGGCATCCCATGTGGGCACCTGTTCAAGTCCCAGCTGCTAGACTTCCAATCCAGCTCTCTGCTACGGCCTAGGAATACTAGTGGAAGATGGCCCAAGTCCTTGGGCCCCTGCACCTGCATGGGAGACCTGGAAGAAGCTCCTGGCTCCCGGCTTCTGATTGGCCCAGTTCTGGCTCTTTCACTCTGCCTCTCCTTCTCTCCCTGTGTAACTCTGACTTTCAAATAAATTAATCAATCTTTATATAAAAAAATAATAATCTATACAGAATATATATATATAGTAATGTATTATCTATAATCTATATACACAGGAAAAGCCTTTAAAACAAAACAAAACAAAAATATACCTGGAGTTTTATGTTCATTGCAGCACTAGATAACAATAGCCAAGAACAGGAGCCAACCTAAGTGTCCACTGTGAGAGGAACAAATGAAGACAATGGGGTAAATAGACACAATGTATTCACCCATAAAAAGGAATGAAATCCTGTTATTTTCAACAAAATGGATTAAGCTGGAGAATATCATGCTGAGTGAAATAAGCCTGAATGATAAACAGCATAGGTAGGCACATACCACTGTTTTCATTTGTGGAGGCCAAGAAGTCAGCTCATAGGAAGGGCAGACCAGCAATCACTGGAGACCGAGGCAGGCAGGGGAACGGGGACCAGAGCACAGGTAGATGGGGGAATCGCTCTGCTATCCTGGGGCACAGCAAGACAACTGTGGACTACAGCGATTCACGGTCTATTTTAAAATAACTAGAAAAGGGTCCAGAGGTTTCCAACACATAAAAATAATCAAGGAAAATATGGAAATGTTTACTGAATTACTATACTATGTCCCACAAATATGGGTAAATATTGTGTGTCAATTTAAGAATTTTTTAAAATGTGACCTTTGGTGTATACTCTTTTCCTCCATTCTAACAGTTTGAAGCACTTTTCAAATTCACTTGGAAAATTCTTAAAGTATCAGTTTACCATTTTTATTATTATAGGCTTTTAGAGAGCCCAGCCAGAGCAGTACCTTAATGAGTAAATGCAACCCAACTGATCATCAACACAGCTGAAAATCAAAGCAACACACACCAGTCCCACACACCACAGAAAGCATTGTCTCTCATGTCCCCCCTTCTCTCTCCCCCTCCCTTTCTCTCCCCCCCTTTCTCTCCCCCCCTTTCTCTCCCCCCCTTTCTCTCCCCCCCTTTCTCTCCCCCCCTTTCTCTCCCCCCCTTTCTCTCCCCCCCTTTCTCTCCCCCCCTTTCTCTCCCCCCCTTTCTCTCCCCCCCTTTCTCTCCCTCTCTGTAGTTCTTTCCAAATAAACTTTTTTAAAAATACCACTTTGGCTCAGTGAGATGGTTCACAGTTTTAACTCATGCACCCATCAATGAGTAGCACTTACTGCTAAGATGAGACACACAGACATGAGGTCCAGCTCGTCTCTGTGTTTCCAAATAGACTCACTTTGCTCACTCTTACAGGAAGCTCACTCAGAAACACAGAATTTGACAACACTCAGGAGGAAGAGGCAAAGCAGATGAAAACCATCATCCTGTCGGCTCCCCTGACCCATGTTACAATAGATCTGAGTTCAGAACATTTCCACCTGTGCCAAGAGAGACTGTTCTAATGCCCTCAACAAAGACAACTGATTGTGGGGACAGGCATTTGACACAGGCATCAAGCCACCACTTGGGATGCCCACATCCCGTGTCAGGGTTCCAGGGTCTGGGTCCCGGCTGTGCTGTGCATTCCAGCTTCCTGCTGCTGTACACCCTAAGAGCAGCACTGATGCCTCAAGTACTTGGGCTCCTACCACCCACCCAGCAAAGACCCAGCCTGCGTCTCCAGCTCCTGGCTTCAACCTGACCCGGCCCGCGTCTCCAGCTCCTGGCTTCAACCTGACCCGGCCCGCGTCTCCAGCTCCTGGCTTCAACCTGACCCGGCCCGCGTCTCCAGCTCCTGGCTTCAACCTGACCCGGCCCGCGTCTCCAGCTCCTGGCTTCAACCTGACCCGGCCCGCGTCTCCAGCTCCTGGCTTCAACCTGACCCAGCCCCGGCTGTTGCAGGCATTTGGGAGGACATGGGAGACATGGGGGCAGGCTGGGGCTGTGTGGCTCACAAGTAAAATAAATCTAAAAATGAAAGAAAACCTGACTGTGGCTTGATCTTCCCCAGATACACCTCTACTTCTCAGAGCTTTTACAGCCTGGAGCGATACACGACTGTGAGGTTTGACATGAGTGAGAGGGGTGTGTGTGTGTATGTTTTAAGATTTATTTTTTTGGGCCGGCACCGCGGCTCACTAGGCTAATCCTCCAGCGCCGGCACACCGGGTTCTAGTCCCGGTCGGGGCGCCGGATTCTGTCCCGGTTGCCCCTCTTCCAGGCCAGCCCTCTGCTGTGGCCCGGGAGTGCAGTGGAGGATGGCCCAGGTGCTTGGGCCCTGCACCCCATGGGAGACCAGGAGAAGCACCTGGCTCCTGGCTTCGGATCAGCGTGGTGCGCCGGCTGCAGCAGCCATTGGAGGGTGAACCAACGGTAAAAGGAAGACCTTTCTCTCTGTCTCTCTCACTGTCCACTCTGCCTGTCAAAAAAAAAAAATTTATTTGAAAGGCAGAGTTACGCAGAGGGAGAGGGAGGGAGGAAGAGAGAGAGAGAGGTCTTCCACCTGTTGGTTCACTCCACAATGGATGGAGCTGCGCCAATCTGAAGCCAGGAGCCTCTTCTGGGTCTCCCATGCAGGTGCAGAGGCCCAAAGACTCGGGCCGTCTGCCACTGCTTTCCCAGGCCCACAGCAGAGAGCTGGATTGGAAGTACAGCCGCTAGGACTTGAACCGGCACCCAAATGGAATGCCAGCACTGCAGGAGGCAGCTTTACCTGCTACGCCACAGCGCCAGCGCCGGCCCAGGCCCGGTGAGAGTTTGGATAGGGGCCAAGGGGAGGGGAGTCTGAGGATGCCTTGGCTGGAGATGCTTCCTCAGTTCCCGGGAGCTCAGTCTTAGGAACTCGCACACGTGAACAACGGAGGCTCCGAAATATATTCCCTTAAAACCTTAAAATCTTTACCTTCTCTCTGAGTTGCACGCAGTCTGCAGCGAAGACCGGGGTTCTGTTCTGACAGACCCCCAAGGGAAGGCAGAAGGAAGCGCTTGCCACCAGAGAAGAGCGATTTTACCTCGAGCTCCTAAGAACTGGCGCAAGCACTCCTTCAGCTCCCATGAGCCTTCAGTCAGCCCCAGGTGCTCCTGCACGGGCTCGAGTTAGAGAGACGAACCCATTCCTCCTGCTCGCTCCCTGAAAGCCCCACCCAGCACACCTGTCACTCCTCAAGGTGCAGGCCTCCAACAGGCGCACGCCCTCCATGCTGGCTTTCGCAACAGAGACCAGCACACCCCACGCCCTCTTCACTCATTAGCCAGCAGGTGAACTGATTTCCCAACAACTCAGAAAAGCAGGGGCGGGGCCAGGGGCGGGGCCGGGGGCGGGGCCGGGGATTGTCCTGGGAGCATCTTGCACTCAGCTCACAGCTACACCAAGCCCCAGGAGTGACCCTTTTCACTCCCTACGAATACTCCACACCTAGGGAAACCGCCAGCAACTCTCCGAGCAACAGTCACGCGGGACTTGGGCGGCAGAGCGGCCAAGACTGAATGGGAGTGGGAGCCCGGAGGAGACACAAGAAGCAGCATTTCAGCTTTCAGTTGGCCCAGCGGCAGGACAGGACTGGGGACCCAGAAAGCCGACAGTCTGATATCCTGCTGGGTTCAGTTTTTCTGAACGGCACAGGATTAAATGGAAGGACAGTATAGGAAAATGGACGGCCTAAACAAACAGTTTTCACCGACGAGGTTTGAGGGTTCACGACAAGCAAAGAGTGGGTGGACTGATTAAATACACGCAAGGAATCCTCAAATCCAAGAGGAGAGAGAGGTATCCATCCATTTTCAACTTTAAATAAAGGAAGGAGGGTTAACCGACTGAGCATTGAGGAGGCCGAACACCGAGCATGGCGATGGCCGGCGTGGGCTCAGCTCCTGGCCGCGGCCCACCCAGACAACAGCCCAGGCAGCAGCACGTGTGGGGACAAGCGGTTCCACGCAGCATAGGACGCCAGGGAGAGACCGTGTGGGCCACGCTCAGACCTTCCGACCAGGGTCCCAGGGCAAAGCCTGCATTCCTTTGACTGACACGTGCCAAACGGATGCAAAGCCCTCCCCCCAGCCCCACCTCCTAAAGGTTTCACAATGTCTCCCAACACTGCCACCCTGGGGCCCACGCTCCCAAGATGTGAGCGGCATGCAAACCCTAGCAAGGCAGATATGCAAATGACCAAGCTGTAATGCAAGAAGTGCTAAGTAAAAGGGGACGATGTGGTTTCGTGAGAGATGAGGAAGGCTTTAAAATGAGACAGTGTTTGATCTGCAGGCCGAGGATCGCAGTGCTGCTGTCTCTCCTCCGAGTGGACGTCTTGAGGTCTGCCTGGGCCTGGGCCCGGCTGTAGCACGGGGCAGATGGAGACGAGGGATGAGCTGGCGCTGGGTGCCTTCTCCACCGTAGCTCCCAAAAGGCACCGCGGCCTTGTAAATCATCACAACATGGGGCCAGAGCCGCGGCTCACTAGGCTAATCCTCCACCTTGCGGTGCCGGCACACAGGGTTCTAGTCCCGGTCGGGGCGCCGGATTCTGTCCTGGTTGCCCCTCTTCCAGGCCAGCTCTCTGCTGTGGCCCAGGAGTGCAGTGGAGGATGGCCCAAGTGCTTGGGCCCTGCACCCCATGGGAGACCAGGAGAAGCACCTGGCTCCTGGCTTCGGATCAGCGCAGTACGCTGGCTGCAGCGGCCATTGGAGGGTGAACCAATGGCAAAGGAAGACCTTTCTGTCTGTCTCTGTCTCTCACTGTCCACTCTGCCTGTCAAAAACAAAATCACAACATGGATTGTTTTCTTTATTTGCATTTATTTTTCCTTCGCTTTCTGTCAAATATAAAGAACACAGTTCTTTAAAACATGGAAAATTACCAATGGTTTGATACAGAAACTGAATTGTCTTCAGATACTTTATTCAGTAAAAAAAAAAAAAAAAAGACGCGTGGAGAGCCAAACATTTTCACCATCCTGCATTCGTATGGAAGGAACAATGCTGATAAAATTACCTTTGCAAAACAGTCATTCAGAGACTCATTCAAGAAATGTGTATTGAGCGCCCTGCTCCATTTTATTTATTGGCGGGTTGGGGCTTTGACAGTGAATGAGGCCAACAAGCCCCCTGCTCCCTGGAGCTCCTATTAGGACAATCCCGCTCGGTGGGGAATCAAGGGGACGATGCCTGCAGAGCAGCTGTCGCGGCCACTTCCAGCAGAGCAAGCGGTGCCTAGTGGCCTTGTGTGGCCAAAGATCTCAGCTGCACGCCACAGAGCCCACGCTGGGTGTTTAAAGCAGGAAGCAAAGCTGGCTTTTTGTGTTGTATTTTGCTTTATAGCTGACACACAGGGAACCGTACATTTGTCTGGGGTACCATGCAACGCTTCCGCATCCGGGTAAACACATCCATCTCCCCGAAACGAGAGGCCGTGAGCAACTGTGTTGGGTTTATGATAAGCTTGGAGAAACACGCTGTGGTGTAGCTTCCCATACCAACTCCAGGAGGTGGACCCAAGGGATAGCCTGCAGGAAGGTCCTGCCTGGGGGACCCCACACCAGCCACAACCACATGGCTCCTGGCTGCAGCCTGGCCTAGCCCCGGCTGTTGCAGCCATTCGGGGAGTGAAACTGTGAAGGAAGACCCTCTCTCTCTTGCTCACTCTCCTGTTTCAAAATAAATAATTAAAAATGTTTAAAAAACAAAACCACCACCACCCTGTCCCAGCAGAGGCACCAACTGAGGCTAGGCCACTATGGCGTCTTCTAGATGCTCCCAGTGACTTTAATCTGCAGCTTGAGTCTGAGAAGCGAGCTCCAGGCACGTATACGACATGAAAATACACGTGTCCCTGTCCCTGACATCAAAAGCCCCGGTCCCAGGGGCCATCTGTTGAGTGAAGCACTGTTTTTAACTTGGCAGTGGGTGGGCAGAGCTACACAACCCTAGCCCCTCTTGAGTGGCACCTGTGAGCAGGAAGTGGGCATTCCACACGTCTCTGCTGTGATGGGGACCTGCTCCTGGGTGGCTGGCATTGGTCAAGATCTCTAATTCCAGGCTCAAGAGCCAGCAAGCCTCGTGGGCTGTGGCCACAAGTCGCATCCTCAGACAGCTTCATCTGTGCAAAGTGAACATTTGACTAGATGTCTGACTCTTGAATCTGTTTTCACATACTTGATTCCAAACATCAGCAGGGAGGAAAAGGGGTTATTTTTAAATCCCTTAACATGTCAACAGATGTCAGGAAAATACTATTTATTCCCATTACAGAGTAAACTGAGGCAGAAAAGCACTTATCCTAAATCACATACGCGCTTAGCCTTCAAACAGCCTACCATCTGACGATGCTGCCTGCCAGGTACCCAGCTAGGAACCCTGTGAAGCATGTGGGTCACAGGTGGGAGCCATCATTCGCACCTGTTCGCTGTGTAAGACTGCAGCAGTCCCCGACCTCCTAGGAGGCGGACAGCCTGCCCTACCCGCTCAGCTTCCAGGCTTTCAGTGGCAGTTAAACAGGCTCTGAGCCATGCACAAAACCCAGACAACTGTTCGTGTTTCCTACTCCCGAAAACAAAAACCATGTTCTCCCTAATTTTACTCCACGCTTTTCAGAAGTGAAGTTGGCTCAAGGAAAGCATAGAAGGACCATCCAGAGAGTGATGTAGGCAGAGAGGCAGACAGCGGGAGGATCTGAGGGAGGTCACCAGCCCCACCCCGCAGCTCCAGCTGCACCAGAGCCCCACCTTTTCCCTGCAGTGGAAACCCGAAGCTTCTGCAAAACTCCGACTCCTTTTGGAGGGCGTACTTTTATTTCGTATGCAACTAAATCTCGCTTCTCTGCTGGCTTTTACCTACATCTCATCTTCAAATTCTTTCTTGTGTTGAACAGAACCTGGACCCAGCTTCCCGCTGAGCAGCATGGACTGGGAGGGATTAGCCATGCAGAGAAAGGCGGCCAGTGCACGCTCTCCGCAATCTGTCCTTTCTCCTCCTGCCTCTCTGTCCTGGAGCAGCACCTGCGGCCCAGCAGATGGCTTCAGACTTGCACTGTCCCCTGCAGCAGAGAGGAGAGGACGCCTCCCAGTCTTAGGGAAGGTTGCTTCCTCTTGGTCCTCCTCACACAGTGCCTAGCACACAGCTCTGGGGCTGCATTCTCACAGCTGACATGGATTCAGCCTTGGGAATTTAAGCCCAAGAGACTAAAAATAGGGTTTAAAAAGAGCCTGTTTTGGGGCCGGTGCTGTGGTGTAGAGGGTGAAGTCGTCGCCTGCAGTGCCAGCATTCCATATGGACACCGGTTCGAGTCCTGGCTGCTCCACTTCTGATCCAGCTCTGTGTTGTGGCCTGGGAAAGCAGTGGAGGATGGCCCAAGTCCTTGGGTCCCTGCACCCATGTGGGAGACCCGGAAGAAGCTCCTGGCTCCTGGCTTCGGACCAGCTCAGCTCTGGCCATTGCAGCCAATTGGGGAGTGAACCAGTGGATGGAAGACCTCTCTCTGCCTCTGCCTCTGCCTCTAGCCCTCTGTAACTCTTTCAAATAAAATAAATAAATCTTTTAAGAAAAAAAAAAAGCCTGTTTCAGTCTGCGTGCGCTGCCATAACAAAATACCACTGTGGGTAAACAACAGAGGTTGACTTCTCACCGTTCCAGATTCTAGGAGTCCAAGATCAAGGTGACAGCAAATACGGTGGCTTCTGAGGGTCCTTTCTTCATACCTGGTGCATTCTGTGCTAGAAAGATGCGCGTGGGCCTACGTCCCATGGTCACTAACCCCATTCATGAGGTGGGGCCCTCCCCAAAGTACCACCTTTATTGTCATCACCTTGGGAGTGAAAGTTCAGAGTATTAATTCTTGGGGGGGGACACAAACATCCAGACTACAGCAGCTTTGGGGGCTGCTGTTTGTGGCACAGCAGTTAAGCTTCTCTTGCAAAATCAGCATCCCCCATGAATGCCAGGTCAAGACCTGGCTGCTCCACTTCCAATCCAGCTTCCTGGATATGCAGAGGATGGCTGAAGTACGCGGGCTCTTGTCCCGCATGTGGGAGATCCCGATAGAACTCCTGGCTTCAGGCCAGCCGGCCAGCTGTTGCAGCCATTTAGGGAGTGAAGCAGAGGATAGAAGATTCTCTCTCTCTCTCTCTCTCTCTCTCTCTCTCTCTCTCTCGTCTCCCTCTCTGTTGCTCTTTCAACTAAATAAGTCGTTTTTCTTACAAAAAAAAGTAGCTTTGGTTTCATGACAAATAGGTGGTGCATTCCAATAATTTTGAGGACATTGTCATTACAGCTTGCAGTTGAACCATAATACTTCAAAATTATTTTAACTTATTTGAAAGAGAGATATAGACAGAGATCTTTCCACCCACTGGTTCACTCCCCCAAATGCCTGTAATAGCCAGGACTGGGCCAGGACTAAGCCAGGAGCCAAGAATTCAATGAAGGTCTCCCACTGTGAGTGGCAGGGACCCAACCACTTGTACCATGATCTGCTGCCTCCCAGAGTGTGCATTAGCAAGAAGCCAGAATGGAGAGCAGAGCCAAGACTCAAACCAAGCACTCCACCGGGGAAGCAGGTGCCCCCAGCGGTGGCTCTCCCGCTGCCTTGAACACCTGCCCCTCAATTGATTTTTCATGGTATCTTTGTTGCTTCTGTTTGGAGGCTGCCAATCTGTGTGCTTGCTTTCCCACTCCCATGGCTTGCTTCCAGATAAACCACCGTGTGACCCCAACAGTCCCCACACAGGACAGACAGCTACACACTCACGCGCATACTTCCCACAACATCACGGCTCCCCTTCCCAGACTCAGATACCACAGGGCCACCTCCTCCTAGGTACCGTCCTTAGCAGCCATACTTTTATCTTAACAGCAAGAACTCCCTGCAGTTAGAGAGGTGAAGTAGTCAGTCACCGCTGGACAAAAGACCTCGGCTTACTCAAAGCTATTGCTGTGTCATGTGATGTGCGTAAGTTCTGTGAACTGCGATCCAGAGTCCACACAGCTCTCCTTTGTTAGGGAGAAGGTCCCAGGACCTGTCCACCCCCTCAGCAAACTGGACGACTTGTCCTGAAGTCCCTGTCCCATCACGTCTACATGGCCAAGGTGGTCATTTGTAATGCTTGTCCTTATTGAGTGAGTGAGTGTTGTGAACGTCTTGGTGAATGCCTGAGAAACCTAACCTAAAGGCTAGGATTTCACCTAAACTGTGGTTCTCAGGTAGTTCACTTCAATGCCTATCAAAAATAGACAACCTTCTAGAAAAATAAGTGATTTTGTTCCTTTGATCAAATGTATCCCTCCCCATGAAGAGGGAAAATATTGGATTATTGTGGTGCTTTTAAAAGACAGCTTTTATAATCTCATTGCTTCTTGCAAGCATGTTTGACTTTGCAATGTTCCCACAGGCTGTGAACTTAAATGAAGTGAGGGCATGGGGGACTTGGGACAAGACAGGCCTTGGACATGGCTGCCCCCATGTGGTTGACCTTGTAATATTTCATGCTACTTCTACCAAGATGCTGAACCCTGCCGTCTGCTCCCTGGTTTCTGTCCTGCACACACACACAGCGAAGGAACGAGTTTATCACAGCTCCATGCAATTACTACTAGGGAAGGAGCGGCTGCTGGGCATGGGGTAACCATGAACCCTCAGGGTGAGCACACCAAGTCCCTGGGGACACACATGCCTGAAACCCATCAGGGTGCGGGGACCAATGCGGCCAGTCTCAGAGAGATGGCCATCTGCAGAGACACACGGGGTGACTCGCTTCCATCTAAATAACTCAAAAGCTCCCTGTGAGATGACAGGTTTCCCCTGTGACCTACAGCCGGCCAGGTGCTGGCACGGGGGCGGAGTCCCGAGCATGTTTCCCGCTATGGTGCTTACTGGCTGTTGGGTGGACACCTTTCCTGGCCACTTGTTGGCCTGTGCAGCCTCCACTCTGCAAGGTCATCAAAGTTTCTTTCTTTCTCAGAGTTCTACAGTCAGAGACGTTTTGTGATCCATATAGAAATGTGATCGCCACAGAGAAAATCCCAAAAGGCTCAAGCCCTCACACTCATCCCAGGAAAGACGGGGCCCACGGTGCTCATTCCTACACACTCACACACAATCTCTGCTTTAAAAATGAGCCCGCTTGGCCTTGTAGGGCCCCCGACAACAACAATCTCTTCCCTAGTGTTGGTGACACCGCCAGGCCTGTCTAGGAAGAGAAAGAACCTGCAAATAGGATTAGGTACCTTCAGCCTCTAGCTAAGGAGTAGGAAAACAGAGAAAGAAGGGAACCTGCACGGAAGGCCAGTCCCATGGTCCCACTTCATAGCTTCTGCCTGGTGACCTCCACACCTAACTCAGAATGAAAAGTGTCCCCACTGGGACACACCCACGCTTGCCAGGCAGTCCCAGGCATGCTCCAGCTCTGCTTCCACAAGCTTCCTCTCACCCATCACACCTCCTTGAGCATCTAACAATGGGGTAAGTGGGGACTTTGAAATGCTGCAAAGAACCCCATTTGCAATTTAGATTTCCAATCTTGACCTTCATCAAAACTTAGGGGGAGGCCAGTGCCAAGGCTCACTAGGTTAATCCTCCACCTGCGGCAGCGGTACCCCAGGTTCTAGTCCCGGTTGGGGCGCCGGATTCTGTCCCAGTTGCTCCTCTTCCAGTCCAGCTCTCTGCTGTGGCCCGGGAGTGCAGTGGAGGATGGCCCAAGTGCTTGGGCCCTGCACCCCATGGGAGACCAGGAGAAGGCACCTGGCTCCTGGCTTCAGATCAGCGCAGCGCCAGCTGTAGCGGCCATTTGGGGAGTGAACCAACAGAAGGAAGACCTTTCTCTCTGTCTCTCTTTCACTGTCTAACTCTGCCTGTCAAAAAAAAAAAAAAAAGCTAGGGTGATACAATCGAGTTCTCAGATGATGTTCCATTATAAGTAATTCTAGATGATGTATCACTGTGACTGGGGCATCATCAACTGAAGCAAACCAAAATATCTTACTGAGCAATTTCAAATACCTAAGCCCAAATTTCCCCAAGAGTAACAAGGGTCAAATGCAAGAACAAACGAATATTTTTGTGGAACTACTATGAATAATATCTGAGTATTCACAGATGCTAACACATGGGAAGAAGTCCAAAGAAAAAGAGGAACAAATAATTTAAAATAATCCAAAAGCCCAAAACCTACAAATGACAGCATTCGTTTAAGTGGCCTATGGCAGGGCCAGTGCCGCAGCTCATTAGGCTAAATCTCCACCTGCGGTGCTGGAACACGGGGTTCTAGTCCCAGTCAGGGCGCCAGATTCTGTCCCGGTTGCCCCTCTTCCAGGCCAGCTCTCTGCTGTGGCCCGGGAGTGCAGTGGAGGATGGCCCAAGTGCTTGGGCCCTGCACCCCATGGGAGACCAGGAGAAGCACCTGGCTCCCGGCTTCGGATCAGCGCAGTGCGCCGGCCGCAGCGGCCATTGGAGGGTGAACCAATGACAAAGGAAGACTTTTCTCTCTCTCTCTCTCTCTGTCCACTCCGCCTGCAAAAAAAAAAAAAAAAAAAAAAAAAAAAGTGTTCTCTGGCAGTTACCAAGCAGGCTGGGAATGAGAAACAGCCAGGATGGATTCATGAAGAACACGCGTACTCATCCCACTTCTCCTTTCTGATGAGGTTGATACGTGAGGGAAAATGAACTGAACTCTGGTCATTTACTTAACAAAGACTGGGTACGCACCTGTCTGACTGAGGTGACCTGAAAAAGTTCATGACTAAAAACTAAAAATGAACTAAAAAATAAAAATAAAAATGGGGACCACAATTACGGGACAGCAAATTAAGCTGCTGCCTACAACACTGGTATCCCATACGAGTGCCAGTTCCAGTTCTGGCTACTCCACCTCTGATCCAGTTCCCTGCTGCTATGCCTGGGAAACCAGTGGAAGATGGCCCACGTATTTGAGTCCTTGCTACCTCCATGGGAGACCTGGATGGAGGTCTGGGCTCCTGGCTTTTCAGCCTTGCCCAGCCCCAGCCATCATAGCCGTTTGAGGAGTGAACCACATGGAAAATTTCTGTTTCTCCCTCTCTCTCACTCTGACTTTCAGATACATAAATCTTTAAATATATATATTTAAAACTTTCTCAATGTTAACCTCCATCAAACTCAACAAATTTTTGTTAGCAATGATTATATCCATTCAGTTCACCCAAAAGAACTGAGGATCCTAGTAATTGAACCATGTCCATGCAGTCTTTTTAATATTTCTAATTGAGGAAAACTGGATGGCCTTTCAGGAATTTTTTTTTTGACAGGTAGAGTAGACAGTAAGAGAGAGAGACAGAGAGAAAGGTCTTCCTTCTGTTGGTTCACTCCCCAAATGGCCGCTACAGCAGGTGCTGCGCTAATCTGAAGCCAGGAGCCAGGAGCTTCTCCTGGTCTCCCATGGGGTGCAGGGCCCAAGCACTTGGGCCATCCTCCACTGCACTCCTGGGCCATAGCAGAGAGCTGGCCTGGAAGAGGGGCAACCGGGACAGAATCCAGTGCCCCGACCGGGACTAGAACCCCGTGTGCCGGCGAGGATTAGCCTATTGAGCTGTGGCGCCAGCCATCCATTCACTCTTCACAATCAGTGCTTTGGCTGTGTTTTGTCTTCACGATTGTACCAGTCAAGCTTTATTTCATCTCCTGTTTCAATTCTTCCAAAGAATCATGCAAGACCTTGATCCCACTTGTTGAAAATTTCCACGGAAACTTCAGCTCTTGCCTGAGTGGATCTGGGAGCAACAGTTTGGCACCACGGGGTAGAAGGTTTAATTTTGCATTTTAAATTTTCAATGTTGTATAAGCTGAATCCAGTGAGATGTCTAGGGTATTGGTTTGTTTCTGCTGTTAATCGCTGGTCCTCTTCAATCAGGCCACAAACATTTTTTCTCTGCAAGTTGCTGTGGATGGTCTCCCACGGTGGGCTTTACTTCTCCTTCCTTAAAACAGCTTATCCATTTGTAAGTTGATGATTTCTCTGGAGCAGTGTCCGCACAAGCTACGCAAAGTGTCCATGATGTCACCATTCTTCCTCCAGTCTTCCCCATCAATTTAATGTCTGCTCTTGCTTCATAACTGTGGCAGAACTCGTGTAGTTCTGACGTTTGTCCTTCTTAGAACCTCAAGCTAGAGCCACTTCAGACATGCATCGCAAGCTAGGACGAGTGTGTCTTGATGCAAACGTGTCTGGAAATCCGTGCAGAGCTCTTCTGAAAGACACATTCTCCAGTCTTCTTGAAGACCCTGTGTATATGCCAGGCACTGGGGAAGGTATGGGGATTCAGTGACCAGTACGACAGAGTAAAGAGATTCAGTACCATCCAAAGACAAGCAAGCCAGTCCCCTAAAGATACTACTGTCTTCATTAGGGATCATGGCACGGGTGTCCACATGTATGTGTGTGCGTGTCTACATGCCTGGAAAGTTCAAAAAGCCCACACAAAGCTGAGCCTCTCTGGACGGGATGGATGGGGACGGGAAGGCCACAGGGGATACCATTCCGCTTCAACTGCTTTGGGTTTTTCTTCTTAAAAATTGTATTTGAAAGGCAGAGTGACAAAGAAATGGAAATTAGAGACAGATCTTCCGTCTACTGCTTCACTCCTCAGATGGCTGCAGCAGCCAGAGTTGGGCCAGCAAAAAGCCAGGAACCAGGAACTCCACCCGGGTCTCCCACATCGGTGGCAGAGGCCCGAGTACTTGCATCAGCTGCTGCCTGCCCAGGAGCATTAGCAGGGAGCTGGGTCACCAGCACAGTAGCCAGGACTCAAACCAGTACTCGAACACGGGATGACAATGTCTCAAGTGGCAGCCAAACCTGCTCTGTGCACAACGCTGTCATAACGAACGTACAATTTTTGATAATTTAAATCAGCATGAGAGGGGCTGGAGCTGTAGCATAGTAGGTTAAGCCTCCACCTGCGGTTAAGCCTCCATATGGGCACCAGTGCATGTCCCGGCTTCTCCCCTTCCAATCCAGCTCTCTGCTGTGGCCTGGGAAAGCAGTAGAAGATGGCCCAGGTCCTTGGGCCCCTGCACCCACGTGGGAGACCTGGAGGAAGCTTCTGGCTCCTGGCTTCGGATTACATAGCTCCAGTTGTTGCAGCCACTTGAGGAGTAAACTAGTGGATGGAAGACCTCTCTCTGTCTCTCCCTCTCTCTGTCTGTAATTCTACCTCTCAAATAAATAAATAAGATCTTTAAAAAAAAAAAAAATCAGCGTGAGAACAGAAGTAAAGGTTCCGGGGCTACTCAGGTGACTGGAAGGAGAGCATCTCAGAAGTTCAGAGAACACAGTCCCACCTGCAGGGAAAAGTGGGCAGTCCCCACAGCATCAGGAGATGTGGGCTGTACCCACAGCACAGGGAAGATGTGGGCTGTACCCACAGCATCAGGGGAGACGTGGGCTGTACCCACAGCATCAGGGAGACATGGGCTGTACCCACAGCATCAGGGGAGACGTGGGCTGTACCCGCAGCATCGGGGGAGACGTGGGCCGAACCCACAGCATCGGGGAGATGTGAAGTGTACCCACAGTATCAGGGGAGATGTGGGCTGTACCCACAGCATCAGGGGAGACGTGGGCTGTACCCACAGCATCAGGGAGACATGGGCTGTACCACAGCATCAGGGGAGACGTGGGCTGTACCCGCAGCATCGGGGGAGACGTGGGCCGAACCCACAGCATCAGGGAGATGTGAACTGTACCCACAGCATCAGGGAGACATGGGCTGTACCCACAGCATCAGGGAGACGTGGGCCGTACCCACAGCACCGGGGAGACGTGGGCCATACCCACAGCACTGGGGAGACGTAGGCCATACCCACAGCATCGGGGAGACGTGGGCTGTACCCGCAGCATCAGGGGAGACGTGGGCCGTACCCACAGCATCAGGGAGACGTGGACTGTACTCACAGCATCAGGGGAGACGTGGGCAGTGGCCTCTCAGATGCCTCCCCGCTGGAAGCACTCCAGGTCCAGCCGGGTAAGTGGAGACTATCTTCTGACGCAGTGAGGAGACGTCAATACGCCTGTCTGTACCCTCACAGACCCATCAACAGAAGCGCAGGAGGTATCTTCACAACAGCGCTCCGGGCTCTCCTGTGATCGCACCCCAGAAATCCCCGAGCCCTGTGCATGTGTCCCCGCAAAGTTCCTAGGCTGGAACTGAAATTCCCCCGAGGCGACAGTTCCAAGAGTGGGATCCTCTGTGAAGCACAGCTCCCACGAACGATCAGCGGTCTTCTAAGAGGCTGAAGGAGTGTCCTGTGCACTTCTGCTCTTCCAGCTCCTGCCTTGGGAGGACACGGCAACAACGGATCCTCTTAGACGCAGAACCTGCAATGCTGCTAGTGGGCTTCAGCTTCTACAGCTGCGACCATTCCCACTCCTACAGATCACCCAGCCCCAGGCACGCTGCTATAAAAGCACCATCAATTCATATATTCGATTACAAGATTCAAGAGGATTTACTGACCCGTATTTCTTCTATAGAAGACAATTTTTAATACTAATGCATTGTGAAAAATGTGTCTGAGAGCTCTAATGACAAATAATGCAATCAATGGAATCATGCCTTTAATTTAGACATATATATATATATCTCATTCTACATGCAATTAAGAAAATAGCTCATTAAAACACATTTTCATCACAGTGGACTGTTTAGAAATCCAGTCATGTGCCAGTATAAATCTGTTCTAAAATTCACTAGAAATATTGTCAGAACAGCACATACTGGACATGACTGTATTTCCTTTGAAATTTCATATACATTATGATGTTCATTTATTTCTGTTCAAAAATAGCAATTTATTTATGGGGAATATCAAAGTAACATTCTTGTGAAGTAAATTATGTACAGAATATACAGGGTCCATATACAGAAATACACATGCACACAGATGTCAAATTATCCACCTTATAATTGTTTCTCTTAAATCTGGGTCATTACATAAACACGTCCTGTCAACAACACTGTTAGATCTGTAATCTTCCTTTTTTCCACACGGTTTCCTGTAAAAGCAGACGCAGCCGGCCAGGCTCGTCCTCCTCGGGGGTTGTCCACTGCCTCTTCAAGTACTGAACGTCAATGGTGCCGGAGGCCCTGGCCAGCACCAGGGCCAAGAAGCTGCTGCTGGCCTTCTCTGGCTCCCCCATGACGGCCATGGCCACCAGCCTGCGGGCGAGAAGGGGCATAAACAGAGAAGTCGGTGCACGTGTGTGAGACTCCCTGTTACTTCCGAGTCTCCCACAAACCCATCTTGCAAGGGAAGGGTGAAATGAGAGAGAAATAAAAAAGGACAGCAGTCAAAACGAAAAGTGAGACCAGAAATAAAAATGTGAAAATCTACAGAGAACGTATTTCTGCATCTTAGACCTCTATGGGGCCGATCACTTTACGAAGGTGACCGATGAGCATGGGTTACCCCAGGCAGGCCGGGAACTCTGCCCCAGCCTCATGCGGGTGGGAGGATGCTCTCAATGTGCCTCCTCTCTGCTCGGCTCAAGAGTGACCTCGGCAAGTCTCCCCAACCCCAGAGCCTCTGGCAGCTGTGCCCCTGATGTGGGGCCCCAGCATGAGGTTTCCTGGTGCCTCGTCCTGGGTCTCCTCACTGCCTCCCCAGAGGAGACGGCCAACAGCTCAGTGTCAATGCTCAGAAATCTGCATCTACAGCTGAGACCACCCGCTGACCGCTGGACACCTCCTTCATCCATCCATCAAGTGCCCACGCAAGAGACCTAGGGCTGGGCCGACACGTCTGTCTCCTCCCACAGGACATCCCCAACGTGAGATCATCCCCACTACCCATCCTGAATCTTATTCCCTCCCCACAGCTGACAGACTGGAAACACACCAGTGTTTGTGCTGCCCCCACTTAAATCCCATCCTGCTGCCCGCAGGAAAGCATCCAGTCTTCCAGACGGCCTCCGCAGCCTGCGCTGGCCCAGAACCTCTACAAATCCAGCTCTCCCCCCCCTCCCTCCTTCCCCGCTCAGGCACCTGCAGCTCGGGGACTGCCTTCCTCTCCCAGTGCCTCCCAGAGACTCCTCCTGTCCAGCTTTGTCCAGTGCACTCCACCTATCAGTGCCATCACCTGGAGAAATCTCCCAGGACCCCCTGACTGCAGCACATCTGGGTCAGCCCCCCCACCCCAGGACTCCCACAGCATCCTAGTAATGTCTCAGTCACAGCCTGAATCACCACAGTGGCAGAGACCGGGTTTAACCTAGCGCCTTCCTCAACGTGGCCCCTCCCCCTTGTCTTACTCACTAGTGATCAGTAGCCAAGGTCTGGCACTACACAGTGCTGCACCATTTCACGACTGGAAGCAGGACGCACGGAGCTCTCACCAGCAGGCAGCAGAGGGCCACAAGGAGTCCCCCTTGTGTGGCCCAACAGCTCTATCTACTAACATGAAGTAAAGGCTGTCTCTGTAATCCAAATACCCAAGACACCCAGACTCCTGTGGTACAGCCCACAGAGCACACTGATAGGAGCCTCTGCTGTCTTCATAGCATTCCCTAGCACATGGGTGGCCAAGGCGAAGCCGGAGCTATGCTGGGGGAACCCACCTGAGCTCTCAGAGAAATGCACTTGGGGCTTGACAATGTCTCTCTGAAGTGTTCACTGAACACTCACCACGGGCTCTTGCTAGAGAAAAGCTACAGCATTACGAGAAGCAAGGGCAGGCGTAGGAACTAATTCCTCGCAAGACCACAACAGGGGCAGACCATGACAAGTCATTAGAACTTTCACTAACTATTTAACATTTCAGTATTGCTGTTTGATCAGTCATGTAAAATATAGGTAGAGTTTAACTGCCACAGACCTGGAAACATCAAGAATGGATGACACTCTGACCTCAGAATCAGCCCTTAAGGCATTCAGATGTGGCTAAAAAGCCCATGAGAGCAATGCAGGCATGGAAAGCCAAGAGACTGTGGCAAAAAATATCCTACATGAAAGATCTCGGTGAGTGAGACCCCAGTGGAAAGAAGGGGCCATCAAAGGGAGGAGAGAACTTCCAGTTTCCTTATGGTCTTGTCTAAATACTGACGGAGTTTGTGGACTCAAGAGGCTTCCATAGTTTTCTTGGCAGCTCATGTCAAGAGCCTCGGGTGATCACTGACATTATAAATAATAGTGTCAACTGTTAAATCAACAACAGGAGTCACTGTGAACTTACTCTCCATGTAGGAACTCTGTCCTTAATGAGTTGCACTATGAGAATTAACTGTAAAACTAGTCTTCAAACAGTACTTTATACTTTGTGTGGGTGCAAACTGTTGAAATCTTTACTTAGTATAGAGTTGGCCTTCTGTATATAAAGATAATTAAAAATGAATCTTTTTTTTTTTTTTTTTGGACAGGCAGAGTGGACAGTGAGAGAGAGAGACAGAGAGAAAGGTCTTCCTTTGCCGTTGGTTCACCCTCCAATGGCTGCCGCGGCCGGCGCACCACGCTCATCCGATGGCAGGAGCCAGGTGCTAGGTGCTTTTTCCTGGTCTCCCATGGGGTGCAGGGCCCAAGCACTTGGGCCATCCTCCACTGCACTCCTGGGCCACAGCAGAGAGCTGGCCTGGAAGAGGGGCAACCGGGACAGAATCCGGCGCCCCGACCGGGACTAGAACCCAGTGTGCCGGCGCAGCAAGGCGGAGGATTAGCCTGTTGAGCCACGGCGCCGGCCAAAAATGAATCTTAATGAAGAATGGGATGGGAGAGGGAGTAAGAGGTGGAATGGGAGTAGGTGAGGGAGGGTGGGTATGGGGGGTAAAGCCACTATATTCCCAAAGTTGAATCTATGAAAATTGTACTCACTAAATAAAAGCTTTAAAAAAAAAATGGATGATAATCCTAAAAGATGTCCCTGGAATAAGTACTGGAGGAGTGGGGTGAGGAATAGAATGTAGTTCATTGATAAACTATTTCTATAAATGTTTTTTACTTTTATTTTTATTTTTTTATAATGCTTTTATTTAAAGAATATAAATTTCCAAAATACAGCTTATAGATTACAATGGCTTCCCCCCCCCCAACTTCCCTCCCACCCGCAACCCTCCCCTTTCCCACTCCCTCTCCCTTTGCATTCACATCAAGGTTCATTTTCAATTCTCTTTATATACAGAAGATCAGTTTAGTATATATTAAGTAAAGATTTCAACAGTTTGCCCTCACATAGCAACACAAAGTGAAAAATACTGCTGGAGTACTAGTTATAGTATTAATTCACAATGTATAGTACATTAAGGACAGAGATTCTACATGATATATATTTTTTAAATTGATTAATTTTCTAGGCAATTTCCAATTTAACACCAAGATTTTTTTCAGTTTTAATTATATTTATATACAGAAGATTGATTCAGTATATACTAAGTAAAGATTTCATCAGTTTGCACCCACACAGAAACGCAAAGTGTAAAAATACTGTTTCAGTACTAGTTATAGCATTACTTCACATTGGACAACACATTAAGGACAGATCCCACATGAGACGTAAGTACACAGTGACTCCTGAAGTTGATTTAACAATTTGACACTCTTGTTTATGGCGTCAGGAATCTCCCTAGGGTCTAGTCATGAGTTGCCGAGGCTATGGAAGCCTTTAGGGTTTGCTGACTTCAATCTTATTCCAACAGGGTCACAGTCAAAGTGGAGGTTCTCTCCTCCCTTCAGAGAAAGGTACCTCCTTCTTTGATGGCCCCATTCGTTCCACTGGGATCTCACTCGCAGAGATCTTCCATTTAGGTCTTCTTTTTTTTGCCACAGTGTCTTGGCTTTCCATGCCTAAAATATTCTCATGGGCTCTTGAGCCAGATCTGAATGCCTTAAGGGCTGATTCTGAGGCCAGAGTGCTATTTAGGACATCTGCCATTCTATGAGTCTGCTGTGTATCTCGCTTCCCATGTTGGATCATTCTCTCGCTTTTTGATTCTATCAGTTAGTATTAGCAGACACTCGTGTTATTTGTGTGTTCCCTTTGACTCTTAGACCTATCAGTGTGGTCAATTGTGAACTGAAGATGATCACTTGGACTAGTGAGATGGCCTTGGTACATGCCACCTTGATGGGATTGTATTGGAATCCCCTGGCACAATTCTAACTCCATCATTTGGGGCAGTTCCGATTGAGCATGTCCCAAATTGTACATCTCCTCCCTCTCTTATTCCCACTCTTATATTTCACAGGGATCACTTTTCAGTTAAAATTTGAACACCTAAGAATAATTGTTTGTTAATTACAGAGTTCAACCAATATTACTAGAATAAAAAAAACTAAAATGGATAAAGTATTACATTGTACAACAACAGTCAGCACAAGAGCTGATCAAGTTACTGTTTCTCATAGTGTCCATTTCACTTCAACAGGTTTCCCCTTTGGTGCTCAATTAGTTGTCACTGATCGGGGAGAACATATGATATTTGTCCCTTTGGGACTGGCTTAATTCACTCAGAATGATGTTTTCCACATTCCTCCATCTTGTTGCAAATGACCGGATTTCATTGTTTTTGACTGCTATATAGTATTCTATAGAGTACATGTCCCATAATTTCTTTATCCAAATGTATGCTTTGAATTCCCTGTGATCTTTTGCTGTGAGGTTCCCTTCGTTTACCTACTTTCATGTTGATGGCCGTGTTTCTGTGTTTCTGTGTGTAACACATCTTTAAGCATCTTTTGCAGGGCTGGACGAGTGGCAACAAATTCTTTCAATTTCTTTTTGCAGTGAAAGGTCTTTATTTCACCTTCATTCATAAATGAGAGCTTTGCAGGATATAATATTCTGGGCTGGCAGTTTTTCTCTCTTAGTACCTGGGCTATGTCTCGCCATTCCCTTCTAGCTTGTAGGGTTTCTGATGAGAAGTCTGCCGTGAGTCTAATTGGAGATCCTCTGAGAGTAATCTGACGTTTCTCTCTTGCACATTTTAGGATCTTTTCTTTCTGTTTCACTGTGGTGAGTTTAATTACAATGTGTCGTGATGAGGATCTCTTTTGGTCATGTTTATTGGGGGTTCTATGAGCTTCCTGTACTAGGATGTCTCTCTCCTTCTCCAAAACTGGGAAATTTTCTGCTATTATCTCACTAAAAAGGCATTCTAATCCTTTCTCCCTCTCCATGCCTTCAGGAACTCCTAGAACTCGAATGTTGGGTTTTTTAATAGTATCCTGTAGATTCCCAACAATATTTTTTAGATTTCTAATTTCCTCTTCTTTTCTTTGGTTTGACTGTATAGTTTCCTGTGCTCTGTATTCTAAGTCCGATATTCTCTCTTCTGCCTCACCCATTCTGTTTGTAAGGCTCTCTAATGTGTTTTCCATTTGGTCTATTGAATTCTTCACTTCATTATGATTTCTCGTCACTATCACAGTTTCATGTTCTACTAGTTGTTTCATTTCTGCTTGATTTCTCCTTAATATTTCATTTTCACGAGAGAGATTTTCTACCTTGTCCATTAAGGATTTCTGTAGTTCAAGAATTTGTTTTTGAGTACTTCTTAGTGTTCTTATCAATTTTTTGAGATCTGCTTCTTGCATCTCTTCTATCTCATCATCTTCGTAATCTTGAATTGGGGTGTCTTTTTCATTTGGGGATGCCATAGTGTCTTCCTTGTTCTTATTACCTCGGTTTTTGCGTTTGTTGTTTGGCATATTGGTTTCTTCACTGTGGTGTTTTTTTCTTGGTATACTATGACTCTAGATTAAGTGGACTGTCTGCTTTTGATGGAGCCTTAGAGGCTTGAGATGGGTGTGGCCTGAGAGCTCTGTTTGGTTCCTCAGGGTTGAGGGTGGGTCAAAGGAGACACTCCCAGGTTAGGCGTGGTAAATCTCTCTCTGTTACTTTTTTTTTTTGGTTCAAAAGGGAGGTAATTCCACACAGCTGAATGGAATTGGGGATGGTTAGCAGGCGAATGATATACTCACAGGAGCCAGAGATCGGAAGCTCTTTCCCAAGGACCAGAGAAGGAATCTTTGCGGCCCTTAGTGTGGGCTGAGATTCTCCTGTAGTCTCCCACTGGGCTGCCAAGGCTACTGAACTGTAGCGTCTCTGGAGAGTACTCACGTGGTGAATTCCGTGAGTTCTCTCCCCCACAGTCTCTTTTTTCACAGTCTCAGTTCATTAGCACCACACATTCATTAGGTTCTAATCTCCTGTTATTTCACCCTCACGCCCAGAGTCAGGTTTTTCTGCTAGGCTCAGGGCCGGTGCAGACCTGAGGTCGCCCTGCTTATGACGTATGTCCAAAATGGCGCCTGCTCTTTGTCTTGCTGGCCTTTGAGAGGTGGGCGGAGAGAGAGAAACCCGTGTCCGTATCGGTTACTTTTTTCTTTCTCTCTCTCTTCTAGTTAGCCTGGTGAACTTTTCCCCACAGTGTTTCAAGCCTTGTTCTCTCTAGTCTCCTCTTTCCGCTTCCCTGCTGGTGTCTCGGGCTATTGAGGATCGGCTCACCTGGCGTTCCAGCGCTGGTGCGTTGAGTCTGCCGCTGGTGTCCCGAACTGCGGGCTCCCACGCTCTCTTCAAAGGTCCACTGTGAATCACTAGTTCTGGAAGAGTTTCCTCTGCTGTTTCTTCCCCTACTCTTCCTTGAACCTGCAGTATCTCCACTTTTATTAAACTGTCTCTCCCCGGACTATCGGTGTGCTCCCTTCCTATTCCGCCATCTTGCCCTCACCTATAAATGTTTTTTTAAACACTATCATTGGGGAATTAGAGCTATCATTGGGGAATTTTTTGAAATGTCTTCAAGATTTGTGAGTTGGACAGAATCAGGCAAACAGGACAAAATATAAAAACCAAAGCCTAGGTTTAACATTCATTTGCCAAACCGATTACAGCAGCTCCTGTGCGGGCCCCAAGGAGCCCTGGAGAGGAGCTGTCTGCTTTCAATGAGTGACTGCAGAACAGGAAGGTGGTTATCATCAGGAATTTCAGCCTAAAAAACTCTAAAAGTGGTAAATCCTTCCTCTATTTAATCTAAACTCCTGTCAAACTCTATTGCACTCCTCTTGGTCTAATTTTCTTTATAGCTAGAGAAAAACAATTCAGAACTTTCTATGTAACATTATTAAAAAAAAAAAAAAAGATTGATTTGGTTGCTTGAATGACAGAGTTACAGCGATACAGAGAGAGGGAGAGAGAGCGAGCTCCCCCAAATGGCACGATGGCCAAGGCAACAGGAGCTAGGAATTCCACCCAGGTCTCCCATGTGGATGCAGGGCCCAAGCACTTGGGCCATCTTCTGCTGCTTTTCCAGGCCATGGCAGAGAGCTGGATCGGAAGTGGAGCAGCTGGGACTGGAACTGGTGCTCATATAGGATGTTGGCATTTCAGGGGAGGGCTTAAACCTGCTGTGCACAAGGCTGGCCACTCTACCACAACACTGGCCCCTACTTTAACTGAAACACAGCTGCAAACAAGCTGCTCAACTGCCACCTCCCTCCCGCAAACTCCCGAGAAGCAGACACAAGGACGGGTGGTCCCTCGTGTGTCCAGCACTGGCACAGGACAGGGGCAGAGAGGGCCCTCGCCAGGGCAAGAGAGTCATCAGGTTCTTAGAGACTGCAACCACGGTCTCCAGCACACGTGGTGTGATACAAGACGAGGTCCACAGAGGAGGGCTCCTTATCCAGCTAACGTGCGCAAACACATTCTGAACAGTGCATCTGGACCCGATCAAACAGGACCCGTCATTGTTCTGCTCACCTCCCACAACTCTCATCCCACTCAGCCAGTGCCCCTGTCCCACGGGCAACTGCGGCCTCCCCACACCAGCACAGTCCATCGTGGGACTGGTTTGCCTGCTCTCCTGCCCAGGTAGGCCCCTGGTATCCATCTCCTATGTCTTTGCCCAAATGTCCCCTCTCAACAGGACCACCTTCCCCAACAGCCTACTGCCCCCACTCCTGGCCCCTTACTATTTTAATTCTCAACATCGCATACATTCTAACACATCGTATGCCTTCCTTGTCTTATGTATTACCTATCTTGGCTAACCAGGAAGTGGGAGCAGTCCTGACTGGCTCCGTGTTATGCCCAGGGTCTAGAGCAGTACTAGGTACACAGCTGGAGCTCAATAAATTCGGTATTTGTTTACTAAACAATGGACAGGCTTTCTGGAAAATAAACTACAGCTGCACCATGTGTTCACATGTATCCACAGGATGAACTTTTTTGGTGTATTTTTTCTAACAATTAGAATGTCAGTATGCCCAGAATTTGAATTAAATAAATGCAACTCTCAGGTTTTTTTTCACACCTTATCAGTATATTCCTAACATTTGATCAAACTATTATCTGGTTTTCTAACTTCCTCTTACCTTTACAAACGGGATTTGGGGTTATATTTGGGAGTTCCTTTTCTTCCCCAGGAGAAGAATTTTTAAGAAATGTAAAGTCTCAGACTAACTCATACCAGAGAGAACCCTTCATAACGAAAGCTTATATAAATATTTCTACTTTGAAATAAGACAACAAAGATAAAGAATCATTAATTCACATTTAATGTCTTAAATTCACATTAGTGAATTTCACATGAATTGATGGAAAGGCCACGGCAGGGACGCTGAGATGATCTGACTCTGAAATGGCTCAACAGTGTGAAATTATGAGAATTACTTACTCTCACGTACTATTCTGTTTTTGAGACCAGAAGGAATGCTCTGTATATCACTCAGACATGCTGAATTTATAAAACTGGCACATGAATATAACCAAGAAGCTTACAAAAACTCTCCTTTCACTTATAGAATCCTGACAATGGGGAAACAGTACATTACGAATCTTTAATTCATTAGACTATTTTGGGCTAAACATAAAATACCACATTTAAAGTGGTTTTCAAAATATTACCCAGCAGTGGGCATTCAGTGCAGTGGTTCAGCCATCACCTGGGACGTCCGTGTCCCCTACTGGAGTGCCTGGGTTCAAGTTCCGACTCTGCTTCTGACTCCACCTTCCTGCTCATCTGCACCCTGGGAGGCTGCAGGTGACGGCTCAAATACTTGGTCACTGCTGCCCATGTGAGACCTGCAATGACCCTTTCCTGACCTCAGCATGGCCCAGCCCCAACTGTTGGAGGCATGTGAGGAGGGAACCAATGGACAGGAGCTCTCTGTGTCTGTCTCTCTCCACCTTTCACATAAAATGAAAACCTTAAAAGCAATTTAAAACATTATGTAAATGTACAACACCAAGAGTACACTCTAATGCAAATTGGATTCTGGGTGATGATGTCTCGAAATAAATCCATCAATTATATTTTCACAATGCACATTTTTCCATTAACCTTCCTGTGAAAAACTTATACATGGTTTTTAAATATTTTCTGCAACCAAATAAACTGACCTTTTCACTCCATTTTCCTTGAACTTTCTCAAGTACCTTTGTATTAATTAAATTTAAATAGCCACATTTTAAAATGCAGTGGCTTTATGCATAAATTAAATAAGTACTCCATAAATATGTACACATATTATGTGTCAGTTAAGTTTTTTAAAGTCGAAGTATAACTATAATAAAATAAAAAGAAAATCCTCAGCGCCACCCCTGCCTAAGATTCAGCTGTGGTGCTGCGGTGCGCCACCCCTGCCTAACACCCAGCTGTGGTGATGCGGTGCGCCACCCCTGCCTAACACCCAGCTGTGGTGATGCGGTGCGCCACCCCTGCCTAACACCCAGCTGTGGTGATGCGGTGCGCCACCGCTGCCTAAGACCCAGCTGTGGTGATGCGGTGCGCCACCCCTGCCTAAGACTCAGCTGTGGTGATGCGGTGTGCCACCCCTGCCTAAGACTCAGCTGTGGTGATGCGGTGTGCCACCCCTGCCTAAGACCCAGCTGTGGTGATGCGGTGCGCCACCCCTGCCTAAGACCCAGCTGTGGTGATGCGGTGCGCCACCCCTGCCTAACACCCAGCTGTGGTGATGCGGTGTGCCACCCCTGCCTAAGACCCAGCTGTGGTGATGCGGTGCGCCACCCCTGCCTAACACCCAGCTGTGGTGATGCGGTGCGCCACCCCTGCCTAACACCCAGCTGTGGTGATGCGGTGCGCCACCCCTGCCTAAGACCCAGCTGTGGTGATGCGGTGTGCCCTGAGCTCCCTGCTTACCTGTCTGGGGAGATGGACTGCCTGGCCACAGGGCCCAGGTCACTCTCCAGGAGGTCCCAGATATAAACGCTGGATGCCTCATCCTGGACCAGGAACACAGCAGGCCTGCTTGGGGACCACTGCAGGCCAGTGACAGCATGTCCGTCGGTGCTGTTGTCCCACTGTGCAAGGGGGTGCTCGGAGGTCAGCTGGTGAAGCCTGATGCTTCCATCTGAGCAACCAGCCTGGGGGGACAAATTCCAAGATGAAACACAAACAAATTTAAAAACCTACATTCCAAATAAATAACATAACCACAAAGGGGGAGGAACAAGAGCTCAGCCAACTGATTTCTGAACACAGTATGTCCACAGCGTACTTTCTGACTCCAAGCACAGAAAGAATCCTCAATACTGAACCCACTTGGGTTTCTTGTCACAGAGGCATGGAGGCTCTGCATATTCTACGATGAGCAAATAAACAGGTACATTATCAATAATGCATCAGTGTCAGAGGCAGCCTATGAGTTAACATGGAGTGAGAGATGGGGGTAGATTTCTGCTTGTGACCTGTAGCTTGGGTAAAAGCAGGTATGGATGGATGTCCTGCCTCACTGTTTGGACCTCAGCAGACTGACCACTTCTTACTGCACAGGTCTGTGTTTCTGGACACTTTTCTCCCATGATGCCAGAACTCCCTAGAGAAATGGCCAGTTCTAGAGCCTGCACCAGGAAGCAATGAAGGGCTCACAGAATTACGTCAAAAGAACATAGGTGTCTGCTTAAAGGTACCTATGGGGCCAGCGCTGTGGCGTGGTGGGTAAAGCCATTGCCGGCAGTGCCAGCGTCCCATGTGGGTGCTGGTTCGAGTCCTGGCTGCTCCACTCCCAATCCAGCTCTCTTCTGTGGCCTGGGAAAGCAGTACAAGATGGTCCAAGTCCTTTGGCCTCTGCACCCACATGGGAGACCAAAAAGAAGCTCCTGGCTCCTGGCTTCAGATCAGTGCAGCTTCAGCTGTGGCAAACAACTGGGAAGTGAACCAGTGGATGGAAGACCCCCCTCTCTCTCTCTCTGCCTCTCCTTCTCTCTCTGTGTAACTCTTTGAAGTAAGTAAATAAATATTTAAAAAAAAGAAAAAGAAAAAAAGATACCTACTGGCCTAACCGGGACAATTTGAGTAGCAAAATAAACACTGACAGCAAATGAGTACAGCCCACTGTGTGAAACAGAAAGCCACAGGTCCAAATTCCCATGATAAATGAATACACACATACATCCACAGGGAGAGGGGAAGTTCTTCCTAGTAGCAGAAACCAGGAAATGGAGAACGATCGACAGGGACTAGAGATCAGCATGTGCCAATCATCTCAATAACAGAGTCAGGCAAGCAGCAGCAATGGATGATTCAATGAGCAGGTGAACATGAGTCTCAGGTATTAACAGTGTCCACCTGTGTACACATTTAAGACACATGTTCACCAGGAAGGGACGGCAGGAGAGCCACAGAGGAGGAAGCCACCACCCGTGGTCAGAATGAGCACCATCAGTGACTGGGTCGGTATCATCAGTCCCTCCCAGCACACGTCACTTCTGAGCCACTCCAGCAGAAGGGTAAAGCCTGCAGGTGATCATGATGGCAACATCAGGCAAGCTCAAACTGGGGAACATTCTACAAAACAACTGGCCAATGCCCTCCAAAACGTCAAGGTCATGAAATACTGAGAACTCAGATCAAAAAAGACGGAGGTGACACAGTAGCTGGGATGTATGACCCAGGATGTTATCTTGCTTATACAGGACACTATGAGAACCCAGTGAGATCTGTACATTAGATAACGGGAACTTTTCAGTGCCAACTTCCTGGTGATTATGATCATGCTAGCAACATGAGAGAGTGCTCTTGGTTTTAGAATAAGAACACCTCATTTAACTATGCTGGAGTGGAAAATCATACAACTTTCTCCTCTCAGTTAAAACATATGAACACGGCTGGCACCGCGACTCACTAGGCTAATCCTCCACCTAGCGGCGCCAGCACACCGGGTTCTAGTCCCGGTCGGGGCGCCGGATTCTGTCCTGGCTGCTCCTCTTCCAGGCCAGCTCTCTGCTGTGGCCCGGGAGTGCAGTGGAGGATGGCCCAAGTGCTTGGGTCCTGCACCCCATGGGAGACCAGGAGAAGCACCTGGCTCCTGGCTTCGGATCAGCGTGGTGCACCAGCCACAGCGCGCCGGCTGCAGAGGCCATTGCAGGGTGAACCAACAGCAAAAAGGAAGACCTTTCTGTCTCTCACTGTCCACTCTGCCTGTCAAAAAATTTAAAAATAAATAAAAAACATATGAACACATACACAAAGAAAAAGGGTAAGACCAGTGTGAAGGGTATGCAGCAATCCTCAACTATTCCTGTGCTTTTTAATAAAACCCTGAATTAGGTAAAAAAAAATTTTTTTAAAAAAAAGATCCACTTGACAACCACGTGTAATGATTTGTACTGACTGTACAGTTAACATTCTTAGAAAATCATCTGGTGCCATGGCTCAATAGGCTAATCCTCCTGCGGCGCAGGCACACCGGGTTCTAATCCTGGTTGGGGCGCCGGATTCTGTCCCAGCTGCCCCTCTTCCAAGCCAGCTCTCTGCTGTGGCCCGGGAGTGCGGTGGAGGATGGCCCAAGTGCTTGGGCCCTGCACCGGCACGGGAGACCAGAAGCACCTGGCTCCTGGCTTCAAATCAACGCGGTGCATGGGCCGCAGGAGCCATTGGGAGGTGAACCAACGGAAGGAAGACCTTTCTGTCTGTCTCTCTCTCTCACTGTCTAACTCTGCCTGTCAAAAAAATAAAAATAAACAAATAAAAAGATTCTTAGAAAGCCAAGGATAAGGTGTGCAACATCAGACACAAGCAAACCTCCCAGGACCAAAGATGCAGGTCAGTGCCTCACGCAGCAGTGAAGCGGGAAGGGGACCTTCCAGAGGCTGCCCCATCCCACTGCAACCAGAGCCTGTGGAGCCGGAGCTGCTCTGGACTCAGGACCAGCCCTAGGCCCAAGGCCAGGACACACACAAGTATTTCTGGGGAACATCACTGCTCTTTTATGCACCTTCATAAAACAAACAATTTACTGTAGATTTACACCTACAGCACACCTCGACTCTGGCCAAATGCCCAAGAGCCAGCCACATGTGGCCACTGCACTGCACAGCCAAGTATAACCTTGGGAAAAATAAAGATGAACAACGTACAATCTCTGCCTTCAACAATCTTAGCGTTGGCAGACATATAAACATAATTTATAATGTGCTGTAAGTGCTGTAACTGTAGTACTAATCAAGAAAATCTTTCCCCTCAATCTCAAGCACAGAGAAGCCTGTAAGGACTAGGGAGAGAAAGGGATAGCTGAGCTAATCATGCCGTGACCCTGCTACAATGCTTAATAGGTAACTGCCAGATTTAATCAGCTCAAGTTCTAAAATGTCTGTGCCTCCTCCCCACCTAACCCACATCCTGAGTGACCTACAAAGTCAATTAGAGTTGGGATGAGCTGTGCTGTCACAGAGGGGAGGGGATTAAGGACTCCACACTCTACCACACGTTCCCTGCGGTATACCCGTGCAGCGTGTGGACTGCTGTCCCACTTAAGGCTGCCTCTAGACTTTCTCTGGGAGTTACAGACATGGAACGTTGACTGTGATTATGTCTAGTTAAATAATAGAAGTACATAAGGCAAAAATTCCTGCACTAAGAAGTTCTTGACAAATTTTTGGTTGTATCAAGATTTGATACTCTGCTAAAATCTAAATAGTCTTCAACTGAATAAAGTACTTCTTCAGACGTAAATTTCTAGGTGGGTTCTAGTTTTAAAACTTTCTAGTATTAATGTTATGTTTCTCCTTTTTAGACCACCAAGGCCTAATAAATAAGTTTGTGGCCTAGTACACGATCAACTTTTCAAATTTTCCAAAGGACCTGTTAGGCTGCCCAAGTAGGCAAATAACACTGTTAAAAAGAATTGCTGTTGTAAAAAATAGACTTTCTTACCAGGAATATTGGTTCTCCAAATGGTGAAAAATCAATCACATTAACTTTTACTGGTCTAATTCCACACTGCTGAGACTTGAACAACCTGGGAGATACTTTCAAATCTTGCCTTGTGCCATGGCTTATAAGACCCTAGTAATAAGGTGAAGATTAAAGAAAAATATTAAGTATAGGGTTGGATAAAGCTTTCATTATTAAAATAATCATAATAAAAGCAAGTACTAAGTTAATGGTAAATAAAGACATATCAGGTGACTGGCAAAGAAGGAGTAACAGAATGAAATTCACAGTACTACTCACCAGGTCTGTGCCAACAACAAAGTGATTTGGATCAGAAGGCAGAAATTTAATATTCAGTGTTTGTGTGTTTCCCCAAAGTTCACTGCTTCTAGAGCAAAGACTGAAAACACAAAAGCAAGACGAACAGTGAATTCTTGTAAAACCTTAGGGACAGCAATGACACTGAACACGTACTCAGCACTACCACACAAACTCAAATGTGCAACCAGCCACGTCATTGTCTTCTGGGGTTTTAGCCCCTGTTTGTTATTTACTGCATCCTTGGTAAACTCTTCAGCTGTCATCCTATCACCAGTTCTTTGTTCAGCTATGTCTAATTCACTACATTTAAGATGTCAGGATAATAGTTTCACTTTTAGGAACGTCTTCAGACCACACAGTTGTGGGCTAGCCCTGTTTGCTGCACTATGGGGACTGTTTCCTCATGCGTGTAGGTTTTATGGTTTTTGTTTATGAACTCATTTTCAGCAGACTGCTTATGGGACTCCTGGGAACTCCAGCTTGTACAAGTGTCCCTACCCACCAGTTTTCTCTGTGCTTTAACTCTGAGCCCACTGAGACCCATGGTCTAGAATTTGGATGTCAACATCTCAGTTTATACCCACATACTGCTTGGGATTTCAAGTTGCTCCAAGTTCCCCTGCCCTCTCTCAGCTGAGGATAATGTTTTCTGAATTTCTCTCACACTGAGCGGGCAGTGAGTTCCAGGGTCCTGTTCAAGGGTCTGCTCCAGATCCTGCCTACACATCACCTGGTCCTGCATGGGGCTTGAGCCCTAGGCACACAGTAGAGGCCAAAGAGCCTGGGCCAAATAACTCAGCTTCCAGGTCACTGCACATCAGCTTAAAAGTTTATTACTGGGACTGGCGCTGTAGCGTAGTGGGTAAAGCTGCCGCCTGCAGTGCTGGCATCCCATATAGGCACGAGTTCAAGTCCCAGCTGCTCCACTTCCAATCCAGCTCTTTGCTATGGCTTGGGAGAGCAAAACAAGATGGCCCAAGTTCTTGGGCCCCTGCACCCATGTAGGAAGATCCGGAGGAAGCTCTAGGCGCCTGGCTTTGGACCTGTGCAGCTCTGGCTGTTGTGGCCAATTGGGGAGTGAACCAGTGGATGGAAAAAACCTATCTCTCTCTCTCTCTCTCTGTAACTCTTGACTTTCAAATAAATAAATAAATCTAGCTTTTTTTTTTTTTTTTTTTGGGGGGGCCAGGCATAGTTAGACAGTGAGAGAGACAGAGAGAGAGAGTTATAGACAGTGAGAGAGAGACAGAGAGAAAGGTCTTCCTTCCATTGGTTTATTGCCCCAAGGCCGCCACGGCCAACACTGCGCCGATCGGAAGCCAGGAGCTGGGTACTTCCTCTAGGTCTCCCACGTGGGTGCAGGGACCCAAGTACTTGGGCCATCCTCTGCTGCCCTTCTGAGTCATAGCAGAGAGCTAGACTGGAAGAGGAGCAACCAGGACAGAATCCGGCACCCCAATCGGGACTAGAATCCGGGGTGCCAGTGCCACAGGCGAAGGATTAGCCAAGTGAGCCACGGCGCCGGCCAATAAACATATCTTTAAAAAAAAAAGTTTAGAGGCTGGCGCTGTGGTGCAACAGGTTAAAGCCCTGGCCTAAAGCGCCAGCATCCCAAATGGGTGCTGGTTCTAGTCTTGGCTGCTCCTCTTCTGATCCAGCTCTCTGCTATGGCCTGGGAAAGCAGTAGAAGATGGCCCAAGGGATGCACCATGTGGGAGACCCGGAGGAAGCTCCTGGCTTCAGACTGGCTCAGCTCCAGCCGTTGTGGTCATCTGGGGAGTGAACCAGCAGATGGAAGACCTCTCTCTCTGTCTCTACCTCTCTCTGTAACTCTTTCAAATAAATAAAATAAATCTTTTTTTTAAAAAAAAGTTTATTACACAACTTCAGTTCTCTCCTTGTTTCTGACATTTAAATAGATTTAGACTTTTGTAGAAGCTGCATCTGGCTTTATTTTTCTCTTTAGGCATACATGCACCTGTAACGGGAGAGGGCCCGCAGCACTCCGTCTGCCATGCTGCCTCAGGAATCGGCACAAAGCCTCGCACACCATCTCCCTGAGTCCAGCCTCCTTCCCTCTGCTGCCAACTCATACTGCTCCAAGTCTATCATTCTGAAGCTCAAGTTAGACATGTCCCTTCTTTGCTCAAAATCGTGCAGTACTCCCATCACCTGCACGACAACTTCTCAACTCCTCAGCACAGCAAACAGCCGCACAGGGTCTTGGCCACTGACTCATCCCCATCTCTCTCAACGACAGACTCGCTGCCATTTCCAAATGCACCATGCACCTCCGTGCCTCTGGGCCAGAACACACTCCTAAGTCTACCTGCCATGCACCTTCCAGAACACACTCCTAAGTCTGCCTGCCATGCACCTTCCAGAACACACTCCTAAGTCTACCTACCATGCACCTTTTAAAGGCATGGCTCACTGATCACCTCTCCAAAAAGTCACCATTTCAGGCCGCGCCGCGGCTCACTAGGCTAATCCTCTGCCTTGCGGCGCCGGCGTACTGGCTGTGGTGGCCATTGGAGGGTGAACCAATGGTAAAGGAAGACTTTTCTCTCTGTCTCTCTCACTGTCCACCCTGCCTGTCAAAAAAAAAAAAAAGTCACCATTTCACGCCATCCCCTAAACTATTCCCTCTTTTGAGCTCCCAAAGGCCCTGTGGCTGCCCCAACAAGTACTCCATGCTGTGTGTTACAACCACAACGGATGAGCAGATGTGCCACTGAACACCCATTTTTCAGTGGAGAGTTTGTTGGCCCAGAGGTGGGGGTGCTGCAGGCAGACAGGTACATGAGCTACTTCATCCACGTGACACATCCTCCCAAGGACGCCCACCTCCAATGACTGACGGGAAGGCAGGTCTGAGGGCCTGGCAATATCGATTCTGAAAAGCCATTCCGGCTCCCAAGTCCCCAGGGTGGAGACTGTCCTGGGAGAATTCCTGGACCAGTCTGCCTCCTGCCCTCCCTTTTCCAGGTGCTGATTCCAGGAATTCCCTAGGAAACGTCCGCACACTGAGCTCCATCCCACAGTCTCCTCCCTCTGGAAGCAGGACCTCTACTGAATAGTTGCTGTGCCCACCTGTCTGCCTCCTTAGCGGGGCTCCAGGGGAAGATGCTACTCTTGGAGCCACAAAGCCCAACAAGCCGAATACTGCAGCACGGCTGTATCAAGTCTGATTACCACGCGTGACTCTCGGGAGGTTTTATGGAGAAAACATGATGACACCAGGTACATTAGACACTTCCCTTCAAAGAGTATCTAATTAGGTCTAGGAGAAATCTCTCATCAAAAAAATAAATGGAACACATGCTAGGAAGTGAGAAAGACTATTGAGGAAGACAAAAAGTCTTAAAAGAAATTCATCAAGGGAACCACACAGAGCTGCTTAGAAATCACGTGTGCCTGACTCTTCAAAAAGTTCACAGAAAAATAGAAGCAAAAGATTTGACGCAAAATATTTTTCACAGTACACATTTTCCATGACTTCTCACACATTAGATGGCTTTTTAAAATGCATTGATTACTTTCAGAGTTATGTTTTAAATCAGCTTTAATGTCCACGAATTCATTAACGTAACCCAGAGGTATTTCGTGTGGTGGAGGAACCAGGCTCAAAAATTTTTTCAAAAATTTTAGCCTGAGTGCAATAAATGACAGGAAAAGATATCTTTAGGAAATAAATTAATAAGGAATATGCTAATATCACAAGTGATATTTGTGTATTTATTAAGAACATAGATGTCATTTTAAGTGATATGAGTAAAAGTAAAAATCTAGATTTTTTAAGTTTTTATTTAACTAATTTGAAATTAGTGAAAGACAAAGACAAAGACAGAGACAGACAGAAGGCTCCCATGCACTGGTTCACTCCCCCAATAGTCCAAATCTAAATTTCTGTGGAAAAACAAGAACAAAAACAAAAAATTTTCTATTTAGATTTCTAGTTCCTGAAGCCTGACCCAAGCATTACAAGTGGATTAAAAATGGCCAAAGAGTATCAACTTTTAAGACAGGAAATATTTCATCAAAGTAAAACGGTAGCTCTGTATCTGGAAGTGATATTTATCATGGTAACTCATGAATAACGAACTGACTAAACAGCAAAAATGCAGTGTGAGAAAATGTGTCTTCAATGGAAACTCTGCATTCATTATCTGTGCAGGTAAACGTTGTGTCTCTGAGAGACAAGGGAGCGTCTGAGCTCAAAGCCGCAGCCTCACCTGTCGCCCAGCTGGATCGTAGCACTGTGCACCAACTTGATCCTCCCTCCAGGAATCAGACCTAAACACAGACCAGGAGTAAGTGCACCTTTTAGCCAAAGTTCAACCAAAAGCTCATCACAGTTGCCTGGAATCATTTTTTATTTCTTAAATACGTCTGTTAGGAAACAGTATCAAAACAGAAATCAACAAACAGTATTTCCTTGCTAATTCTGAGGGACGTTCACACACTGCCTCAGGTTAAGAGCTCAGCTTCAGATCTGTTAAAACGAGGGCAGTACGCCCTTATTCATGCAGACACACTACGAATGACTCACCCTTAAACTCACCGGCGCAGGGGCTGGGCCTCCCTCCCTCCTCACTTCAAAGCCTCCCTTTGAAAGCTGCAGAGGTCTCCAGGCTCCTCTGGCTCCACCTATTGCAGCATCAGCCCCTTTAACTTCCTTCTCTCAAACAAAACGGCTACAATTCTAAGGCCTGACTTCATTGCTCCTTCCTTGCACTTTCCTAAAACGTCTACAGCTGACATGGTAACTCCTTGATCACTGAGCAGCTCTGCCTCTTTCATTTATTTTCAGCATCAATCCCACTTTAAAATAAAATTATTGCAGAAGGAAAAGTGGAAATTCGTATACACTGGAGCCCCAATTTGGGCCAAGGAAGTGCCTAGAACACTGGGAGTAGGATTACACGTGTAAACAGGGGCAAGCATTTGGTGCAGCAGTTCAGGTGCTGCCTGGGCCACCCACCTCCCAGGCTGAGTGCCTGGGTTTGCGTTCTGCTCCTGCTTCCTCTACCAGATTCCTGCCAACGCACACCCTGGGAGGCAGCAGGTGACGTCTCCTGTGCTTGGGTCACTGCCACCCAAATGGGAGACCCAGACTGAACTCCAGGCTGCTGGTTTCAGCCTGCCCAGCCCTAGCTGCTGCATGCATTTGGGGATTCAACCAGCAGATACAAATATCCGTTTCTCTGTCTTTCAAATAAATAAAAGTAAATAAATTTTTTAAGTATATGGATAAAGCAGCAGGCATTTGAACTAGAGGTTGAGACACTGGTTAGGATGCCGTACCAGCACCCATATGGGACGCTGGCAAAGTGGTGAAGACTTCACTGCTAGACCACCACACCTGCCCATGGACGCCCACATCCCAGATCAGAGTCCTTGGGTTCAACGTCCAGCTGTGCCTCTGACTGCAGCCTCCTGCTAACGCAGGCTCTGAAAGGCAGCAGTGGTGGCTCCAGGGACTGGGCTCCTGCCACCCACGTGAACTGGACCGGCTTCCTGGCTCACGGCTTTGACCCCAGCCACAGGCTACCCTAGGCATCGGGGTGCAAAAGAGCAGACAGGAGCTCTCTGTCTCTTTCAAATTAAAATATATATATATATATATAAAACTTTCAAATCATAAAGTACACAGAAATAAATTCAATTTGCAGTTGGAAAGAGCTACTGTGATTACACTGCACGTTACTTGTCACAATTTTAACTCCAGTGCAAGAATGCTCAAGCAGCTATGCACATATCGGAGACTGCCCTCAGCCTAGAATCTCAGCTCACGTCTACCTGCCGTAGGAAGTCTCGTGACCTGGCCTCCCCTGTTCCAACACTTACATCAGCGGTCATCACCTCTGCAACAGCGTTCTCCCAGGCACCTGGGACTGACTAGCTTGCGCACAGAACATCCATAAAGGAATGAACTCCAACATACACCAATGAGCACGGACTCACCTTCAACCGCTTGCTGTGTGACCTTCTCCCCTTTCCTAAAGACAAAGCTAGAACATCACCGAAGCTCTGGTAATCGGTTTAGTAGACACAAGATGTTTGTGGTTTTTTTATTTTATTTATTCATTTTATTCGCTAAGCAGAGGGACAGAGAGAGATCTCTCTACTGGTTCACTCCCCAAATGCCCACAACAGTTAAGCAAGGCCAAAGTCAGAAGCTGGGAACTGAATCCAGGTCTCCCACGTGGGTAGCAGGCACCTAGCACTTAACCCATCATCTGCTGCCTCGCAGGGTGTACATTATTAGCAGCAAGTTTGGGTCGAGAATGGAACTGGGAACTCAAATCCACTCTGATAAGGGATGTGCTCATCCAAGTGTGGTGTAACCGCTGAACCAAACACCTTCCCGCAAAACGTGTTTTTATATAGCAACATTTAACAATGAAATACGTTTCTCCACAGCCAGGCTTATTAACTGTGGACAGACTCCTTTAACTCCTTAGCATCATCCCTAACTGCTGGGAAATTGCCTTGGCCATGTAACAAATGACCAGCATGATCAGCCTCTGGGTAAGTTCTCAGGGTTAAGAGAAATCTGGGCATTCGGGGAATAAGCCTGGATGAGAAGCCGGGGTCAGTTCTCAGCCTGGCCTCACTGACTTGTGCGCACGGAGGAGGGCCTAGGACACCTGGCCTCACTGTATCAGCCTCAGTGACTCATGCACATAGAGGAGGGCCTAGGACACCTGGCCTCACTGTATAAGCCTCAGTGACTCGTGCACACAGAGGAGGGCCTAGGACATCTGGCCTCACTGTATCAGCCTCAGTGACTCGTGCACACAGAGGAGGGCCTCACTGTATCAGCCTCTGACTCGTGCACACAGAGGAGGGCCTAGGACACCTGGCCTCACTGTATCAGCCTCAGTGACTCGTGCACACAGAGGAGGGCCTCACTGTATCAGCCTCTGACTCGTGCACACAGAGGAGGGCCTAGGACACCTGGCCTCACTGTATCAGCCTCAGTGACTCGTGCACGCAGAGGAGGGCCTAGGACACCTGGCCTCACTCTATCAGCCTCACTGACTCGTATGCACAGAGGAGGGCCTAGGACACCTGGCCTCACTCTATCAGCCTCAGTGACTCGTGCACGCAGAGGAGGGCCTAGGACACCTGGCCTCACTGTATCAGCCTCAGTGACTCGTGCACACAGAGGAGGGCCTAGGACACCTCAAAGGCTTCTGCAGCTCTCAGGTGCCAGCATCCTTCGAGCAATGGTGGCAAAACAAGCAAGAAGGATGCTATTTGAGGAAGGCTTGTTTTCATTAGTCTACACTGAACTTTATCACTGACATTTTGATATGAAGCACACAGCACCTGCTCCACAGATAACAAAGTGTCCCTCTTGCCTTATTTCAAGAAGTTGGGAATAAAGTCAGTATTAATCCTGTCATGTACTTTTTGCAAGATCCATCTGGGAACACACTCTTGATACAAACAAGTGGGGAGGCTTGTCATTAGAAAATGAGAGGTCAGAGGCTAATAAAGCAATGAGAAAGTCGAGTATAAAACATGGGCTAAGCTAGACGACAGAATGCAACGGGACAGAATGACTCCATGATTTCTGAGTTTTTTGGAACTAAGACTGGAAACCATACTGCACAGCATCAGAAATAGCGACTGTGGGGATCTGGTTGTTGTTCCTCCGTGTCACTTCTGCTGCACCCAGACAAGACTGTATTGGCCCTCAGCCAATTCTAGTGACCTGAGGAAGGTTCTTGCAGTGCACTTACACCACAGACCCACAATGAAGAACCAAGGCCTTGGGCACCTGGTGACCGCTAGAAAAGGCACTCTCATAAGTACAATACAACAATGCGCAGCTACAAGGAGAACTTGCTGAAATGAAACAGATTACCCTTTGATTACTCACCTGAACTGAGGTGCTGATTGACTAGCTCGTAAGATTATATCACACACAACTTTAGCATTTATTTTTCAGGCAGCTAATTACAGATTTTTCAAAGCAGTTATTGGTATTTTTAATTTCTACTAATTTTAGAAAACATCAACTAAAATTAATTTTTTTAATTACCTAAATCACTTATTGAACCTGCGATGTCTGCCTTTGGTAATTCAACAACCACCTAAAAACAAAATATTGAAGATGAATATTGATATGTTTTGTAATCATGAAACAACTAAGCAAAGCATAGCTCTAATTAAGATAGCATGCTGTATTAGGTCCTAAAAATATGCTCCAGAGAGAAGATGGATCATTATGTTTTAATTTGTAATTTATTATTTGAAAAGCAGAGAGATGGAGAGTTACAGACTTCCCATGCACTGGCCCACGACAGCCAGGGTCGTGCCAGGTTAAGTCCAGGAGTCCAGAACTCAAGCTAGGTTTCCTGCATGGGCGGCAGGAACCCAATTATTTCAGGTATCACCTGCTGCCACCCAGGAAGTACATTAGCAGGACGCTGGAATCAGGAGCAGAACCAGGACATGAACCGGGCGCTCAGGTATGGGATCCAGAAATCCCAAGGGGCTTCTTAACTGTTATACCAAAAACCTATCCTCAACCATGAACTTTAGGGACAATATTTTATTTTATTTTATTTTATTTGTGGGCTTAGTGATGATTTCTTAAGAAAGCTTTTATTTAATAAAAATAAATTTCATAAGTACAATTTTTGGATTATAGTGGTTCTTTCCCCCATACCTGCCCTCCTACACCAAAGTGTCCCATCCCATTCTTCATTAAGATTCATTTTTAATTATCTTTACATATAGAAGATCAACTCCATACTAAGTAAAGATTTCAACAGTTTGCACCCACACAGACACACAAAATATAAAGTACTGTTTGAAGACTAGTTTTACCGTTAATTCCCATAGTACAACACATTAAGGACAGAGATTCTACATGGGGAGCAAGTGCACAGTGACACCTGTTGTTGATTTAACAATTGACACTCTTATTATTTATGATGTCAGTAATCACCCGAGGCTCTTGTCATGAGCTGCCAAGGCTATGGAAGCCTCTTGAGTTCACAAACTCCAACCTTATTTAGACAAGGCCATAGTCAAAGTGGAAGTTCTCTCCTCCCTTCAGAGAAAGGTACCTCCTTTGATGGCCCCTTCTTTCCCCCAGGATCTCACTCAGAGAGATCTTTCATTTTTCTGTAGGGACAATATTCTAACTCTTTCATATCTCTATGCTCAGGAACTTCACTGGCATCCAAACTTCCGTTCATGCTCTAGGACGAGTCCTGGTGCCTTCCTATAGTTCTGAACATTTTGTTCCAATTGTCAAACCACATATCCATGCTGAGGAGTCGGGCTGGGCCCCAGACCTGCTGTGCATGACACTTCCCACCTCCTCCCCCACAACTAGGAAACCCAGGCTTGCTCCTGACTTGCCCAGGGCAGGTCCCACACTGCTGCCCTATGACTGCCCTGGCCCCTCCCCCGCACAGTGCTTTATCCACCCAGATCTCCTCATTCCTGCTGCACAGCGCCCTGGGCTCGCACTTACCCACACGTTGAGCACGCCACTCTCATCCAAGGAAGCCATGTGGAATGACAAACCTGATATTTCTAACAAAGAGGACAAAGAAAAGGTTTAAACAAGGAAAGCACAAACCCAGCGGCTCATTTAAGAATGCAAAGAAAATGAGGGCTCGGGTACCTTCTTGAGTAGAAAAGGGTGAAAGCACAAAGCTCTGTTTCTTGCAAACAGACGTCGAGATCGCTTCCACTGCTTGAATGGGACTCCGATGGTTTACGGAGAGGAGGATTCCATCTAGAGATTAAAACCCACAGCACCCACAAGTAAGCAGCAAATCAGAGAAATACGAGGGAGGCTTGCATGGACAAACATGGAGGTGCTTCTGGGCCTGAGAGATCCAAATCTCCCCACAGATCCTCCCAGAAAACCACAGGACCAACATGGACCACACATAAAGGGACCCTCAGCATTCCCAGGAAGCAGAGACCATGGACTTCAAAGTGCTCGGAAGAAGAGAAACAAATCCCAGTGCCAGCGCCCTCAGAAAGACAGACTCTAACACTGAGGCCCGATCCCGTGGGCTCTTGACAGCTGCCAGGAAGTGAAGGGACCACCAGGAAGTGATGCAGCTGAGGAAGGAGGAGGGGCCAACAGAAAAGGTGCCACTGGAGACAGGGCTGTGCCAGGGACACCAGGGAGCAAGAGAGAAACCCAGGCTTTTATAAACCAAAGCTGGCTGGCACCGAGGCTCACTAGGCTAATCCTCCGCCTGTGGCGCCGGCACATGAGGTTCTAGTCCCAGTCGGGGTGCCAGATTCTGTCCCGGTTGCTCCTCTTCCAGTCCAGCTCTCTGCCGTGGCCCAGGAAGGCAGTGGAGGATGGCCCAGGTCCTTGGGCCCTGCACCTGCATGGGAGACCAGGAGGAAGCACCTGGCTCCTGGCTTTGGATCGGCGCAGCTCCAGCCAAAGGGCCATTTGGGGGGTGAACCAACAAAAGGAAGACCTTTCTCTCTGTCTCTCTCACTGTCTAACTCTGCCTGTCAAAAACAAACAAACAAAAAAACCCAAAGCTAAAAGACACACCAGCCCCACCCACCATCACCACGAGCAACGCTTTCCATTAAAGACACACATTTTGCAAATTAGAATATTTGTCTAGAAAATGTCTAAGAGTAGGAAAAAAAAACAGGCAAACTCCCTACAAAGCTACTATAGAAAGAAAACAGAAAATACAAGTGAAAGCATTTCAGCTGATGAAAAGTCTCACCCCCCTCAAAAGACAACCACAAAGCAGAACTCTAGCAAAACTCAACATTCCAAATTAAGTCAAATCTTTTCAGAAAGAAACTGAGGGGCAAGTGTTGTGGCACAAGAGGTAAAGCCTCCTCCTGGGAATCTGGCATCCCGTATCAGAGTGCCCAAGATGGAGTCCTGCCTTGACTTCCAATCAAGCTTCCTGCTCGTGAGACCGGGAGGCAGCAGATGGTAGTGCGAGTACGTTGGTTCTGCCACACACTGGAGACCCAGATGCAGGTTCCTGGCTCCTGGCTTCGGCCTGGTCCAGCCCAGCTATGGCAGGCATTTGGGGAATTAACCAGTAGATGGGAGATCGATATCGGTATCTGTCTGTCTCTCTTCCTCTCTCTCTTTCTCCCTATCACTCTGCTTTTCAAATAAATAAATAAATCTTAAACACACACAAATGTCATGGGTTGGCAATTACTCATCACGGCGAGCAACAAAGCTGTCCTTCAACACGTGAATGAATGAATGAATGAATAAATGGAGGCACATCCATGCAGAGGAATATTGTTCAGTAAGCAGAATTTTAAAGAATATAAAATGAAATAAACTTTAGAGTGAGATATCAAGACATGAAAAGAAATGGAAGAACCATAACTGCCCATTACTAAGTGAAAGAAGGCCATGAAAATACTACATGATTCCAACTAGACGGCATGCAGGAAAAGGCAAAAGTATGGAACAGTAAAAGGTAAGTGGGTGCCCGGAGTTAGGAGGGAGAGAAGGATGTAGGAGAAACCACGCTGAGACATAATCGTGATCAAGTCGCAGGCAGCCACATGCACAGAGCAGTAAGAAAAACAAATGCCTTTTTAAGCAAGGGAGAAAATAACAGATTAATATTTGACTTCTCAATAGAAACTGTGGAAGTCAGATGTAGAACAGAAAATCAGTAGGAAAAATAAACTATAAACCTCCACTTATATGTCCTCCACACTATCTCTCAAGAATCAAAGTTTCCACACACAATATTATTAAATAACTGGATATCCATATACAAAAAGAATGAATCTCACACAATACCTCTCACCACGCACAAAGTTAACTAGAAACCTAAAACCATAAAACTTCTAGAAGAAAACAGAAGAAAAACTTTATAATTTTCAGCTAAGCAAAGATTGCTTATTTGTGACACCAGAAGTATGATCATAAAAAAGATAAACTGGGAGGGTACCACGGCTCACTAGGCTAATCCTCCACCTGTGGTGCCGGCACCCAGGGTTCTAGTCCCGGTCAGGGCGCCGGATTCTGTCCCGGTTGCCTCTCTTCCAGTCCAGCTCTCTGCTGTGGCCCGGGAAGGCAGTAGAGGATGGCCCAAGTGCTTGGGCCCTGCACCCGCATGGGAGACCAGGAGAAGCACCTGGCTCCTGGCTTCAGATCGGCGCAGCGCTGGCCACAGCGGCCATTGAGGGGTGAACAAACGGAAGGAAGACCTTTTGCTCTGTCTCTCTCTCTCTCACTAACTGCCTTTCAAAAAAAAAAAAAAAAGATAAACTGAATTTTATTAAATGTAAAATTTTCTATTTGAAAACAGTGTTAAGAGAAAGGAGACCACAGATTGGGAGAAACACTCATTAGGAAATGGAAGTTAAACATGCTTTTTTTTATAATTAGTTGTTTTTGTTTTTGTTTTTGTTTTTGACAGGCAGAGTTAGACAGTGAGAGAGAGAGAGAGAGAGAGAGAGAGAGAGAAAGGTCTTCCTTATGTTGGTTCACCCCTCAATGACTGGTACGGCCAGCACACTGCGCCAATCCAAAGCCAGGAGCCAGGTGCTTCCTCCTGGTCTCCCATGTGGGTGCAGGGCCCAAGCACTTGGGCCATCCTCCACTGCCTTCCTGGGCCACAGCAGAGAGCTGGACTGGAAGAAGAACAACCAGGACAGAATCCGGCGCCCCAACCGGGACTAGAACCCAGGGTGACGGCGCCGCAGGCGGGAGGATTAGCCTAGTGAGCCGCGGCACCAGCACTATTACATGCTTATTAGAACAGCTAAAAATTGTTTACAAACTGTAAATACCAAGCACTGGTGAGGATGAAGATAACTGAAACTCAAACTTTGCTGGGAATGAAAAGTGGAACAATTACTGGATAGAGGTATTCTGGCAAAGACCCAGAATTAGCTAAACACCCATCAACTGCTAAATGGATAAACAACCTTGAAAAATAGATACAATGGAATACTACTTGACAAAGAAGGAATGAACTTCTGCAACATGAAAGTACATTACCCTAACTATAAGATTCCTTTTATTTGACCCCTGGAGTAAGGCAAACTATAGGGTTAGAAAACAGATCAGCAGCCTATGGGAAAGGGGAGATAAAAATCAAGGGTCACTGTTGTGTGGTGGGCTTGTGAGCAGGAACAGCAAAAACAACAACAACAACAAAAAAAACAAAAAAAACGGTCAGAGAGAGAGTATGGAGTATGCATTTGGTCAGCAGGACGCCAGCCCCTGCAGCTGGTCACCAAAGGTAAGGTGTTACAGCACAGCATAAGTCATAACACTGGGGATGTGTGCAGGCCTGGCCTATGGAGTCAGTCTGACCCTGGACACATATTTCATTCCTGAGGATCTGGAACACAGGACTACATGAGAAATTTAAATTAGGAGATACACACAAAGCACTTAGGCAAAGTCTTCAAACAGGGCAAATGCTTACTTACTACCGACTGTGGTGGCTGTGGTACAGCACGGCACCAACTGTTCACCAGAGTCAGATTGTGGGTCCAAGGGGGTCTCACTGTTCTGGTTTCTTTCATCCCCCAAGAGATGACTATTTCAAGTACTAGTTAACTATGCCATATAGGAGTACACACGTAACACACTTTGGGCTAAACTTAGCACTTAAAGTTATTTTTTGGAGGATTTTTTGGTTGCTACAGACTTAATAAGAAAAAAAAAAAAATCCAATCATTGCTGGCTACCAGATAAGCATTCCTTGAATGGATTTTGGTTTTTTTCTATTTGTCTCTTTCGCCCATGGGTCAGATCCCTTCCCCTGAGATCTGAATGAACAAAGGTGAATAAATTTAAAACTTCCGTCTTCGGATCTGCCATGGCTTTGCTAGGAGACACATCACCAGCACCTACATGACACTGACCAGTAGAAAAGGTTGTTGTCCTGAAGGTCCAGAAGCAATCGTTCAGCTTCACATAATGATGTATCCTCGAATCTTCTCTTAAATCCCACACAACTACTGAGCCATGCGCTGTGCCAGCAAACAGCAAAAATGCTTTAACAGGGCTAAAGCAGCAACAAGTCACCTAAAAAACAGGCACGCAGAAAAGTGATGGCCAAAAACATGCAAACCATGTTCACAGAAGTTAGCTTTACTGACTCCGGCATCTGGCGCTTTTTTATTTTACATAGGTGTCGCTATAAAACCTTTCACACCAGAAAGCTGTGACGCGCAGTAAACAGTCTACATACTTTTTTTCTGCACATAAAAATGTAATTTGTCTGAGTGTCAGTTTCTTTAAATGGAAAATAGGGATAACAAAACTAGCTTATAAGATTGTTATAACCAACACAAAAGATGCTTAGCACACATAGGGCACATAACAAATATGCAGTGAGCCCTTCAATTGGACTTAGTTACCTGGACCTCAAAAATGGCATTTATATACTTTGTTATTTTATTTACACTGCATTGCAAAAAGTTGCAATTTTCAAGTCCCCTACACCCACAAAATTATTCTCAACAACTCTGGTGGAAATCAGTGTTTTTGAGGGCAAGAAATTTATAAATAGGAAAATACAAATAGAGCTGGCCATCCGTATCCCTGTTCCCGCACATCCACGGTTCAATCATGGATGGAAAATATTCCAAAAACAACTGTGTCTGTACTAACCATGTACAGACATTTTCTTGTTATTCTATAAACAATAAGGAATAACCAATTACATATTTATATTGTATGAGGTATTATACTATGAAGATGACCAAAAGTACATAAGAGGACTGTGTAAGTTATATACAAACTCTATGTACTTTATACAAGGGATTTGAGCATCCTCAGATGGGGAATCCACGAGTGCTGGAAGCAATCTCCCATGAGTATCTGGGGGATGACCTCATGTATGCCCCCTGTCAAAAAGGGAGCAAACAAAAAAGGGCAGGTCTCCCACTGGACCTGCACAGGCACCAGAGCCAGGCATCAACAATGAGGCGGACGCATGAAACTGAGGGAGGACTCTGAGGACAGAAGCATTTCCAAACCTCAACAATACTAAGAAATCTCTAAAATATCCAGGATCCAAACAGTGCAAGGATTCCCACAGCCATGTCCAGGGTGCCCAATGTTTTCACTGAGCCTAAAACGACACCTGTTACCTAATTTTCAGTGGACCACAGACGCACCACAACAACAATTCTGGGCCTGAGTTAGTCCTCTGAACTAGGAATTTCTATTGTCAAAACACGTGTCTTGGCCGGCGCCGTGGCAAAACAGGCTAATCCTCCGCCTTGCGGCGCCGGCACACCGGGTTCTAGTCCCTGTTGGGGCTCTGGATTCTGTCCCTGTTGCCCCTCTTCCAGTCCAGCTCTCTGCTGTGGCCCAGGAGTGCAGTGGAGGATGGCCCAAGTGCTTGGGCCCTGCACCCCATGGGAGACCAGGAAAAAGCACCTAGCACCTGGCTCCTGCCATCGGATCAGCACGGTGCACCGGCCGCAGCGCGCCGGCCGCGGCGGCCATTGGAGGGTGAACCAACGGCAAAGGAAGACCTTTCTCTCTGTCTCTCTCTCTCACTGTCCACTCTGCCTGTCAAAAATAAAAAAATAAAATAAAATAAAATAAAAAATAAAATAAAATAAAATAAAAATAAAAACACGTGTCTTGTCACCGCCGCAACAGAGCTGGGTGTGACTGAGAAGGGATGATCTCAGTTCTCATTCTCCCTCCCTGTCCCTGCTCCCTCTCTCCTCTGCAGCTGCAGAGTCCATGACCCTTCAAATGACCAAACAGGTGACTCCCTCAGCTGTACCTGGGACTCACATATCAGAACCTTCTGGGGCCCTGACGGCTGCCAAATATCCCACACGCAGAGGATGTATCTGCCGTCCAGTGGATGGACGAACTCCTGTTCAGGTAAGTCATGAACAGAGACGACAGTCTGCCTCTGAACTTGAGAGGCATGCAGGCCGGATACCTTTCGATCTGGGGATAGGAAGAATATTTTTACATTTCAGTGATTTGCCAAAATCCATGTTAAATTAACACACTTCAGAATATCCAAGTGAATTTCAGTTTAATAAAGAAACACACATGGTCTCTCAAATTTGGGATCTGATAAACGGCTATAGCCTGTACCTAAACATTCTGTCGAAGCTGATCCTATGGTTCCACTAAAGAGAACTCCTTCAAACGTGATACAGTGCAGTCCAGGACAGGCCACTTCTCTCTACCTACTAGCTATTCACACCAAGACCAATGGCACCAACAGTTCTGGTTTCACACCTGCCCTTGAGCACATTTATACCGTAACCTACTGGAGAGAGAGCAACTGTCGGGCTTCCCTGATTCCTGACACCTCCTCACACAGACTAGGACCAGCAACAGCCCGATGCCACCTCACTAGCATGTTGTTCAAGGCAAGGAGGCTAACAGCTTAAGAAATCTGAATTCAGTCTTGCAAATGTAATTCGTTTCAACCATGTAAGCAACTGTATGCAATTATATCTTATGTTTGATATTCCGTGCTTCATTTATTTAGCATTTTCTGTTCTGTAACCAAGATCAACGTAAAACTCGAAGTGTATCTATGGTAAGTGCTGGGCATCTTCCACGGTATCTAAACTACAGCAACTTTGACCCAAACTCTCTCATGCTGCTCCAACTGTTCCCTCTATTCTATTTCAGTAAATCAAAAAGGAGAATAACTGGAAAGAAAAATAAGGATTTAAGCAAATATAGGAGGGGAGCATTTGGCCTAGCAGTTAAGATACCACTTCGGATGGCCGCATCCCATGGAGGGTCCCTGGGTTTGGGTCCTGGCTCCACTCCTGATTCTGAAATACTCCCTGGGAAGCAACAGGGGATGACTCGATTCCTGCACTCACAAGGGAAACCCAGGTTGAGTCCCTGGCTCTCAGCTTCAGCTGCCCCAACCCTAGCTGCTACAGGCATTTGGGGAGTGAACCAGTAGATGGGAGACTGCTCTCTCTCTGTCTCTCTATTTATCTCTGTGTGTCTCTGCCTCTCAAATAATAAAATATTTTTTTAAAAACCATTAAAAAATAATACAAAAAATCTTTTAAACATCTTTACTTATTTAAATTATTGTGTGCCCCTCCTCTAATTACTTTATTAAAACTGCTAACCATAAATTTAACATAAACATTTAAGAAAAAGAAATTTAACCACTTTCATATTCTGCAGAAATTGAGTCTTTCTTTTGTATACCAAAAATCCCATCACATGAAACAGAATATAAATACAGGCCGCTATTTCAGCATACGTGTTAGTAGTTAAATTCAACGCCGCATTCGAGGATGGTCTCTTACTCTGCAGGAATGGCAGCTTAGTATTCAACTGAGAGGAGCTGTCACTGAAATGCAGGGTGTGGTCTTCAGCGCTGAGGCTCCAGCTGGGCTTAGCTGCCAAACGATCCTCTTCCAGCAGAACGGAAATCACCTTTGAAAAACCAATCAGGAGTCCAGTTAAAAAACAGAGGTGTGTGTGTGTGTATATACACATACATATATATATAAAACGTGCTTATTGAAAATATCACTGTGATTTGTAGGGAAAAAGAAACTGAAAATGAGTAGCTGCTTCTTATCTAAGTTATAAAGGGCTCCAAGATTTCAGCAGCTCCTATGCTTCCTTTTTTTTTTTTTAAGATTTTATTTATTTGAAAGTCAGTTAGAGAGCGAGAAAGGGAAGGAGAGACAAAGAAAGAGAGAGACAGAGATCTTTCAACTGCTAGTTCATTTCCCTGACCATCTGCATCTCCCACATGGGGGCAGGGGCCCACGCACTTGGGCCATCCTCCGCTGCTTTCCTAGGCCATTAGCAGGAAGCTGGCTCAGAAGTAGAGCAAATAAGACTTGAACCAGAGCCCATTTGGGATGCTAGCGTTGTGGGCAGCAACTTAACCCATTATGCCACAGCACAGGCCCCGTTCTTACGTTTCTATACTTACACATAGACTAGAACACACAAATGTAGAAGATACCTGACAAGCTGCACGGAGAAAACTAGATAACCTTGGAGTATCAATCTTTGGTACATCTGCAACATCAGAAATATCTCTTTTTTCACTACCTAAAGGGAAAAAAAAAAGTTATATAACATCTACTAAATTGACTCTAAAATAATCATGCAAACTCATCTTGAGTTCAAAGAGGTATTACAGATGAACATTAAAAGTCCTAGAAGGAAAAGTCAGAAAACTTCGCATCATATTCTCTCATCTACAACTGATTTTTCCCCTCAAAAAACATGCAGCTCAGTTCACAACAGCTAGGACATGGAATCAACCCAGATGTCCATCAGGTGGTGAATGGATAAAGAAATTATGGTGTATATATACACTATGGAGTACTACAGCAGTTAAAAAAATGAAATCCTGTCATTTGCAACAAAATGGATAGAAATGGAAACCACTATACTTAGTAAAATAAGCCACCTCCCCAAAAAAACAAATACCATATGTTCTCCCTGATCTGTGGTAACTAACAGAGTACCTAAAAGGTAATCTACAGAAGAAAAATTGACACTTTGAGATGCAATGATTTTGAACAGCCTTTGTCTTGACTATTGAGGAATAGTTTATCTTCATACTATTTATTAGGGTCTTACTGTAGGGTTAATCTTATGGGTATAAAGTTAACTGAAAATAGATCTTTGTAAAACAAAAAGAATGGGAATACGGCACTGGTTCGAGTCCTGGCAGCTCCACTTCTGGTCCAGCTCTTTGCTATGGCCTGGGAAGGCAGTGGAAGATGGCCTGAGTCCTTGGGCCTCTGCACCCACTTGGGAGACCTGGAGGAAGCTCCAGGCTCCTGGCTTCAGACTGGCACAGCTCCGACCATTACGACCAACTGGGGAGTGAACCAGTGGAGGGAGGAGCTCTCTTTCTCTGCCTCTCCTTTATGTGTAACTCTGACTTCCAAATGAAATTTAAAAATCTTTTAAAAAAAACCCTACATTTTGTTTTATAGGAGGTCTGTACACAGAACTCTATTTAAATGTATTAAGAAAAAGAGTTAAAAGATTCAATGTAACTATTACATAAGTGTTAAGTTTAGGTAATTCCTTAAGGTGAGGCTTATCTGAGGAAAGCAAGTTAATATCATTTCCCTCCATACAGAGAGTTCCTCAAGAAAAACAATCAACCAGCAAGATATGTAACATGTAAACAGTTGCAGTATACCTAGGAGAAACCATGTGTCCTAGGGATCTTCAACCAGTGTCTATGGAACATATGTGCAAACTGCACTTTGAAACATAAAGATTCTGTATTTGTGAGAACAGACTATCCTCAACTTAAGAGCAGAGTGTATCCCTAAAGTCCAATTCAAGTGGCTGTTTGGAATGTGAAATCCTTCCCTCTATGATTAGGAACACAAGGACCCTGACTGGTCTCCACAAGCAGATTTAATCACCTTGTAGTTCAGCTGCTGTAATGTTATTTCTTCAAAACAATATATGGTATTCATTCCCAGTCACATTCAACACTGAAGAGCAAAATGATGTTACCTCCAGATACAACAGCACTCTCTCCCGGATGCTGGGTCCACACTTCCTTGGTCTCTATTTCTTCAGTTTGAATATCTCTTTCAACATTATCTTCATTATACTGAACATATGCCTAAAAAACAAAGGCATGTTAGAATTAGAATTAACATTTAGTCTAAGTATCAGAGCAATCTATCATTATTGAAAATTAAAATAATTTTTTAAGCTAACAATGCCTGTCCTTGCTTATGTCCAAAACAGGTATAATGGCATATATAATAATCATGCAAAAACTGCTTGTGTCTTAAACATTTGAAATGTATAGGCCTGATTTTCAAACAACCACATCAAACAATTTAACCTGAGTTTCAGAACTCCAATACCTAGCCTACCCAGAATGTACTGGCTTTGCAAAACCAAATATAATTTCTTTATTTCAAAAAGCAACATGTTTCAATAAGGACAATTTTGTTGCCAACTGCTGTGAAATGAAGAAACACAAGCAAAGAAGTTAGAAAATTTATACTGAGTCAGAGTGAATTTGTCGATAAGCAAGGGTTAAAACTTTGTTTCTTCAGTTCTATGCCATGACTTTGCTTTAAAAGAGTATGGTCCAAATACAAATGGTCCAAATACAAAATGTTAAAATAGATGATCAAGGACATAAGAAAAACACAAGATATGCTGACTGACTTCTAAAGCTTTATAACCTTGATGCTCAGTTTGACTATTATATAATGACAGGAACACTACAGAGAAGTATAAAATTATGTGGGCTGTATTGCACTGAGTATGGATTAAGAAAGAGAATTCTGTGTTAGGTCATTTGGGAAAGATCCACACAGAGAATAGGCCTTGGGCACTGCAGACTAACACAGATGTTCCGGACAGAGAGGAGGAGGGAGGCACAAGAAGACAGAACACACAGAGAAGCTTGAGTGTTAAAGAGGTCCAGTTACGGGGAGTCCAGGCAGCATTCCTGAAGGCTCATGAACGGTAAGGGTTTTATCTACACAAGAATGAACATTACGTTGTCACCTGAACGCCAAGAAACAAATCCAAACTTGACACTCTGCATGACTTTAAATAAAACAGTTGTACTAACAAGGTTATACTCACAAGTTCAAAACCTTGTGCCACCACCTGCAACCCATTACACATGGGCCACTCCTCCATGCTCCCCAAGGCTTTGGGACTTTCTTTAAACCTTGCATTTGCACAGTCTATCCAGGTTCATGAGTACCTATATCCTTTACTGACCAGTCCCAAATTCTAACATTCTGCAACAAGACACTGGAAGGCACAGACTTACAAGTTACTTACATTTAGTCACTTGCTTAATACAACTTGTACTAACCTGCTTGGTATTTTTTTTCCCAAAGTTTCTGATATACATGTCATATTCATTTACTGGTGGTAGATCCAAGAGAGAGAAAGTGAAGGAAAAATCTAAGTCAATAAGCCGAAGCAGCTTTGTACTCCGTGTTCTTTAAAAGAAAATGGAAATAAGACAAAAATGAAAGTGAGTAACACACATAAGGAAGTCAGCAAGAGCAGGGGAGCATTGTGGCTGGATGTCAGCCACAGGCAAGACTCAACTTGTGCTTGATTGTGAGCCTGAGGTATTCAATACTTGGAGCACAGGGATAGGTGCTGTGATGTGGTGGGCTAAGCCGCCACACGGGACACCCGCTTCCCATATTGAAGTGTGAGCTGGAGTACTGGCTCCTCCACTTCCGATCAGCAGGCTGCAGGTGATGGCTCAAGTGCTTGGGCCCCCGCGGACTACATGGGAGCCCTGGCTGGAGTTCCAGGACCCTGGCTTTGGCTTGGTCCAGCCCTAGCTGTTGGTGGCCATTTGGGGAAAGAACCAGAGAATGGGAGATGAATCACAATCTCTCATTTCCCCCCTCCTTTTTAAAAACAGCTGTTAAAATAACTATGTGGGACCAAGTGTGCCCCCAGCTGGACCAGGTGCGTGTATCTGTGCCTCTTTTCCACTGGGATTTTCAAGAGCAGCAGCTCATATCACTCACTACCCTGTCGGGGCTGGAGGGACGACCTCTGTGTGACACGAGCAGGTTGGTCACACTCGTTCCCGAGTTCGCAGCCGACCTCTGTCTCCCACAGGACTCTGACACACAGGCCCACGCCTTCCAAAACGCCACAGCGTCTCAGCTTCCTCTTGCTCACAGACCGGTCCTCTGCACCCCCATGCTGGTTTCTCCTTCTCCTCCAGACACCCTCTCTTCAGCATGCCCGGGGCTCAACCCGCGTGATACTCATCAGCCATCGCCCCCTAGCGGAATACGCGTTCTTCATGGACAGAGACTTCTCTTGCTGTCATTTACTCTAACTTCCGCACTACTGGGGCTTCATAAACACACACTGCACAAGCGAATGCTCCTTCCAACACCCTGCTATCTAACAACTTGATCTGCTCTCCCCTCACTTCCCCCTGTCCTTCCTTCCGAGTACGATCACATGTCCAGCATCTTACTCTCTGGCCACCATGCCCTATCTTTCCAACTTATTGCCCCCAATCTTCTGTCTCTAAAAAATCCTTCAACCACACGGCACCCACAGAAGAACCCTACCACCTCCCATGGTCTCTCACCACCCTCCCCCGCTATGTGGGGTACAAGCAGGGGCCCCAGGTTCCTTTGTTTCCACACATGCGTCTAATTGTTCCAGCGTCTTTCATGGAAAAGACCACCCCTCCCCCACCACACTGCACTAGCAACGTAGGAATCAGGTGATGACATGCACGTGTCTGCTCCTGAACTCTCCGCTCTGTACACTGGTCTGCTCCTCTCTCCCCGTGCCAGTAACACAGTTTACTCACTGTGTTTTACAAGAAATGTTGATAGCTGAGCGTAAGGCCTTAACTCTGCGTTTCTTCCTCAGTTTTTGGGAGTCCTGATCCTTTGTATTTCCGTGAGTTCTAGAAGCAGTATTCTAAGATGTGAGAACCCCCCGCTCTGCTGAGACTCTGAATGCAAGGTGTGGAATCCATACTCACATTGAGAGGAACTAACACCATGGCCACTGTGAGACCTTCCTTTCATGAACATGATCTCTACCCCTTATTTTGGTTTCCCTGAATTTCAGTAATATCTGTTAAATTTTCTGTACTGAGGTTTTACATATACTCCACTACATTCATCCTAATCCTGCTGTAAATGGTGACAATTCAGTATCTTCTCACTGTTAACACAAAGAGACACCGCTGACTGCTGCATATCACCCTTTTACCCAGCACCCTTGCTGTCATTCGTCATTCACATTTATTCATAAATTCTAGTAACTCACAGCTCTAGACTCACATCTATGCAGAAACACTCACACTGCAATGGATAGCTTCAATTTTACATTATTACTATTTGTAACATTAATTTGCTTTTCTTGCCTAATTGTAGCTAGAATCGTGCACAATGTTGAATAGAAGGAAAGCAGCAGACATCCAAACACCTCATTCCAGATAGGAAAGGAAACTTTACAAATCTTTGCAAACAATTTTGGTTTTGCTGGATTTATTAAAACTGTTTTCAATTTTACCAAATTCTGCTCTCGCTAACTAACTCCTTTAATGTACCATTTGTGTCTCTTTGACCAACCTCTTGAGACGAATGCTTACATCACTGATTTACAGCCTCTTCATTTTCTGATACGCCTCTCTAGGTATAGCTTCAGCTGCATCCCACAGGCACAGTATTGAGCATGTTGGTTTTTATTGTCATTGTTAAAAATAGTTTGTAATTCCCCTCCTGCTTTCTTCTTTGACCCACAGTTTATTAAAAACTATAATGCTTAATTTTCAAACTTTGGGGAATTTTCTAATTATCTGCTTATTAAAGTTTTCAGCATAATTCCACTGTGGTAAGAAAACATATTCTGTACTGTTTCAATCCCAGCATCATATGACCTTTTGCTAAGAAAAGAATATGGACTGAAAAGAACACAGGAGGCGCCAGCACATGGAGCAGCAGGTTAAGCCGCTGTTTGCAACATCAGCATCCGTATCAGAGCGCCAGTTCAAGTCTTGGTTACTTCGCTTCCCATTCAGCTTGCCGTTAACTTGCCTGGGAAGACAGCAGAAGATGGCCCAAGGCCTTGGGCCCCAACCACCCATGTGGGAGTCCAGAAGATGGCCTAAGGCCTTGGGCCACAACCACCCATGTGGGAGTCCAGAAGATGGCCCAAGGCCTTGGGCCCCAACCACCCATGTGGGAGTCCAGAAGATGGCTCAAGTACTTGGGCCCCAACCACCCATGTGGGAGTCCAGGATGGAATTCTAGGCTCCTGGCTTCAGCCTAGTCCAGACTTAGCTGTTGCAGGTATTTGGGGATTGTGATCAGTGGGTGGAAAATCTCTCTCTCTCTCTCCCTCCCTCCCTTTCTCCCTCTCTCCCTGTCACTCTTTCAAATAAATAAAATAATAACTATTTCTAAAACAGTGTTAGGTATAAGTTTCTCTTTTTTTAAGATTTATTTACTTATTTATTTATTTACTTACTTGAAAGGCAAGGTTAGAGAGGGGAGACTGAGAAAGAGAGAGAGAGATCTTTCCACTGGTTCACTCCCACAATGGCTGTAATAGCTAGAGCTGGACCAGGCCAAAGCCAGGAGCCAGGAGCTTCATCCACTTCTCCCACATGGGTACAGGGGCCTAAGCACCTGGGTCAATCTTCCGCTGCTTTCCCAGGTGCATCAGCAGGTAGCGTGACTGGAAGTGGAGTAGGCGGGACTCAAACCAGCACCAATATGGAATATTTTGCTGCAGCGGCAGCTTAATCCCCTACACCACAATGCCGGCCCCAGGTGTAATTTTCAATGATATGTTAGGTACAGTTTGTTAGCTAGGTAGTTTAAATCTATCCACTGAATTTTATGTTTCCAATAAGTAATCACATATTTTTAATTATTAAATTTTTCCTTCTACGGGCTGTTAGTTATGAGATTTTTCCAGTACCTTTTAATAAGTACCCTACATATATTAACATGCATTCCTACCCTATTAAAATCTCCCTTAAGTACTTTTACCTCTTTCTGTCAGGACCTTACAACAACTAAGTATCCCCCTTCATTTCCTTCAAATTTTGTGCTATGCTGTTAAGTAATTTATTTGAAAGTCAGAGTTACAGAGAGGCAGAAGCAGAGAGAGAGAGAGAGAGAGGGAGGGAGGGAGGGAGGGAGGGAGGCAGGGAAGGAGGCAGGGAGGGAGGTGTCTTCTATTCAATGGTTCACTCCACAGATGGCTGCAATGGCCAGAACTGTGCTGATCCAAAGCCAGGAGCCAGGAGCTTTCTCCAGGTCTCCCACGAGGATGCAGGGGCCCAAGGACTTGAGTCATCTTCCATTGCTTTCTCAGGCCACAGCAGAGAGCAAGATCAGAAGTGGAGCAGCCAGGACTCTAAACAATGGCCATATGGGATGCCAGCACTGCAGGCGGCAGCTTTACAGGCTACGCCACAGTGCTGGCCCCATTTAATTACTCTTTAATTCTTTCAAATAAATAAATAATTAGAAAAAAAGAGCATTCTGGGGGCTGGCGCTGTGGCACAGTGGGTTAAAGCCATGGCCTGCAGCATCAGCATCCCATATGGCTGCTGGTTCCAGTCCCGGCTGCTCCACTTATGATCTAGCTCTCTGCTATGGCCTGGGAAAACAGTAGAAGATGGCCCAAGTGCTTGGGCCCCTGCACCCGCGTGGGAGACCTGGAGGAAGCTCCTGGCCTCAGATCAGCACAGCTCTGGCTGTTGTGGCCATCTAGGGAGTGAACCGGAGTTTGGAAGACTTCTGTCTCTCTCTCTCTCTCTCTCTCTCTCTGTAACTCTATTTTTCAAAAAAATAAAATAAATTTTTAAGAAAAAAACAAATTAAAAAAGAGCATCCTGTTAAGCATTCTATTATGTAATTTTCTCAGAATCAGGTTTAAAAAAAACAAACAACAACAAAAGAGAACTTCAGTTTTACTGCTTCAATAGGAGGCCCAAAATATAAGGCCAACAAAAATCCTGTGAAAACTGTTAATTTTATCAGTAATGGTTTATTGTTTCTTTAGCAAATATTTACAGACTATTTACCAAGGCCATTCAGTAAGCTGGAAGGTATAGAGTTTTTTTAATTTTTTTTTTTTTCATTTAAGCCTTAAAAATATTTGAGTTTAGCACAAGAAACTCCTGGCTTAAAAATACCTTGTATAAAATTCTAAATTTACAGTAATTAGAAGCTTAGACCTGGATGCCTGACCGTCCTAGGTTCAAAACTCAATTGTAGGGGATGGCGTGATGGCACGGAGGGTAAAGCTACCATCTGCAATGCTGGCATCCCATCATGGACCCCAGTTCACGTCCCGGCTGCTCCAGTTCTAATCCAGCCCCCCACCAGTGGCCTGGGAAAAGAAGAGAAGACGGCCCCTGCACCCACGTGGGAGACTGGTAAGAAGCTCCTGGCTCCTGGCTTCAGCTCAGCTCCACCCTGGCCATTGTGGCCATCTGGGGAGTGAACCAGCAGACAGATGCTCTCTGTCTCTCTCTGTAACTCTTTCAAATAAATAAATCAATCTTAAAAAAAGAAAAACCTCAACTTTACCAGTCACTACATTTTGACCTTGAGCCTTTCTTTCTTATCTCTAATATGGGGCTGCTAAGGAATCTGAGGTAATACACACAAAGCAGCGCTCCAAATACCTTGTGGGGCAGGTGCTGTGGCATAGCAGGTAAAGCCACTGCCTGCAGTGCCAGCATCCCATATTGGTACCAGTTCAATTCCCTGCTGCTCCACTTCCAATCCAGCTCTCTGCTATGGCCTGGGAAAACAGTAGAAGATGGCCCAAGTCCTTGGGCCTCTGCACCCGTGTAGGAGACCCGGAAGAAGCTTCTGGCTCTTGGCTTTGGATCAGCGGAGCTCCGGCTGCTGTGGCCATCTGGGCAGTGAATCAGCGGATGCAAGACCTTTCTCTCTGTCTCCCCTTTGTGTCTATAACTCTGCCTCTCAAATAAATAAAATCTTAAAAAAAAATACATAAGCACTCAACACAAGTACTATCCAATACGAGTATTCTTAATCATTTCTAATCTCCTTAGCTTCGTCAACTGAACACAGATGCAGTGATGCTGAACTCACAAGGCCACAGCAGGACTGACATTAACTGCACCTTCAGTGAGAACAATGCCAACTGAGAAGCCACATTACAAGAGCCACACTTACTGTCCCCTTGGGGGATTCTGGCCCCCAGCTTAGTGAAGTGCAACTGTGATTCCGCCTCAGCCAAAACAGACTCCCAGGGTAACTCCTCAACAGCCAGCCACAAATTTAACCACAAACATCAGATGTCAACCATCTAAGACACCAGTACACATACTTGCACTACCAGCCTAATATCTAAACGCAAAGATAAATGTGGCACAAATTAAAGAATATACCTAAACAGCCAACAGAGAAAACAGAGTGGGCCGGCACTATGGAGTACTGAGTCTGCAGTGCCAGCATCCTATATGAGCACCAGTCTGACTCTCAGCTGCTCCACTTCCGATCCAGCTCTCTGCTATGGCCAGGGAAAGCAGTGAAGATGGCCCAAGCCCTTAGGCCCCTGCACCCATGTGGGAGACCGGGAAGAAGCTCCTGGCTCTGGCCATTGTGGCTATTTGGGGAGTGAACCAGCAGATACAAGACCTCCCTCTCTCTCTGCCTCTCTGCAACTCTGCCTTTGAAATAAATAAATAAAAACCTTGACAAGTTGTTTCAAAAAAGAAAAGAAAAAGCTCTTTTTTTAAGTACACTGAAGCAAACTGTATTAAAATTCCATAATCCTTTGGCAAACTTCCCAAAATACCTACTTTTGCTTAAGGGCCTGAGTCCTACTCTTCTGGCGGTGTGAGGCTGTTGCAAAATCCACAAAAATTCCACAAACAGGGGCTCTGGAAGGAGAATTATTCCCATCTGTACCAGGGGAAAAGAGCTAATTAGGTGATATTGAAGTATTTCTTTCAAGGAAAAAAAAGACAAGAATAAGACAGAAGAATATGTAACAATGACATTCCATCCATAAGTTCTTTACTTGAAACTAATGACAGCAATGCTAAACATCTTCCAAGCACATTTAAGAGGTTTGTTCCTGTTTATTTCATCTAAAACTTTCAGGCAGCAAAGCAAATTTTACTGATCATCTACTGTATGTACAATCACACTACTCTAGCTTTTAAAAATCATTTTTTAAAGATTGTATTTATTTGAAAGGTAGAGTTACAGAGAGATGGAGAGACAAGAGAGAAAGGTCTTCCATCTGCTGGTTTACTCCCAAATGGCCACAAATGGCCAGACGTTGGCTGATCCAAAGCCAGGAGCCGGAAGCTTCCTCTGTGTCTCCCACAGAAGACTTTAAATCCTAACCCTTCTAAACAGTTACTTGCTGCTTAGGGTGCTTAGGGTGTAGGGGCCTAAGCACTTGGGCCTCTTCTACTGCTTTCCCAGGCCTTAGGAGAGAGCTGGATCAGAAGAGAAGCAGCCAGTACTAGAACTGGTGCCCATATGGGATCCCAGCACTGCAGGCAGAGGGGCGAGCCCCTTTAAAAATACTTAAGACAGATACAACTCAGTCATAGGTTCCTTCACTATCCCCAAAATATAAAAGATTATAGATATAGTAGACCTCCCTTACCTACAGATTTTTTAATATTTATTTTTTGACAGGCAGAGTGGACAGTGAGAGAGAGAGACATTGCCATTGGTTCACCCTCCAATGGCCGCCACAGACGGCGCGCTGCGGCCGGCACACCGCGCTCATCCAAAGGCAGGAGCCAGGTGCTTCTCCTGGTCTTCCATGGGGTGCAGGGCCCAAGCACTTGGGGCATCCTCCACTGCACTCCCTGGCCACAGCAGAGAGCTGGCCTGGAAGAGGGGCAACCGGGACAGAATCCGGCGCCCCAAGAACCCAGTGTGCCAGCGCCGCAAGGCAGAGGATTAGCCTATTGAGCTGTGGCACCGGCCTTACCTATAGTTTTGTTTTACATAATTTCAGCACCCATGGTCAGCTGAAATCCTTCATTATTAGATGGAAATTCGAGAAATAAACAAGTCAGTAGTTTTAAATTTTAGGCTACGCTGAGTAGTGTAGTGAAATCTTGTGCCATCCTGCCCTACCCTGCCCACTATGTGACTCATCCCTTTGTCCAGTGTACCCACTCTGTATCCCCCACCTGCCACCCATTAAAGACTTGGCAGCAATTTTATCAGATCAACCATCCTGGTACCACAGTGCTTGTGTTCCTTAGTAATAGCCCCAAAGTGCAAGAATAGAGGTGCTGGCTATTCAGACAGGCCAAAGAGAAGTGATAAAGTACTTCCTGTAAGTGAAAAGGTGAACATTCCTTATAAGGGGGAAAAAAATCATATTCTGAGGTTACTCAGATCTACACTAGGAACAAGTCTACCCATGAAATTGTGAAAAAAAAAATTGTGCTGGTTTTTCTGTGACTCCTTGAACTGTGAAAATTATATCCACAGTACATGGTAAGAGCTTAGTTAATATGGAGAAGGCATTAAATTTGTGTGTAGGCAACATGAACAAAAAATGTATTTGCATGGACAGCAACACGCAGCAGAAAGAACTGAGCAGGCCAGCACCGCGGCTCACTAGGCTAATCCTCCACCTTCGGCACCGGCACCCCGGGTTCTAGTCCCCGTTGGGGTGCCAGATTCTGTCCCGGTTGCTCCTCTTCCAGTCCAGCTCTCTGCTGTGGCCCGGGAAGGCAGTGGAGGATGGCCCAAGTGCTTGGGCCCTGCACCCCATGGGAGACCAGGAGGAAGCACCTGGCTCCTGGCTTCAGATCGGTGCAGGGCACCAGCCTTAGCGGCCATTTGGGGGGTGAACCAATGGAAGGAAGACCTTTCTGTCTCTCTCTCTCCTACTAACTCTGCCTGTCAAAAAAGAAAGAAAAGAAAATAACTGAGCCTACATGAAGACGTCAGTGAGGGATCCCCAGAAAGAAGTGACTGCAAGCCATTGACTGCAAGTGAGGGATGGTTACAACAGACTCAGGAATAGGGATGGACTAAAAAATACAACAATTCCTGGAGAGGCTATCTCAGTGGAGAAGCTGCCGCCACACTTCTAACAGACTGAACGAGTTGGCTAAGGAGAAAGAATGCCATCCAGAGCTGGTCTTTAACTGCACTGGAAGAAGATGCGAAATAGAACTCACCAAAGTGCAAAAAGAATTCACAAAACTGCGAAAGAGGCATGAGAGCATAAAACATGTGCTAACCCCACAGGGCATATGCTAAAGCCAGGCACAGGGTACTGGGTGAAGGACACACCCCTCTCAGAAACAACAACATGATTATTTCACTGTGTTCTGGCAACATAATCACAAATCATGGATGACAGCCATCTTGTTGATGGAATGGTTTTGTCAGCACTTTATCCTAGAAGCAAGTAACTGCTTAGAAGGGTTAGGATTTCAAGTCTTCTTAATAAAAGTCACTGCACCTGGCCATCCTGAAACTATCTGCTATGAGAACACAAAGTCAAGGTTGTGTTTTTACCCCACTGTTGCAGCTCCATGACCAGGACACTGTTTGATTTGTCATGGACACATACACATACTTGTATTTCATCATATTGGATCAGCAACTGATGCAGATTTCAATTTAAACACAAAACAGTGCTGGAATATTCACTACGGCTGATGCAATGCCATTCATCAAAGCTTCAACGGATAAATTAAAATCAGAAACTAAATTCCTACTGGAAGAACTTAAAGAGTATAATTAAGTTTTAAAGGCTGCTGGGGACTGACAGAGAACTCGGGAAAACCATGTGTGCAGCAAGACAAGCTGGTGGAAAACAGTCTGTCAACAAAGGTGACAGAGAAGTGGACAACCTATTGAAGGCCATCAGGAAGTGTTAGCCAATGAGGAAGTTAAAGAACTTGCTGGGTCTGGTGTTGAAGTGCAATAGGTTAAGTTGCTACCTGTATCACCAGCACCCAGTATGAGCGCCAGCTGGAATCTCAACTCCTGCACTTCCAACCCAGTTCCCTGCTAACGCGCCTGGGAAGGCAGTCGAAGATGGCTCGAGTGCTTGGGCCCCTGCACCCCGGTGCAGACCTGGATGGAGTTAGGGGCTCCTGGCTTTCACCTGGTCCAGCCCAGCTACTGCAGCCATCTGGGGAGTGAATCCGTGGATGAAGTTCTCCCTCAATATCTCTCTCTCTCTCTCTGTACCTCTGCCTTTCAAATAAATAAATAAACCTTAAAAAAAGAAAAAAAGAATTCGCTGAGTCATCTCAAGTAGAAAAGGAAGATGATGAAAAGGAAACTGAAGAAGAACTAGCACCTAGATATTACTAAAACTTGCCAAAGTGTTTAGAATTGCAGACATTAAAAAGACAAAATTATGAAACACAATCCAGCACAGGAACACAATATTAAAGTCACTCATACAATCACAACCTCTTCAGCAATATTTGATGAATTAAGCAGATCTGCTAAGAAAATTGAGAACTTTAAAAACATCTTGCTCACGTCTCAGACACTTTAAAAACTTTTTTTAAAGTAAGAAACTTCTAAAAAAAGATTTAATGTATGTATATAAGTATTTGAAAACCAGAGTTACAGAAGGAAGAGAGACATCTTCCATCCACTGGTCCACTTCTCAAATGGCTGCAATGGCTTGGGCTGGGCCAGGCCGAAACCAGGAGCCAGGAGCTCCATCCAGGTCTCCCACACGGTGCCAGGGGCCTGTGCACTTTGGCCACCTTCTGCTGCCTTCGCTGATGCATCTGCAGGGAGCTGGATGGGAAGCGAGGCAGCCAGGACGCACACCAGCTCTCGAATACGCAATGCTGGAGTCGCAAGTGCAGCTGAACCTGCTACACCAAGATGCCACCATGGTAGCAACTTCTGAGCTCCGGCAAGACCTGAACGTGGTCGTGAAATCCTGCTACAGAACTCCTCTGTGCACACTGCTCCTCCACAGCAAAGTCAGGCAGCCAGGCCTTGAAACTAATGAATGCAATACAGACAAAGTACAGACAAAATGAAGGCCGATTCTTAATGCTGCCAGGACAGGCACCCCTGGCTCCAAAGGTTTTCAGCTATAAGTTTACAGAACACTCTAAATTCAGCACTTCCCAGTGGGGTTTCACTACCTCTGTAGCAGATACAAAATTAGAATACTAATCACCCTGTTGATGCTCCTCCTGCAGTTACATTACACTAACAGTTACTAATCGTAACTCATTGTTTTCATCATTATTTTACTAGATGAATTAAAGTAGTGTGCCCCTATACTATCATTCTATTTTACCTTCAGTCTCTCTAAAACAGTCACAGCCATTGTCACTCAGTGATGAAGACGTACTCTGGGAACTGCCTCTTCAGGCGACTTCATCTCTGGGCATACATCAGAGCATGCACCGACACAAACTGTGACAGCGACAACCTCAACACTGCATCACTAAGTGACAGAATTACGGTGCCACCGTCGTACATTCAGTATGTCACTGATCAAAATGTTGTTATGGATCATTTACTGTTTCCTGTTCTATTTGCACAAGTAACTTATACCCAGATGCCAAGATATGGGAGTTGAAACATATTTCTAATCTCCCAACCAAGGCCTTTGGGGAGACAAAAGGCTCAGTGAGAAATGTTCTTTGTGACCAGTGTTGCCAGAGCCACGATGCTGAGCCTTCACGGCCACGCTGCCCCTTGGTCTGCAGCCTGCTCATGACTCTCATTGGCTGGCATCTCTGAGTCTCCTGCTGATAACCACGGCTGTTCCCTTAGTGAAAACTCAGGACAAGAGCTTACACTCACAGACTGAGCAAGAACTGATTATGTTGGAAAAATGAGTATCGCTGCACACTGATGGGCACCTGACATGTGCTCACAGCCACCCTCAGGCCTCGGGTGCCAGACAGAAACTTCTTCCATTAGACGGTCCCTAACACCCACGATTCAAGGCTCTTAAGCGTCTCACAGATCAAAAGGGCACAGCATCACCCCAATGGACAGAATGCTACTTATCTGCCTGCCTGATTACAGGGATCCTGTCTGTAACAGGTTCGACACAGACATATGGGCATGGACACCATCATTTACCTGCCCTGGACTCCCTGGTACAATCCACTTGACCTTGTTTCTGAGACAGTTTCAAGGACAACTCGCCAATCCTTTCGTTTTCTGCATTAATGGCTTTCTGAATTTCTTGGATTTCCTTTTTGCGGGCTGGAGGCAGTTCTTCGATGTTTTCTTTTGATTCAGTCTCATTATTACTATCGTCATCTCCATCACAAACCTCAAAGTCATCTTCATAGTCCTACAATAACAACATTTTTGGAACACTTTAAGTAGCACTTGCACTGAAGAAAACATTACAATTTCTAATTTAAAATAGAGTCCTTATTATGGCTAAGACAGACTTTTATATTTTATAGTTCACTGATTTTAATATCATTGAATTATATAGCTGTATAAACTATACTTGTTTCTCTAAAAATGAACTGCACAATATACAACCATTGTGCCAAGAATCTGAAAAGTGTTTATTTGCACAGTTACACACACACGTGTTTGAATGTTGTGCACATAAAAATGGACTAAATTTTAAAGTCCCTTATTTATATCATATTAGTAAGCATTGCCATAAGTACAGTCAACTTCAAAAGTTACAGCCAGACCTAAAGCAAATCTAGTCAGATACTGGATATTAAAAATAATAATAAGAGAGAAAAAAGCTATAATACTTCACATATGCTGACTTTTAAGAATGAATTATGTTTAAGCAGAAAAACTTTAACTTAAATATTATACATACTTCAAAATCACCTTCAAAACTGGGTGTATACTCATCAGCTTCAGTATTTTCTAAATCAATGTCTTCTTTTTCAATTTCCTAGAGGTAGAAATAAAGCATAAAAAAAATCAATCATAAACTTGAAATTTATAAATAGGCTGGGAAACTACATGTTTTCTGAGATTCACTTGACTTTGAACATTTTAAAATATAAGTATTTATAAAACCAACAAAGCCTAACTGAATTCTTGCAAGAAATACCTTTGTTAATTTACAGATATGACCAAAATAAGAAAATAGTTAACAAACAGCCTTTTAAGAAAACTAATTTTGAGGAGCAAAAATAATGTGTTATACACATGAATCCTAAGTGTGCAGCAATCCATTTCTTACTCATGAATACACTCCCTACTGATGGTTTTATCTGCAGTGTTAGGAACACATACACAGAAAAGCATGCTCAAGAACCAGAGTCAGCCCAGTCCTGCCTGAACTGTCAGATATCCCAAATGATGGAAACGTTGACCGAGAAGTCTCACGGCACCACGGCCCCTTCCTTTCCATGGACAGGCTGCTCAGATCCTGCCAGACACTCGGGTCAGAGAGCACCTTCCACTCCACCAGGGGATAAAATGGAGGCGCGCATGCTGGGCCAGGCCCTGGAGGTGTGGGAGGCTGCACACCATCGTGGTCTGCACCTTAAGGGCTAAGTAGGTTTGTCAGGGAAATGGAGTAGAAATATGGGTGCAGGTTTCCAGGCTAAGAGGATGGCAGAAATACAGTAAACATCTGGAGAATTCAGGCTTTCCCTCTAAGTTGTCCCTCCCTTTATTTACATCTGCTCTTCTACTTCCTACGTACTGATAACATACAACTACCCAAATCACAGGAATCCTCCAGGCTCCGCTCTGCCCAAGCCCACCTGACAATCGGCTCCCATGTGTCTCCTGGCCCCTTCCTCTCCTGTCACGACTGTCACCCTCAGGTCAGCATCTGCTATCCCTTTACCTGGCGTCGCAGGTAAAGCTACCACTTGCAGTGCCGGCATCCTATTAGGGCACCAGTTCGAGTCCCAGCTGCTCCACTTCCAATCCAGCTCTCTGCTACAGCCTGGGAAAACAGTGGAAAATGGCCCAACTCCTTGGGCCCCCACAAATTCATGTGAGAGTCCTGGAGGAAGCTCCTGGCTCTTGGCTTTGTATTAGTGCAGCTCTAGCCACTGCAGCAACCTAGGGAGTCAATCAACGGATAGAAAACTTCTCTCTCTCTCTCTCTGCCTCTGCCTCTGCCTCTCTGGAACTCTGCCTTTCAAATAAATAAATAAATCTTAAAAAAAAAAAACTAATGAAAATCTTCTTGGCATACTTTCCTATCAAGTCATGACACATTACATTGAATGATAATACTGTATTTGTTGTACAAATAATATCTACTGATAAGAAAAACAAAAACAAATGTTATATACTTTTACCTGTAAAGAAATCTTTTTATTGAAATGTAACATTTATGTGATATACTATAATGCAATATGTATAATGAACAAGTCAAGGTAATTAGCATTTCTATCTCGTTAAAAATGTATCATTTCTCTGTGCTGGGAACATTCAAGATCTCTCTCTTCTAGTTCTTTATAAACCATACAATAAGCTGATGTGACCGACCATCACCTACTGTGCTGAGAAGACCGGAACCAGCACTCCTGTTTGTGTATTGGTACCCCCTAGCCGATCTCCTCCATCCCTCCCACCACTAGTCCCCTGTTAGCCTCGAGGGACAACATTCTCCTCTCTACTCCTCTGAATCCACTTTTGCAGTGTCCACGTATGAGCAAGGGAGAACATGCGCTATCTGTCTTCTGTGTCTGGCCTATTGCAGTTAACAGAATGTCCTCTGGTTCCACCCATTTTGCCATAAATGATAGGATTTCATTTTGTTGTTGTTACTGAATATATTCCATTGTGTATAACGTCCACATTTTTGTCCATCCGTTCATCCACGTATGGAGACACCTAGGTTCACTCCATATCTTAGCTACCACAGGAGTCTTAAACAAAAACTAGTTAATATCACATTTTATATTCATGTTCAAACTCAGGATGATCGGGGACTCTATACCACATCCTGTGTCTGGCCAGCATTTTGAAACATGGCAGCACACTGCATGCGCCAGGCCCTCAGCTGGGAGAAGGGGCGATGCGGCGGGGGGCGGAGAGCAGGGCACTGTGGTTCCTTGATCTCTGATTTCACGTCTCTGAAAATTATGTGACCTTATCTGCTTCTCCCCAACAACGGCCTGACTCATGTCTTTTGTGACTTCTCTTTCTTCAGATTTTCCCAATCTTCTTCAATTTGAAGGCAGAGCCACAGTGAGAAGGCTGGCTGTTCATCCGACCTAATCCTCTTCCCTGCAGACATCTCTGTAACACCTCTGCCTCAGCCTTCCACAAAGGACACAGGCTGCACACAGCAGTCCAGCCTTCCACAAAGGACACAGGCTGCACACAGCAGTCCAGCCTTCCACAAAGGACACAGGCTGCACACAGCAGTCCAGCCTTCCACAAAGGACACAGGCTGCACACAGCAGTCCAGCCTTCCACAAAGGACACAGGCTGCACACAGCAGTCCGGCTACCTCTGCCCCACGACCGAGACTGCCTTCAACAGGACCAGACTTTCAAACAAGAGGAAATACAAATTTCACGTGCAAATCTCATGCATCCTTTATATTAACGCCCTGTTGTCCGAAAGGAATAATAGTTACACCAACAACGTGGCAACACGAAGCCAAGGAAGCAGGAGGCAGAACTGCCACGTGTGTAAGGACACATTCTGCTTACCACAGCTTCTTCACTTGCTCGCCTCTGAGACAGCTTCCACGTCGCTGAGGCTTCCTCGTGCCCATGCTTCAGGAGAGAGGAAAGCCACCATCAGCCGGGGACTAACACGATGCCGTCCCAGCTCCTCCCGCGCAGGTGCCACCCTTGCACTTCAGCGCACAGACAGCAAAGCGAAAACTCTGGGAACCTGGTCCTAGCTTTGTGGTTTATGAACTATGTGACTACGGAGATTAACTTAAACTCTGTGCCACAGTCATACCTGAAAAATTAGATTACAATGGTACCAGTGAGGCCAGCGCTGCGGCTCAACAGACTAATCCTCCGCCTTGCGGCGCCGACACACCAGGTTCTAGTCCCGGTCGGGGTGCCGGATTCTGTCCCGGTTGCCCCTCTTTCAGGCCAGCTCTCTGCTGTGGCCAGGGAGGGCAGTGGAAAATGGCCCAAGTGCTTGGGCCCTGCACCCCATGGGAGACCAGGAGAAGCACCTGGCTCCTGCCTTCAGATCAGCGCTGTGCGCCAGCTGCAGCGCGCTGTCCGCGGCAGCCATTGGAGGGTGAACCAACGGCAAAGGAAGACCTTTCTCTCTGTCTCTGTCTCTCACTGTCCACTCTGCCTGTCAAAAAAAAAAAAAAAAAGAATGGTCCTTGTGCTTGAGATAGGAAAATCCTGATAAATGTTACCTATTGTTACTCATACAAGGAAGGTATGACACTTACCCAAACTATTCAGTATATAAAACTGGTGACAGTAAATGTATTATTCATGAAGAAAATAAAAAGAATTTACTATGTGTCCAAAGAACTTTCGTGGCACACAGTAGGCTATCCATGTTCTGAAGAACTGAAGCAACATAGATTCAGTGTTGAGACTATAAAACATGCGACCAAATGTCTCAAGCAGCCGGGTTCCCAGCACCTTATGGGAGACCTGGATCTAGTTCCACACTCCCACCCTCAGCCAGGCCCAGTCCTGGCCATTGTGGGTATTTGGGGAATGAACCAACAGATGGGCACATACTCTCTCATTCTCTCTCCAATAAATAAATTTAATTTAAAAAATATATATGAGACTAGTCATAAGCCAAATAAAAAAAGCTAATTTTCAAAATCACTTCTGAAATGTTTTTGGGAACAAAACCATCACACATTTCACTCTTGTGGCAAAAAAAAAAGTATAAAATATCTCATTGGTGATTTTTCATACTGATTACATATTGAAAGAATACTACTTTAGGTGCACTGGATTACATATGTTACTAAAATTAGTGTTTTTTTTTTAAACTTCCCTAATGTGACTACTAGAAAACTTATAATTTAAAATGTGGCTCACATAATAATTCTAGTAAACAACGCTAATCTGAATTTTAGAAAAAAATATTGGAGACATGAGAAAAAACATAAAAACAACAGATACATTTTCATGCACTAATTCCACAATTTCAGTTCAAGAAATTCATCCACAAAAAGAATGTAGGGTAAGGCCGGCGCCGTGGCTCACTAGGCTAATCCTTCACCTGCAGCGCCAGCACCCCAGGTTCTAGTCCCGGTCGGGGCGCCAGATTCTGTCCTAGTTGCTCCTCTTCCAGTCCAGCTCTCTGCTGTGGCCAGGGAGGGCAGTGGAGGATGGCCCAAGTGCTTGGGCCCTGCACCCCATGGGAGACCAGGAGGAAGCACCTGGCTCCTGGCATCCGATAGGCACAGCACCGGCTGTAGCGGTCATTTGGGGGGTGAACCAACGGAAGGAAGACCTCTCTCTCTGTCTCTCTCTCTCTAACTCTGCCTGTTAAGTCACTGATTTGGACACGACACTGCATCCCACTGCAGAACTGGAGGCCTGCTGGGAGTTCTGGCTGTTCCACTTCTGATCCAGCTTCTGCTAACGTACACCCTGGAGGTGGGGGATCACAGCTGAAGACTTCAGTCACTGCCACCCACATGGGAGACCCAGGTCAAAAAGAGGGGTAAACAGATTTCCACAACCAACTGGGGAAGAACAGTGGGCTGCACAGTGTGTTTAGGTGGAGTATATGTGTGAATATGTAAACAATAAAAGAAAAATAAACATATTGGGACGAGCACGCGCAAGCTGAGCAGCCACTTGCCGGCCTCCCATGTTGGTGCTCTGACTCTGATCCCAGCCACTCTGCTTCTGATCCAGCTTCCCGCTAACATGCCTGGGAAAGCATGGAAGACAGCCCAAGTGCTTGAGTCACTGCCTCCCATGGGAGACCTGGGGGAAGCTCCTGGCTCCTGGCTTTGGCCTGCCCCAGTTCTGGTTGTTATAGGCATGAGGGGAGTGAACCAGTAGATGGAAGGGGTCTTCTCTCTGTTTCTCCCTCCCTCTCAACTGTTCAACCTTTCAAATAAATAAATTTTAAATATATATGCTACATACATATCAATATGTGATTATAAAAGATAATGAGAAGAAATATTTGTAAGGCTAACATTTTCCTATGGTGAGAGGTATAGCATTACCCAGATAGTAGCTGACCCAACCAGCATCCCCCAAAATTCAATGACCATAGCCACATCAAAACAATACATGCCATAAGAACTAATTTATATAAAATTATGTGTTTGCATATGTATGTGGAATAAAGTTACATAAAACTACGGCATCTAATTGTTAAATATGATGGGTTTTAGGTAACTGCAAAGAAATAATTATTCTTCAGAAATAATTCAGAAGACAAATAATCTCGTCACATTATCTGAAATGACCACAAAAGGAACTAAAAATATGGTTTGATACAAACTCTACAATGTAACATTGTATAGTTATTACATAATCACTAGGAAGACTATTCTTATGATAACTAGGAAGACGGTATTAAAAAGAAGCCTGTGGAGAAATGCTGATATACTAAGCAAACACAGCAGCATACATCACTATTTCCACCATGCATACATACATACAGACAAGGTAGTTTACAACATAAAAATAACTATGCAGGGAGAGGAATTACGAGTGTACATTACTATCAGTAACAAGTGTTTAGGGAGCAAGCATTGAGCCTAGGCATTAAGACACTGCATGCTACACTGGAGTCCCTGGGTTGGCTACCTAGCTACGGTAGCTGACTTCAGCTTCCTTCTAATGTAGACACTGGGAGGCCCTGCTAATACTTCAGGTAATCAAGCCCACCCCTCTGGGATACCTGAATTTAATTCCTGGCTTCCGGCTTTGGTCCCAGCACAGCTCCAACCATTGTAGACATTTGGGAAGTAACCAGCAGATGAGAGCTCTCTCTGTGTTTCTGTCCATTTCTGTCCCCTTTGCCTCTCAAACAAATTTGTGAAAGTTTTTTCAATTTTTTAAAATTTTAAGCACTTGACAGAATTTGTCAGAGAAGGACCAACACTGTGGCACTCCAGGGTAAGCCACGGTCTGCAGCATCAGCATCCCATATGGGAGCCTGTTCAAGTCTCGGCTGATCCACTTCCAATCCAGCTCCCTAATAATGTGGCTGGGAAAACAGCGGAAGACGACCCCAATGCCTGGGCCCTGCACCCATGTGGAAGACCTGGAAGAAGCTCCTGGCTCCTGACTTTGGCCTAGCCCAGCCCTGGTTGTTGCAGCCATTTAGGGAGTGAGTCAGCAGATGGAAGATCTCGATCTCTCTCTCTCTCTCTCTCCCCTTCTCTCTCTCTGTAACTCTGTATTTCAAATAATTAGTAAATAAATAAATCTTTTAAAAAAAAAAAGAATTTGCCAGAGAAGCCACCTGAGCCTGAGCTTCTTTGTGGGAAGATTTTTAATACAGAAGAAATCTCCTCACTTATTTTTTTTTTAAGATTTATTTTATTTATCTGAAAGAGTTACAAAGAGAGGTAGAGACAGAGAAAGAGGTCTTCCATCTGCTGGTTCACCCCCCAGATGGCCGCAATCGCAGGAGCTGCGCCGATCTGATGCCAGGAGCCAGGAGCCTCCTCCAGATCTCCCATGTGGTGCAGGGGCCCAAGGACTTGGGCCATCCTCCACTGCTCTCCCAGGCCATAGCAGAGAGCTGGATCGGAAGAGGAGCAGTCAGGTCTTGACCCGGCGCCCAGCCCCCAGAAATTTCTTCACTTATTATGAATTTATTTAGACTGCTTGTTTTTTGTTTTTTGTTTTTTTAAGATTTTACTTATTTGAAAGACAGAGTTACAGAAAAAGGTAGAGACAGAGAGAGAGAGAGGTCTTCCATCTGCTGGTTCACTTCCCAGTTGGCTGTAATGGCCATAGCTGTACCAATCCAAAGCCAGGAGCCAGGAGCTTCCTCTGGGTCTCCCACATGGGTGCATCCCTTGGGCCATCTTCTACTGCTTTCCCAGGCCATAGCAGAGAGCTGAATCAGAAGTGGAGCAGCCTGGACTAGAACTGGTGCCCATATGGGATGCTGGGCTTCAGACCAGGGTGTTAACCTACTGTGCCACAGCACCGGCCCCCAGCTGAAGTAGGTTTGGTAATTTATGTTTCCAGGAATTTGTTCCCTTCATCTAACTTCTCTAATATGTTAGCATAAAATATTGTTCTATCCATCATCGAAAATCTCCAAGGTTATAACTGTGTTTCTCTAATATGTTAGCATAAAATATTGTTCTATCCATCATCGAAAATCTCCAAGGTTGTAACTTTGTTTCTCCCTTCAATTCTGTCAGGTTTTACTGCTTGTACTATACTTGGGGGCTCTCTTGTTAGGGATTATTCATTTACAACCGTCACATTTCCTGCTGAACTATTTGATCATTATGAAATGTTTCTCTTTCTGTCTCAAAATCTGCTTTGTCTGGTATTAGTACAGTCAATCCGACTCTCTTACAGTTGTTCAATGGTTTACCCTTGTCCATCTTTTCACATTCTCTTTTCTTTTTTAAGATTTATTTATTTATTTGAAAGTCAGAGTTACAGAGAGGCAGAGGCAGAGGCAGAGAGAGAGAGAGAGGTCTTCTATCTGCTGGTTTACTCCTCAGATGGCCACAATGGCTGGATCTGTGCTGATCCGAAGCCAGGAGCCAGGTGCTTCCTCCTGGTCTCCCACATGGGTGCAGGGGCCCAAGCACTTGGGCCATCTTCTACTGCTATCACAGGCCATAGGAGAGAGCTGGATCAGAAGAGGAGCAGCTGGGACTCAAACTGGCACTCACTTGGGATGCTGGGATGCAGGCAGCTTTACCTGCTAGGCCACAGTGCCAGCTCCCATCTTTTCACTTTCAATCTGAGTCTTTTATTATAAAGGGAGTCTCTAGTAAGCATTCTGGGAAGACCATTCACACCACATGCAAACAAATCCTTTCTTGAGCTCTACTTTCAAGAGGAAATACAAAATAAGACACATGGCTAATCTTACTGTATAAACAACCTCAATGTAGATTCTTACCTTCCTTCTTGAATCTTTATCTTTTCCAATATTCTTGACTAAATTCTCTGCATGCCTAGAAAGTAAACATGATCAACATTAAAATTTAATTTTAAATCATGACCTTAAGAAAAATGAAACATTTTTCTTCTTTGTGAAAGTTCTTATCAATATTTTGTTATGATTAAGAACTGCTATATGTTAGCAAAGCATGTTTTATTGGAATTATGAATGCTAAAGACTTCCCAGTACTTTACTATTGCAACAGTAATGCAAGATAGAAGACACCTTCGGCAGAAAGAGGAAATTCTGTGTTTTAACAATCTTTTGTGTGTGTGCATGAATCTATATCCTTTAAGAGTTCTAGAGGTTGTCTATAAGTTTATTAATCTATCCCAAATACCATTTTATGTGGCATATAAAACTTATATTTCTAAAACAAAATTTACCTTGAAATATGTTCTATTTTTCAATCATATTTCACTTTAGTTGGGACCTAAAGTAAGGTTTTCAAAATTTCAAATTGATTCCCAATTTTTAGAACTTATAAGACACACTAATTCAATATAACATGGGGCTTAATAGATATACAGATCTGAGCGAAAGCCTACTTTATATCCTAACAGATTTATAATATAAAATCTAGAAGCTCACCCCAGGTTTAAGTGATATTTTTGCTCAAATGTGTAAAAATTTGGGTAAGATAGCAAACCTGAGTTTTCCTAATCTATGAAAATAATTACAAAATGCAGTTATCCCAAAAAACTCAATCTAGGGCTTATATTCAAATTGACAATTTACACATAAACTCTAACCTGTAATCTTCACAAGGTATTATCACCAAAATTTCACTGAAAGGACACCCAATGTCACAGTTAAGAGGCAGACCCCGAACTCGAGGCTGGCCGGCCCCAGCAACTGCCCTCACAGTGACTGCCGCAGCCCAGGCTGAAGTTTCTGTCCTGGGCTCACGATTTGTGAACACTGAGTGGGGGCAGCTGCTGGGATATGGCATCAGTGAATGGGACCCAGAATGGTCTACTCGTGTATCTAAAAGGAGTAATCCATCTACCTGATGACACTTTTCCTCTAGACAGAGGAAAGACCACCTCTCACACAGTGAGAAACTCCCAAATGTCTTACTTCCCATAGTTAGTACTCATTCTCTAATTTTATATGAACAAAAAGACTTGGAGGGGTTAAATCTAGAGAAAATTAAGTACTTCTATAACTTATTCCCATTTACTAGTTATAATTAGGCAAAAAAAAGGAAAATTCATTTTTATAGCACTCTATGAGATCTATGCTGTACATAGCAATCAAGAATGACGTAGATTCCTTACTGGCTGCCAGTTCCATCTCTTTTTGAATTTGTTCCTCGATTTCTGTGTTCACCATTCTATCAAAGAGAAAAAAATTCCATAACCTAATTAAGTAATAAATCATAACAAAGTAAGGATAATCAGTAAACTCTATAAAACAAGTATGGATGTAAAATTCAGCAATAGCATCTACAAACATTTTTAAAAATAACTATTTTACTAGCTATTTTTTTAAATTGTTTTTAAAGATTTATCTGTTTATTTGAAAGGCAGAGCTACGGAGGCAGAGGCACAGAGAGAGGGAGGCCTTCCATGGCTGGTTCACTCTCCAAATGGCTGTAACAGCTGGAGCAGTGCTGATTCAAAGCCAGGAGCCAGGAACTTTCTCTGGGTCTCCCACACAGGTGTAGGTGCCCAAGGACTTGGGCCATCTTCCATGGCTTTTCCAGACCATAGCAGAGACCTGGATCAGAAGTGGAGCAGCCAGGACTAGAACTAGAGCCCATATGGGATGCCGACACTGCAGACAGCAGCTTTACCCACTATGCCACAGCGTTAGCCTCAGCTATTTTTAATAAATTAGACAATATAAGGAAAATAAAAGTATATTAAAATGGTGATTACATATTGCCCCAGTACATATAATAATATATAATAATGAATGAACTAGTCATCCATTTCACATAACCAACACATAATTTATGGATAAATATGACTAGTTCCTTAAATTGCTGAAAATTGCAGTTTCAAGCATTTAGAATATCACTTTTTCACAGATGTATGTAACTACTGGGAAAAAATACTTTAAACAAACTTCTCTAGAATTAACTGAACTTTTAAAAATAAAATTAGGGGGCCGGCGCTGTGGTACAGTGAGCTAATCCTTCGTCCTGCAGCAGCGGCATCACATACGGGTGCTGGTTTGTGTCCAGGCTGGTCCTTTTCCTGTCCAGCTCTCTGCTAATGGCCTGGGGGAGCAGTAGAAGACGGCCCAAGTGCTTGGGCCCCAGCACCCACGTGAGAGACCCAGATGAAGCTCCTGACTCCTGGATTTGGCCTGGCCCAGCCCTGGCAGTTGTGGCCATTTGGGGAGTGAACCAGTGGATTGAAGATCTCTCTCTCTCTCTCTCTCTCTCTCTCTCTCTCTGCATCTCTGCATTTGAAATAAATATATTTTTTTAAAAATCTAAGAAAATAATCAGATATATTAAAATTTTCAACCTATTCATGACAGAATTTATAATACCAAAAAATGCTAATAACCTGAATGTTCAATATTGTTATTAGCCAAATAAATGAAGTTATGACCACAAGACAGAATACTAGATGGCTATTAAAAATCCTAGTATTGAGTGCAGTGGAGGATGGCCCAGGTGCTTGGGCCCTGCACCCCATGGGAGACCAGGAAAAGCACCTGGCTCCTGGCTCCTGCCATCGGACGAGCGCGGTGCGCCGGCCGCAGCGCGCCGACCGCGGCGGCCATTGGAGGGTGAACCAACGGCAACGGAAGACCTTTCTCTCTGTCTCTCTCTCTCACTGTCCACTCTGCCTGTAAAAAAAAAAAAAAAAAAAAAAATCCTAGTATTAAAAAGGATTCCCCAGAACAAAGAGAAGAGAACACCACGATTCCAACATTGCTTTTCACAAAGTTCATTTACGTGTGGAGAAAAAGCAGTGCAAGGATATATATACACAAAATACCAAAATGGATTATCTCACTCCAGGGTCATGCACAACTTGTAATTTTTAATACTTCCCTGTACTTAAAAATATTTCTAAAATCATTAAGACAATAAATATAATTACATGTTGAACAAAAGAGATTAGAAGGGAAAAGGAATGAAATCCTAAGTGCTAGGTAGGAAAAAACTACAATTTAATGGTTAACTAGACATAAATGAGGAAAAAGAAAAAAGTGACCAAGTTAACTGTAAGAATCAAAGCTGGGTAATGAACAAACAGCAGACAGCACTGGAAGAGCCCTGGGGTAATGCTGGCCCGATGGGCTGCACGTGGGCAGGCGACATGGGTGATGGCCAGGGATTACCCATTGCTTTCAAGTCCATTATCTCAGTACCTACAATGCTCATGAAGGTGGGTAACACTGCTAAACCCTCATGGCCTGCACAGGGAAAAATCTAGAATAAAAGCTTAGAGGTTTTGTCTTTTTTTCTACAACCTGTTTTATTTATTTGAGAGGCAGAGTTAGAGAGGGAAAGACAAAGAGATGTCTTCCACTCCCTGCTTCACTCTCCAAACGGCTGCAATGGCCAGGGATGGGCCAAGCTGAAGCCAGTAGCCAGGAGCTTCTTCCGAGTCTCCCACATAGGCACAGGGGCTAAGGCACTTGGGTCATCCTCCACTGCATCCAAGGCACATTAGCAGGAAGCTAGATTAGCAGTGCAGCGGCCAGCACTCTAAATGGCACCTATGTGGGATGCCGGCACTGCAGGCAGTGGTTCAAGTCCCGGCTGCTCCACTTCCCTTCTAGCTCCCTGCTAATGCCTGTAAAAAGCAGCGGAAGATGGCCCAAGGTGCTGTGGTACAGTGGGATAACAGTCCTGGCCTACAGTGCCGGCATCCCATATGGGTGCCAGTTCGAGACCCAGCTGCTCCACTTCCGGTTCAGCTCTCTGCTATGGCCTGGGAGAGCAGTGGAAGATGGCCCAGGTCCTTGGGCCATTGCACCCACATGGGAGATCTGGAGGAGGCTCCTACTCCTGGCTTCAGATTGACGCAGCTCCAGCCATTGTGGCCATCTGGGGAGTGAACCATCGGATGGAAGACCTCTCTCCCTCTCTCTGCCTCTCCTCTCTCTGTGTAACTCTGACTTTCAAGTAAATAAATAAATCTTCAAAAAAATAAAAAAGAAGATGGTGCAAGTACTTGGGCTACGGCACCCATCTGGGAAGACCCAGAAGCTGCTCCTAGTTCCCAGCTTCAGTCTGGCCAAGCCCTCGCATTTGTGGCCATTTGGGGAGTGAACCAGCAGAGGGAAGCTCTCTCTCTCTCTCTCTCTCTCTGTTTCTTCCTCTCTTTCTCTGTAACTCTTTCAAATAATGAAAATAAATCTTAAAAAAAAAAAAAAAATCCAGAAAGATGTTTCAGAGACAAGGACTAAACAAATGCAATCTAAGCATATCATTTCTAGTAACTAAGCCTGACCTATGGAATAGACAACATTCCATATAATGTTAGTGGCAGAATCCAAGTGGAGGGTATAAAGGGTGTCTATTGTAAAATTCTGTCAACTGCATGCTCAAAATGTTCACAGTAAAATGTCAGAGAAAAAAGCAATGAAAAAGTTGAGATCTAGAGAAGAGGTTTTAAAAAATAAAAAAATCCTGTCCCTGAGGATCTGCTTGTCAACGAGTGTCTCACTCAGCTTTCTAACCAGTGCATTGCCAGGAATGCTCACATTCCAAGTGACTGACTACAGAGGAAGTGCATGGGCCTTAAACAGCATATACACGCATGGAAAATTTGAGACTGTGTTGTAACTGCTAAGAAACATAACCACCATTTAGCTCCAAAAGGAAGGCAGGGGGCTGTAGGCGACGGTGGGTTTCAACACAGCTCTAAGAAAGGCACCAGGATGAAGACAATGGAGGAGAAAGGACTCGGATTCATGCCACAGGACAGTGAAAAGAGCAAACTGGTGACATGAGACCAGGCAGCAATCTATTCCTTCTTCATAAATGTACTTCAAAGGCAGAGAGAAAGCGAGTGAGAGAGAGATCCCATCCTCTGTTCACTCCCCAAATGCTCACAACAGCCAGAGCTGGGCCAGGTCAAAGCCAGGAGCCTGGAGCTCCATCTGGGTCACCCATGTGTGTGGCAGAAATCCAGATACTTGAGCCATCTGGCACCTCCCAAGTGAATTTGCAGGAAGCTGGATAGGAAGGGGAGGAGCCAGAACTTGAACAAACACTCTGACAAGAAGTGGCTTACCCCACCGTACCACAAAACCTGCCCTAGTAACCTACTCTTAACTCAACTGTTTCTCAGCTTAAATGCTTCTGGTTTTAATCCAAGGCTTTTGGTTCCTACAACAAACACATGTGCATGCAGTAGGCGTCAGCTATGTATACTTGCATCAGCAGACCAAGTCCTGGGCTTTGGCTAAAACCCCCAGTCCTGCCCTTGAAGGTGTGAATCTCTCTCAACCTCAGTCATCCCCTGACCCCTCCCAAGAAAAGTTTGCTTCCATTTTTAAAGAAAATCCCACTAAGAAATAATAGAATAAAATCATACTAGCTACAGATTTTGTAAAGAGCAGCAAAAAGTACACATTAGAACAAGATACTGAAGTGAGTCTAAGAAAATATTAAGCATATACAGTAATTAAATTCATACCTATGGAGAGATTAGATCCTTTACAGCCAACAGTTTTGTATTTTTGTTCTGTTTTGTTTGGTTCGCTGTACACTCACACTACCAACTCTGGCTGAACACTGATTACTTCGCTGCTCACTTAGTTTCCACTGTAGGCATTTTGCCTTTCCATTAGGACACTGGTTAAGACACGCCTGTCCTAGCTCAGAGGACCCGGGTTGAGCATCTGGCTCCAGCTCCTGACTTCAGTTTCCAGCGGATGCAGCGATGGCTCAACTGTCTGAGTTCCTGCCACCCACGTGGGAAACTCACACTGAGTTCCCAGTTCCTGGTCCAGCCCTGCTCACTGCAGGCACCTGAGAAAGGAGCTGGTCAGTTCTTTCCTTCCTTGTGTGTATATATGACTGTGTGTGTGTGTCTATCCCTAAAATAAATAAATTTTTAAATAACATCAGCTACCTTTATAATGCTAAATCTCAAAATTTTATAACAGGTTCTCAAATATATGTTAAAAGTACATTCCTAGGGGCTGGCGCTGTGGTGTAGCAGCTAAAGCCGGTGCCTGCAGTGCCGGCATCCGACATGGGTGCCAGTTCGAGTCCCGGCTGCTCCATTTCCCATCCAGCTCTCTGCTGTGGCCTGAGTAAGCAGTAGAAGATGGCCCAAGTGCTTGGGCTCCTGCACCCACGGGGGAGACCTCGAAGAAGCTCCTGGCTCCTGGCTCCTGATTGGCATAGCTCTGGCCATTGTGGAAAACTGAGTAGTGAACCAGCAGACGGAAGATCTCTCTCCATGTAACTCTGACTTTCAAATAAAATAAATAAACCTTTAAAAAAAAAAAGTACATTCATCGGGGCTGGCACTGTGATGTAGTGGGCAAAGCCGCCGCCCACAGTGCCAGCATTCCACCTGGCCACTGGTTTGAGTCCTGGCTGTTCCACTTCCGATCCAGCTCTCTGCTGTGGCCTGCAAAGGCCATGAAGGATGGCCCAAGTCCTTGGGCCCCTGCACCCACGTGGGAAACCCAGAGGAAGCTCCTGGCTCCTAGCTTCAGATTGGTGCAGCTCTGGCTGTTGCGGCCCATTGGGGAGTGAACCAGCAGATGGAAGACCTCTCTCTCTCTCTCTGCCTCTCCTTCTCTCTGTGTGTAACTCTTTCAAATAAATAAATCTTAAAAAAAAAGAAAAAGGCCGGCGCCGTGGCTCAACAGGCTAATCCTCCGCCTTGCGGCGCCGGCACACCGGGTTCTAGTCCCGGTCGGGGCACCGGATTCTGTCCCGGTTGCCCCTCTTCCAGGCCAGCCCTCTGCTGTGGCCCAGGAGTGCAGTGGAGGATGGCCCAGGTGCTTGGGCCCTGCACCCCATGGGGAGACCAGGAAAAGCACCTGGCTCCTGCCATCGGACGAGCGCGGTGCGCCGGCCGCAGCGCGCTGTCCGCGGCGGCCATTGGAGGGTGAACCAACGGCAAAGGAAGACCTTTCTCTCTGTCTCTCTCTCTCACTGTCCACTCTGCCTGTAAAAAAAAAAAAAAAGAAAGAAAAAGAAAAAAAGGACATTCATCATAAAATCCAAAGATTTGCCTTCGTTTCTTATAACTTCAGTAATCTCCATACATATACTAATCAGAGACTTGAATTACGTTTTCCCAAGATAACAGGCATCAGATAACAAATCGTAACGTCATCAGGCACACGCAGCTACAACTCTTCTCTAAGAATGCTGATCTGAGGATGACCAGAAAGGCAAGGAAGCATCAGGAACTCATACCTTGGATTCTCTTTTCTTGTGCTCCTCTTTCAACAATCTTTCTTTTTTATCCACGTTACTTCGGTGCCTCTCATCATCAAAATGAGAGCTGTCTTTATGTCGTCTTTCTTTATGTCTTTCTTCTCCTTCTTTCTCAAAGAACGAACTACTTTTTTCTTTTGAATGTTTCTCTCTTTTCTCCCGATGTTTCTTTTCTCGTTCTGGTTCTCTTAACTTCTTGTGTCTTCTCTCACCTTCTTCTTTATAAAGCCAATACTTAAGAGGATTGTCTTTATTGTCACCATACTGCAACTGAGAAATGCAAAATATTGAAAAACGAATGAACATATGAAACAAGAGTAGTCTATCTTTAGTACACAGTATGACAAATGCAGAGAAAATTACACAACTAATACTGCCCTCTTCTCTCTCCCGAGGTTAGGGGTTGTCCTAACAACTTAATCTGCTGTCCTTTTGGAAAGAAAAGGGCCTATTCACATCACTGTTCTACTGCTGATGCCTTAGGTGACTCAAGCCTACACAATATCAGAAAGACACCACGGCCCAACAGACCTCCCTGAGGTATGGAAAACAATGTTCAAGTTCCTTGGAGAGGCAGATCTGGCATCAGAGTCCAGCCTCCTCCGACTTCTGCAAGTCTCATCTTGCCACCCACTTCCTGAGCTCCACTTTCCCTGAAGATCTTTCCCATGGAATCTCTCTGACCTCTCTAGACGGTCTCTTCACTGACCACCCTCAGAACAATGCTGCTACCTCTCTCAGAAAGATGCATCACATCACTCTTTATCAGTCCTACCCAGAGAGAGATTTTTGAAACAGGGACCACCCTTCAGTCATTTCTGTATCCCCCAAGATCAGAGTGGACGCTCAGTAAACAATTGGTGATGGTCCTCAGGAATTGTATGACAAGTTATCATGACAGAATATTCTTGGCTCAGACGCAGTTACAGGAGCACAGCCAACGTGCTGACAGACCCCAAAGTGGGCCTTACTTTATCCTTTCACAGAGCGTCTTCTCAGCTCAACCTCAACCAGGGGTAGCAGACTCCTAGTCCACAGCTTTCTCCTCATCTCTGCACTCTGTGGCCCCTTCACTCCTCCCACAGACCCTGACTCTCACCTGTGCCAGGATAACCTCCCTGAAGAAAAACACACTGAACATCTCCCTGACCAAACTGCTCAGTTTTAAGTGAGATTACATCCTGTGTCGCTCACCAAAATAATCTCTAAGATAATAAAAGATTTCAGTTGGAGCCAACGCCGTGGTGCACTAGGTCAACCCTCCGCCTGCGGTGCTGGCATCCCATATGGGCACCGGTTCTGGTCTCGGCTGCCCCCTTCCAATCCAGGTCTCTGCCTGGGAAAGCAGCAGAAGATGGCCCGAGTGCTCGGGCCCCTGCACCTGTGTGGGAGACCAGGAAGAAGCTCCCAGCTCCTGGCTTCGGATCGACACAGTGCGCCAGCCATAGCGGCCATTTGGGGGGTGAACCAACAGAAGGAAGACCTTTCTCTCTGTTTTTCTCACTGTCTATAACTCTACCTGTCAAATAAATAAATAAAATCTTTAAAAAAAAGATTTCAGTCTTAAAACAAATGTTAAAGCCCCAAATCAAACTTCAGATGACCACACAGATAAACACGTGGGGGGTGGGCATTGCAGGACAGCAGGCCAAGCTGCCCCCAGGACACCTGCATCCATGTGGGAGGACCTGGCGCAAGTCCCGACTACTCTGCTGCTAACCCAGCTTCCTGTTAATGGGCTTGAAAGGCGGCAGGTTACAGCCCAAGTATTTGGGTCCCTGCTACCTCCCTGGAAGATAAAGATGGAGTTCTTGGCTCCTGGCCTTGGCCTTTTACAGCTTGATTACTGAAGACTATGTGTGTGTGTTGGGGGTATGCGGGTGTGTGGAATGGTTAATCAGCAGATCAGCAGATGGAAGGTCCCTCCTTCTGTGTGTGTGTGTGTGTGTGTGTGTGTGTGAGACTCTGCCTTTCAAATAACTTTCAAATAAATAAATCTTAAAAAAACAAAATAGATGTTTCCCTATGGGGAAAGGGATCCTCAAAAGTTCCACAACAACAAGTTGACTAAAGGTCACACAAACCAAATTCAAAGCAAAACAAAACAATGCTATAAAAGACTAGCTGTGGGGCCAGCACTGTGGCACAGCAGGTTAAAGCCCTGGCCTGCAGTGCCGGCATCCCATATGGGCGCTGGTTCTAGTCCGGGCTGCTCCTCTTCCTGTCCAGCTCTCTGCTATGGCCTGGGAAAGCAGTAGAAGATGGCCCAAATGCTTGGGCCCCTGCACCCACGTGGGAGACCCGGAAGAAGCTCCCAGTTCCTGGCACTGGATCGGCGCAGCTCCGGCCGTTGCAGCTATTTGGGGAGTGAACCAGCAAATGGAAGATCTCTCTCTCTTTATCTCTGTCTCTACCTCTCTCTGTAACTCTGTCTTTCAAATAAATAAAATAAATCTTTAAAAAAAAAAGACTAGCTGTGAGTTAACCTTTAAATGACTCTTACAAATCAGTAAGACACAAAATGTACACAATAAGTAACTAACAGAAAGGCAGCACATCCTTTTGAGAAAAGGTGCAGAAATGCCATTGTCTTCTCAAATTAGCAAAGACTGAAAATGAAAATAATGCCCAGTAGCTACTTAGGACATGGGGAATTATACTCTGATGAGGAGTTTTCCAAAAGTTTGTGGGGAAAAAAATATGAAGAGACTTGAAAAATTGTTTACGCCAAAATAAACATCTCTTAAGAATCAATTTTTCCACAAACTTTCTGAAAGTCCCCTCATACACATACATATCTACAAACATGTGGGTATGGGTGTGTGTACATACATGTTTGTACATACAAACAAAAAACCTGGTAAGATACATACATGATCAATACAGACATTTTCAATAATTAATTACCCAAGTGGAGATTAGACAGCCTTTGTTTACTTGCTATTTATTTGTGTGTTCTAAATTTTCTAAAATAATGACGCACTACCCTGGAACCCAGAGAATCATGCAATCACGAGGGGGAAAGACTGGTAATGCATAGAGCTGGAAACGTTTCCAGGCCTAGAAGCCTCAGTTATGAAATTTCCCAGAAATGCTTCTGGTAACACCCCTCCCCGGCCCTCAGCCGCCCTCCCCTGCAGCACCGAATGCCCCGTGCTGGCCTGGTTCGGTACCTTTCTCTCTCGGTATCTCCTCTCTCTCTCATCTTCTCCTCTTTCACAGTCTTCTTCTCTCCGTTCTTTCTCTTCAATTCTTACTTTACTCACTACAAAAATAAAACATTTTTAACACTCCCAAATGTTAGCCATAAAGCAGATATTCTAACATGCTGATGCAGACTTTAGTGCACAAACTACATTTATTAACATGTATTTTTAAATATTCTTGAATAAAACACACTCTCCAAATTCGAGTGGAAGTTCTAGCATCTAAACCTACAATGGAACAAAGAGGGAGATCAAAATGGCAATCCAAGGCTCAGATAGAATTCCCCTCTCCCGGGTTGCTGGGTGGCAACCAGGCAAATGCCTCACTTCCATGAGACGTTCAAGAGGAGCCCCAGCCCAGACACACACTGACCTCATGATTTCCATGTATCAGTAAAAGGGGAAAGCAGAGCCCAGTCTGAGGACAGACTTTGACCCAGATGGCCAAACATGCTAGCCGGCTTTGACGCTCCGAGGATATGTCTGCCCTCATGGAGGTGCTGAGGAACTAGCCCGGCCCCCACAGCCTGATGGCTCCCCCACTGCCGGGAAGACAAAAGAGGCAAGAGGTCCCCAAACTAAAAGGAAGTGAGCCAGGCACAGCCCACACACACTAGCATGAAGGATCAGTGCTGAGCCAACGCCCAGCACAACTTGGCAGTGAGGCCCAGGGAAGGAAGGGGTGGGCCAAACAGTCATACAGTTACTGACGTCGCCCAAAGCACCACTGAGCAAGCAAACCTGGATCTTCTCTTCTGGAAGTGCACAGATAAAAAAGGCATCTGCCTTCCAGCTATGAAAACTGACTTTAAAAGATAAGGGCGGGAGCTGGCATCGTGGCGCAGCAGGTTAAACCACCAACTGCGATGCTGGCATCCCAAGTGAGCACCAGTGTGAGTCCTGGCTGGCCCACCATAGATCCAGCTCCCTGCTAATGTACGTGGGACAGCAGCGGAAGATGACACAAGTGCCTGATCCCTGCCACCCACGTGGGAGACCTGGATGGAGTTCCTGACTCCTGGCTTTGGCCTGGTCCAGTGCCAGTCACTGCATCCTTTTGGGGAGTGAACCAGCAGAGGGAAGAGTATGTGCTCCCTCCCTTTCCCTCTCCCTCTCTCTCTCTCACCCTCTCCCTCTCTCCCTCTTTTTTCTCTCTGTAACTCTGCCTTTCAAATAAAAAAAAAAATCTTATAAAGCAAATCTTATAAAGTGGGGCCAGCACTTGGCATAGCAGGTGGCGCCACCGTCTGCAGTGCCAGCATCTCATGTGGGCACCAGTTCAAGTCCCGGCTGCTCCACTTCCAATCCAGCTCTCTGCTATAGCCTGGGAAAGTTGTGGAAAGTGGCCAAAGTGCTTGGGCCTCTGCATGCACATGGGAGACCCAGAGGAAGCTCCTGGCTCCTGGCTTCAAATCGGCACAGCTCTGGCCATTGCGGCCAACTGGGGAGTGAACCAGCAAATGGAAGACCTCTCTCTTACTCTCTTTGCCTCTCTATCTCTCTCTGTGTAACTTTGACTTCAAATAAATAAATAAATCTTAAAAAAAAATAAAATAAAATAAAGGCAGGAGCTGGTGTTGTGATATAAGAGATTAAGCCACTGCCTGCATGACTAGCATCTCATATGAGTACCAGTTAGACTCCAGGATGCTCCACTTCAGATCCAGCTCCCTGTTAACACATCTGGGAGTGGAAGTGCTTGGGCCCTGCCATCCACATAGTGCGGGGCATGAGCAAGGCAGCAGTGCGGAACGGAGCCGTGCAGAGCCGGGCCCGCGAACTAATCCAAGCCAGGGCCCGTGGAGCCAGCCAGCGGGTGTCCTGGGGATGGCAGCACAGGGAGGGGCCCGGTGCATGCACACGTGGCCCCGGCCACCACCATGGCGGACAGTGACCCCGCGGGGTGTGTGGCAGTGGCGGCTCCAGCCCACAGACCAGGCGGCACCAAGGAGGGGCAAAGAAGATGGCGCCCAGAGGAAGTAAGATGGTCGGAACTCAAAAGCTAATTGGCTACGCAACATCAGGTGAGGTAATAAGACTAGTAACAAGTGTATAGACATAAGGCTAGTCCTATAGAAATCCCCCCGTAAAGTGACCTTTTAAGTGATTGGTTGGTCCTTAGCCCTGCCCCAATGACTCTGCAGTTTTGTGCTATAAAAGGTTCAGTTATGCACGGAATAAATGAGTCCTTGCTAGACTTGGCTCCCCGCTGCTGCATCTGATTGTCTCCGGGATCGGGAGGCTGGGGAACGGGCTGGGGAACGGGTGAGTGGCGCACTCACCCTTCCTCGGACCCAGTCCATCCTTGTACAGGTGGACTCAGACCCTGCAACATAGTATACTCAGATGGAATGCCAGCTTCCTGGTATCAGCCTGGCCCACTGCAGGCCACTGTGTTCATTTGGGGAGTGAACCAGCAGATGGGAAAGTCTGTGTGTGTGTGTATGTGTGTGTGTGTCTCCCACTAACTGCTTTTCAAATAAATAAAATAAATCCTTTCAAAAAGGGGCAAAATTAAACTTTCAGAGATGACTAAGACAAACATCTTCAGGAGCACTAGCCACCGTGCTAGGAGCCTGGGACACAGGCAGGAGAGGGTCAGGGTCTAGTTTATTTGGAAGGTAGAACCCACATATTTTCCAAGAGACTGGAGAGAAGCATGTGTCAGGGTGACTCCCAGGTTTTTCTGACTCCGGAACAGAAGGACGCAACTGCCATCACCAGAAATGAGAGGGTGGTGGTGGAGCTGCGTCTGGCAGAGTGATCAGAAGTCCAGCTGGGGACACTCATTCACAGAACCTATCCAACAGCAAATACAGGTAGGTAAGAGCACAGGGTTCTGGGATGAGGCCCACGGCGGGAATTTGGAAATCTGGAATAGATAGAGGGTACTTAATACTACAAGACTGGATCCAGCCAGTGAGGGAGACAGCCTGCTGTGAAGTGCTCCAAGGACCACGGCCCAGAGCAAGGTCACATGTCACAGGCAGGGAGAAGCAGGAGGAGAAAGAAATGCGAAAGGCCAATCCGTGATGACGCAAGCAACTTCATGAAGCCCGAGTGCACAATCTGCCTTCCTAACAACTCATTTAAATACGGTGCTGGAAAAGCAAGGGCGAGCAGCGACAACAAAGAGCGACCTGAGAACAAACTATGTCGTTAGAAATAAGGACCAAGAACATCCAAGTAATAATTTTGAGAGGCATTAGTAACATAATTTCATAGCTAGTTCCTCTACCCTTTATGCTGACTCTAAGAGTTACTACTGCTAACTGTAAGAGTTATATATATAACTTATATAACTATCTAACTCTAAGTTATATTCTGCTAATCTATTTTTTCATGTAAGTTGCCTTTTTTTTTTTTAATAAGAAGAGTACACTGTCTGTACAACTAATAAATCGTCAAGAAACCTCCATTTGGGGTGGGGAGAAGCCCATTACCTTTACTTCAGAATTTACATAAATAATATCTAAACATTGCTTAAAAGAAAACCGACATTTGTGAGGAATACTTCCTACCAAAGAACATGATTTCTGCTTATTTACAATGAGAATGAAGATGTATTAATATAAACCTAAAATACTTTCCAACAATAAAACTCTAGCAAATGAGGAAATTATTGCTCCCCTTACTGACTAAGTTTTAAAAAGATCAAAAAGAAAAGAACAGTAAACAGTACACACCCCCACACGCACGGACACACAGAAGAGGGGCCTGTAACTTCAGTGCAGTGCTAAACCACTCACGAAAACTGTCAGGGAAAACAGAACGACTGGCGTGGCGGGTTAAACCACCACCTGCAGCACCGGCACCCCAAAAGGGCACCAGCTGCAGCCCCGGCTGCTCCACTTCCAACCCAGCTCCCTGCTGATGCACCTGGGAAAGCAGGAAGATGGCCCACGTGCTTGGGCCCTGCACCCATGCGGGAGATCGGGATGAGCTCCTGGCTGCTGGCGTCCACCTGGCCCAGCCCCATCCTCTGCAGCCATTTGGGGAGTGAACCAGCAGATGGAAGATGGATCTCTTTCTTTCTTCCCCCTCTCATCCCTCCATCCCTGTAGCTCTGCTTTTCAAATCAACAAATTAATCCTTAAAAAATGAAAAGAAATACTGCTAACAACAGGTTTTAACAAACGGGCATGCAGCAGCTCGGCAGGAAACACGGCACACACTCGCCCGAGACGAGGGGGACGCACCTGAGCGGACCTTCTTCTCGGCTCTCTCCAGAAGCTGTCGCTCGCGGGCCTCGCGGGCCTCGCGGCCCAGGAGGTTGTGGTGGGCAACGGTCTGCCTGAGCTCTTCCTTCCTCGCCCTCCTGTCCTTGTCCTTGTCCTTGTCCTTCTCTCTGTCCTTGCCCCTGCTGTGAGCCTTCTCTGCCTCCTGCTCTCGGTGCTTCTCTCTCGACTTCTCCTTGTCCCGATCTCTGGCGTCCTTCTTCCTCTCCCTCTGTTTCTCTCTGTCCCTCTCCCCGCGCGGAGTCTCCTTGGAGGCCTGGGCGTCTCTCTCGGTCAGCCGTTCTCTGTACTTCGCCTCCCGGTCTGGATCCCTGTACTTATGCTCTTTGTGCTCGGGAAGGTCCGTCTCAGACTCTCGGTGCAGCTTCCTGTCTTTGTGTTTCCTTTCTTCCTTGGAACTGCCTGACTGCACAGCCTAAAACAACAGGAAAAACAAACAAAAAAGGATCCTCCTTGACCAGAAAGGCACACTTCTCTTACATTTTTGACATCTGAATATGAGAATCATCACACTCATCGTAGGGACCTTAAAAACACACTGGATTCAACAGCTTTCCAATCCTAGCAGGAAGGGTAGGGGCCCGGACGAGTGTTCCTAGAATACCGAAGTGACTGAAATCAGAACCAGAGTTTCTCCAACTGCCTGCTGGGTGGCAGGGACGTGCACATTTATTGGCAAATCAACCACATAGATTAGAAAGAAAAAGATGTGAGGGTGTTTTCAAGCGTGCTGAGATAGGAACTACCTGGGTTCTATATACAGAACAAAGACCCTCATTATAAAACTCTCAGGAGCTGAGCACATGACCTCAGCCCCCAAGCCTCTCTTCTACCTCCTTGCCACGGCTCCCATGAATGAGGAAACACACACAAACATCTGGAGTAGCACAGGGCCCAGGGACCCAGTGGGGCTGTCAGCTGGCCTAACAAACACAACACATCCTGCCCTGCCCTGGCCCTGACCCACCCCAGTTCCTGAGGTACTAACCACAGGGCATCATCTTTGAGTCAAAGGCATATCTGAAATCAGTCGCATGGAACCCAAGTTGTGAATGTCCAAGGAAATCACACAGGCCCCAGACGCATCCCGACTTAAAGCTTTAGAAGGCTTTACCCAAAGTTGTCTTCTGAGATCATCTGCTTTCCAAGTATCATCTTTGGTTCTTCTCTAAAAGGAAAAATACAAAGTAAAATAACTGATTCTGTGTGCTCTAGTTAGCTGCTTTTCCACTACCCTCTTTAAATCAATGGTAACTACTGCTTGATGTGTCAGAAAATATCTGCCTACCTACTGGAGTAAAATGCTATGTCGAAGCATGTGGACGCCTAAGATTCCGACAGCACTGAGTCTGTTTTGTAGGTGAAACGCTGACCAATCCACTCCAGAGTTGGCTGACAGAAATGTGGGGAGAATGTCAAAGTTGAAGAAAGCTGGGCATTAAAGTGGTAAACACAGATTTTATTCAGTAAGCAGTGGCAGTGGGGGAAAGAGCTAAGCTCCATTCCAAATGGCACAGAGGTGTCTAGATATTTAGATATTTTTTTCTTTTTTTTTTTAATTTTTTTTTTTTTGACAGGCAGAGTGGACAGTGAGAGAGAGAGACAGAGAGAAAGGTCTTCCTTTGCCGTTGGTTCACCCTCCAATGGCTGCCGCGGTCGGCGCGCTGCGGCCGGCGCACCGCGCTCATCCGATGGCAGGAGCCAGGTGCTAGGTGCTTTTTCCTGGTCTCCCATGGGGTGCAGGGCCCAAGTACTTGGGCCATCCTCCACTGCACTCCCGGGCCACAGCAGAGAGCTGGCCTGGAAGAGGGGCAACCGGGACAGAATCCGGCGCCCCGACCGGGACTAGAACCCAGTATGCCAGCGCCACAAGGCGGAGGATTAGCCTATTGAGCGGTGTCTAGATATTTTAAAGAGAGAATGGAGGGAGGCAGCCAGGGGAAAACTCAACCCAAAGATTATAAAGGCTGATCAGTGTCAATGGGATTGCACGAGCTCACGATTCCTGGAATGAGGAGCCTGTCTCCTGTAGACAATGGGAGACAGAGGCCCACTGTGCCTGATGAGCACATCTCTGAGCAATGGCCCTGAGGGCCTTGAGAAACACGCCTGAGTGGTAGGAGACACACAGACATCTCAGTCAAGAGAAGGGTTCCCAATTTCAGCCTTTTTAGCTAATACCCTCAGAAAGCGAAGTCAGAGGCCTATCCTCAGGTGTTGGTAGGACAAACAGTAAATTATTTTGGCAGCCCTGAGTTTCTCCAAATAAGGAGTTCAAAGAGGGGCTGGGGTGTCCCAGAGACACAGCCTGAGGCTACGGGAAGGCGTGCTGGAGTTTGGTCAAGCCTCTTCCTGCAGGGGTCAGAATCTGTGTTCATGCTGAGAGTCTGAACAAGTGGACTAGCGCACATCAACTCTTGGAGAGGCCACCCAGCCTCTATAAAAAGAGAACGAAATAGCACTGTACCACACCAAGTCAATATTATTAGTTCATATTCATATCAAATTCAAAGCTTAAGGAATTTTTCAAGCCTAAAGATAACCTCACACATATATAAGATTTTCCATTTTTCTACCTATGAATAATAAACATCTCAGTAATAACAAACTCACATGTTACCAATAACAAACTCACATGTTACCATTGGTAACAGTGCTGGAATCCCATGGGGCGCTGGTGTGAGTCCCAGCTGCTCCACTTCCAATCCAGCTCTCTGCTGTGGCCTGGGAAAGCAGTGGAAGATGGCCCAAGTCCTTGGGCTCCTGTATCCACAGGGGAGACCCAGAAGAAGCTCCTGGCTCCTGGCTTCAGACAGGCCCAACTCCAGCCGATGCGACCATTTGGGGAGTGAACCAGTGGATGGAGGATCTCCATCTCTCTCTCTCTCTCTCCCTCTCTCTGTAACTCTACCTTTCAAATAAATAAGTAAATTTGTTTTAAAAACGTAAAAAAAGTAGGCATCTCTAAAAATTTTCACTGGGCATAAAAATTTAAAGATCCATGGGGCTGGTGCTGTGGCACAGCAGGTTAAGCCACCACCCTGCAATGCTGGCATCCCATGTAAGCGCCAGTTCAAGTCCTGGATGCTCCGCCTCCAATCCAGTAAGCAGCGGAAGCCGGCCCAAGTGTTTGGACTCCTTCCACCCAAGTGGGAGACCGAGACTGGGTTCTTGGCTCCTGGTTTTGGCATTCTACAGCCCCGGCCATTGCAACCATTTGGGGAGTGATCCAGTGGATGGAAGATTTTATGTCATTCTCTATCTCTGTCACTTTGCCTTTCAAAAAAAATAAATAAATAAGTCTTTTAAAAAGAGAGAAAGAGGCTGGCACCGTGGCTCACTATGCTAATCCTCCGCCTGTGGCACCGGCACCCCGGGTTCTAGTCCCGGTGGCCCCTCTTCCAGTCCAGCTCTCTGCTGTGGCCCGGGAAGGCAGTGGAGGATGGCCCAAGTGCTTGGGCCCTGCACCCCATGGGAGACCAGGAGAAGCACCTGGCTCCTGGCTTCAGATCAGTGCAGCGCACCGGCCATAGTGGCCATTTAGGGGGTGAACCAATGGAAGGAAGACCTTTCTCTCTGTCTCTCTCTCTCTCTCACTGTCTAACCTGCCTGTCAAAGAGAGAGAGAGAGAGAGAGAGAGAGAAAGGCATGAGGATATACTTGAGGGCAGAGATTTTTTAAAAACCCAGTAGGTCCAGACACAGCAGGCCTCACTCAGAGGCCTGAACGAGTCTGCAGACAACAGTTCTGCCCTGGTCCAGAAAACAAATAGTTCTGGTGAGAAGAGAAGGGAGAAGGCAAGTTTTTCAAAGTGGACTTCGTTAAACAGGTAAGATGACTGATGAATAAACTAGAACATATAGTGAGAAGGTTTAAAAGAGTATATATTTGTTTTTGTGCAAAAGGCAGCAAATAGAAACAAGTAGAAGATCAGTCTCTTTAAGAAAGACATAGGGGGTCGGCGCTGTGGCATACCCAGTAAAGCCGCCACTTGCAGTGCCGGCATCCCATATGGGCGCTGGCTTGAGACCTGGCTCCTCTACTTCCTATCCAGCTCTCTGCTGTGGCCTGGGAAAGCAGTAAGAAGATGGCCCAAGGCCTTGGGCCCCTGTACCCACGTGGGAGACCTGGAAGAAGCACCTGGCTCCAGATCAGCGCAGTTCTGGCAGTTGCAGCTAATTGGGGAGTGAACCAGCGGGTGGAAGACCTACCTACCTACCTACCTTTTCTCTCTCTGCATGACTCTTTCAAATAAATAAGTCTTGAAAGAAAGACAGACAGACAGACATAGTCCAGGACCAGCGCTGAGACGCAGTGTGTTAAAGCTCCGGTCTGCAGTGTCAGCATCCCATAGGGGCGCCGGGTCTAGTCCCGGCTGCTCCACTTCCGATCCAGCTCTCTGCTGTGGCCTGGGAAAACAGCAGAGGATGGCCCAGGCCCTTGGGCCCCTGCACCCACGAGGCAGACCCGGGAGAGGTCTCAACTCCAGCTGTTGTGGCCATTTGGGGAGTGAACCAGTGGATGGAAGACTTCTCCCTCTCTCTGCCTCTACCTCTCTGTAACTGTGCCTTTCAAATAAATAAGTAAATCTTAAAACAAAACAAAACAAACAAAACAAAAGAAATAAGAGTCCAAGCAGGAAGTAAACCACAGCGACCTACACTACCTGAATGTGAAAGTAGATGAGCTATCTGAACCCAGCACCTGGGACACTGTTCTTTAGGCAGAACGAGGGGCTCCACCTCCCCCTGTTCGGTCCTGCAGTGGACACTACTTCCATAATACTGACGTGTCCACTTCCGCTTGAGGTGCAGAACGACTTACAGAAATGTCAAGGGAATGACGAGAGAGGAAGACAGAGCTCAGGTGGGGCTGAACGAGAGGCGGGGAGCGGGGGAGCAGCGTCACTTTCTGAACTTAACTAAGAGGACGTTACGGTTGATGCAACGACACAAAACACGAGCTCAGTGAGAGTATCATTGAGCATTCGCTAAATACAAATTAAAAGCTATTTATTATAAAGGTAATAAAATAACGGCAGGAAGGGTGTGCAATGTATAAAAAAAAAAAAATTGCCATTCTGCTGCTCGGTCGCATCAGCCACACAGCTCAGGAGTCGCACGCGGCCGGCTCCTGCCGGTACCGCGCACGTAGTAAAACCCGGCGAACAGTCGTCATCGTCCTACAGCGTGAGCAGTACTGTGTGCCGTTCCTTACTGTCTGGGGCCGGAAAACCAGACACGAGCGGCCTGCTCCCCAGACTGCTCAGCCCTGCCTCAGTTTCCCCCGCGTCGGGCGAGCGCGGGGCAGAGGCCGACAGAGGCGGACCCCGAGGGCCGCGTCCCGAGCCCCCAACCCCAGCGCCTCAGACCTCCGAGCTGCCCGCCCCGCGGCCCCGGCTCCCGCCACGGCGCGCAAGGCTCCCCCGGGAACCGCTCGCGCCCCCACCAAGCCTGCAGTCGCGAAGGCCGCGCTCGGCAGGCCCGGGACCCCCGCGGGAGTCCGAGACCGTCCGCCATGCCGAGCCGGCCGCGGGTGAGGGCCGGCACCCACTCCCCGTTCCCGGATCCCGGCCTGCACTGACCCTTCCAGGTTCCATAGCGCCTCACAGGCCCGGGCGGCAAGGGTGTCCGTGGCCCCGGCCAGGATCCGGCCACCCCGGAGCCCACCAGGCTGGCGCCTGCCCCTCGGCCGGCCAGGGGCCTGCTGCGTGGCCTGCGTCCTCGACTCCTAGCAACCGGCAGGCAGCAGTAGCCGCGAGCCAAGCGATAGCTACCCGGCATGCCCCGCGGCCGCTCCCTGTACGCCTGCGCGTACCCACGCCCTAACTGAGGCAGGCAGGAGGAGCCGAGAGCCGAGCGACCGCTGTCCGGCATGCCCCGCGGCCGCTCTCAGTGCGCCTGCGCACACCCGAATGGTGTCAAATTAGGCATCAGCCGCAGTGAGTGGAGAGGTAGTCGCTGCGAGGGCCCGCATCTTTGCTCTGACTTGGCCCTCCAGGGAGAAAGAAACAAGCATCGAGCGTTACGTGTATGCAAGAGTTTGCACTTTGCAAACCCCATAAGGAATCAGAGAATCTGGACAAGAGAAACGAATTATCAAGACAGTTATTCTGCGTCACATTTATTTAGAGCTTAAAAACACGAAAGTGTCAGCAGACCTTGAATATAGGCTGCGGCAGAAGGCACGTATTCAGGGCCCTCAGAGGAGGTGCGATGCTGGCAGATCCAGGGCCCGGCTACTGCCTGCGCTCCGAGAGAAGAGCCCGGCGGTGCGGTTTGTGCAGGTGTCTGGCGCAGAGATGGCCGGTGGAAGCCCGTGGGCTCTGTGGTCATCACAGGTGCAGCAGGAGCAAGTGAGGGCCTGTGGTTTGACCCAGTCCGAAAGACTGTTGGGCTGTGCATTGGCCCCACTCCCTAAGTCCTGCCTCTCCCGGGGCTCTGACCCGCAGGGCAGCCATTTGTGCCCTCTGCTCACGTCTGCCTGTTTTGATGGCTGATGTCAGACGCATTTCTGATTGATCAAGTCATCTGGATCCCTGGATGCTAAGAAAGCTTAGTCCTAGGTAGGCCTGTCCTGTGCGGAAACTATGGAGTGCCCTGGTGGCCGCGGGTGCTGAGGGCGAGGAGAGCTCCTGGGAGAGGATGGCTCAGCCATGAACTTCATAGAACGAAGCGGAGTGTTGCATTATAATTTCCATAAGGCCAACAAGTGGGTAGGCAGGGGTAGCGGTCACATTGTCCGGGGTGCACCTGTTGACTGCATTAAATCGGTAACTCAGTCCTTTGAAGTGATCTAGTCATATCTGAAGAAAATGACATTTTAGGCAAACCCTTGTAACTTAGTATTTTTAATTGTGTCCTGTCAGAAGAAGCGATTCTTACTGAACTCCTGCAAATAACGATACTGCCATAAAATTAAGGAGACACCAATGTGAGCTTTCTGATGAGGTCGGGCTGGAATATAAATGTAAGCATTCTATTCCAAAAGGTAGACTTCACCAAATTGTCGAAAACTTAAAAGTTCTCTTAAATCTGGAAAATTAAAAGAATGAGCTATGATTCAAACAAAATAGTTTAAAAAATCGTAATCCTTTATCACTCCAATCTTGTATTGCTAACTCTTACTCTGCTTGATGAAGCCATCCGTGTTACAAGTCTCAGTTTCCATTTAAGATCTGGAGATTTTTACCCAGTTCAACGATGTGATCCTGAAGTTATCTGAAACTTAAGAGTACACGTCAGTCTGTTTTGTGAAGTAACAATGTTGGACAATAGCTAATTGCCAAAAAAAAAAAAACCGGTGCTGCGGCTCACTAGACTAATCCTCTGCCTTGAGGCGCCAACACACGGGGTTCTAGTCCCCGTCAGGGCACCAGATTCTGTCCTGGTTGCCCCTCTTCCAGTCCAGCTCTCTGCTGTGGCCCGGGAGGGCAGTGGAGGATGGCCCAAGTGCTTGGGCCCTGCACCCACATGGGAGACCAGGAGAAGCACCTGGCTCCTGGCTTCAGATCAGCGTGGTGCGCGGCCATAGCGCGCCAGCCATTGGAGGGTGAACCAACGGCAAAGGAAGACCTTTCTCTCTGTCTCTCTCACTCACTGTCCACTCTGCCTGTCAAAAAAAAAAAAAAATAGCTAATTGCAGTTCTTTATAGAGATGATTCAAAGCAAGGCACTAATTGCCTATCATTGACAAAAATTTAAAATGGCCATAATTAAAAATGTGATGATGGCTCACTTGGTTGATCCTCCGCCTGCAGCACCAGCATCCCATATGGGCACCGGGTTCTAGTCCCGGTCGCTCCTCTTCCAGTCCAGCTCTCTGCTGTGGCCCAGGAGTACAGTGGAGGATGGCCCAAGTGCTTGGGCCAGGCACCCACGTGGGAGACCAGGAAGAAGCACCTGGTTCCTGGCTTCGGATCAGCATTGCTCCTGTCGTAGCGGCCATTTGGGGGTGAACCAATGGAGGGAAGACCTTTCTCTCTGTCTCTCTCTCTCTCTCTCACTGACTAACTCTACCTGTCAAATAAATAAAAAATCTTTTAAAAAAAAGTGATGAGAATGCATATGAGTTGACAAGCATATTTAATTATTTTGCAGCATACAATCTTAACATTTATAAATGATAACATAAACCAAGACATACTAGATTTCCAGGAACCTCATGCAATCTTGGAATCCATGTTAATAATACATTCACACAGATATAACACAAAACAATTAAATCTCATTTCTTTTATTTACAAAAAAAAAATATGTATTTACTTGAAAGAGCAACAAAAAGAAAGGGAAGACAAAGAGATCTTCCATCTGCTGACTCACTCCCCCAGTGGCCGTAACAGCCAGGTCTGGGCCAGGCTGAAGCCAGGAACCAGGAACTTCACTTCAGTTTCCCACATGGGTAGCAGAGGCCCACGTGCTTGGGCCATCATCCACTGCCTTCCCAGTCACATTAGCAAGGAACAGCTGGGACTTGAACCAGCAAACTGATAAGAGATGCTGGCAAAGTTGCAAACAACAGCTCAACCTGCTGCGCCACAATGCTGGGACCCTAACCATCATTTCCTAGTTGACAATTTTTCTCATCTACATCAATATATCAAATACTCCTAGTTTAATATTGCTTTGTATTTTCAGGAGCCCTTGGAAATGTCCAAAGTTTGTGGTCAAAAAGACATAATGTAGAATTTGCTTTTGTGAAGTTTGCCAAGTATCAAATGCTTAAAACGCTTGCTCAAAAGAAGGAGGTGCTTTTCTCTGAAAGGAGGAGAGAATTTCCACTTTGTTTATGGCCCTGTCTAAATACTGACCGAGTTTGTGGACTCAAAAGGCTTCCATAGCCTAGGCAGCTCATGTCAAGCTCGGGTGATCATTGAGGTCATACATTAGAGTGTTAATTGTTAAATTAACAACAGGAGTCACTGTGACTAACTTCCCATGCAGGACCTCTGTCCTTTGAGGACAGAGTTGAGTTGTATTATAATTAAGTCTAAGTGCTTGCAGAAGATTTATAATTCTTGGGTGCTTCTTTAAAGTTAATTAAGTTTCTAAAACAAAAGCGAAATAAACTTCAAGATGCAATGACTTTGAACAGCCCTTGTCTCGACTGTTGAGGAACAGTTTGTTTTGTTTTGTTTTGCTTTCATGCAAATTGTTGAGCTCAGTACAGAGCTGGTCTTCTGTGTATAAAATTAGTTGAAAATAGACCTTAGTGGAGAATAGGACTGGGAATGGGAGAGGAAGGAGGAGGAGAGGTGGGAGAGTGAGTGAGAGGGAGGGTATGGTGGGAAGAATCACTATATTTCTAAAGGTGTATTTATATGTAATGCATGAAGTTTGTATTCTTTAAATAAAAGTCTTATTTGGGGAGAGGGAAATAAAGAAATAGATTTTTAGATCAGCACAGCGTGGGCCATTTGGGGGGTGAATCAACAGAAGGAAGACCTTTCTCTCTTTCTCTCTCTCTCTCTCTCTCTCTGTCTCACTCATCTGTCAAAAATAATAAAAAAATTTTTTAAAGATTATTTATTTTTATTTGAAAGACAGATTTACACAGAGAAAGGAGAGAGAGAGAGAGAGAGAGAGAGAGAGAGAGAGAGAGAGAAGAGATCTTCCATCTGCTGGTTCACTCCTCAATTGGCCACAATGGTGCTGATCTGAAGCCAGGAGCCAAGAGCTTTCTCCAGGTCTCCCATGTGGGTGCAGGGGCGCAAGAACTTGGGCCATCTTCTACTGTTTTCCCAGGCCATAGCAGAGAGCTAGATCAGAAGTGCAGCAGCCAGTACTTGAACTGGCGCCCATATGTGATGCTGGCACTGCATGCGGCAGGTTTACCTGCTACCCCACAGCAAAGGCCCCGCAAATCAATGTTTAAAAAAAAAAAAAAAAAACTCTTGAGTCTCAGTTTTCCTAAGTATTTAATTAAAAAGATGCAAGAAAGTATCTTGATAAAGTGCAAAATCTTCATTTTCTAGGTCAATTACCAAGAGGTAAAGAAAAGTTTTCTGTAGTGTGATTTCTTTTTATGGGAAACCTGTTCAGATAAACTGGAAGCCAACCCTAATGAAAGGATACTTGAATATGAATTAGACACTGTAGAGCATGTGTCCAAGGTCATGGGTGAATATCCCATCATAGAAGATGAAAAACAAGAAAACTAATATCTTTAGCAGGGAGATGCATGACTTGGAAACAGTAAAAACACATGACATGTTCAGTTATATGGAAAAATTCAAGTACACCAAGAGAAGCCAAGTATAGAATCAATTCATCCAAGGCCTTTAAAGGCAAACATTTTTAGCATCAGACCACAATAGCAGAGTCAGAAATGAAGAAAAGAAGCTAACAGGAGCTGACTAATAAGTTGAGACTGAGAATCACGAGTTAAATGGATTCAATAAGACAGGAAAAGCTATACTTCATAAAATGATGGACCATTATAAAAACAGACTTCAGAATTTAAAATCAAGGCTTTTATAAATTTTAGTAGCAGATCAATATTTCAGGAGAAGCTTATTGATTTAAATAAAGAACATTAAATCCTGGTTTTATATTAGTGTATGAATGCTCCAATTTTTAAAAAAAACCTAGGGGCCGGCACTGTAGGCTAATCCATATGGCATCCCATATGGGCACCGGTTCTAGTCCCAGCTGCTCTTCTTCCGATCCAGCTCTTTTTGTGTCCTGGGAAAGCACTGGAAGATGGCCCAAGTGTTGGGCCCCTGCACCTGCAGGGGAGATCAGGAAGAGTTTCCTGGCTCTAGATTGGCCCACTTTCAGACACTGCAGCCATTTGGGGAGTGAATCAGCGGATGGAAGACCTTTCTCTCTGTCTGTCCCTCTCACTGACTGTAACTCTACCTCTCAAATAAGTCAATAAAATCTTAAGAAAAAGAAAAAACCTATACCAAACTGAATTTAAACAAAATTGCTATTTTCTAAAAAAACATTATGTCTTATAGTCTCTTATCAAAAATGTGTCTTACTGTTCTTATATTCTTTGTATACAGAACTGTTTCCCTTCTGTTTAGTAATTTTAGTCACATATTAGAATTTAGTCAGCATTGTGTAATAGCAGGTAAAGCCTCTGTGTGTGATGCCGGCATCCCATACGGGCGCCAGTTCAAGTCCCAGCTGCTCCACTTCCAATCCAGCTCTCTGTGAATAGCCTGGGAAAAGCAGTGGAAAATGGCCACTTGGAGTGGTGCTAGGAGACCTACAACCCTTGTGAGAGACCCAAAAGAAGCCCCTGGCTTCGACCTGGCCAAGCCAGGCCATCTGGGGAGTGAACCAGCAGATGAAAGATCTCTGTCTTTGTTTCCCCCTCCCTCTGTAACTCTGTCTTTAAAATAAACAAGTCTTTAAGTAAAGAAGAATTTAACTCTTCACAATATGAACCAGTATTCTGTAGATTAACGCAAACATCAACACACGTTTCCTCAAAATACAAATGTGTTTCATTATTTTAACTTACTTAGGAATGACTCAGACATCTCACAAGTATCCATTACTTAATGTGATATAATTTTTAAAATTCACATGAAAAGTTCACCACTTCTGTTTATCCCATTTTTCATATACCTAATTTTTTTAATAATTACATTTAGATGACTTACAAAAACTGAGGTATAGACAAACATAGTCATCATTTCAGGTTGTTTCTTTGTCAAAGAAAAGCCCTAAAAGTTAAGTTGCTGTACTTGATACGTAGGAAGCAATAGGCGCTGCATTGCGCTGTCATCTGCATAATTGTTCTTGGGCCAAACTTACACTTTTATGATCTTAAACATCTCACAGAGATAACTATAACCCTGCCTGGAGAGCAGATAGCAAACCCAGACAAAAATACATGCTAACCCTTCTGACAGCATCTCCATTTTTGTTCCATTAACAAAATGAAAACCAGCTTATCAAAAAAATTATCTGGGTCACTTGAACAAAAAAAGCATTGGGTTAATTACTACACACTTTTAGGAAACGTACATGTATTCATTTATGAGCATGCACTTTTCTCTAAGACAATTAAAAATGCAGCTCTTAACAACCATGGTAGAAAAAATCACACCCTTAACATACACATGTATAGACAGTCACAAATGCACAGGTAAAAACAGATTTCATAGTTTTCTCTTTAAAATTTATGCCTCAGATCATAAAATTCAAAATTCACTAGCTGGATCTGGAAAATGGGACAAGTTTACCTATTTAGATGGCTGAAACCTCTTTTTCTCAGTAGAGAGGACGTTTAAGGGTTTTATTTGCTCGATTTATATGTTCTTACTTATTTGGAAGGCAGAATGACAGAGAAGGAGAGGCCATCTCCCACTGTGTTCCTACGTGCATTAGCAGGGAGCTGGATCCAAGCACAACAGCTGAGTCTCAAAGCTGCACGTAGATGTGGCATGCCAACTTCTCAAGCCACTGTGCCACAACACCAGCCCCTACTACTTCCTTGTTTATTTGACAAAGAGACACAAAGAACCCCATCGATGGATTTATTCCCTAAATTCCCAGAAAATCCAAAGTTAGGCCAACAGTCAAAGCTAGGAACCAGAAGCTCAGTCTGGGTCTCCCATGTGGGTTACAGGGACCCAAATACTTCAGCCATCACCTGCTGCCTCCCAGGTCTACACTGCAGAAAGCTGAAGTCAGGAGCCAGAGCAAGGCATCCAATCCAGCAAGAGACATAAATATCTCAACCAGTGTCTTAACTGCTATGCCAAAAACTTGGCCCTGCTCAATTTTCAAATAGTCAAAGACGACCAACAAGCAGGTTAAACCAGCGCTAACAATACCAGCATCTCATATCGGAGCACTGGTTCAAGTCCCAGCTACTCCACTTCTGATCCAGTTCTCTGCTAATGCACCTGCAAAAAGCAGCAGAAGATGGCCCAAGTACACACAGGAGACCCTAATGGAGTTCCAGGCTCTTGGCTTCAGCCTAGCCCAGACCTAGCTATTGGAACCATCTGGGGAATAAACCAGCAGATGGAAGATTCATTCTCTCTCTCTCTCTCTCTCTCTCTCTCTCTCTCTCTCTTAAATAAATGAGTAAATCTTTAAAAAAATACAATGGGAAGAGAATGCCATACTTGCATGTTGCAGGATGGACTGGCAGTGGAGGAATAGAGGAATAGAAGCCAAAACAGAGCAGGAGGTTCATGAGTACTGAGAAGCATCACCCTCTGCTCTGGCCTGTGCACCTGCCTGCGGATCCCCAGGAAGCCACAGGTTGTGTCCAGCCACACAGCCTTCGTGCAAGCTGACTGCCTGCCTGGAGCGTGCATTCCTTCTTCCCACTGCCGGCTCACACTCATTCCCTGTTGTTGGCCCAACACTGTTACCACTATCAACCGTCCTCTTACTCAGGGTCCATCTCTGACTTATTTGTTATTCTCCCATATCCTATTTTAGATAATGTTGACAATTAATTTCTAACTCCCCCACCAGACTATCTACTAGATTATGATTTAGGTTATTTTAGACCTATTTTTCACAATAACGAGCAGTTTATTACATAACTCCTTCTTCCTCCTCCCCCATCTCCTATAGGTTTTGTCGTCACAGAGTGTCATGTTAGCATAATGCCTGCATATACAGGTAGTGCACCAGGCCTACCTACCGTATTAAATAATATCTTCACACCAAGTGGCAGGCACATAAGCTTGCCTAATACTGGCTGTGCTGTCCAATTGCCTGAGTAGTTCTGTCCTTGCTCATCCTCTCAGGAGCCGTGTGAACTTCAGCACTGTATGCTTCAGTTTCTTCTATAAAAATGAGAATCACTCTGTAGAGGGACTGTGGGGATTAGATGAGTCATATGTAAAGCACCTAGCACAAACTAAGCACTCAGTAACTGCTGGTTATCAATTTTATGGTTGTCATTACCTGACTTACAAGCACTTGGGGACGATGAAAATCTGTGGAAGAAGCAGGCATTTGCATAGTGGATAAGACCCCATGGGGCATGCCCACACCCCTTATCAGAGTGCCAGTGTTTGAGTCCTGGCTCCACTCTTTTTTAAAGGTCTATTTATTATTTGAAAGGCAGGATTACAGAGAGAGAGAGAGAGAGAGAGAGAGAGAGAGAATGGAGATCTTCATCTGCTGGTTCACTCCTCCAATGGCTCCAGCAACTGGAGCTGAGCCAGGCCTGACTCCACTCTTGATTCCAGCTTCCCACTAATGCACACCCTGGAAGGTAGCAGGTGATGGCTCACAGAGGAGTTTGTACGAATGGCTCTCATTCTAATTCAATAACTAAGAGTTTTCTCCAGCCTTCCCCCTTCCCATGTTTATAGGTATCTTCTCTCCAAAAACAAGAAACCTGACTTAGTTGTCCTCAAGATACTTAATTATTTGCTACTATAACCAGGCTGACCAACTCTTCTGCCTGCCACCTGTCACTTCCTATGCTGTCAATACTGGGTGTCTTTGCCACAGCCTCCTCTGTGCTGGGAGGGGAAGGTCCTCCAGATAGCGATTTATTTATTTATTTATTTATTTATTTATTTATTTATTTATTTGACAAGCAGAGTGGACAGTGAGAGAGAGACAGAGAGAAAGGTCTTCCTTTGCCGTTGGTTCACCCTCCAATGGCCGGCGCGCCACAGCCGGCACATGGCGCTGATCTGAAGGCTAGAGCCAGGTGCTTATCCTGGTCTCCCATGCAGGTGCAGGGCCCAAGCACTTGGACCATCCTCCACTGCACTCCCGGGCCACAGCAGAGAGCTGGCCTGGAAGAGGGGCAACCGGGACAGAATCCAGCACCCCTACCAGGACTAGAACCCGGGGTGCCAGCGCCGCAGGTGGAGGATTAGCCTATTGAGCCCCAGCACTGGCGCCAGATAGCTTTTTAAGAGGGCGGGATTAAAGGGATGCCAATCAATTTAAAGATATTTATATTCAGAGCTGGCACTGTAGGGTGCCAGGCAAAGTTACTGCCTGCAACGCCAGAATCCCATATGGGTGCTGGTTTGTGTCCCAGCTGCTCCACTTCCCATCCAGCTGCTCCTGACTTTGGCCTGCTCCAGTCCTGACTGTTGCAGCTATTTGGGGAGTGAACCAGCAAATCGAAGATTTCTCTCTCTTTTTAACTCTATTTCTCTGTGTGTGTCTCTCCTCGTCACTCTGCCTTTCAAATACATAAATAAATCTTGGGGGAGGGAGACCTTTTTTAATTTTTTTGAGTGTAAGACAGAGAGACCCATTCAGGATAGCTCAGATACAGAATGTTTACTATAAGAATGTTTGCTTGTCCCACAAAAGGAGAATCACGGAAATGCAAAAAGAGGAGTCTCGGTGGTTTGGGGGGTAGGAGAGGGAAAGGGGGTGATCCCTCACCTTACCGTCATAAAGCGTCAAGGCCAACCCCTTTTCCAAAAGGCAGGTTAATAAGAGAAAAGCAGAACAACCTTATTTGATCATAGTTTTACATGACAGAATAAGGACATAGAGTGAACAATATATTTTTATGCTTAGGTTCCAAGAAGCATGGACAGCTGTGCAGAGAAAAAGGGAATGATCCAAAACTAACAGCCTGAGAGGGGAGACCCAGTAAGGCCTGACTGTCCAGATTCTTCTTTTACAGGGCTCCTTCACCCAGGTGAGGGGCAGGACTCCTGAAACGTGGTTTATGATGTGCTATCAGATGAGGTGTGTCAGAGAATTGCTTTATGGCCAGCTCCAAGGCAGAGAGCTGGGAGAAAGTGCACACAGTTGGGTTTTGTGGCTTACTTTGGGAAGAAGGGGTTTATCTTTCTCTGACCCACTTCGGTGAAGAGAAAGTCTAGTTTAGTCAATTGTTTGTTGGGGGGCGGGGCAAGAAGAGACAGAAAGGACAAAAATCAGAGACAAACTTTGCTTCTGAGGCCTTCACGCTAGGGGTATCATTTTCTGAGCCCCAGTATGGGCCAAACATTTTTGGCTGGTAGCACAAAAGAGAGCTGAGTGGGTACTCCTGCCCCTGCATGCGACACTGTGCACAGATGTCAGGGACTGAGATCTGAAACGGAGAGGACTGGAGTTGGGCAGAAAAGCAGCACTTTTCTCTGAAACTACAAGGGCGGAGACTTCCTAGCCATGCACTGCAGCGCTCACAGTAACACCGCTTCCTCCCAGAGAACAGCACCTGTCCTTGGAGTTCCGTCTACCCAAAGGACGGACACAGGGAACACGAAGAAGCCGCAGGAGACTTCGGGGCATACATACTGGCAGAGAACCGAGTCAGACTGGACAGGGACGGGGAGTTACCAGGCCGGGGCTGACTGCCACGCAATGACACACTTCCCGCTACTCTACACGCCGGGGTCCCTGGGTCAAGTGCATGATCGCAGACCATACAGGATCTCTTAGGTGCCTCGTGCCGACACAGGTCTTTCTAGGATGTGACTGCACTTCAGAGCGACGGCGGCAAAAGACAGCCTCACGCTCCTCCCTGTGTCAAGGCAGTGATCCAACAGGACTGAAACTCGACCTTGGATGAGACAGTCATTAAGATCATTGGCCTGTTGCATGGGGAAGGGGGTTGATCTCACTTTACTGGGCAAACGCGAGTCAAGAAAGACCACTTCCTTCTCCCGCTGCGTTTCCTGCGCTTGCCTGGCGTTGAGGCTGTATCACCCGTGGTACAATCTACCCACGCACAGACGCACACACAGTCACGCAGGCACACGTCGAGGGGAGGCACAGACACTCCTGCGCTTGTCTTCTCCATTCAGTACCTCCCATGGCCTGGTTTTTAATTTTTTTTCCCAGTTGCCCCCAAATTTGCTCAGAATGCACGAGATAAGCCCAAGAGCATTCAAACAGGATACTCCCCGCTAGTGCTGCGTTTGGCTTCGAGAAGAATGCAAAACAACCGCAACTGCGCTGATGGAATTTGCTGGGAAAATAAAAAAGCCATCAATAGTCGTGTTCCTGTGAGTTAAGGGGAAACCGGTCTCAGAAATCCCAGGCAAGGCCCGACCCCAGTGCTGAGTCACAGTCTCCCGTGGCGTGGCGTGGCGCGGCGCGGCGCTGGGGTCGCGCATCTCAAAGGGGACCCCCAAGCCCCCCACGAATTTGAGCCAACACTCCATCATTCCACCTCCTTGCGCCCTGTGTCCCGCAGCGGGTTTTGCAAATCTTAGCTGAGGGACTGGCAAAAACGGAAAGCAATTGACAGCACGCACGACACGTCAGCCTCTCGGCCCCGCGCTAGGAGAACCCCTCAGGGAAGGCTTTCCAGTTTCTGTTGTTATCATCCTCCAAGCACACAGCCCGGGACTGTCAGGCCGCCGGGCGCCGAGGCCCAGCGCCGTGCGAGCCAGCGGCCAGCCACGCCCGCCATCGCCGGGCTGCGGAAGGGCGCCGCCCCCTCGCGGAGCCCGCCCTTTTCCTTCCGCGTGATGACGGCACACGTCGGCCCCGCCCACTCGCGCGACGCCCACGCCTCAGGTAGCGGGCGCTTTCTGCCCGCGGAGCCGCGCCCCGCCCACCGGCGTGATGACGTCGCGCCCCGCCCACCCAGCGCGCGGCGGGCGGGCGTGTTAGCGGCGGCGCCCGCCGTCCCCCCTCAGAGGGGCGCTGGCGCGGTAGCGGCGCTCCCGCCTCAGCCGGGCAGGGCGGCGCGGCGATGAGCGGCGCCCAGGACGAGAGCCCGGAGGCCGGGGCTGGCCGGGCCGGCGATCGCCCGGCGGCCGAGCCTCCCGGCGGCGCGCTGAGCGTGGACGTGCCGGGGCTGCTGGCGCAGCTGGCGCGCGGCTTCGCGCTGCTGCTGCCGGTGTACGCGCTCGGCTACCTGGGCTTGAGCTTCAGCTGGGTGCTGCTGGCGCTGGGGCTGCTGGCCTGGTGCCGCCGGAGCCGCGGCCTCAAGGCGAGCCGCCTGTGCCGCGCGCTGGCGCTGCTGGAGGACGAGGAGCGCGCCGTGCGCCTGGGGGTGCGCGCCTGCGACCTGCCGGCCTGGGTGAGTGCCGCGCGGGCCCCGCCCCGGCCCGGCCGGAGCCGGACACCTGCCCAGTGCAGTCCGCACGGCCCGAGTGCGAGCTGCAGCCTCCCGGAGTCAGGGCCCGCGCCCCCAGGCCCTGACCCCCCAGACTCGGGCCGAGCTACGGGTGGGGGTGGGGTCTGCCCCCGGCCGGACCCCTGCGCTGCCCCTTAGGTCCACGCTTCCGCGATCCCCGCCCCCCCCCCCGAGTCGGGGGTCTGCGCCCGCCTGCAGCACGCGGCCCCCGGTCTAAGCAGCCACCGGCTCCCGGGGTCCGCGTCGCTGTCAAAGCTCCCCGCACCCCCAGACCCCTGACCCTCCAGACTCGGGCCGAGCTACGGGTGGGGGCATCTGCCCCCGGCCGGACCCCTGCGCTGCCCCTTAGGTCCACGCTTCCGCGATCCCCGCCCCCCCCCGAGTCGGGGGTCTGCGCCGTGTGGACCCCCCGCGTCCTCCCGCAGCACGCGGCCCCGGGTCTAAGCAGCCACGGGCTCCCGGGGTCCGCGTCGCTGTCAAAGCCTCCCCGCCCACCAGCTCCTGCCCCGGAGTGCCCGTGCCGGGGTCCCGATCGCTGTGTGACAGCCCCTCTGCCCACCCCGGGGTCCTCCCAGGTCCCCGCCCAGCCACTGCCCTGCTGACCCTGCCCCGACCCCCGGGGACCCCCGCGCCCCCTTGCTGACCCTGCCCCGACCCCCGGGGACCCCCGCCGCCCCCTTGCTGACCCTGCCCCGACCCCCGGGGACCCCCGCGCCCCCTTGCTGACCCTGCCCCGACCCCCGGGGACCCCCGCCGCCCCCTTGCTGACCCTGCCCCGACCCCCGGGGACCCCCGCGCCCCCTTGCTGACCCTGCCCCGACCCCCGGGGACCCCCGCCGCCCCCTTGCTGACCCTGCCCCGACCCCCGGGGACCCCCGCGCCCCCTTGCTGACCCTGCCCGACCCCCCGGGACCCCCGCCGCCCCCTTGCTGACCCTGCCCCGACCCCCGGGGACCCCCCCCCCCTTCCCGCAGCAGGCAGCCTGCGGGGCGCGCTGCCTAATTTGGCTGTGCCCCTCTGAGCGGTGGCGGTGACTCGAGCCTCTGGTATGCCCGGGGTGTGGGTTCCCCTGCGGCGCGGGCGTGCGTGTCCTTTCCCCGCACCGCTGCAGACCCGGGAGTGGTCCGCGTTTCCTTCTCTCGCGTGGTGGCAGCCGGCCGGGGGAGAAGTTGATCTTTTCTTCTACTCTGGGAAGACGCGTTCATTTCTTGGTTGTTTGTGGCACAATCGAAGAGTAGGAGTGTCCCCCGAAAAATTGGCTCTAGTAGAATAATTGAAAAAAAATTTTTTTTCTGGTGTGTACTGTTGTGAGACTGAACATTTTTATACAGGATCAACCTGAATGTGTAGATGAAGATACTTTATATATTTTTAAAAAGTTAGTGGGAAAAATGGAATTTAAAAATTAGGTGCTGGATTATATCGCAGGAAGTTTTGGAGCAGTTGCACTAACAACAAGAGTCATGGTATTGATTATTTTATTTTTACCTCGGGCAGTTCTCTACATAATATATTTGGAGTCGGCTTCATCCTCTGTTTCTCCTCCCTCATTCTTAGCTGTGAGCTGTCACAGCTTCGGAGTGCAGGGAGTAGCGCTTATTTTAAGATATATGATGCTCGTCTGAGGCTTGGTGTAAACTTCTCTGTGAAGATGGCCAACCGTGAGTTTCAGGAGGGTCATTTTCACCTAGTGGAGAAAAGGGCGTGGAGAGTGGTCCCTGTTTCCAGTCATGAGGCACTTGTGATGTAAGACGTGGAACGTATGACGCAAATGGCAAACAAACACGAATTAGAAAGTGGTGATGCCCAAGACCAAGAGGAACATAGTAGACGCCACTTTGTAATGACAGATGGCAACTGGAATACAAATAAAATGCTGAGGGGCGTTAGGAGTGTAACTTAAATTTCTGTCAGTGCAGGGTGAATTTCTGAATGGTAGCATTTTGGAGAGTCGTAATAACTGGTATGGGACAGCTTTTAGATAACAGCAGAGAAAAGAACCAAGGGACGCGTAAACAGCAAGTTAGAGTACCAGGCCGGGGAAAAACCAAGAACAGAGGTACACTTTGGAAAGGCAGAATTGGCATCTTGTGGCTGTCTGTGTTACACTGAGTTAAATGATGCTAAAAAGTAGCTAAGAGCAGAAAACAGATGTATTACCAAAACAGCATCATAATTAATGCTAAAATTTGCAGGAAGAGCTGATACTCGGTTAATTGAGCAAATGACTAATGTCAGATGTGCTTGTAAAAATCTTTGTGAAAGGCTCTTCTCTCCTAAATTAACTAAATTAACAGATGCTGCCATATTAAAGGACTCAAATTCTTTTTTCTGACAAAATGAAAAGTGACTAGCCAACATTTTTTCCTTTTTTATTTATATTTTTATTAACATAAACAGAACGGCTTTAATGTAGTTCATAGATACAAGGATTTTTATTAGAGTTTTTATTTATGTGACTTAAGCTAATGAACCATGATGTTCATCTCATAAAGAGTTTATCTTTTCTCCAAAATTTTTTTTTATTACAAACTTGTACTTGAGCTTATATCACACATGTATTCACTTGAACATGCTATATTGCTTAGAAGACTTCTGGAAGGGTTCACATGAAATTTGACAGAGATTATATCCAAGGTTTTATAGAACTGTTTTTTTTTAGTTTTCACCATTTGTTTTTCTAATAAAACCAATATTGCACAGTCTAGAAGTGGGCCTGAAATTCTGTTGCAGAAATTACCAAGGCAAATCAGTAAAAGAAGCCATGCATAAGAAAAGTTAAGATTTCAGTATTACTCATAGTTGGATTTTTACCTGTACGTTCTTTGAATTTCTGAACTTTGGGCTGGCATTTTACTCTGAACGAGACTTATTTGTATGCCTAAATAGTGTGCATGTTTTTATAGCATGCCATTGATGACTATGAGTCATCATAGAGGGGAAGCATGGGAAAATGTATACCAATGTGGTACCAACCTCCTGACTCCGCCTTTGCATGTGCTCACGGGTGGCTTCTCTGCTTTTTATCTTGTAAAAATGTTTGCTGATATGGAATTGAGATCATTAAAAATATTAATACTTCAGGGAAAAAACACATGTGGTTCCTGAATCGAGGCGACTACAATGTGAGAAACAGCTCTCACTTAGCAGGTGATAATTCTGTAAGAGTCTGGCCCTACAGCTTTACTGTAAACTGTGTTATTGTTCGTTCTTCACTCCTCTTTTCCATATGCAGGAAAAAGGCATGGCTGAATGACGGGTTGAGGGTGGGGCGTTTTGTTGTGTGTCTAGCCTGTGCTAGTGAGGTCCTGAAGGCTAGCTTCCAGGGGAAGAGTTTTCTTGAAGAGTTCTTACAGAGATGAGTTTGGACAGTTTTCCAGTGATGTTTTATTTATTGAAAAGTTAGAACTTGGTGGGGTGAAGTCGACTCTTCCTTGCCTCTGCCTTGAGTGAAGGCTGACCTGGAGGCTGCGAGCCGGCAGAGAGCCAGATCTTTCCTGGATGGTGGTGTTGAGCTGTTTGACAGTTGGTGCATTGTTAGCCTGATACTCAGATTGCAGAAAATGAAAGCAAACTTAGCTTTCTTGGTTCCGCTCTTCTACACTATTGGTGTATCAGCTTTCTTCTTCCCATTGAAGGGAGCTTTCTTGTCATTGTTCTTCTGGGAAATACAGAGAATGCAACTGGAGCCAAACTATAGTATGTATAATCTGAGAACCCAGTGAACAAAAGAAAAAAATGCACTCTGGTGGAGAGATAGTAAATATTTGCTTTTTTTCTCAGTGTTAATTATTGACTTAATACTTAAATAAAATTTTGTGAAGAGTTAGAACGGAAAATGGTGGCATAGCTAGTCCAGGAGCCACAGTTTAACGTTAGCACCTAAATCCCACAGTGATTGTATGGTCTGAGAAAATCTTAAGAGCCCTTATCAGAGCTGTGAATGGACTGTAGGTGAGTTTTCTGTTTACACCCACACTACAGCTTTAACAGAGGGGAAAGAATGGTGACAGTTGCATTGCTTTACATTATATGGTCTAAATGCTTCATTAAGTTGGACCATAATTCCCCATGATCCTTAACATACACCAATAAATATCTGGTTTTTAGTTTAAACTGGAAAATAGATTTAAATTTAGAATGCATGCATCCACCCAGCCTGTATGCTCTGCTTTTCGTAATATTTCAATTTCAGACGAGTGTCATCTTTATTGTATACTTAAAGACAGGAGAATGTGGAGGTAGAACTGAAATATGAATAATTCATGTGCATTAAAGTGTGTGCATTTTATCTTATATTTGTAAATACAAATCTCAATCCTGTGAAAAACCAGTTATGAAAAACTGACTAGTAATTAATTTGGTGCTGTCATTAAGTGTAATGAACCTCTAATTTTTTCTACAAGTTTTTATGTTTTCTACAATGGGTATCACATTTAACCTTGAAACAGGTATTGTGAATATACTAAAAACATTGTTCACTTTATTTCTTTATTTTGTTACAGATTTTTTTTTTTTATTTACTCAAAAGACAGGGTTACAGGGAGAGGAGAGAGAGACATTTGCTGTTTCACTCCCCAAATGGCCACAATGGCCAGAGCTGGGCTAGTCTGAAGCTAGGAACCAAGAACATCTTCCGAGTCTCCCACGTGGGTGCAGGGCCCCAAGCACTTGACCATCTTCTGCTGCTTTCCCAGGCCATTAGCAGGGAGCTGGGTCAGAAGTGGAGCGCCCAGGTCTCAAACCCATGCCCATATAGGATGCCGGCATTGTAGGAAAGACGTAACCTGTTTAACAATGCCAGCCCTGAATTGTTCACTTTAAATGAATGTCTTAATAAATCTTAAATGAATGATATATGAGTTCTACATCAGTAGCATTGCTAAAAAATAGAGGCATAGAATTTCTTATTTTTTTAAAAGATTTATTTTATTTATTTGAAAGATAGAGTTACAGAGAGAGGTAGAGACAGAGGGAGAGATCTTCCATCTGCTGGTTCACTCCCCAGATGGCCACAATGGCCGGAGCTGTGCCGATCTGAAACCAGGAGCCAGGAGCTTCCTCTGGGTCTCCCATGTTGGGGCGCAGGGGCCCAATCACTTAGGCCATCTTCTACTGCTATCCCAGGCCATATCAGAGAACTGGGTCAGAAGAGGAGCAGCTGGGACTGGAACCAGCGCCCATATGGGATGCAGGCCAGGGCTTTAACCTGCTGCGCCATGGCCCCAAGGCATAGAATTTCTTTTAAGGGCCGGTGCTGTGGCTCAACAGGCTAATCCTCCGCCTTGCGGCGCCGGCACACTGGGTTCTAGTCCCGGTTGGGGCGCCGGATTCTGTCCCGGTTGCCCCTCTTCCAGGCCAGCTCTCTGCTGTGGCCCCGGAGTGCAGTGGAGGATGGCCCAAGTGCTTGGGCCCTGCACCCCATGGGAGACCAGGAAAAGCACCTGGCACCTGGCTCCTGCCATCGGATAAGTGTGGTGCGCTGGTCGCAGTGCGCCGGCCGCGGCGGCTATTGGAAGGTGAACCAACGGCAAAGGAAGACCTTTCTCTCTGTCTCTCTCTCTCACTGTCCACTCTGCCTGTTAAAAATAAAAAATAAAAAAAAAAAAACCCTTTATACTGGATATGAAATATATGTTATTTTATTAGAGCATAATTTTAGGATGTACATTTGTGGTCTTTTGATTTTTTTAAATAGTCTGTCAAGCCTCTATAAATTTCTGTGACAGTTCTGTCTCAGAGGAATTTTATTGTTTCCTTTAAAGATTTGCCGACACACTTGGCAGCGCCCTATTCCTACAAAAGTATAAGAGGCTATCCCATCTTCAGATTTATACTCCTCAGTGTAGATGTGAGAAAGTCACTTGAAGCAGATATGGCGATTGTCCCAGATGTCATGTGGTTCATAAGAATGGATCAGGGAAGCTCTCTGCTGTGGCCTGGGAGAGCAGTAGAGGATGGCTGAGTCCTTGCGCCCCTGAATCTGCGTGGGAGACCTGGAAGAAGCTCCAGGCTCCTGGCTTTGGATCGGTGCAGCTCCAGCCATTGTGGCCATTTGGGGAGTGAACCAGCAGGTGGAGGACCTCTATTCCTCTCTCTCAGCCTCTTCTCTGTCTGTGTGACTCTGTCAAATGAATAAATACATCTTTTTAGAAAAATTAAGAATTAAAAAAATTAAAGCAGCAATCATGTGCTGTGTTCCTGGATTGGGGAGGGTTTATATGCACATGTGTGGACGCTGAAGAACTGAGGGCCTGGCACTGTGGGGAGAGCAAAATGAAAAGTGCATGAGTGGGAGAACATGGGCATAATTCACGGCATAGAAGCACCAGAGCACAGTAAAGCAGCATTGTGGAGGAGGACAGTGCAAGTGTGGATTTCTGGGCTGTCCTGTCTGTAGGGAATTCTCCGGCAGGTCTGCTGTGGTTTTAATTCCTTCTTGGGGCAGAAGATTGAATTGAGCTTCTGACTTACTCAGGGCCCATTAAGTGAAGGAGCAGACACACGGTGCTGGTGTGGGCTTCCAGGGCACTTACCATAATTTACACACAGGCCAGGGGAACTTTTATTCTACCAAGGGCCGTTTGGATATTTATCACATTATTTGCAGGCCACACAAATTATCAGCTTAAAAATTAGCCTGCTATAGATATTGTTGAGTGTCAAGTTCTGCCTGCAGATGTCTCAGCAGGGCCACACCGAATGATTTTGTGTGCTTTCTGTGGCTTCTTGGCTGGACATTCCCCACCCCCGAGGGAGCAGGGTCTTGGGCATAAACAATGCTATCCTCTTGAGACTTAGAGGGTATGGACGTGGCAGGAGGGAAGAGATGGTGCTGTGTTCAGATGTGAGCGTGGGAAATCAGAAAAGGAAAAGCTACTAATGCTGTAGAGTTCTTGTTTTAGTTAGCAGAACTTACGGGCGGGCAGAATTGTTACCAGGTTGTTGAGCTCAGTCCCTCGCTAGTGCCTAGTGCTCACCACACCTTCAAATAGACGTTTCTCTTTCACTCTCACTTATCTTATGGTGCCTTCCGCACTGAGTCACCGCGTATTCTCGTGGAGTTGGGTGGGGCTTAGTTCTTGTACAAACAGTTAATTTGTCTGGAGTTGTCTTTTGTGTGGGATCCTTTCCCAGTAAGAATGTTTTATTTGTAGAGGCTTTTCTCCCTGTCCTTAATTTTTCTTCACTTTCTTGTAACCGTTTTCAATGCAAACCACGTATTTTGGTGAACTTTTTCTAGAGTCCATCACGTTTTAAGGGACTAGCCAATTCGTGTGAAGATTGAATATGACTCTTTATGAAGTCACCTAATCACACAGCTAACATTATTAGACAGATGTTCAAGGTGTGTAAGGTGCCAGCAGCACAAATGTGAGTAAGAGCCTTCAGCTCAAGAATCTACCATCTGTCAATGAAACAAATCCTTGTATAGTCCTAGTTTTGGTCATAGTAGGCATTGGTAATTTTTAGGAGTTGTTTTTAATTGACAAAAAAGTGTATTTATCATGTACAACCTGTTTTAAATATAATATATATATATATATATATATATGTTGCTGAGTGACTAAATTGCGTTGCTTAACATATCCATTACCTCACATACCTGTCTTTTTTTGGTGAGAACACTTAAAATCTACTCTCTTAGTCATTTTCGAGAATAGATTACATTGTTATAAACTATTATATTACCATGTTGCACACTAGATCTCTTGAATTTACTCCTCCTAACTGAAATTTTGTATCCTTTAGTATCACCTCAACTCCCCACCCTCCACCACACACACACACACAGACAAACAAACACACTTTTTTAGTAAAAGTAATAGTTTCTGGGAAAAATATTAACATTATCTGTAATACTAAATCACCTATTATTGGTGAAAAATTACAAACTGAATGGGATTATTTTGAATCCTTCTGCTTTGTGTTGATCAGCTAGACTAAAAATCATTTGTTCAGGAAAATCTGGCTTAGGACTTAATTTTATTAGATTTTGGAGCTAATGAAATAGTTGTGTTTATTTTGTAAACATTAGGGCATTTTGTAATTTACTCAGGTAATAGATCGACTCTTTAAATCATTTTTTTAAATGATTAAGAAGATCTTTTTTTTTTTTTTAAACATTTTCCTTTTATATGAAAGCCAGAGACAGCCTGCAACAGCCAGGGCTGGGCCATGCCAAAGGCAGGATCCTGAAACTCTTTTGAGACCTCCCACATGGGTGGTAGGGACCCCAGCACTTGAGCTGCCATCTACTGCCTTGCAAGGTGTGCACTAGTAGGAAGCTGGGTCAGAGCAGTGTAGCCTAAACTCAAACCAGGCACTCTGAGGGGGGATGCTGTTGCATCTTTCTTTTTTTTTCTTTCTTTTTTTTTTTGACAGGCAGAGTGGACAGTGAGAGACAGAGACAGAAAGGTCTTCCTTTTGCCGTTGATTCACCCTCCAATGGCCGCAGCTGCGGCTGGCGCCTTGTGGCCAGCACACCGCGCTGATCCGATGGCAGGAGCCAGGTGCTTCTCCTGGTCTCCCGTGGGGTGCAGGGCCCAAGCACTTGGGCCATCCTCCACTGCACTCCCGGGCCACAGCAGAGGGCTGGCCTGGAAGAGGGGCAACCGGGACAGAATCCGGTGCCCCAACTGGGACTAGAACCTGGGGTGCTGGCGCCGCAGGCGGAGGATTAGCCTATTGAGCCACGGCGCTGGCCTGCTGCATCTTAACCAATGCACCAAATCCCCAGCCCAAAATCACTCTATTTTAAAACACAGAATTTTCTTAATGATGGTTACACGTTTTTTAAAAAATGTGTTGATCTAGCTAAGCATATAAGTCCCATTTTATGCCGTGTCATCTTTCCTTACTTTACTGATGGGCAGTTTTGTGATTACTCTTATATTGGATGTCCCTGAGAGCTATCAGATTCAGTGAGGTGTCTTTTTAATGGATCACAGCAGGGTGCACAGGTGGAAGTATCAATGCACATCTGTATGATTTATTAGCAAGGTAGGGTCTCAAGGAGACAGAGGGAGAAAGAGAGACATCTTCTATCTGCTTATTCACTATCCAAATGGCTATACCAGGCTGAAGTCAGGAGCTAGGGAATATATATAGGTCCCCACAAGGGTCACTGGCCCAAGCACTAGGCACATTAGCAGGAAACTGGATCAGAGCAGTGCATACAGGATTTGAACCTGGTGCACCACAGTGCCAGCCCCAAGAACATCTTAACTGCATCACCTCTGCCAGCAGCAGTTGTGTCCTCTTTAATAACAGTCAGTTTTGTCGCTGGTGACTGCACTCTGGAGTTAGTGATATTGTACAACAGTAGGAGTGGAAATGCTAACATGGTAGTTTCATTAAACTTTAATTATGCTTCATGCATTGAAGTCCCCTTTTTATCTTACTACTTCAAATGACTGTGCCATTGTATTTTTAAAATTTTCTTGTGTTACGCCTAGACAAATTTTAAAAAGTTTTTCTGATTTGAGAAGAATGCACCTTAGTTGTAGAACATTTTAAATTTCACAGAAGAATAAAGAGGCAAAAAACTACCTGTAATCCTAAAAACTAGTGATAACCATTAGTAATATTTCATGGGTTTTCGTTTTTTTGTTTTTTAAGATTTTTTAATTTATTTGAAAGACAGAGTTAGAGACAGACAGGTGGAGGGAGAAAGAGATCTCTCATCCACTGACTCACTCCCCAAATGACCCCCACAGCTGGCCTTGGCTAGATCCAAGCCAAGAGCCTGAAGTCGCATCTGGGTCTCCCATGTGGGTGGCAGGGACACAGGCACTTAGGCCATGTTCCACTGCTTTCCTAGGTGCATTAGCAGGGAACTGCATCAGAAATGGAGCGGCTGGAACTCAGAGGAGGCCAGCATTATAGGTTGTGGGCTTAGCCCACTGTGTATAACACCGACCCCCATGAATTTTTCTTAATCATTTAATGATACATTTGGATGGGTGTGGACCCTTGAACAACATGGGTTTGAACTGTGTGAGTCTACTTACACATGGATTCTTTTGAGAGATTTGTGGAAATTTGAAAAACTCGCAAACCATATAGCCTAGAAATACCAAAAAAAATTTTAAGAAACACTTAGATATGTCTGAATATATAAAATATGTGTAAATAATCCGTTGGTCATTTGCTACCATAAAATGTTTATAAATTTGTTATAAAAATTTTAAATTTATTAAAACTTGTGAAACAAATACAAATCCATACATGGCTCCATTCACTATCGAGAGTAATGTAAACAAACAAACATACAGTTGTAAATTATAACTTCATAAAATTAGTTGTAGTATGTATTGTACTACTGTAATAATTTCATAGTTAGCTCTTGCTGCTATTGGGAGAAATGCTAGCAATAGCTAGGACTGGACCAGGCCAAATCTGGGAGCCAGAAACCCAATCCAAGTCTCCGACATGTGTGGCAGGTACTCAGCTACTTGAGCTGTCACTGTTGCCTCCCACAGGGCACATTAGCAGGAAAGAGACTGCAACTCTACCCAGGTATTCCCGTACAAGATGCTGGCATTGAACTTTAGCCACCATGCCAGAAGGCCATGGATGCCGGTTTTTGACTGTGTAAGGTTCAGCTTCCCAACCCCTGCATTGTTGAAGGGTTAACCATGTAGTGTGTGGATATGTGTTCAGTATTCTTTCCTTCTTGAATGTCCTTTTGTGGATATTATTATCATTCTTCAGAACTATGATAATGGTAATATTATCTCGTTATGGAAGTTAGATGCTTATTTAAATTATGTCTAATGGACCCATTTGAAAAAAGATTGTTACAATATGCTGAGAAAAGCAGAATGGATATATTTAATTTTGTGCCCTTTTTTGAGTTACAAAAGCTTATTGAGCTATTAGTTCTATATCTGGGGTGTACATGCTGTTTTTGAACTCATCAGTAGTAGGATAATTCTGTAAGTGAAGGCTAGCTGTGGAATGCAGTGTTTGTTTTGAATGCTGTGTTAGAAGACACAGTAGGTTTTTCCAATTTCTTATGTAAATGACCTTTAAAAAAGCATTGCCTTCGAAATGAGTCACAACTTGAGAATGTTTTTCTTCCTGTGTGTCTGTTGAGGTATTCAAGTTCTTGAACACGAATGTTTTTGACTGAAGTAGTAGTTTTGTATAGCACAACACTGGTGGCTACTTTGAGAGTTCTGAGGAGACCCTGGACTGTCTTGCCGACCAGTGTCGTCTGGCACGCCTTCGCACTGAGCAGTGAGTGGGATGCCTGCCTGTCCCTAGAAGCAGGCAAGCTGACAGTTCCCAGGCTGTGTGTCTGGAATAAGTGGCCTCTGCTCGGAGGCCCACCCCTTGTAACTCTGCCCTGGTGAGCCAGTCACAGCTGTTACAACCTGCCTTTCCTAACTAATAAGATTCGGTTGAAATGAGCCTGACCTGGTGCTGTGGTGCTGAGGCTGGACTGGGGATGGACCCCGTGAAATGCTGGACACAGGCGGGCAGCGGGCAGCCACCGGAGGAACAGACACGCACAGCTGTGACTGGTGCGCTCCCCTGCAGGTGGCCTCGCTGGGCCGTTGCCATTTCTTCCCCCACTTCAACTGGAGTGCAACAGATGAGCTCTGGAGGTTTTCTTTGTTTCTGTTTGACTGCGTTTGTTTATTTTTGGTTGCTAAGAATTTATCTACATAATACTTTGTTATTAACACTTGAGAGTATGCCTTGTATCTTCACTTTCTGTGTTTCCCTGTGTATCCTGAAATAATATCACCCAGCAAACCTGCGTCCTTGCTTTGGGTTGATTTGCCCTGCGTCTTCTTCCATAAAGCAAACACTGTTAATCTTTGCTGGTTCTACTTCCAGCAGCCTCCCTGCTAAAATAAATAATGCCAGTTAAAACTGTGTCTTGAGTATTAACGTATTATAAACTTTATTCTAATATTTATTTCCTTCTTTGTATGAATAAGTATTGGACAGGGACTGAAATAAAGATTTGAAAGTTCCCATCTTCTTTCTGGGTCAGTAGTAATCATTTCAGTTTTATACTAAATGGAGTCTTAACTTTTTTGATTGATATGTTAGGTTTCCCAAAGTAAGCTAGATCTATAGAAAATAAATGCAGTGGCTGGCGCCACGGCTCACTAGGCTAATCTTCCACCTGCGGCGCCGGCACCCCGGTTTTAGTCCCAGTTGGGGCGCCAGCTTCTGTCCCAGTTGCTCCTCTTCCAGTCCAGCTCTCTGCTGTGGCCCAGGAAGGCAGTGGAGGATGGCCCAAGTGCTTGGGCCCTGCACCCACATGGGAGACCAGGAGGAAGCACCTGGCTCCTGGCTTCAGATTGGTGCAGCGCGCTGGCCATAGTGGCCATTTGCAGGATGAACCAATGGAAGGAAGACCTTTCTCTCTATCTCTCTCTCTCTCTCACTGTCCACTCTGCCTGTCAAAAAAAAAAAATAATAAATGCAGTGATATGGGAGTATATTATCCAACTTCAGAAATATCACATTGCAGAATACATTATATTCTAGTTTTTGGTTATGCTGCTTACATTCTGAGATGCCAGCATCAAATTACCAAAGTTATTGATCTGAATAATATTCTTACTTTTTGTTTTTTTAATCTCTCTTTTTTAGGATTTTTTAAAAATTTATTTGAAAGAAAAAGGGAGAGACAGAGAGGTCTTCTATCTTCTAGTTCACTTCCCAGATGGCTGCAACAGCTAAGGGTGGGCCAGACTGAAGCCAGGAGCTCCACCTGATCTCCCACATGGGTGGCAGGGACCCAACCATGTGGGCCCTATTCTGCTGCTTTCTCAGGTGCACTAGCAGGAAGCTAGATCAGGACAGTAGCCAGCACTCCAGCTGGCACTTCGATATGGATGTTAGTGTTGCCAGCAGCAGCTTAACCAGCTGAACCAATATGCCAGGCTTGTTCTCTGTTTCTCTCTCTCTCTCTCTCTCTTTTTAAGATACATTTATTTATTTGAAAGGTAGACATACAGAAAGAGAAGAGGAGAGAGCGCAAGTACTTCTGTCTGCAGGATCACTCCCCAAGTGGTCACAATGGCCAGGGCTGGGCCAGGCAGAAGCAAGGAGCCAGCACCAGGGTCTTACATGTGGGTGCAGGGGCCCAAGTACTTGAGCCATCTTCTACTGCTTTCCCAGGCACATTAGCAGGGAGCTGGATCGAAAGTGGAGCAGCCAGGAAACAAACTGGCACCGTATGGAATGCCACCATTATAGATGGAGGCTTAGCCTTCTACATCACAACACCAGCCCCACTTTCAATTTCTTATAAAACTTAATTTATCAAAGAATTTTGCTTAATAGGTATATCCTGTATAGCATCATGCATTTGTGTATAGTTTGTGCTCATAAATTTTTAAAGTTTTGCTTTTATTTTATTTACTTGAAAGGTAGAGAGAGTTTCCATCCACTGATTCACTCTTCTACTGAGTGCAACAGGTGGGAACTCAATCCAGGTGTCCCATGTAGGTGGGAACCTATCTACTGGAGTTATCACCTGCTGCCTCCAGGGTGCTCATTATTAGGAAGCCAGACTAGAGAGTGAAGCCAGCACTCAAACCCAAGCTCTCCAGTGTGGGATACAGGCATCTCAAGTGGTACTTTAACTGCTGCACCGAACACTCATCCCCAGTGCGTAAAATCTGTCACCACTTTCTACACTGGTCATCTGAGTACTGGTATTTTAAAATCTGATACAAAAAGGACAACACAATTTCTCCTTAATTTTTCCAAGGACATAAAGATCTTAGAATTTATCCAGTACCTATTAGAAAGTGTTGATTGATCCAGTTCTGATTTTGTATTGATAGAAGTAAAGGAGTGTGCTCTGTGTATAAAATATTGCACGGTGATAAAGATTCTTTGCTTGTTGCCTGCATGAGGCTACTGTGACATAACTGTCACAAAATCAGTAGGTTAAAACAGTGCAGATTTATCTTTTACAATTCTGGTTGCAAAAAATCCAAAATCAGGGGCCAGCATTGTGGCACAGTGGGTTAAACTGCCTTTTGCAATGCTGACATAGCGTATCCAAAGACTGGGTTCAAGTTCCAGCTGCTCTGTTTCCAACCAGGTCCCTGCTAATGCACTGGGAAAGCAGTGGAAGATGGCTTAAGTATTTGGGCCCTTGCCTCCCACGTGGGAGACCTGGATAGAGTTCCAGTTCAGTCCTAGTTGTTATGGCCACCATTGAGTAAACCAGTGACTGGAAGATCTCTCCCTCTCTGTTTCTCTCTGTCACTCTGCCTTTCAAATAAATCTTTAAAACAAGCAAACAAAGAAGTCCAGAATCAGCTTCTCTGGCCTGAAACCAAGGTGTGAGTAGAACCATGATTCCCTGGAGGTTCTAGAGGTAGAGCCATTCCCATGTCTCCTCTAGCTTCTTGCACTATACAGATTCCTTGGGTCACTGCCCTTCCTCCACTTTCACAGCTAGTCGCTGCTTCCATCATCACATGGCCTTCTGTCAAATCTCTCTCTCCTCCCTTAAAAAATGTTTTTATAAATAATTTCTATTATTAAAGAGGCGAAAAGACAGAGTCAGAGAACTCTCATCCACGTTGGTTCACTCTCCAATTGCCCACAACAGCTGGGGCTGAGCAGGGCCATAGCCAAGAGCTGGAAACGCAATCCAGGGCTTCCCCATGGCAAAAATCCTGCTTCTCGAGCCATGACTGTTGCCTTCCTGGGTCTACACTGGCGGGAAGCTGGCGTCAGCAGCCAAGCCTGTAAGGACACAAGTGCTGGCATTTAGGGTCCTCGCAGATAATCTGGGATAGTCTCCCCAACTCAAGATTTTTAACTGTATCACATCTATGAAGTCCTTTTTATTTATTTATTTATTGTCATATAAGGTGACATTTATAGATTTCAGAGATTAGAGAACATGGCTATCTTTGGGGAGAAAGGCGGGGCGGGGGCGAGGGGAGGCCGATGTTATTCACCCTACCGTACTGCTGTATATTTTGGAATACTCTGGAGCCAGTATGACTCACTGGCTGTAATTATGGCCTAACCATAGCTCATCAGTTCTGAGACCCATTTTCCCCTCATGCTTTAACATCACTGAAGTCAGACTCACTCACACTGGTGTGTTGGTGTTTAATCAACAGAGCTCTTGCACAGTGATGCCCAAGGTGGTGGTGTAGAATATGTTCAACACTGTACTGACACTCATTTTCTGCTATATCCCTGCTACCTTAGAACTATATGTGATCTTCTGGAGATGCAAGAAGCAAAGTCACAGGGAATAAAGAGGAGCTGAGCAATTAGAATAGGTTGGCTTGGACCAGCGCTGTGGCGCAGTGGGTTAAAGCCCCAGCCTGCAGCACAGGCATCCCATATGGGTGTGGTTCAAGTCCCGGCTGCTCCACTTCTGATCCAGCTCTCTGCTATGGCCTGGGAAAGCAGTAGAAGATGGCCCAAGTCCTTGGGCCCCTGCACCCGTGTGGGAGACCCAGAAGAGGCTCCTGGCTCCTGGCTTCAGATCAGCTCAACTCTGGCCTTTGCGGTCATTTGGGGAGTGAACCAGCGGTTGGAAGACCTCTCTCTGGCTCTACCTCTCTCTGTAACTCTGTCTTTCAAATAAAATAAAATAATTAAAAAAAAAAAACAAAAGCAGGGTGGCTATTGAAAAATGAGCTCATGAAGCAGTAAGTGGAGGAGTTTCAGCTTGATCTGTCAAACACTGGACAAACATCAAAATGTTGGCAAGAGTGATGTGTCTCAGTTTAAAAGCGGGGATTAGCAAGATAAATTTGGCGGTGATATCCAGGTGAACTGAGGGGACTCTGACAGATCTCAGTATGCGGAAGGAAGGGATGTTCCAGTCTTGTGGCAGTAGCATTGGGAAGGAAGGACGAGAAGATGAGTGAGAGGAAAGTGAAGGTGACGGCAGGTGCAGAAACGATGGTGCTCCAGGGGCCAAGAGAGCTGAGCAATAAGAGCGGCAAAGTCCCACGATGGGAGCGTGTGAGTTTAGTTTATAAATGCGGAGAGTAGGAAGCCCACAGAAAGGCCAGGAGTCCTCCAGACAGCAGTCAGCAGTGCAGATGAGATCTGGAAGATACCTGTTTGCTCATCTCTGCACAAACAATGGGTGGCTGAAATCCTGGGTTGGAAGTGGACAGAGGAAGAAGATTGTGTATTGCTTAGGGGGAGCTGATGGCTAGCTTTCTGCCTTCTGCAGAACTTGGGTGGGAAAACATGGAAAATGGGAAAAGCGTTTTGCACTCGCTCAGCGCAGATTCTCTTCTCAGCCCTTTACATAGAAGTCTCATTGGCACTTCAGAGCCGACCTGCCACCCCTATTTTACAGGTAAGGAAACAGGCCACCTAGAGGTCACAGACCAGAACTGGAACTTAGAGGTCTTTACTCTCTCAATGGCAGTGAGGAAGAAACTGAGAATTGACATTGTGTAGTCCATTCAGTTTGATTACTCTGAGAAACTTGTATGTTTTCACTTTTCAGAGGAGGAACTAAGCCCCAACAGGCTCCACAGTTGCCCCTAGAAATCGAATGTCCCTGCCTGACATCCCCCGAGAGCTGGGTCCACCTGTAACACCTGTGCTTGGTAAAGATCCTGAGATGCCAGGGTGCCGGCATCCACTGGTTCACTCCCCAGCTGGCCTCAATGGCCGGAGCTGTGCCGATCTGAAGCCAGGATCCAGGAGCTTCCTTCCGGTCTCCCATGTGGGTGCAGGGTCAAGGGCACAAGGACTTGGGCCATCTTCTACTGCTTTCCCAGGCCATAGCAGAGAGCTGGATCGGAAGTGGAGCAGCCGGGACTTGAACTGGTGCCCATATGGGATTCCGGCACTGCAGGCGGCGGCTTTATGCACTATGCCACAGTGCCAGCCCACATTAACTGATTTAAATTAAAAGACTTCATTTTTTAGAATAGGTTTGCATTTGTAGAAAAAGTGAGCAGATAACAGAGGGTTCCCACTCCCAGTTTCCATATAACTTCCTGTATTAGTATGATTAATATAAGTGTGATACATCCGTTACATTTAATGAACCGATGTTGATACATTATTAACTGAAGTTCACAGTTTACATTAGGACACCCTTTTTTTTTTTTTTAAGATTTATGTATTTGAAAGGCAGTTACAGAGGGAGGAAGAGACACAGAGAGAAAAGAATATCTTCTATCTTCTGGTTCATTCCTCAGATGGCCACATCAGCCAGGGCTGGGCCAGGCTAGGAGCCTCATCCAGGTCTCCCACGTTGGTGACAGGGGCCCAAGCACTTGGGCCACCCTCTGCTGCTCTTTTCAGGCCATTAGCAGGGAGCTGGATCAGAAGTAGAGCAGCTGAGATTGGAACAAGAGTAGGGCTCCCTCTTGATGATGCACATTCTATGGGGTTTGACAAGTGCAAAATGTCATGTATCTACCATTTCAGTATCATACAGAGTAGTTTCACTGACATAAAACTCCTGTGAGCTCCACCTAGTCTTCTTCCTTAGTTTTGCGCTTTCCATGTCATACAGGTGGAATCATAAAGCACATAACCTTTTCAGATTGGTTTCCTGTCACTTAGCTGTACACATTAATGTGCATTAAAGATTCTTTTATCTTTTCAGTGTTTTTAGCTCACTTCATTCTTTCCTATATTTTTATTGCATTGAATTCCAGTAACATAAACTAGCCACTTTTAAAGTGTACAGTTCAGTGCTATTTAATACCTTAGCAGTGTTGTGCAACTGTTACCTCTAGTTACAAAACATTTTCATGCCAAAAAAGCCTCATACCCATTAGTAGTCATTTCCTACTTCCCTTTTCCCCCAGCCTGTGGCAACCCTTAATCTGCTTTCTATCTCTGAATTATTCAAGTCTGGATATTCCTTTTTTTAAGATTTTATTTTTTTATTTGAGAGGTAGAGTTAGATGGAGAGAGGTGGAGAGACAGAAAGAAAGGTCTTCCTTCCACCGGTTCACTCCTGAAATGACCACAATGGCGGGAGCTGGGCCAATCTAAAGCCAGGAGCCAGGAGCTTCTTCCCGGTCCCCCACATGAGTACAGAGGTCCAAACACTTGGGCCATCTTCTACTGCTTTGTCACGCCATAGTGGAGAGTTGGATTGGAAGCGGAGTAGCTGGGACATGAACTGGTGCCCGTATGGGATGCCAGCCCTGCAGGTGGAGGCTTAGCCTACCCCACGGCGCCAAGCCTTGGATATTTCATGTAAATGGAATCATATAATATGTGACTTTTGTATATGGCTTATTTCACTTAGCATTTTTTTAGATTTATTCATTTATTCGAAAGTCAGAGTTACACAGAGAGAGGAGAGGCAGAGAGAGAAAGAGAGGTCTTGCATCCAATGGATGGCCATAATGGCTGGAGCTGGGCTGATCTGAAGCCAGGAGCCAGGCGCTTCTTCCGGGTCTCCCACGTGGGTGCAGGAGCCCAAGGACTTGGACCATCTTCCACTGCTTTCCCTGGCCACAGCAGAGAGCTGGATGGGAAGTGGAGCAGCCGGGTCTCGAACTGGCACCCATATGGGATGCCGGCACTGCAGGGGGCAGCCTTATCCAATACACCACAGCACCAGCCCTGTGGGACCCATGTCCTTGTACCATCTTCCACTGCCTTTGGAGCTGCATTAGCAGGAAGCTGGATTGGAAGTGAAGTAGCCAAAACCCAAACTGGCTCTCCAATAAGGATGAAGACATTCCTAGCGACAGTTTAACCCACTGTACCACAACAGCTGCCCCTTGTTTAGTTTTTGAGGTTCATTCCTGCTGTAACGTGCATTAGTACTTCATTTATTTTTAAGGCCAAATCTTCCACTGCATAGGTACAGCATAATTTGTTTCTCCACTCATCCATTGATGGCTATTTGAGTTGTTTCCCTCTTGGACTTTTTTTTTTTTTTTTTGACAGGCAGAGTGGACAGTGAGAGAGAGACAGAGAGAAAGGTCTTCCTTCCATTGGTTCACCCCCCCAAATGGCTGCCATGGCCAGCGCGCTGCGCCAATCTGAAGCCAGGAGCCAGGTGCTTCCTCCTGGTCTCCCATGCGGGTGTAGGGCCCAAGCACTTGGGCCACCCTCCACTGCCATCCTGGGCCACAACAGAGAGCTGGCCTGGAAGAGGAGCAACTGGGACAGAATCCAGTGCCCCGACTGGGACTAGAACCCGGTGTGCCGGCACCACAAGGCGGAGGATTAGCCAAGTGGCCGCGGCGCTGGCCTCCCTCTTGGGCTCTTGTGACTGGTGCTGCTATGAACTCTTGTGTGTAAATTTTGCTTGAATGTCCATTTTCAGTTCCGTTAGGTGTATACCTAGGAGTAGAACTGTTGGTTCTGTATTTTACTTTTTGAGGAAGGCCAAGCTGTTCTCCACAATGTTTAACTGTTTTTCATTTTCACTAGCCATGTATGAAGGGCCAGCATTCCCTCATCCTCATCCTTGCCAACTTTTTTTTTTTATAACCATCCTAGTGGTTGCAAAATAGTTTTTAGTTGATTTACATTTTTTCTAAAGATTTTATTTATTTTACTTGAAAGAATTACACAGAGAGAGGAGAGGCAGAGAGAGTGGTCTTCCACATGATGGTTTATTCCCCAGTTGGCCGCAACGGCTGGAGCTGTGCCAATCTGAAGCCAGGAGCTTCTTCCGGGTCTCCCATGCAGGTGTAGGGGCCCAAGGACTTGGACCATCTTCTGCTGCTTTCCCAGGCCATAGCAGAGAGCTGGATTGGAAGTGGAGCAGCTGGGACTAGAACCGGTGTCCATATGGGATGCCAGTGCTTCAGACCAGGGTGTTAACTCGCTGTGCCACAGCACTGGCCCAGATTTACATTTTCCTAATGAGTAAAATCACCATCACGTAGGAATTTTCCTGTGTGTGTGTGTGTGTGTTTCTTCTCTGCTCCAGTCACTGAGATCATTGGAGTTTGAAATCGGCCATGACTGGAATACTTACCCAGTGTGAGTCAGTGAGCCATCTCAAAGGAGGTAGGCAGCAGTGGGCCAGTCTCCCTGAGTGGTGTTCTCTTCCAGAGAGGTGCTCCTGCCCTCTGAAGGGCAGCATGGGAACAGTGAGGTTCTGAGCTGTGTTGGGTTGTCCACCTGTGGTTCCCTCCACTCTGGGGTGCAGCTCTCCGAAGGGTAGCAGCATCTGCAGTGTTCCTTGATCCCCTCTTCTGTCCATCTCAACACAGCTTATGCTTTCTCAGTTTAATTAGTCTACATGAAACTCTGTTTTGTTCTGTAGAAGTGAACTGTTCGCACTCTGTAGCTTCAGAATTTAAGAGGTTGTTCTTGTGAAAGACCTGTAAGAGTCAGCACTCTGCTTTGTGCCTCACTCTTCTGGGAACTTCACCCCTCAAAGATTTGTTTATTTATTTATTTGAAAGGCAGAGACAGAGAGAGTCTTCCATCCGCTGGTACACTCCCCAGATGGCCACAACAGCTGGAGCTGCGCCGATCCAAAGCCAGGAGCAAGGAGCTTCTTCCAGGTCTCCCATGTGGGTACAGAGGCCCAAGGACTTGGGCCATCTTCTATTGCTTTCCCATGCCGTAGCAGAGAGCCAGATTGGAAGTGGAGCATCCAGGACTCAAGCTGGCGCCCATATGGGATGCCGGTACTGCAGGCGGCGGCTTTACCTGCTATGCCACAGTGCCGGCCCCCTTGACTGTTTTTATCCCTAGCATTTCTGACACCAAATGTGTGTGAGAGTGTCTTCCTCCACCCAACAACCAGTTCTCTAACTCTGTGGACACTGTCTGACATCCCACAGTTTGCTTCAGTTCTGACACTCACTGGGGTGAGCATCAGTCTCCAGGTTAAGAGCTCAGTCTCCCCTCAGATGTCAGTTCCTCATCCTGGGTGACCAGAGTGACCATCTTCCTGCCCGGCCAACTACACATTTGAGAGTTCCCACAGCACCCCTGCCTCAGATTGGATAATTTGCTAGAATAGCTCGCAGAACTCAGGAAAGCACTTTACTTACTGTTACAGATTCATTAGAAGGATGCAACCCAGGAACAGCCAAAAGGAAGACACAGGGACAGGTATGGAGGGGGCAGTGGGGAGCTCCCTGCCTTTTCCGCATTCCACCCTCTCAGCACCCACTAACCTGGCAGCCTCTGAGCCCAGAAGTTTTTGTGGAGGTTTCATTACGTAGACATGATTGATGACGTCACTGCCATCCCTCCAGCTGTGGAGGGGGAACCAGGGCCAGCAGTACCAGTCCTCCAATCCTGCCTGGATCTTTCTAGTGACCAGCCCCATCCTGCAGCTGTCCAGGGGCCCACAGATACTTGCTGCATTCGAACAAAAGAAGCTTCTAGCACTCCAGAAATTTCAAGGAATTTGGGATCTCTGTGTCGGGTGCAAAGATCAACTTTTTAATTATATCACAACAGTCTTATAATCCAGTTATTGGTTTCTGTATGTGATTATGCTTATTTAATGGATAAATTACTGAATTTTCCAGGTAGAATTTTGGAATTTGATCAAGAGGTACATAAACATGTTTGGAATTTCTTGCTCTGATCTCCCCTGTCATTATTCAGTATCTTGAATGGAAAGCAAAAAAATGAAGAACATCATCCTGTTGGTCTCTGGATTTTGACTTTAATACTGAAGTTGTGGGATTTTTATTTTAAAGCCCGAGTGACACAGAGAGGGAGCGAGGTCCATCTTCCAGCTGCTGGTTCACTCCTTAGATGGCCGCAGTTGCCAGCGCTGGTCCAGGCTGAAGATAAGAGCCTGGAGCTCCTGGATCTCCCACAGGGGTGGCAGGGACCCAAGTACTTGGGCCATCTTCTACTGCTTTCCCAGGTGCATTAGCAGGGAGATGGGTCTGAAGCAGAGCACCTGGGATTTGAACACACACTCTCGTACAAGATGCCAGCACCACAGACAGCCTAACCTGTGCCAAGTGTCGTCCTTCTGTAGTTTTTCTTCTGACTTCTTTCTCATTACTCTTCAGATTTGGGCATGAGTGACATTAATCTCACAAATTAAAATGACAGAATAAAGTTGAGCTCTTAGGAAAGATATAAACCTGCTTCTTGAAAAGTTCACAGTCTTATTTTAAATCTGAAGTTACATTTGAATCCAAGTAGATGTGTAGCATTCTATCACTTTTATAATTCTAGTTTTTAACCCTGTCTTCACAATCTCATATAGTTTTTCTTTCTTAAAAATAGTAGAAGAATGGGGGCTGGCACTGTGGCATAGCAGGTAAAGCCACCACCTGCAGTGCCGGAATCCCATATGGGCACCCATTCGAGTCCCGGCTGCTCCACTTCCCATCCAGCTCTCTGCTATGGCCTGGGAAAGCAGTAGAAGATGGCCCAAGTCCTTGGGCTCCTGCACCCACGTGGGAGACCCAGAAGAAGCTCCTGGCTCCTGGCTTCGGATTGGTGCAGCTCTGGCTGCTGAGGCCAATTAGGGAGTGAACCAGGGGATGGAAGACCTCTCTCTCTCTCTCTCTCTGTAACTCTGACTTTCAAATAAATAAATAAATCTTTTTAAAAAACCAAATCAAATAGTAGAACAGGAATCAGCACTGTGAGATAGCAGGTAAAGTAGCCCCTGTAGTGCCAACGTCCATATGGGCACTGGTTTGATTCCCAACTGCTCCACTTCTGATCCAGCTCCCTGCTAATGTGTCTGGGAAAGTAGCGGAGGATGGCCCAAGTGTTCAGGCCCCTGTACCCACATGAGAGACCCAAAAGAAGCTCCTGGCTTCTGGCTTCGGTCTGTCCCAGCCCCAGCTGTTGTGGCCATTTGGGGGGTAAACCAGCAGATGCAAGTCCTCTCTCTCTGTAACTCTGCCTTTCAAATATAAAATAAACCTTGAAAACAAGTAAAATAATAGATCAAAGCTATTGATTCCAGACAATACAGGACACATGCAGTTAGTGCAGTACTACAATTGCATATCTTCTAATCCGTTCCAGTCAACAGATATGTGAATAGTGGCATTTGATTTGAATTTAAAATAAAAAGCAACCAGATTGTTTTATGTGCTTTAGTAAAGGAGATGAGAAGACAGTTTTCAACTCTTAGACTCATTTTGAGAGATTGATGTAACTCGTGCCCAAATCTCAACTTAAATCAAGATTCTAAATTGATTTACTTGTGTGCTTTTACTTCCTGTTAGCAACAACGGAAGAATGGCTAAAGGACTTCACATTTGGTTGCAGCATGCTTCAAACATTTGGAAGATGTCGCCCACAGGCATTTGTTTATAGGTGACGCTTTGACTGAATCTCTTGCTGTGAGTGTTTTGGTGAAAGAATAGCTTCCTGTTCTCTAGAGGAGCTGTTCATGTTGTTACTCTGCCACTGAGTATCGTCCTGGCCCGAACTCACCTGTTACGCCTTCCGTACACTGAAACTTAAGATCCCTTTAAAAATAAGCAGATGGATGAATAGCATATGTGAGATATAGCGTAAAATTCAAAGTACATTCAGTGAATTACAAATGGAATTGATTTTCAAATAATTTAGACAGCTTTGTTATACAAAATATGCTGGAATGAAAGTATGAAAGTTGTTTTTATGTATTTTTAAAAAATATTTATTTATTTATTTATTTGAAAGGCAGAATTACAGAGAAGCAGAGGGAGAGAGAGAGGTGTCTTCCATCCGCTGGTTCACTCCCCACGTGGCCTGGAGTTACACTGATCTGAAGCCTAGAGTTTTCTCTGGGTCTCCCACAAGGGTGCAGAGGCCCGGAGACTCGGGCCGTCTTCTACTGCTTTCCCAGGCCACAGCAGAGAGCTGGGTTGAAAGTGGAGCAGCTGAGACTCAAACCCGTGCCCATATGGGATGCCAGCACTGCAGACCAGGGCTTTAACCCGCTGTGCCACACTAGTTACACTATTTCCTTATCTACAAAACTATAGTTACCCTTCTAACAAAGAAATAGTAATGAATTACACATACACTCTATGTGGTCCTCGTACACTTGATCTTTGTTAGCATTGTCACTCCTTTAGCTAGGAGTCTCCCGCTCTGGAGCTGACATCAGTCAAAACTGTGGCTCTCTGCTCTGGTTCAGCCATGTTCCCTTTGTCAGCAACTAGTCCTTATTTCAAACAGAGTTTGAGATGGCATAAGAAAGCAACAGTTTTGCCCTGATCCTGGCAGACAGTACCACTTGATTTGTGGTGAGAATGTAAAGAAGTAACAGCTATATCAGGTAAAGACTGCAGGGGTTTTAGTGCTGTGTGAGATTCCCTGGGGAAATTTCTCACTGATGTAAACAGCACCTAGGAAGGAATCTTGAAAATGCTTCCTGGAACTGGACTTAAACAGATTTGTCAGCAGTGTCATTGTTCCGCAGTGTTCCTTTTGGAGTTTCAGGTTACGCTGTTGAGTAATCAAAGTCTACATAAAAGTTGACTGAAACCACTGAGAATATTATTGTCTTAGGGGTTTTGAAAAGATCAGTTGTGGCCGGCGCCGCGGCTCACTAGGCTAATCCTCCACCTAGCGGCGCCGGCACACCGGGTTCTAGTCCTGGTCGGGGCGCCGGATTCTGTCCCGGTTGCCCCTCTTCCAGGCCAGCTCTCTGCTGTGGCCAGGGAGTGCAGTGGAGGATGGCCCAAGTGCTTGGGCCCTGCACCCCATGGGAGACCAGGAGAAGCACCTGGCTCCTGCCTTCGGATCAGTGCGCCGGCCACAGCGCGCTGGCCATGGCGGCCATTGGAGGGTGAACCAACGGCAAAGGAAGACCTTTCTCTCTCTCTCTCTCTCTCTCTCTCTCACTGTCCACTCTGCCTGTCAAAAAAAAAAATCTAAAAAAATAAAAAATATCAGTTGGATTTTTTTACTATGTGAAGTAATTGATTGCCTGCTTTTTATGTTGACTAGAAATAGATAAAAGTTATTTTTGTTTTCTTTTTACTATCCAAAGTAGTAATTTGACCATACTGTGACAATTTATTACACAATTGGTAGATTTTTCTTAAGATTTATTTACTTATTTGAGAGGTAGAGAGAGAGGGAGAGACAGAAAGGACTTCCGTCCACTGGTTCACTTCCCAAATGGCCACAACGGCTGGAGGTGGGCCGATCCTAAGCCAGCAGCTAGGAGCATCTTCTGGATCTCCCACACGGGTGCAGGGACCCAAGGACTTGGGCCATCTTCCAGTGCTATCCCAGGCCTTAGTAGAGAGCTGGATTGGAAGAGGGGCCAGGACACAAACCGGTGCCCATATGGGATGCCGGCAGCACAGGCAGAGGTTTGGCCCACTACACCACAGTGGTGGCCTGGTAGATGTTTTCAGAGAGCTGTTCTCCAAAATTTTTTTTTTTTTACATTGAATATTCCTTTCTTTGTAGAAAACTGTAGCTATCTGGATAATACATTTCAGTGAATTAGAAAAAAACACATTTAAGATTACGATTTCTTGTTCCCGTTTTCTTCTGTTTCTGTGAATTCCCATTTTTGTGACTATTCTCCCAAGCCTATGGAAAAGATGGGCAAGGCACAGGTTGGAATTGGGGATCTTGAGGTAGGATAGATAGCTTGGGAGAAGTCTGAACGTAAAAAGATCAGAAGGGACAAATTTGTGTTGATACCAACTTAGGTGTAAGAGAGTGACTCCTGAAAATCTCACCCGCCAAGCTGTAGGGAGGAGCAGGAGTCCCTGTGGGTGAGCAGAGTAACGGGTTCTCTGCAGAGTACACCTTAAAGCTTTGAAACTTTAGAAACCTTCTGTTTAGACGTTTTGTCCAGTGCCAGTATTTAGCATACCCCTAATGCCTTTTTCCATCATGATTCGATAGTATGAAGAGATTGTACTGAGCAGTTTCTCACCGAGCCTTCTGTAGATGCTTCTTGATCCCCTCAGTGGTCTCAGCAGCCACACCTACGTGCCTTGTTTGCTGTGCCCATCAAGTTGAAGGCACTGAACAGGAAGCTGCAGGTGTTGAGCTGGTGTAGGGACCGGCAGGCGGGTATGAAGAGGAGGGGGCTCTCATGTCTCTAGTGCTGATCGCCCCGACTTTTGCCTTCATAATGGCAGTCCTGAGTCCCAGGCTATCTAGGAAGGCATTCTATGTATGCTGGAACCTTAGACTCTCTTGTTTTGTGTGCGAACCAAAATTTTCTGGGCAACTTTAGCTTTCTGCAAGTCTTTTTTCCCATTTGCACAGATTTTAAGATATATTTCGTATGCAGACGAAACAGTATTAAACATTTTAAATATTTCAAGATCTTTCGTTGGTCTCTCCCCACACTGAATTCTTTGAACGCAGGCCATGTCTAAGTAAAGCTGCAGTGTACAGTGCCAAGCACAAGTATGTGCTGATTGCTTCAAGCTTTCCTGAGGAAAGAGTTTGTCTTGTGATACAAGTAATAAAGAACACGCAGGCCGGCGCCGTGGCTCAACAGGCTAATCCTCCGCCTTGCGGCGCCGGCACACCAGGTTCTAGTCCTGGTCGGGGCGCCGGATTCTGTCCCGGTTGCCCCTCTTCCAGGCCAGCCCTCTGCTGTGACCCGGGAGTGCAGTGGAGGATGGCCCAAGTGCTTGGGCCCTGTACCCCATGGGAGACCAGGGAAAAGCACCTGGCACCTGGCTCCTGCCATCGGATGAGCGCGGTGCGCCGTCCGCGGCAGCCATTGGAGGGTGAACCAACAGCAAAGGAAGACCTTTCTCTCTATCTCTCTCTCTCACTGTCCACTCTGCCTGTCACCAAAAAAATAAATAAATAAAAAAAAAAAAATAAAGAACACGCAGCTCATACTTTTCTTAGAACTCATGGTTCTGTTGTTCTTGTTCTGACTTACCTAAATCTCAGTTTTTGAGATTCTGGTGATTGTAGACAAGGAAACAAAAATGCCTGCTTAGATTTTTTGATTTGTAGACATACGTAGGACTCACTGCATGGTATAGGAATGTTGGTGTTTTTCGATGGCGGATGAGTGGTGGACCCTGTCACTCAGCGCTGTGTTGGGAGCTGGGGCCGTGAGTGCCTGGGGCTCTGCTAACAGGCGCCTGTACTGGTTGGCGCCTGCCCCTGGGCTCCAGGGCACACTCAGAGCTACTGTACCTGGTGCCTTAGATTCCTTCTTCCTTCTGTCTTCGGTTGTAGTCCGAGATAGCAGAAGAACTTCATGGTTGGTTTGTTTGTTTGTTTTGTTTTTCTTTGAGATAGTGCCTAGAGGACAATTCAGAGTTGAGCAAAACTCAAATCCTTCTTGGGATGAGGAAAAACATGAATAAATGAATGTGGTTTGCCAGCTTATTGTTTGATGTTTAATGGTGTTTGATTTCTAAAATGACCATTTTATCCATGTATTTTGAATTTTACTTGAAAGTATTCAATCAGTAATGTTAATAGAATTAGACGCAGTGTCTTTCTTCATATTTTCCTAGACATTACTTGTCTAAACTTCATCTAGAATTCTATCTTAAAATAGGAATGAGTCAACGAATTAATTTATACTACATATTTCAGCGCTACTAGTGCTAACGGAATTTTTTAAAAGATTTATTTTATTTATTTGAAAGAGTTACAGAGAGAGAAGGAAAGACAGAGAAGAGAGAGAAGTCTTCCACATACTGGTTCATTCCCTAAATGGCAATAATGGCCAGGGCTGGGCCAGGTGAAAACCAGGAGCCCGGAGCTTCTTCCAGTTCTCCCACGTGGGTACAGGGGCCCAAAAACTTAGGCCATCTTCTGCTGCTTTCCTAGGCGTGTTAGCAGGGAGCTGGATTGGAAGTGGGGCAGCCAGGACTCCAGCTGACACCTATCTGGGATGCCAGTGTGGCAGGCAGTGGCTTTTAACTGCTGTGCTGCAATGCCGGCCCAGCTAATAGAATTCGAAATTACTTCTCCACATTCTCTGTGAAGTGCCTGTTTTCTTGTAATTGTAGTTGTTTATATAATGCTTAGGGTGTGGAATTTATGAACTATAAAATCTTATACAAGTGTTAATTATCAATATTGGTCTCCAAGGAGAGTTATTTGAAGAAAGATTTCTTTCTTTTTTTTAATTGTTTTTCTTAAATCTGCGTGTACCACACTTTTTTTTTTAAAGTTTCATTTATTTACTTGAAAGAGTTACACAGAGAGAATGAGAGACAGAGGAGAGTGAGAGAGAGAAAGAGAGAGAGAGAGAGAAAGAGAAAGAGAGAAAGAGGTCTTCCATCCGCTGGTTCACTCCCCAGATGGCTGCAACGGCCGGAGCTGCACCTATCCAAAGCCAGGAGCTTCTTCTGGGTCCCCCATGTGGGTGCAGGGGCCTAAGGACTTGAGCCATCTTGTACTGTTTTCCCAGGCTGTAGCAGACAGCTGGATCGGAAGTGGAACAGTTGGGACTCGAATTGGTGCCCAAATGGAATATCAGCGCTTCAGGCCAGGGCTTTACCTGCTGCACCACAGCGCCGGCCCCAGAAAGATTTCTTTTACGTAATTTCAATTCTAAATGTTGATTTTTGACATATAGAGATGGGAAATATTTTTAATTAGAGAGGAAATTTTGACCATGTTTTACAGATTCATTTTGTTCTTTATGCAAGATACATGGGAAGGACTTAGAGTCCTCTGAGACTGGAGGTCTTTATTCTCCTTATTCCCCCTGTCTGTCCTGGTATCTGTTAGAAGGAGCCATTAATTGTTCAAAGGGTCTTTTGAGGATTAAACAAGGTATTGTGTGTAGAATTCCGGGCATGCAGCTAAATATTCTTTGTATATTTGGCTTTATTTTTTCAAACAAAATTACTTTGGTGATAGTAATAGCATATTAGAATCTAAAATATGCCTTTGTTCTATTTAAAGATAACATTAAAAACATAACAAGTTTTGGGTAGTGTCAACTCTTAAATATAATAGAAACTTGAATAATCGTACAGTGATTATTTCTAGTTCATAAAGATAATAAAAATAATAAACACAAAGGAGTTTTTTTGTTCAGTTGAAAGACGAATTCAAAAGCAAATAATACGTGTTTATAGATTCCTGTGTTATTTGGGAACATGTTTTATATTATCCCAATATAGCTCAGTCTTTCTCTGTGATGTTTTTGTGATTTTAAAATTCTGTTTTGTGCAACATAAGCAAATGCTTATGAATATGTATTAGTGAGGAGCAGATTTTTGACTTAGTGAACGGAATTTAAAATTTTGTAACAGATTTACTTTCTTTGAATTTGATACATTCATTTGTCATTTTCTTTGGCACTTTGAAATAACCACTTAAAACTTATAAACCTGAGAACGATTAAATGACTTGGTATGCTACCACTGGGAGATGGATGGGTTTTTTTAAATCCCCTTGTGTAAATTCTGACAGCGTAAGCCCGTTCACTTGCTCTGGAAGCTCAGTTGTACAGGTGGCTTCTCTGTTAGTTCCAGAATAGACTGGGAACTGAAACAAAAGCACCTCGAGTGTTAGCCTCATTGCTCCAGGAATGTGAGCGTTGCTCCCCGCCTGTGGAGTGAAATCAGCACTCCCCTGTGTGGCACAGAACACACTCACCGGCTGCTCTTGGCCGCATTGTCCATCTTTTGTCACTTACTGTTCTTCCCATCTCCCAGTCCGGCCACAGTAAATTGCATGCCATTATTTTTGCACAGAGAACTCTTTTCTTTGTCTGCATGAGAAATAGGTAGAATCAAACTGTTCTTCCTACTGTCACATTTGATACGACATTTCACCTCTTGTCCCTAAAACGCGTGTGGGTTTCTCCACACGCACCAAGCACACACCAGCAGGCATCAACAGGGTGTCCTGTTGATTTTGACAGAACCTGGAGACACTGTCAGATCCCACAGGCTCAGAGCTCCGTCCCACGAGACTGCCCTGTTCCACTTCAGATGCCAAAGGCGAGCAGTAGCTTGTCATGCAAGCTTCTGACTAAACAGCTGTAAACCAAGGTTCCCATGGCCCCCACCTCAACCCCGCTCATTTGCTACGATGGCTCACAGAACTGAGGGAGACACTTAGCCTTACTGTTTTATCGTAATGGATATTGCAAAGGATAGAGATGAGTAGTCAGCTGACGAGATCCGTAGGGCCAGGAAGAGGGGAGGGACGTGGAGCAGCCATGCCTCCTCAGACACACCCACAGGCTCAGAAAGCTGAAAGCTCGGCAGACCTCAGCCTTTTGGGTTTTGATGGAGGCTTCATTAACCAGCCATACTTTTTGTTTTTGTTTTTTTTTAGAAAACTTTTAATAAATATGAATTTCAAAAGTACAACTTTTGAATTATAGTGGTTCTTCCCCCATAACCACCCTCCCACCCACAAACCATCCCATCTCCTACTCCCTCTCCTGTGCCATTCTTCATTAAGATTCATTTTGAATTATCTTTATATATAGAAGATCAACTCCATAATAAGATTTCAACCGTTTGCAACCACACAGACACACAAAGTATGAAGTACTGTTTGAAGACTAGTTTTACTGTTAATTCTCATAGTGCAACACATTAAGGACAGAGGTCCTACATGGGGAGTAAGTGCACAGTGACTCCTGTTGTTGATTGAACAATTGACACTCTTATTTATGACATCAGTAATCACCCGAGGCTGTTGTCATGAGCTGCCAAGGCTATGGAAGCCTCTTGAGTTTACAAACTCCAACATTTGGACCAGGCCATAGTTAAAGTGGAAGTTCTCTCCTCCTTTCAGAGAAAGGTACTTCCTTCTTTCAGGTCATTTTTTTGCCACAGTGTCTTGGCTTTCCATGCCTGAAATACTCTCATGGCTTTTTAGCCAGATCCAAATACCTTAAGGGCTGATTCTGAGGCCAGAGCGCTTAAACAGCCATGATTGATTGAATCACTGGCCATTGATGATCAACTCGACCTCAGAGGTGGGGGCTGGTGGGTGGGTGTGGGGAAGACTGAAATTCCAACCTTATAATCACATTCTTGGGTCGCTGACAAGCAGTCTCAATCCTGAAGCTAACCAGGATCCCACCAAGAGTCAGCTCCTTAGAACAAAAGATGCTCCTGTTACCCAGGAAATTCTGAGAGATTTAAGAACTCTATAGCAGGAACCAGAGGTCAAAGAACAAATGTCAGGACAAAAGATTCCCCTAGCATCCCCTTTCTACAAAGGTTTTAGGAGCTCTACATTAGGAACCAGAAGTAGTGACCTTTTATGTTATTTCACACCTATCTAACGCAGCGAGTCCTTTCAAAGCCAGCTCTCACATACTGTCTGCTTTACACCCTTTCTTGTGCTCCCTTCTTGGCTCGCAGGTGGGGAGGGGGTGTCACACCTCCACACCAGCCCCCTCCTCCAGCCATGAGCTTCCCAAGGACAAGAGCAGACCTAGTAAGTGCTGAGTGAATGTGTTCTTCAGAAAGAACAATCAACACATGCACACTAGATTGAAGAATGGTTGGTCCAGAGATTCAAATGTTGTAATTAACAGGAGCACCCCCAACTTTCAAAGTTGTTTTTTGGTTTTTTTTTCCCAGGTGCATGACTGTAGGTAGAGAAGTGTTATTATTTCATGTGTAATTCCTTAGGAGAATCATGGGCCTGGTGTCTGCTTACCTTTATGGTGTTATGCTGCCATTGAAGACAACAGGAGGAGCATGAGTTTGCTAGCACTGGCTGACCCGATTTGAGAAGTTATCAGTGAACTTAGAGAAATCTATTAATTAGAATAATTAATAATCTAATGTTAGCGAAGGAAGAATGTTTTCCCTTTGGAACATTAGCAGGAGTCATTTTATCATATTTAATCAATGAAGTGGGTCAGTATAGTTATATTTTGCCTTTAAAAGTTGATGTACTTGGCTGGTGCCACGGCTCACTAGGCTAATCCTCTACCTGTGGCGTCGGCACCCCAGGTTCTAGTCCCGGTTGGGTAACCGGTTCTGTCCTGGTTGCTCCTCTTCCAGTCCAGCTCTCTGCTGTGGTCTGGGAGTGCAGTGGAGGATGGCCCACGTGCTTGGGCCCTGCACCTGCATGGGAGACCAGGAGGAAGCACCTGGCTCCTGGCTTCGGACAGTGCGTTGCGGCGGCTGCAGCGGCCATTGAAGGGTGAACCAATGGCAAAAGGAAGACCTTTCTCTCTGTCTCTCTCTCACTGTCCACTCTGCCTGTCAAAAACACAAAAAAACAAACAAAAAAAACCAAAAACCTGATGTACTAAATTTTTTATCAAATCAAATTCATAATATTTTGTAAGAGAATCATGTTTCCAAGCAGCATTCTCTTCTAATATAATTAAAATCTTTCATTTATGAAAATTCCATTTTCACATAATCTTGGTCATTTATTGTATAAAAAGAATACTTCTGTGTTGGAAACATTTTCTTAATTTTAATCTTAAATTATAGAAGTAGTTAGAAAAGTGATTTATGCTTTTCATAAGGAATTCAGCAGTATAGAAATTCAGTAGTATACAAGAAAAAGTAAAAGCTTCTCTCATTATTAGTTGGCATGTGTTCTTGCAAACCTCTATTCTGTACCTTTATCATATACAACTGCAAAGTAGGTATTTATACACAAACATGTGTTTTAAGAATATGTAGCCTCTAGTAACTATTTGCTGGTTGAAAATATAGTTATATTTTATATTCTCAAGCATAGTATAATTTCTTATAATTCATGAAGATTTTAGTAGAAAGAAGTTCAGTTGATGGTATTTGCAGATTTGAATTTGGTCCAGTTTATTGACCGGAAAGTATAGGCTGCAGTACCTATGGGTCCAGATGGTGAATTAAATGACAGATTCTGTATAAATAGGAATTCTGTGATACTGAAAAGATTAGAAGAAAGACCCTGTAATGACTTTAAAGGATGGATTAGCAGGCAGGAGTAAGAATTCTAACCCTAATACTATTGAGGGGCATTCACAGAGTAGGATTGTGACAGTGCAGATTTCTGGAAAGTGCGAGCTAACATAGAGTGGGATGTGGAGGAGTGATTAGATTTGGACCTTGTCCCGTGTAGGAAGTTGTCTAGACTGAGTTGAGTTGAGAGTATATTTAAGGAAGACTAGCAGAAAGTACGCAGTAGGAAAAGAAGCAGGTAGAGAAAAATCACATTTCTGGGTAACAAGCCATAATTGTTCCAGTTCCACAGGAGTGTGGTAAAAGTGAAATTTATGAGTTGTGAATTCTAGAAATTGTAATTTGAGCTCTGCCTTTGAAGGTCAAGCAGAGAATATTGGTCTATTTAGTAAGTAGGAACTCAGGATCCTGAGGAAGGTAGATTGAAACAAGATTCCTGTTTTCTAGAGTGATTGTTCTGGTAGCTAAATTTAGTGTGCTTGGGGAGCCAGGAAAGGAGAGGCCGTCCAAGAGCAGCAGGTGTCAGCAGTCACCGCAGCACCAGAAAGGGCAAGTGCGCCCCGATGTCCTGATGGGCCTTCCCCACACTGCGCGGCCCAGACCCGGCCTCCCCAAAGTCCACTGCACTTCAGCCCCGCAGAGTGGGTTTGCTCCGAAAGTGTAAAGGAAGGAACGCAGCTATAATGAACTGGTTCTGGCTGTCCCCAAATAGAAGGTGCTCCATGGCCGGTGCTGTGGCTCAACAGGCTAATCCTCCGCCTTGCGGCGCCGGCACACCGGGTTCTAGTCCCAGTCGGGGCTCCGGATTCTGTCCCGGCTGCCCCTCTTCCAGGCCAGCTCTCTGCTGTGGCCCGGGAGTGCAGTGGAGGATGGCCCAAGTGCTTGGGCCCTGCACCCCATGGGAGACCAGGAAAAAGCACCTAGCACCTGCCTCCTGCCATCGGATGAGCGCGGTGTGCCGGCCGCAGCGTGCCATCTGCGGCAGCCATTGGAGGGTGAACCAACGGCAAAGGAAGACCTTTCTCTCTGTCTCTCTCTCTCTCACTGTCCACTCTGCCTGTCAAAAAAAAAATAATAATAAGAAGGTGCTCCATGCTTGCCCTTTGTCTTTTCTTTGCCACCAGTGGTTGGTTGCATGTAGAAGGAAGGGGCAGGAAGGGAGACAGCCTGCCAGGAAGCTGGGAGAAGCCATGGCTTCATATCTGCTCTAATGTCTAGCACACTCTTCAGTGGCAACCACCTGTTCCATCGCTGCTTTGAATTTTAGAGTATTGAACCACTTCACTGTCGCACAAATGGCAGAATGCTAACTACAGATGAGTTTTGTGACCTAGTTTGGTGAGTCTGACAAACCCTCCAACTCTCCTCACCCTAATCTCCAAGTATCTCCCTGTTCCTTGGGGGAAAGGGCACCCCATTATTGTACCCTCATTCCAGATGGGTCAAAATTGGCCCCTCAAGAGTGACAGAAACATATTCTGTGGTTTAAGCAAGCATCTCTAACAATTCTTTTTTTTTTTCTTCTCTAATTTAGCCTTTTTGAGTATTGCATTTCTCAACTTTAAAGCCAATTTCTTGATTTTGGAAGGTACCATTTCTTTGTTGTTGTTGTTTTTCCTTAGAATGATTCAAGTTAGTTTAGAAACAACTTATCTCACTCTAGCTCACTCATGATTCAAGCAGAGAAACTACGTCATGTCGGGTGGTGTAAAGGAATTAGCCCTGCTCAGACGTGTGGACAGAGGAGCAGCTGCTGCTTCCTGTGCTCCTTCTGAGCCTCACGGTGAACAGAGTCGCCCCAGTGCTTCCGGAGGCTGCTGTGGCTATGATGGAGGGCTTGGCCTGGAATCGGCCGCTGCTGCGTCCCATTTTCAGTTGTTTGTTCTCTTGTTAACATATGATGGGTGGAGGTATCTTCTGGGACCCCCCCCCCCCCCATCCCCTATGGCATTATTCCCTGCCCAGCCTCTCTCAGCCATTCTAGTGGTCATCCTCTTACTGCTGGTCCCACTCCCCAGCCAGGGCATGGGGGAAAGGATTGTCAGACTCAAGTACTATTGTTACTTAGGAGGGTAAACTGAGACAGTTCTAGACATCAAAACATTTCTGACTATCTCAGCCACCAGCATAAAATTGCCTGTGATCCATTGTATGTCTGCGCCAAAAATGTTGTTATCAGATCATTAGTGTGGTCTCTGTACTCTTCTTTGAAAACTCCCTATCTGTGGCCAAAAACAGCTTTAGCCTTCCTTTGCAAGGATGTTTCATTTTGGCTCCACCAACAGAGAAAATATCTTCCACTGTTTTGCTAAACAGGCTTCTGTTTGCTTCTACAAGCGCTTCTGCAACATACAGCCCCTGTGCATGGAGAGCTATAATTATGCTACTCATTTAGGAGAGGCTGGGAGAGAATGTAAAGAAGCGCCAGCTATGGAAAGGCGACTGCAACCCTGGGTTGGGCTGGAGGAAGACAGCAACAAGGAGAGGCGAAGTTTGAGTCTGGATGTGTAGGACATAATGAAGACACTGCCAGTGGCAAGTTGGAAAAGTGATTCTTCTAAAAAGGAAGCAATCAGCTCTGTACTCGCTGATGTTTCATGGACCAGCGACTGTTTTCCTGGATGGCAGGAAGGAGGGGAGGCTCTGGCGGCATTTGGTTCCTCGGGTTTCCTGCCTCCAAGTGCGGAGACAAGCCTGGGGCGACACACGGCAGTCTCTCTCTCCACACCATTTTCCATAGCATTAGAGTAACGTGTTAGGGACGCATTATGTAAACACAGGATGCACACAAGAATACAAACAGTCTGCCCGACATGGTATTTACAGTCACCAGGAGTCAGTAAGTCATGTGTGTGTCTATTTCTCTTCTAGGTTCATTTTCCAGACACTGAAAGAGCAGAATGGCTAAATAAGGTAAGATTAGAATATCCCAAATACCAGATAACAGTGGGAATTAGAGGATGAGAGACCATCTTTCCATATTTGGGGATTCGAGTGTTGGCAACATTTGAGCTGTGCTAGCCCGCAGTAGGATAACTTCTGTTCCCCAGAGAACCCAGTCATGGCTACTATGTTACATTCCCTTCTGAGGGGTGAGAACTGAGGCTTCCACCTGAAAAAATCATACAGTGCTCATATTCGTGCATATCTCTGGCCTCGTGTCTTCCTTCCCGAATGTCTAATGCTCACCTGTAATATAATCATAAGTGAAGAGGGAAATAACTCTGAGGAAGCCTAGTTATTGGTAGTAATTTTTTTTTTTTTTTTTTTGGACAGGCAGAGTGGACAGTGAGGGGGAGAGACAGAAAGGTCTTCCTTTACCGTTGGTTCCCTGCAATGGCTGCTGCGGCTGGCACATCGCGCTGATCTGAAGGCAGGAGCCAGGTGCTTCTCCTGGTCTCCCATGGGGTGCAGGGCCCAAGGACCTGGGCCATCCTCCACTGCCATCCCGGGCCACAGCAGAGAGCTGGCCTAGAAGAGGGGCAACTGGGACAGAATCTGGTGCCCCAACCTGAACTAGAACCCGGTGTGCCAGCGCCGCAGGCAGAGGATTAGCCTATTGAGCCGTGGCACCGGCCCGGTAGTAATTTTTTTAAAAGACATGTTTTTCTGTCAGTATACTTTGAAATATATTTTTATTCATATTTTATACCACTTTGTAGTAAACACTAGTGTAGATAATGTTCACTTTGTAACACTGGAAGTTTGTGCTAAAAAAAGATTCATGGGTGGGTGGTTTTTTTTTTTTTTAAAGATTTATTTATTTATTTATTTATTTGAGAGGTAGAGTTACAGACAGAAAGAGGGAGAGACAAGGAGAGAGGTCTTCCATCCGATGGTTCACTTCCCAAATGGCCTCAACGGCCGGAGCTAGGCCAATCCGAAGCCAGAAGCCAGGAGCGCTTCTTCCAAGTCTTCCACGTGGGTGTAGGGGCCCAAGCACTTGGGCCATCTTTCACTGCTTTCCCAGGCCATAAGCAGAGAGCTGGATCAGAAGAGGAGCAGCTGGGACATGAACCAGTGCCCATATGGGATGCCTGCACCAGTGGCGGAGGCTTAGCCTGCTACGCCACAACACCAGCCCCTCATGGGTGCTTATTAAGATCTGCACAGTTAGAAGTTTGGAGCTACAGGATTTTTAGCAATTACTAAATACATTGACATGCTTAAACAGAATATTTAATGAAAACAACTAATTTCTGTAACACATGGACAAATCAGTAGTTTATTATTAATAGGTTTTTAAAATTTAGATTTTTGTGTAACAAGACCCTGCTTTTCCCCCTTTTATTTTTCAAAGCCAGATTTTAGTAAAACCATAGGAGCATAATTTTTATGATTATTTAAGTGTATTATTTTAACATCTGTTTAACATGAGTTCTTTCTTCTTTCCAGACTGTAAAACACATGTGGCCTTTTATTTGCCAATTTATAGAGAAGTTGTTTCGAGAAACGATTGAGCCAGCCGTGCGCGGAGCGAACACCCACCTTAGCACCTTTAGTTTCACGAAGGTTGATGTGGGTGAACAGGTGAGTTTCTTGTGCAGGTCCTTACACTGCACGCAGTAGGACTTCTGTGAAAACATTCAAACATTTTAAACTACCCCAAATTATGTTCTGGGAAGAACTGTTCACCAGGAGGCCTGACATGTGTCTCTACAGCCCCTGCCCGGGGTCTTCCTCACACTGTGTCGTCTGTCTCCAGTGGGTGTGGCCTCATGTTGCCCGCTGTGCTGTTTGCCAGTTCAGTCTTTCTTGCATGGTTTCCCATTAATATTTACCTGTTTTATGTGGTATTTACAGAGCTTGTGTTTCTACCCCATATTCTCCTGTGAGAACTGCCTTTTCAGAAGAAATCTGTCGTGTTAGAAAGAGTTGATATGTGAGTCCACACTAACAGTCCAGTAACTGACAGCAAGCCGAATGCAGTCACCCCTCTCAAGATGTTAAAAAACAACAGCTAAGGGTTCTAATATTGGCATCATAGTAATTACATAGATGAGAGAGAGATTTTTTTTTTTTAATTTTTTTTTTTTTTTTGACAGGCAGAGTGGACAGTGAGAGAGAGAGACAGAGAGAAAGGTCTTCCTTTTGCCGTTGGTTCACCCTCCAATGGCCGCCGCAGTCGGCGCGCTGCGGCCGGCGCACCGCGCTTGTCCGATGGCAGGAGCCAGGAGCCAGGTGTTTTTCCTGGTCTCCCCATGGGGTGCAGGGCCCAAGCACCTGGGCCATCCTCCACTGCACTCCCGGGCCACAGCAGAGGGCTGGCCTGGAAGAGGGGCAACCGGGACAGAATCCGGCGCCCCGACCGGGACTAGAACCCGGTGTGCCGGCGCCGTAAGGCGGAGGATTAGCCTGTTGAGCCACGGCGCCGGCCGAGAGATTTTGATAATAGAATCATATTATATAAAAAGGAAAGCTTAATTGTACTTCTTGTTTTTAAGATTGATTTATTTATTTGAAAGCAGAGTTACAGAGAGAAGGAAAGACAGAGAGAGGTCTTCTGTCTGTTGGTTCACTCTGCAAATGGCTACAATGACCAGGCCTGGGCCAGGCCAAACCCAGAGCTTCCTTTGGGCTTCCACGTGGGAGCCAGAGTCCAAGTACTTGGGCCATCTCCCCTGCTTTCCCAGGCACATCAGCAGGGAACTGGGTCAGAAGTGGAGCCGCCAGCACTCAAACTGGCACCCGGTGCTGCCAGCTGTGGCTTAACCTTCTACACCACAGTTCCAGCCTCCCTAATTGTGCTTCTCATGAAAGTCCCAAGTACATTTAAACTAGTTGATTGTGACAAATTTCCTTTTTGTTTTATTTTTTAAAGTGTTATAATAATTAACAACAGTTCAAGTTTACATCTTTGTATCCCTAATAGAAACTCAGAAATAGGCTGGCGCCGTGGCTCAATAGGCTAATCCTCCGCCTTGTGGCACCAGCACACCGGGTTCTAGTCCCGGTTGGGGCGCCGGATTCTGTCCCGGTTGCCCCTCTTCCAGGCCAGCTCTCTGCTGTGGCCCGGGAGTGCAGTGGAGGATGGCCCAAGTGCTTGGGCCCTGCACCCCATGGGAGACCAGGAAAAGCACCTGGCACCTGGCTCCTGCCATCGGATGAGCGCGGTGCGCCGGCCGCAACGCGCCGGCCGCAGCGGCCATTGGAGGGTGAACCAACGGCAAAGGAAGACCTTTCTCTCTGTCTCTCTCTCTCACTGTCCACTCTGCCTGTCAAAAAAAAAAAAAAAAAAGAAAGAAACTCAGAAATAATAATACTTTAAAACATACACAATTTGGGCCGGCGCCGTGGCTCAACAGGCTAATCCTCCGCCTTGCGGCGCCGGCACACCGGGTTCTAGTCCCAGTCGGGGCGCCGGATTCTGTCCCGGTTGCCCCTCTTCCAGGCCAGCCCTCTGCTGTGGCCCAGGAGTGCAGTGGAGGATGGCCCAAGTGCTTGGGCCCTGCACCCCATGGGAGACCAGGAGAAGCACCTAGCACCTGGCTCCTGCCATCGGATGAGCGCGGTGCGCCGGCCGCAGAGCGCCGACCGCGGCAGCCATTGGAGGGTGAACCAACGGCAAAGGAAGACCTTTCTCTCTATCTCTCTCTCTCACTGTCCACTCTGCCTGTCAAAAAAAAATAAAAAAAAAAAAACATACACAATTTGTACATAAGTGCCCATATAGCCAAGGCAGATTGCAGGCAGATGTCACTACTCAGTACTGTTCAGGGTGGTGACTTAGGGAGCGTCTGACCGATTGCTATGTGTCCATTCCACACTCTACAGGCTGCTTTTCCCATCAAAGCCAATTTCCTCCATGCAGAGAGTGCTGGGTGAGACCAGGGAGCTCTGGTCTGTGCTGCAGGGTGGGGCAAGTACCCAGGGTGACACCCTAGTTGGGCATGGTGGATCTCCTCTATTGTCAGGGGGGGAGAGGGTATGATCACCTCTGTTGATGGGATCACACCCTCACCTGCTCTGTTCCAAGGTGACCAGTGCCCTAGGTTAGTCCACAGTGGGTGCAACACTCACCCAAGCTGCTGTATGAACCATGCAAAGGTTCTGTGCAGTCCTCATAGAGCACAGATCCCACCACAGTAACCCACCCCAGGAAATCGGGGAGCGTTGAGCCTCTGGTGCCATACACAGTGACCTGGCTACACCCTGCACCCTATCATGCAGTCACGGAGTTCCCACAGTCTGAGCACACAAGGCTCCCGCAGTCACGGGGTGCAGAGGATCCGCTCCACCCTGCTAGCCTGTCCCATCCTCGGAAAGGCAGAGATGGACCCAGAGCCGACTAGCTGCCTGTGGGTGCACCGCCTTGGCAATTTGAACCCTGGAGCCTGTGATATGTTGAAGGGCTGGGGACACCTCCCTATCCTACATGGGTGCCCAGCCCCCTGTCAGTCCTCCTTGCCAGACTCAAAGTCAGTGGGAAATGTGGATCTTTCCCTCTCGTAAAATCCCCAGATCACATGCATGCACCAGAGCTGCAGTAGCCAGTACTCGTGTCAAAATGGCACCTTCTCCCCACCCGTCGCTGGGTGCAAAGAGCTCATTTCAGAATGGCGCCTTCTCCCCACCCGCTGCCGAGTGCATGCACATGAGCCTCTGCAGCCACTACTGGTGTCAATGTAGCGCCTTGTCCCCACCTGTTGACCTCTGTTGCCGCTACTGATGTCAAGATCACCCTCTCCTAGCTGTAGCTGGTTGTAGGGGAGAGAGAAACAAGCCCTTTTTTCTCTGGGTTGGGTAGGTACCTTGTACCCCTTAGGGCTCCAGGCTGGGCTCAAAGACAACGTGGTCTGCCAGGGTCTCCCTTCAGCTGTATCACCAGTGTCGTGGGCTGCTGCAGTCTGCGCTCACCTCACTCTCCGGAGCCGGTGCTTCCTCTGGCTCTCAGCTGCGGGGGTCGTGTATTGTGTCCTCACTCGTGCTGCATGCCCACAGCTTGCATGCTGACCCATGGTGTCCCTCTGCCTTCCGTATAGTTTCCTTGCAGAGTTCTGACTCTCCCCTGGGGATGCACTGCCTCACTTGTGTGCTGCTACTTTCCCTAGCCTGGAGCTGTGCGCCCTTTCCTATTCCGCCACCTTGGAATCCTGTGTTGAGATTTTCAAGGGTATTGCGTATTGATAAACGTTCTCACTGGGCCGTTGAAGTACAAGATCTGTTATCATCTTCTTCAGTTTACACTGCAGTGGACCTCTTTCATATGTTAGATGTTGCTTTATATCTACAGCTTACATCTTTTCTTTACTTGCAAACCCCAGTTTTGTGAAAATCATCAGAAAGGAAGAATTATAAGAAATAAAAATTAAAAAAATATTTTTCAAACAATGTAGTAAGGATGGAATAGGGGAAAATGAGCAGATTAAATTGGAAGAGACAAAGGGGTTAAGGAGCTTAAGAAAAAGAGTGAAGATGTGTATCATTATATGTGCTGACAATAATGCCTAGTGTGTATGAGTACTTAGTCCCTGCCAGGCAGTGTACCAAGTTCTTCTCTTTCACTATGTCATTTAACTTCACAGCAACCTCATGAGATACACACCATTATGATTTGCAGCGTATGGGCGAGAAAACAGAGGTTAAATAACTTGCCAGACTTCAAACAGCCATTATGTTGTGAAGTAGACGTTTAAATCATGTGGTCTTATGCTAAAGATTGTTCTCTTCACCTCTGTCTTATATTACAAGTTTAGATTAAAAAAAAAAAATCTCTGGATTTTAAAACAAGCTACTTCTTTTCAGCCTCTTCGGATCAATGGTGTTAAGGTGTATACTGAAAATGTAGACAAAAGGCAAATTATTCTGGACCTTCAGATTAGGTAAGTTTTTTTTTGGTGTTATAATTGTGTTGCAGCTGATGAAGTAGAATGTCACTTACCTATACCCAGAAGGGGAATGTATAATGAGCATGCTTCTTACCTCTGTTTGTTGGAATGTGATGAAAGTCCTTTTTGAGAACCAGGTGTAATTTGTCTTGTTGATTTCAGTTCCTAATTGCCATTAATAAAACATTTTAAATAAAAAGAAACTGAAGGCACCATAAGAAACCTACAAACCAGTGTCTCTTATGAGCATGGGCATAAAAAGTCCTCAACAAAATACTAACAAACCAAAACTATCAGCGTATTAAAACCATTGTACACCATAACCACGTGAATATAGTCCCAGAATGCGTAGGTGGTTCGACATATAAAATCCGTCACCACATTAACAGGAGGGAGGAAAAAAAAGCCCAAACCATAGGACTGTCAATTGATAAGAAAAATCAAAATTCAATACCTTTCCATAATAAAAATACTGAACAAACTAGTAATAGAAGGAAACTCCTTCAACATAATAAAACTGTCAATTAAAGACCTGCAGTGAACATCACGCTCAATGGTGAAAGACTGAAAGCTTTACCTGGAGGAAAAAATCAACAAGGCAGAGGTCTTTACCTTCACCACTTGTGTTCAAGCTGGAGCCATTCAAGTTGTGGCTGGAACACTTAGATAAAAAGAAGTAAAAGGCATCCAGATTGGAAAGGAGAAAATAAAATAATCTCTGTTCATAGTTATATGACATTATAAGTAGAAAATCCCAAATATTCCACAAAAACAACCTGTTAGAACTAATAAATACACGAAAGTAGCAGGAGAGGAAATCATCATACAAAAATCAGTTGTATTTCCATACACTAATGACAGATAATCCAAAAAGAAAACATAGAATACAGTCCCATTTATAATAGAATCAAAAAGATTACAATATGTAAGAATAAACTTAATTATGGAGGTGAAAGACTGTATACTGAAAACTATAAAACACTGTTGAAAGAAGTTACAGAAGGTACCTATTCATGGGTTAGAAAACTTAAAATTGTTGCAATGTCAGTTCTACCCAGTTTATAACAATCCCTGTAATCATGTGATTATTATCCAGAATATATAGAGGATTCCTGAAATTTCATGACGAAAAAAGCACCCTTTTTAAAAAATAGACATTGTCCAGGGAAGATGTGTAAATTGGTAATAAGCATATGAAAAGATGCTCCACCGGACTAATTATTAGGAAAATGCAAATTTAAACCACAGTGAGATATCACTTCATATACATTGGGATGGCTACCATCAGAAAAACCAAATTAACAGGTGTTAGTGAAAATATGCAGAAAGTGGGGCTGGCGCCATGGCTCAATAGGCTAATCCTCCGCCTTGTGGCGCCAGCACACCAAGTTCTAGTCCCGGTCGGGGCACCGATTCTGTCCCGGTTGCCCCTCTTCCAAGCCAGCCCTCTGCTGTGGCCCAGGAGTGCAGTGGAGGATGGCCCAGGTCCTTGGGCCCTGCACCCCATGGGAGACCAGGAGAAGCACCTGGCTCCTGCCATTGGATCAGCGCGGTGCGCCGGCCGCAGCGTGCCGGCTGCGGCGGCCATTGGAGGGTGAACCAATGGCAAAGGAAGACCTTTCTCTCTGTCTCTCTCTCTCTCACTGTCCACTCTGCCTGTCAAAAATAAAAAAGAAAAAAAAGAAAGAAAATATGGAGAAAGTGGAACCCTTTTGCACTAATGTTAGGAAGGTAAAGTTGTGTAGCTACTCTGGAAAACAGTTTGACAGTTTCACTGCACTTTAAAAATAAAATTACCAGCAATTCCACACCTGTTGTATTGTCATAGTCCATCTTCTGTTGCTATAACAGAGTACCTGAGATAGGATGATTTATAAAGAATAGAGATTTATTTTGCTCTTCATTCTGGAGGCTGGAAGTTTAAGACTAGGCATCTATATATGGTGAAGTCCTCATGCTCCTTCAACTCCTGGTGGAAAGTGGAAGGTGAGGTAGGCACATGTGAACGATCATGAGAGAGAGACTTGCTGATAACAGCCTGCTCTCACACTGACTAAACCAGTCCCCCAAGAATAATTCCTGCCAGAAAGGCATTAATCTATTCATGAGGGCTCCGTTCTCATTGCCTAAACAACCTCCACTAGGTACCAGGTCCCAACACTACTGCATTGATGAATTAAGGTTCCAGCACATAAACTTTTGGGAGACACACTAAACCATTGCATACATGTACCCAAAAGGATTGAAGGCAGGGGCTTGAATTGATGTTTGCATACCCATTTTCATAGCATCATTACAGTCATGTACCATGCAACATTTTGGTCAACTATAGACTGTGTATACAGTGGTGGTCATATGAGATTACGTCATCTAATGACATTGTAGCCTAGTTCATATAAATACACCCTTTGATGTTTGCACAAAAATTGTCTAACAGTGTTTTTCTCAGAAGGTGTTCATGCTGTTATGTGGCTATGACATTTTTATAATAGCTAATACACAGAAGCAACCCAAGTGTCCTTGGATGGATTAATGGATAAGCTAATATAATATGTATATATATTATTCAGTCCTTAAAAAGAAGAAAATCCTGACCCATGCTACAACATGAATGAACTTTCAGGACACTGTGTTAAGTAAAATAAACACTGACAATTCACATGAGGTACCCAGAGTAGTCAAACTTACAGAGACAGAAAGTACAATGGTGGGTGCTAAGGCTTAGGGGAGGAGACAGCAAGGAACTAGTGTTTAATGGAGTGGACGGAGTTTCAGTTTGCAAGATGAAAAAGTTCTGGAGATGGATGGGTGATGGTGTTGGTTACACAACATTACAGATACCACTGAGCTGTATACTTAAAAATTATTAAGATGATAAATTTGGGGGCTGGTGTTGGGGTGTAGCAGGTGAAGCCACTGCCAGCAGCCCAGATATCCCATATGGGCACTGGTTTGAGTCCCAGCTGCTGCTCCTCCAATCCAGCTCTCTGCTGGTGGCCTGGGAGAGGCAGCGGAGGATGACCCAGGTGCTTGGACGCCTGTACCCACATGGGAAACTGGGAGGAGGCTTCTGGTTCTTGGATGACGACTGTACCCACATGGGAGACTGGGAGGAGGCTTCTGGTTCTTGGATGACGACTGTACCCACATGGGAGACTGGGAGGAGGCTTCTGGTTCTTGGATGACAACTGTACCCACATGGGGGGCTGGGAGGAGGCTTCTGGTTCTTGGCTTCAGCCTGGGCTAGCCCCAGCCATTGTGGCCATTTGGAGAGTGAACTGGAGGATGGAAGATCTCTCTCTCTATGTCTCTCTCTTTCTCTGTAACTCTGACTTTTAAATAAATAAATCTTTTTTTAAGAAGTTGGCAAATTTATGTTATGTGTGTTTTAAAAAAAGATTGGAAAAAAGAAACTGAGTCTGCCGGGTTTCACATCTGGTGTAGCAAAGGTGTGTTTCTTTCTTTCTTGTCTTCATTCTTACTTGAACTTGCCTGTGGCTTCCTGCATTCCGTCTAAGGCCTAATAATGCAAGTTTATGGTGAATGCTGTATGCTGTGGATTCAGAAGCAGCTGTTTGTTTTTTAGTGGTTTAGCATGGTTTCTCTTGTTGATCCTTCACTGATGATGATTTTATGTCATTTTTGAGTTTCCAAAGTACATTAATGTAGTAAAGGTACAGAGTTGGTGCCAATTATGTTTATTTTAGAAAGCAACCTAGAATGTTTTTAAAGTGAAAAAAAAAAAATGTGTCTTTAAAACATTTGCAAACACTGTTCTCAGCACAGAAATAAGAGCAGATCTGTTGATATCTCAGGTTAGTTAGGCTGTATCCCAGGGGGCTGTCCACTAGGCTGCTGACAACTCCACAAGAGTGGAAACCTTGTTCTGTTGTTCAGTGTCTCCAGCACTGAATATTCTATAGTTTTATTAAATTAATGTTTTCGGGGGCTGGCTCTGTGGTATAGCAGGTTAAGCCACTGCCTGCAGCACCGGCATCCCATGTGGCCACCAGTTTGATTCCCGGCTACTCCACTTCTGATGCAGCTCCCTGCTAATGTGCCTGAGAAAGCAGCAGAGGATGGATCAAGTCCTTGGGAGACCTGGAAGCTCCTGGCTCCTGGCTTCAGTCTGGCCCAGCTCTGGCCATTGTGGCCATTTGGGGAGTGAACCAGTGGCTGGGAGATCTCTTTCCTTCTGTAACTCTGCCTTTCAAATAAAATAAATAAATCTTTAAAATTAAATTAAATAAATAAATGTTTTGGGGCAGGCATTTGGCCTGGCAGTTAAAATACCTATTGGGATGCCTACATCCATGTTGGAATGTCTAGATTTGGACTCCTGACTCCTCTCCCAATTCCATCTTCCTACTAATGTGCACCCTGGGAGGCAGCAGGTGATGGCCAGGTTGTTCCCTGCCACCCACGTCAGAGTCCTGAACTGAGGTCCGAGCTCCCAGCTTCAGCCTGACCCAGCCCCTGCATCTGGGGAGTAAACTAGCAGATGGGGACTCTTCCTCTCTGCCTGTCTCTGTCTGTCTGTCTCTGCCTATATCTGCTACTCTACTTCTTAAATAAGTAAATAAATGAATAAAAATTTAAAACTAAATATTTGAATCGGTCAGTTCATGGATGCCATTTTTAGAATACAGACTGGGTATCATGAAAGGTTTTTGACAGTCATAACATATGCAAAATATCCTGCTCAAATATGTCTCTAAACAAATCTGCATTCTGCTTTTTTGTGTATTCCAAACAAGGGCCTTAAATAAATTGGCAGTAGAAATGGGAAAGTGGAAATTGAAACATATTAGGAAATAAAATGATCAAGTCTTGGAGTGGAAAGGAAAGTTTATGATGGCTTTGGGACAGGTTGTCAGTGATTTCTCTAAGTAGAGGGTAATTCTCAATGAGAAGAATCTGTAGGTACGGGCTTTAACGTCAGGGTAATAGCTATTGGAAGAATGTCATCTCAGATCCCTTTTGTTAGTAATTTACTTACCTGCTTAGATACTTCCTGTCCAGTGTTTGTCAAACTTCTCCACAAATATTCTCAAACAGGGGTTGATGTCCCACTTCCAGGAGTGAAAGATAGGGATCAAGTCATACACAAGTGTGTATGTACAGATCAGGCAGGCACAAACATGTAAAACATACTCGGGAGTGCATGTTTATATTAAAAGTAGATGCAAACTTTACGTGCAGGATCATGGTAGATTCAGGCCTGTTTGACATTACTATTTGAAATGACTTAATCATTGAGACCCCGACAGGCACTCTGTTTCTAACCTTTGATGTCACAGAGCCCTGAGGCAAAGTGAGTTTTTTCATGAATGAGGAGACAGTTATCTGAAATTTACTTATGATGAAATAAAATGTAAACTCTATTATGTTTAGACAAACAAGAGCTGTAACAGAAAAGGGAAGTAATTTCATCAAAAGGCTGCTCTAGAAGTAGTACTGTAATTACATTTTCTTTTGAAAATAGACATTTATGTTTAGGATTTCAACATAAAACCGCCAGAACACACACATACAGACGCACATACACACACATACACACACACATACACATACACCATGTATACATGATTCTTCACAGATGTCGTGTTAATGTTGAATCTGGTAACACCACAAGCCTATGACCAGGACCAGTAAAATACCATGGTGTGAGCCACGTTTACAGTTTTTGCCTTCAATTTGATTTTGGTTGCTTTGCTGTCATTTTATTTAGGTTCTATACCTTTCAGGCCTGTGATTATTAAAAGAATGGCTAATTGCACTCACCCTATGTAACGCAAAATTCTTTCTTTGTTAGTTTTGTAGGAAATTGTGAGATTGATTTGGAGATTAAACGATATTTTTGTAGAGCTGGTGTGAAAAGTATACAGGTAAGTTTTAAAAATTTTTAGTCTTTTAAAGTTCTCTAAGCTATGTTCAAAAAGAAAATTATTTAGTTTTAATTAGCTCAGAAATTTCGTGAACTCAAGTTTGTATTTGTAGGTCACAGTTGAAAACAAGTAAGTCAAGTGTATAAGACACTAGATTTTCATATGATCTTGTTAACCAAGGAAGTGGCCCTGCAGTGTTGTTTTTTATTACCTATCTGGTTTCCTGTTTGAATTTAGATTCATGGTACCATGCGAGTGATCTTGGAGCCACTGATTGGAGACATGCCTTTAGTCGGAGCTTTATCTATATTCTTCCTTAGGAAACCAGTAAGTCAACACTTATTTCAAGTTTCCTGTTCCATTCACAGACAAAACTATGTATATATAGAAGAATGATACAAAGTGGAGAAAGACAATGTTCTCCTCAACTCTTATCCCTTTCTGATTCATGAATCCTATGAGTTTTTATGCCTCTTTTGCCTTAACTAAGGGCTTCATCTCTTGAGAAACATCTTTATTAATTATGAAAACAAGGTTTGGGGGTTGGCATTGTGACATAGTGGGTAAACCCACCACCTGCAACTCCGGCGTACCATATGAGTACCAGTTTGTGTTTTGGCTGCTCCACTTCTAATCCAGCTCCCTGCGAATGACCTGGTAAAAGCAGCAGATTATAGCCCAAGTGCTTGGGTCCTGCACCCATGTGGGAGACTTGGATGAATCTCCTGGCTCCTGGCTTCAGCCTGCTCAACCCTGGCTGTTGCAGCCATCTGAGGAGTGAACCAGTACATGGAAGATCGATTCATATTCTCTCTCTCATTCTGCCTTCCAAGTAAATGAATAAATCTTTTAAAAACAAAACAGGTTAGTTTGGCAAATTATTCTTTAGAGTTTGCTTATTTTCATTTTCTTTGACAGAAAGAGAGCAGGAGAGTGCCTCCATCTGTTGGTTCATTCCCTCAAATGCCTGCAGCAGCCCGTGCCGGGGTAGGCTGAATCTGGGAGCTGAGGATTCAGTCTGGGTCTCCACGAGGGTGGCAGGGTCTCTGAACTTGAGCCGACAGCTGCTGCCTCCCTGATGCGCCAGCAGGAAGCTGGGCCAGAAGCAGAGGTGGAGACAGGGCTCTGTCCCAGGCCCTTGATATGGGATGTGAGCATTCTAAGTGGCGTCTTAACCACCGTGCCTATTACTGCTCTGAGATTTTTGTAAGTGTAGCTTGTAGCTAATGTTTTATTTTTTTTAGCTAACATTTTGTAAGCGTAATCACTGAGTATAATTTACATAATTTGCTTACTTAATCCCCATAGCTCTATAATTAAATACTGTTTCTTTTTACCTATCAGGAGCTGAGATTTTGAGAGTCTTATTTGTCCAGATCACACAACTAAGTATTGGGGCCTACACATAGACTCAGATTGGTCTGATGCATAATTCATGTTCCTAAACTCTGTTGTCATGACTCACCAGTAAATCTCCATCACCCACCAGAGATGAGTGCTGCCATCATTTGGATGCATTTTTTCCACTGTGCTTGATCAGTTACACATACACTTTTTGAAAATTATACAGACCTTTTTTGACTAATCTATCATTCCTTGTGATAAGCAGTCAGTTCTTACTGGCCACAAGAACAAGACAGTGAGACTGTGATTCCTTCTGAACAGACTCCTGCTTGCCTGGGCTCCTCCTTACGTGGCCTCTGTGGCCTCAGATTGGCGTCTTCCTCTGTCTGTCTTCAGTGTTCAGCATCGTTAGGATAATCTTCCCAAGTGCAAACAAATCCACTAGGATTTTCCTTCCCTTTCAGACAAGATCATGGGTTCTGCTGCTGCACTTCCACCACAGCCCCAAACGAGCATCCAGGTTCCCAACCAGGGGGAACCATCAAACTCTAGAGAAACATCAGCCCCTGTCTTCCTGTCTTCCATGACTACTTCTCGGCATCTTTTCTTCTCCCCAGAATGTCATCTTTGGCCCTTTGATTCATTATTTCCAACAAATTTCTACACGTCCCTTCCTAGGAGAGAGGTCCCATTATAGTTATGTATATACTGTTAACTTTTTTTAAAAAAGCCAGGAATGTTCCAATCTCTATGAAGTTCAATGTCTGTGGATGAATTGGTCTGTTTCTAAAATGCTCCTCCCACACACATACCTTTTTAAATGGCTCTTAAGCTATGCCATCCTGTGGCCCCCAATGAGTCCTTTATGGAGGTATTATTAAACATCATGTTTAATTTAACAAAATACTTCTTATTTTGTTAAGAATAAAGGTTTTATTATTTTTATCTGAGAGGCCAAGAGACAGAAAGACAGTTTGCATCCTCTGGTTCCCTGCCCAAATGCCCGCAGTGACCAGGACTCAGCTGGACCGAAGCTGGGAGTTGGGAACTCAGTCCAGGTCTCCCATGTGGGTGGCAGGGACCCAGGTGCTTGAGTCGTCACCACTGCTTCCCGTGGCCTGCGTTAGCAGGGTGCTGGAATCAAGAGCCGGAGCCAGGCATCAAACCTGGGCACTCTGCTGTGGCTCGTGGGATCTTAAAGGCTAAACTCCCATCCCATCGTCTACAATTCACTACAGAAATATTAATTTCTATACTTTGATTCAAATAAAGTAAAAAGTGTTTTTGTTTGGCTTTTAAAATAAGGGTTTGTCTAGACCAAAATGGGTTTACCACCAGTGGTACTATTTCTATATAAAGGTATAAGAAGCATTTACTGTCATCACTTTGTGTTACCACTAAGATTATTATTCTCCTTTTCTTATTGCTTACTTGAAAGCATTTTTTAAAATATTACTTGCAGGTCAGAATTAAAGAGGGAAAGGCAGAGAGAGAGAGAGAGAGAGAGAGAGAGGTCTTCCATCTGCTGGTTCACTCCTCAGATGGCTACAATGGCCAGAGCAGGGCCAGGCCAAAGCAAGGAGCCAGGAGTTTCTTCTAGGTCTCCCACGTGAGTGGCAGCGTCCCCAAATACTTGACCCATCTTTCACTGCTTTTCCCAGGCCATTAACAGGGAGCTAGATCAGAAGTGGAGCTTCTGGGACTCCAACTGTTGCCCATATGGGATGCCAACATCACATCGGCAGCTTTACCCGCTGTGCCACGATGCCCACTCCCATGATGGCATTTTAAGTACCTGCTATGCCATGATGCCCACTCCTGTGATGACATTTTAAATACACAAAATTCAAGAGCTATTAGAGAACCTTTTTCTGTCAATTTCACTTTATTAAAATTCTGGAAAAGAAGAAAATCTACAAAAGATTTAAAATTCATGGTTTTCTCATGTACTGGTTGTTTAAAAGTAAGTACGTTTAAGAAACCAACTTTATTAGTGTCTGTGAAAAATTAATCGTTATGGGGCCAGCACTGTGGCACAGCAGGTTAATGCCCTGGCCTGAAGCACCAGCATCCCATATGGGCGCCGGTTCAAGACCCGGCTGCTCCATTTCCCATACAGCTCTCTGCTACAGCCTGAGAAAACAATAGAAGATGGCCCAAGTCCTTGGGCCCCTGCACCCACGTGGGAGACCTGGAAGAAACTCCTGACTCCTGGCTCCTGGCTTCAGATCAGTGCAGCTCCGGCTGCTGCAGCCAGCTGGGGAGTGAACCAGCAGATGGAAGACCTCTCTCTCTTTCTCTCTCTCTCTGCCTCTCCTCTCTCTGTGTAGCTCTGACTTTCAAATAAATAAATAAATCTTAAAAAAAAAAAAGAAAGAAAAACTAATCTTTAACAAATTTCTCAATATTTTGTTTATGCTTGTTTATACAGAGGTGTTTTAACAATTTAAAGACGAATCTTGGGACAGGAATTTTAGCTCATGGTTAAGACACTGATTAAGACACTTTGCATTCCTATTGGAGTAGTTGGGTTCAGTGCCCGGCTCTGGCTCCCAGTTCCAGCTTCTTGCCCATGTACATGGGAGGCAGCAAGTGCTGACTCAACAGTTGCACCCCTGCTACCTGTTTGGGCGACTGGATGGTGTTTCCAGTTCTTGGCTGTGGTCTCAGCCCAGCCCCAGCCGTTACAGGTGTTTGGGGAGTGAACACGTGGATGGCAGCTCTCTGTCTGTCTTCATTCTCTGCCACTCAAGTAAATAGATAAAGAAAGGTCTTTTTTTTTTTTTTTTTAAATTTTCAGTTCAGAATTTAACAATCCAGATCTTTAAATCTTCCTCAAAACTTAGTAATTCTCTTACTTAAACTCTTCACAGATGAATTTACCTTTAAGATAACATTATAATATGAACTTCCACATGAAAGTTTAGTGACCAGAAAAGAAGGATAGGCTGAAAAGTTCAGAATCACTCATTTCCTTCTATGGTAACTAGTTACTAAACCATATGCTTCAGAGAAAAGGAAAAATTTTTTTAAGTTACTTTCGACTGGAAAATATGAGAACAGAATTTACTGCTTGTTGCCAAGTAATTCTTCCTCACTCTGGTGAAAAATAAAGCTGGAAAGAGTTTTAGTTTTGTTTTTGATAATTTTTTATTACCCTGGTGATTTAGTAGTGCTGAACACTCGTGAAACTTTTCCACATTTTTAGACTTGTTCATTTGTTTAGTTTTGATAATATGATACTTGTTGGGAGCAAAAACAAAAACTAAAAAAATTCTGCAATGATTAAGGGGTTGAGTGTAGGAGAAGACAGTCTGTGTAATAGGTAATGACACTCTTGGGTGTGGTACAGCCTGGTTTTCCGCTCCTGATTCCTTCTCTTCTCACTGTGAGCTTTGAATAGCTTATTTCTGCAGTCATCAGTTTTCCTATTTGTAACATGAAAATGAATAATACTTCATACGATTAAATGTGAACCCTAAATGTCAATGAGGGGTAGGGGCTATGGTGTAGTGGTTATGGGCGCCAGTTCAAGTCCTGGCTGCTCTGCTTCCTATCCAGCTCTCTGCTGTGGCCTGGGATAGCAGTGGAAGATGGCCCAAGTCCTTGGGCCCCTGCACCCGCGTGGGAGACCAGGAAGAAGCTCCTGGCTCCTGGCTTCGGATCGGCGCAGCTCCGGTCATTGCAGCCATCTGGGGAGTGAACCAGTGGATGGAAGACCTCTCTCTCTCTCTCTGACTCTCCTCTCTCTGTAACTCTGACTTTCAAATAAATAAATAAATCTTTTTTAAAAAAAGTCAATGAATGTAAACCACTTAGTGTAATGCCTGGCACATACTTGTTAAACCTTTAGTTTATGTTTTTCTTTTTTTTAAGTGTTATGTATTTGAAAGTTAAGAATTACAGAGGGAGAAAGAGAGAGAGAAAGAGATTGAGAGAGAGAGAAAGAGAGAAATCTTCCATCTGCTGGTTTATTCCCCAGGTGGCCACAGTAGCCAGGGCTCGGCCAGATCAAACTAGGAGCCAGGAACTCCATCCAGGTCTCCCACATGGGTGTCAGGGGCCCAAGTACTTGTGTCATCTTCTGCTTTCCCAGGCCATTAGCAGGGAGCTGGATCAGATTAAGCAGCCAGGACTTGAATCGGCGGCACCCATAGGAGATGCAGCGTCTCAGGCAGCGGCTTTACCCGCCGTACCACAACACCAACCCCCGAGTCTTCAGATTTTAAGAAATTAAATATTTTCGTACATGTTAGCATTGTAGTGTGGTCCTTACACTAGAGAGGAGCTATTGGTAAGGAGAAAATCTCAGATAAATGTGATAAGAAGCAGAGCAATTGGTGTTCGCCATTGGGTGTGTCCCAGGAATGGCTTTAACATGGCTGTAGCCTGTGCCTGAGGCACGCATCCTTAGAGGTCTGTCTCCTGGAGTCATCTCCCCTGCCTCTGGGAGCCTCCTCCAAGCTCAGCACTCTCCTACCCTCCTCCCTGAAGCTGCCTGTCAGGAAGGATCACAGGCTGGCTGGTGGCCTTGGGCCTCGGCTTTCCCACGTGATCCAGAGCGATGCTCTTTCCAGTTTTCCACGTCCCAAGTGAAAGCCAGAAGCCCTGGGACTTTACAAAATAAGAAGTTCTTGACCCTCATCACCAACCCAAATCTACTAAATAAAAGATCCTAGAGAATGGTGGGCACCAGGGTTTGCATTTTAAACAAACATCTTGGTGATTTCTTATTCTGAATTGTAGCAATTAATGCACATGGCATATATAAGTACTCAAGTACCAAATTGTTGTGGTCAAACTGTTCTGTTTCACTACATCTGCCAACTGATGCATTATAGACCAGTAGGGAGAAGAAAGTACCTCCGTGTTTTCCAGAAATAGTCGTGGACCACGTTACACATTCCGTTTCTTATGGGAGCGCCCCAGCAGCTCAGAGTTGACTTCCTGTCCTTTGGAAGTACACGTTCCACTTACTCTTCAGTTTCCTGAAATAGAGATGTTAGTCACCCAGAGACCGTGCTTCCCATCACCCTAGGGCACAGGGAGCACACTAATTTTAGTTGCTTTTCCTAAGGGGCTTTCTTGAGCACCGCCTTGATGAGGGCCCTCCTGCTAGTGTCTCGGGTGTCTGTGTGCACAGTTTCGCGACTGAGCTTCCAAGCCTCTTGCTCTCTCACACACTAGCCCTGGCCTATATCCTCTTCCACACACACGCCTGCACACTCACATACTCGTTTTCTCATTCACACACACACTCATCCCCTCACACACTGCTTCTGTCACTTGCACACTCATTCTTTCTCCCTCTATCTTTATGCACTTGGTCTCCTTCTGCTCCCCAGCCCTCCCCTGTGCTCAGGGACAGCCAGGTACCCCCTCACTGCCTTTGACACAGGGACCTTACTTTTTTTTTTAAGATTTATTTGAAAGGCAGAGTTAGAGAGAGGCAGAGAGAGAGAGAATCTTCCATGCGCTGATTTACTCCCCAAATGGCCACAGTGGCTGGAGCTGCACCAGTCTGAAGCCAGAAGCCGGAGCTTCCTCCGGGTCTCCTATGTGGGTGCAGGGGCCCAAAGACTTGGGCCATCTTCTACTGCTTTCCCCAGGCCATAGTAGAGAGCTGGATGGGAAGTGGAGCAGCCAGGACTCAAACCAGTGCCCAGATGGGATGTTGGCACTGCAGGTGGCAGCATTACCTGCTATGCCACAGCTCCAGCCCCAGGGACCTTATTTGTTACACTCAAACCTCTTCTGTTTTCAAATCCCAGATAAGCCCTGTCCTCCCACCAATCCTGTGCCTGCCTCCTGATGATATATATGTGTGTATATATATATATATATATATATATATATATATTTTGTAAGATTTATTTATTTACTTATTTGAGAGACAGAGAGGGAGAAGCAGAGAAAAAGGTCTTCCATCTGTTGGTTCACTCCCTAAATGGCCTCAACGGCCAGAACTGGGCTGATCCAAAGCCAGGAGCCAGAAGCCAGGAGCTTCTTCTGGGTCTTCCATGCAGGTGCAGGGGCTCAAGCACTTGAGCCGTCTTGCATTGCTTTCCCAGGCCACTAGCAGAGAGCTAGATCAGAAGAGGAGCAGCTAGGACTTGAGCTGGTGCCCCTATGGGATGCACCTATGGGATGAAGAGGCTAAACCTGCTACGACACAATGCCAGCCCCCTGATAATGTTTTTCTCTGAGCTTCAACAGGACGTCCATGTACCTTATTCATTTCAGCAAGGCCTACATGGGTATGCCCTCTGTGGCTTAAAAATCTCTTGGACTAAAACTGCCTTCTTTTAGACTTCTAATATTCCATAGATGATGGTTAATATTCCTTGGAGACTTTTGTCTTAGACAAAGTAATGAAGCTGTTTTTCTGAAATGGTTCTTAGGACTTCAAAAACGGTCTCTGATGGTTTGGTCAGTTGTTTGATTCTAGGTAGTTCTTCACCAGAAGTTAACATGGAACAAAACTGCTTCAGAAGTGAATAGATAAATGTGCCTTGTGCTGCTTACGTATGTTTGGCGTGGTTAGGGAGATCTGGATTGCTCTAAGGCATTCCCAAGGCGAGGAGCCCTGAGAGGCTGGCTGTGATTCCTCTCTCTCTCTCTCTCTCTCTGTCTCTGGCTATGATTCCTCTCTCTCTCTCTCTCTCTCTCTGTCTCTGGCTGTGATTCCTCTCTCTCTCTCTCTCTCTCTCTCTCTGTCTCTGGCTGTGATTCCTCTCTCTCTCTCTCTCTCTCTCTGTCTCTGGCTGTGATTCCTCTCTCTCTCTCTCTCTGTCTCTGGCTGTGATTCCTCTCTCTCTCTCTCTCTGTCTCTGGCTGTGATTCCTCTCTCTCTCTCTCTCTCTCTCTGTCTCTGGCTGTGATTCCTCTCTCTCTCTCTCTCTCTCTCTCTGTCTCTGGCTGTGATTCCTCTCTCTCTCTCTCTCTGTCTCTGGCTGTGATTCCTCTCTCTCTCTCTCTGTCTCTGGCTGTGATTCCTCTCTCTCTCTCTCTCTGTCTCTGGCTGTGATTCCTCTCTCTCTCTGTCTCTGGCTGTGATTCCTCTCTCTCTCTCTCTCTCTCTCTCTCTGTCTCTGGCTGTGATTCCTCTCTCTCTCTCTCTCTCTGTCTCTGGCTGTGATTCCCCTCTCTCTCTCTCTGGCTGTGATTCCTCTCTCTCTCTCTCTCTCTCTCTCTCTGGCTGTGATTCCTCTCTCTCTCTCTCTCTCTCTCTCTGGCTGTGATTCCTCTCTCTCTCTCTCTCTCTCTGGCTGTGATTCCTCTCTCTCTCTCTCTCTCTCTCTCTCTCTCTCTGGCTGTGATTCCTCTCTCTCTCTGTCTCTGGCTGTGATTCCTCTCTCTCTCTCTCTCTCTGTCTCTGGCTGTGATTCCTCTCTCTCTCTCTCTGTCTCTGGCTGTGATTCCTCTCTCTCTCTCTCTGGCTGTGATTCCTCTCTCTCTCTCTCTCTCTCTCTCTGGCTGTGATTCCTCTCTCTCTCTCTCTCTCTCTCTCTCTCTCTGGCTGTGATTCCTCTCTCTCTCTCTCTCTCTCTCTCTCTCTCTCTCTCTGGCTGTGATTCCTCTCTCTCTCTGTCTCTGGCTGTGATTCCTCTCTCTCTCTCTCTCTCTGTCTCTGGCTGTGATTCCTCTCTCTGTCTCTGGCTGTGATTCCTCTCTCTCTCTCTCTCTCTCTCTCTCTCTCTGGCTGTGATTCCTCTCTCTCTCTCTCTCTCTCTCTCTCTCTCTCTCACACACACACACACACACACACACACACACACACACACACGCTATCTAGTTGCAGCTCTGTCTTCCCACAGCCCACCGGGTGACGACTTAGAGCCAGATCCCATCTATACACGTTGTCTTACTCAGGCCTCATGGCCCTCCCATCCTAAGGAAAACAAAGCTCAGAGATAGTATTTTTTAAATTGGAACTGCAGTAGGAATATTTCTAGTATTGAAGTTTATTTTCTTAAATCTCATACGTGGAAGCAGTTGTTTGGCTCAGTGGTGAGGATGCTGCTTGGGATGCCCGTTCCCATGGTGCAGTCCCTGGATTAAAGTCTTAGCTGTGCTTCCAGTCCCGCTTCCCGCTCCCTGCCACCCATATGGGAACATGTATTGAGTCCCCAGCTGCTGGCTTCAGCCTGACCCAGCCCTATCTGTTGTGGGCTTTTGGGGAGTGAACCAGTGGATGAAAGATAGCTCTCTCTCCTGCACTGCCTCCTCATTCTCTCTCCTTCTTCCACTGTCTCTCTCCCCCTCCCGTCTTTGTCTGCCTTTCAAATAAATATAATTTTAAAAATAAGTTTTTAAAAAAATCTCAAATTATATTTTAAAACTTCGAAGCATCGTAATTTATATTTCAATGGTTTTCTCTTTAGGGAGCTGGCATTTGGGCACAGTGGGTAAAGCTGCCACCTGTGATGCCAGTGTCCCATATGGACACCAGTACAACAGCAGAAGATAGCCCAAGTGTTGTGGCCCTTAAACCCACGTGGGAGAACCAAGGAAGCTCCTGCCTCCTGGCTCCAGTCTGTCTCAGCCCTGGCTGTTGTGGCCATCTGGGGAGTGAACCAGCAGATGGAAGACACTCTCTCTCAATCTCTCTCTCTCTTCCCCCTCTCTCCTCTCCCCCTTCCCCTCTCTCCTTCTCTGTCCCTCTCTGTCCCTCTTCTTCCCTCTCTCTCTGTAGCTCTGACTTTAAAAAAATATTTTTTTTTTGAAAAAAGAGATGGGTATTAAGGAAATGAGTATTTAGATTGTAGTGATAATAGGGGCCAAGTTCCCTAGTACCATTTAGTGGACAAAAACCTAGATGTTTAACGTCCCACACTGGTGTGTGCATCTCCTGCCACAAAGGAATGCCCTGCAGGAGGCCCAGAACCCCGTGTTTAAGTTCTGCATATCTATAAGAAAGTGACATCCAAGTCAGGTAGCAAGACTTAGACCAGCTGTCTGCTGGTGCATCCACTGTGCGGGACCTCAGCGTAAGAGAGAAGTCAGGGAGGGGAGAAGGCGCCTCAGAGACGGGTGAGAGGATGGATGCCTTAGCGCAAAACCCTGCTCAGCAGATCTGCCTTCCCTTGGGGGCTGAGTGGGAAGATGAGAACTCCCCTCTGTCCTGTTACCCAGTTGTGAAACTCAAACAGTTACAGATAGAATCACTTCCTCCAGGTCTTAGTTTTCCCACCTGAAAACTAGAAGAGAATGGTTCTTCTCAGTCTTTGACCAATTCTCAGTTTAAATACCTACTACTTTGTAAGCCAGGTTTTTACGTGATCTTCAAACGTGTACCTGTTCTCTTTTCTTTTTGAGCTCAGTCCAGCAAGTCTTTCTTGCATGAAACTTTTATCCTCAGTGCAGAAAGTGGAAGCATTGTCCTGTCTTGGAGCCTTTCATTTTTAGTTTTGAGAGGCAAAAAGATATGTGTGTGGTGTCTACATAGTTTTTAGAGATTTTTTTTTCTGGGTGTTAAGCCCACAAGAACAGAATTACCAGCTATTTGCGCAGATTTTTGGGAACAAGTGTTTGGCCTGGTGGCTAGGATGTTGCTGGGGCAGCTGCATCCCACACTGGGAAGTCCTGCTTTGCTGCTGATTGCTGCTCCCTTCTAAAGCACTGGGAGGCAGCAGGTGACGACGGCTCAGGAGTTGGGTCCTTCCCATCTAAGTGCGAGACCTAGATTGAATTCCCAGTTACCTGGTCCAACTCTTGCTGTTCAGGGCACTTGAAGAGTGAACCAGTGGAGGCAGCCCCTACCTCCCTGCCCCAAAGTGCCCCCCATCTCTGCCTGCCTCTCTAATACAAAAGAAAAAAGCAATCAGCATTACTGCTGCTCCTTTGTGGAGATCTGACTTGCCAGCTTTGAGCAGTTTTTATCATTTAAAGTTCTAGCAAAATATTCCATGTCAGTGCCATAGCAGGTGTTTAAAATCTTTATGCAGTGGCCGGCTCCATTGTACCAGTTGGTAAAGACACTTCTTGTTTGTTCAAATTGAAACATACATTTTTTTTTTTTGACAGGCAGAGTGGACAGTGAGAGAGAGAGACAGAGAAAGGTCTTCCTTTGCCGTTGGTTCACCCTCCAATGGCCGCCGCGGCCAGCACTGTGCTGATCCGATGGCAGGAGCCAGGTGCTCCTCCTGGTCTCCCATGGGTGCAGGGCCCAAGCACTTGGGCCATCCTCCACTGCACTCTCGGGCCACAGCAGAGAGCTGGCCCAGAAGAGGGGCAACCGGGACAGAATCCGGCGCCCCGACCAGACTAGAACCCGGTGTGCCGGCGCCGCAGGCGGAGGATTAGCCAAGTGAGCCGCGGCGCCGGCGAAACATACATTTTTAACCAAAACAGAAAGGTGTAGACCAGCCAGGTCATACTTAGTGATGTCAATTGTATATAGCACTATTGTACATGAGGTAAGAAAACAGGGTTCTGAGGCAGGCTTTCGGTACAGTGGTTAAGACACTGCTCGGGATGGCCACATCCAGTACCAAAGTGCAGGGGTTCAAGTCGCAGCTCAGCTTCCCACTCCGGCTTCCTAATGAAGAGCACCCTGGGAGGCACCAGGAACTGCGTCGAGTGGTTGTATTCTTACTACCCACATGGGGGGCTCCAGCAGAGTTTTGGACTCCTGGCTCCGGCCTGACCCAGCTCCCGCCACTGCTGTTATTTGGGAGATGAACCAACTAATGGAAGATTTCTCTCTGTCCCTGTGTCTCTCTCTGTCTTTCTGTCTCCCTGTCTTCCAAACAAGGTGAAAACAAATAACTAATTATTTTTAAAATGACCAATTTAAAAAAAAAATGGTAGTGAGCCTCGTGCTTGAGCTGTAGGTATATCTTGCACTCCCTGCCAGTCCCAGTCTAACTTGGGACCAGTGACACATCTGGAGAAAAAGCTGATGATTCAGTGTGATTAGACATTTCTTTCCTTATAATTTTGGTCAGACAAGCGGGATGTCAGTGTTGGTAATCAGAGAAGCTTTCAGATTACTGCATGGAATCATCGTGTGGAGCACGTGGCATTTTAGAAAATAGGACAGTGAAAAGATTCCTTTGTTGTTTCCTTCTGTCACTTCATACATGTTTTTTTGGTTTGATAACTTGTGACTCGTTCCATTTGGCCAATTTTTGCTTTCTGCATTTTTATTTATAGTTCAATTCACTGGGCAGTTAAAGCTTCTCAACCAAAGCCAGTCCCTGTTCACAGGAGTATTTTAAGAGGTCCAAAAACACCAACTAAAATTAGCTTTACACTGGCTTTTCTAAAGTCAGTCCTGTCTCACCAAGCGTTTTAACAAGTCCAAAAATACCTCGGAGCTACTTGGAACCATAGTAAAATCTCATTCTAACACCAGTTTCGACTCTTCTGCATTATGCTCTTTCTGAAAGGCGACTGCATTAACAAACACTATTAAAAGAGTTGTTAATTCTGTTTCCAGAAGCTGCCAGGATAAAACAGCTCTACCTTAAAGGTATTAAGACCAGGGGCTGGCATGTGGTCCCGTGGGTTAAGCCTCTCCTTGGGACGCTGACATCCCAAAGCAGAGCGCAGTTTGAGTCCTGGCCGATCCAGCTCCCTGCTAGTACTCTTGGAAATCAGCAGATGATGGCTCGAGTACCCGAGTCCCTGCCCAACCTGGGAGACCTGGATGGAGCTCCTGGCTTCAGTCTGGAAGGCTTCTCTCCCTCCCCTCTCTAACTCCCTCTCCTTCAGAGGCTCTGCTTCCAAATAAATAAATAAATATCTTTTAAAAAATATTGAAACTACACTGAAGATGTTTAAGGTGACAAGACTGTGACATAAAAGTATAAAATACGAATACTATGCTTTAAAAAATATATTAATATAAGAACAGATTTTATAGGTGCAATTGTAAGAAAACCATACTTCCCTGGCTCCCTCCCACAATCCCCCCTCCTTACTTCCTTTCTTTTCCTTCTTTGATTTTTGCAAAAACATTATTTCAATCCACTTATAATCACAGGCTTAATGCACCACTCACCATAATATTCAACAAGTAAAAAGCAGGATGCTTAGAATGAAAGTGTATTTATAGGAAAATTCTCCATTAAGCTGCACCTTTGGATTTCATCCCCTTTGTTGTCCTCATGGCTATAGTGGCCTCACCTAATTTTACTGAGAAGCTTCCCTGTCTCCTCCCTTAACGCGTGTCCCTTTCCTGCAATTTGTTTGGCTTTTCTATCTCGTAGCCCTGCAGATGGGGAAGGTGTCTTTTGATGTAATAGCCTGTAGAGTGCTTGCGTTTTAACTCAAGTCACATGCAAAACTTCATGCTGTATCTAACACGTTCTTTCCTGAAGTACATTTGTGATCAAGAGACAGAACCTTCAGGGGCAGGTGGTTAGCCTAGCAACTAAGATGCCTGCATCCCACAGTAGAGGTCCTGGGTACCCTAACCAGTTCCAGCTCCTGACTCCAGTTTCCTGCAGTGCAAACCCTAGGAAGCAACAGTGATGATTCAAATAATCGGGTTCTCGCTACCACTGGGGAGACCTGCATCCAGTTCCTGACTCCCAGCTTCAGCCTGGCCCAGCCCCAGCCGTTGTGGGCATTTGGGCAGTGAACCCGTGAATGGTACAGGTCGTTTGTTTTTTCTGTCCCTCAAATAAATAGATAGGTAAATATTAAGAAAAAAAAAAGGAGGAAAGAACCTTCCATGCTAATTTATAAAATCCTGTTACAGTGCTGTCTTGAATGTGAAAGATTCCTGATATAGAGGTGTTTGTGTGAGATAAGAATACTTGGTTGTGGTGGGAGTATCTCTTCCTTTCTAAGTTCTGAAAAGAGTCTCTGGCCTAGTGGTGTAAGAGAAGAGAAAGGGCAGTCAGCCTCTAAATCACAGTGTTTATCAGTTTATCCATATGATATAAAGTATATGTTCAGTCACATACTTTGGAATATCCAGTGTTTCACTTAATTTTATGTTCCTATTTATGACTGTCAGGGACTGGCATTGTGGCACAGCAGGTGAAGTTCCTGCCTATGAAGGTTGGCATCCCATGTGAGCACCTGTCTGAGTCCCACCTATTCTGCTTCTGCTTCAGCTCCCTGCTAATGTGCCTGGGAACACAGTGGAAGATGGCCCAATTGCTTGGGTCCCTGTCCACATGGGAGACCCATATGGGATTTTAGGCTCCTGGCCTGGGCCTGCCCAAGCCAGGCCGTTACGGCCATTTGGGAAGCAAACCAGTGGATGGAAGATCTCTCTCTGTCTCTTTGTCTCTCTCTGTAATTATGCCTTTCAGGTTATGGGGGGGGGGGGGGGGAAGCCACTGTAATCCAAAAGCTGTACTTTGGAAATTTATATTTATTAAATAAAAGTTTAAAAAATAAATAAATTTTAAATAAACGAAAACAAAAATGGTGAACAGACCCAGGATAGACATTTCTTTTAAAGAAAAAGGAAAAAGAATAGTTCATATTGATATTCACAACACAAATTTAAGATTAATTACCAGAGCTGGTGCTGTGGCTCATTGAGCTAAAAGCCTGGCCTATTGCGCCAGTACCCCATGTGTACACCAGTTCAAATCCCAGCTGCTCCTCTTCCAATCCAACTCTCTGCTAATGACCTGGGAAAGTATCTGAACATAGCCTAGTGCTTGGGCCCCTGCACCCACGTGGGAGACCCAGTAGGAGCTCCTGGTTCCTGGCATTGTCCTGGCCCAGTCCCAGTGGCTATTTGAGGAGTGAACCAGCAGAACAAAAACCTCTCTGTCTACCTCTCTCTGTAACTCTACCTTTCAAATAAATAAAATAAATCTTTAAAAAAATTCACTATTAAAAAAGATTAATTACCCATTTTTTCTTCCAATTTTTTATATTTGTATCTCATTTCTCTTATACTGAAAAGTCACAGTCTTTCAGGATTTTGAAAAGTTTGTTTCTGTTTTTAGTTTTGGTCTTTCCTTAAGAATCTTGACTCTCACAGTTCATATTTATTTATAACCACCTATTCCCAAAAGGGATTTGGACAGTTCTGTTGCTCTAACTGTGTTGATAATTGAGGTCAGTTTAATGTAGTATTTCTTATAAAAATATAAAACACAAGGAATTTTATTATTTGTGATGCCCCTTTTGATAGGAAAAGCAGTACTTATATTTCCAGTCAGTAATTTTAACTGATCTACATCCATTTAATAGAATTTAAGCTAACTGTGTAGAGATTATTCTTAGACAAATAGATATAAATGTCAAATGAATGGGCAGAACATGTTCCACTAATTGGAAAATGCAAATTAAAACAGTGATAAATTACCATTTTTTCATAGCCAGATGGACTAATTTTCAGTATCTGCTTTTGGTGAAAATATGGAAAAATGACACACTTTTGGTGGAATGTAAATTGTTATAATGTTTTTGGAAGGCAGTTAAATACTATATATTAGTATTAAAAATAAACATAATTCTTTAACCAAATATCCCATTTTTGATTGCTAGTATGCATTTATCTATAAGAGCTTATATGTACAGACAAGTCACTATTCATAATAAAAGAGAAATTATAAATACTCTGAGGATACATCTGTGGAAGGACAGGTTAATAAGTTATTATATGATTTTACTAGAGAAAACCAAAAGCAGGAGCAGGTCTGCTTGTACCTACCAGGAAAGACGTCCTCAACATATAACAAAGTGGAGGAAGAAAGATAGGACAATATTGTGTATGAACCCTTTTTGTTTAGAAAGAAAGCAACTTGTGTGCATTTGATTTGATGACTGCAAGTGATTTGTATATTTAATATTTTGTCCTTTTTTAAAAACAGCTTTTAGAAATTAACTGGACAGGACTGACTAATCTGCTGGATATCCCTGGATTAAAGTAAGTTTTTTGTGGGGTCCTATTACTGTTAGCTTGTTGATGCTGTAATGCACATTTTTAGTGTCATAAAATAACACGAGAATCATCTAGACCCATGTCTGCCAGGTAGAATTAGGCCTTCTCAGTAGATTGTCACAGAACAAGGAATAGAGAGCATATTTGGAATTGTTCTCATAACTGCATATGAAAAACTACTTGAGTCCAAATGATCTAAGCTATGATGGTTTTAGGAGTGCTGTAGATTGAGTTACCTTTATTTGCTTTTTGTTCATTGCAAGGCTTCTTCACAGTCCTGGTGTGTTAGAAAAGCAGAATAATATTAATATTCATATTCAATAAATTAATTTTAAAATTTAGTTCTTACTGTTTTCCCTTAAACAATAAGGAAAACTTTGAAAACACGTGTGTACTGCAAACCAGCCTTTCCATGCTCTTCCCAAGCCGTGGATAGCCCTCCCCTTGTGCCTTTTGTTACCTTCCTGCTTCTGCCTTGAAGGAGTAGGTGTCAGGTCGGTGTGCACGATCTGTGGAGAATTCTGTAGCAATCTAGTACCTAAAAGGCAAGAAAAATGTCCCAACACAAGCATCTGAGACCATGAAGGATAATCCCTCCTCTGAGGGAGGTGGATCTGTTCTAGGTGAGTGACGTCCAGCATCAGAAGTGTGGGCCAGTGCATTCCCATCCACCCACCTGCCCCCATCAGTCTCTCCTGTGAGTGAAGCCTGGAGAAATGTCTCTGCTCTTCTCCCCTTTTGCAACAGAAGGGACAGCGTCTCTCTGCTTGTCTTCTCAGACTAATAAGCGTGGCACTGGTGACTTTAGGCTGTACACAAGAACAGAAGAACTGTTGACTCCAAGTAGCCCCAGTTGTCTCCGCCCAGGACAGAACCCTGCCCCTGGCCAACAGTAAGAGGCCTGACCAGAGAGTGAGCACACACAGCAACGCGGCTGCAGAGCCCTCCTCCTCTCAGGCTTCTCCATACCACCTGTCTTAGAAGAGCAGGTCCTCCTTCTGGCTCTATAATCATCTGCCGTGTGGCCTTCAGGAAGTATCCCCGCTGAGCCTCAGTTCATTTACTCCCAACAGCAAATTCAAAGTCCTATGTCCACCAACTACAAGAAGAAAAAGAGGAATGGATACGTCTGCTCCTGGAAAAAAAAATTAATGCATAGATCATGCTGGATGCAAGACCTTGGCATGTTCATTTCCTTTATCAGATAATGTTAACAACAGGCTGACTCTTCACATCGATCAAGACCAGATAGATCATAGCATTGCTGAATCTCCAAATTACCTTGCCTTGTCTTCAGCTCCCCGTGACACCTCCTCATTAATGATGGAGGGATGGAACAGTTATGCTCTGTGCTCGTCCCTGAAGGCTGCAGCCTGAGTCCTGTAGAGTCAGAGATTTGGATAACAGACGATGTACCCAAGCAAGCGCAACACAACCTCCACAAATAAAAAATACCATGCACCCAAAGGCAAAAGCAAAGAAGGAAAGAAAAAGAAGTTGTGCATGGTGACTGCTTTGGGCAGACCTGTTATTTCCAAATGGGAAGTTTTATTATAGGTTAAACTCACTTGGGAAAGAATGCATTACTTATTAGGTAAAAGTTACATATGTTATAGTGGATTTTCCTCCTAAAATAGCTTGGTATTAAATGATGAGAGCCTGGTTTCAAGCTTTTTTTTTCCTATTCCTGAGTTTTCATTTATGCCTCAGAAATGGCCATTAGAATTTTCTTTCATTATAAGGGAAAAATTAGAACTTGAATAATCGGAGGCATAGTCATAATAAAAGTCTTTTTTAGGTAGTGTTATTTATTAGATACAGAAAAGTACTGTTACCTTTAAAAGATCTCTGGGAAAAAAAATGTGACTTTGAAGGATTTGTTAGAGTATTCTTTAGGATTCTTTGTTGCAACCAACAAACCTAGCTCAAATGGTGTTTGAGTGGTAAAAGTAAATAATTTTCTGAAGACAGTTTAGCCTCTTATCCAACAATTAGGCGTTAAGCGCCTGCTCTGAGCCAGCTGCTCTTAGTGCTGGGACACAGCCATGAACAGAAAGAACAGTCACGTGGCTGCTGTCATGACCTCACCTTCTGTGGCTTGCTTCCTGCACGTAACCAACAGCTGGAATGATCTTTGAGGGATCTTTGAGGGATTTCATGCATAGTTGGGTGTTGATGCCAAATCATGCTGGAATGGCTCTGTATCCAGCTCTTGACTCAAGCAGAGTTGAGTCTCCACTTGGCTTCGCTTTCAGGCTGGCTCTTGCTGTGAAGTAGCCGTTGCTAGCATCTTCGGTTCTGCAAACTTAGCCGCTGTGGTCGAGCAGGAACCTTTCCACCAGTGCCAGCGACAGTTCCAGAGTTAACTTGTGTGTGTCCACCCATCCTTGGTCAGATTCCTTTGATTCTTGTGATCCTCTTTGGGTCTTTGTGTACCCCTAAAACGGGGCCAGGGGAATGTCCAGCCCATTTGGTCTGGCCCTGTCAAGGCAACCACAGGCAAGATTTGAAATTCAATACCATCTATAGCAAGCTAATTTTTAATTTGATAATTTTGTAGGGCCTGTGAATGATGTTATAAATAACCAAATGGCCCTTGGCAGAAAAAAAGATTCCCACCCTTGTCCTAGAGAAAGCAGAGAAATGGGTCACTTGCATGAAAAAAATAAAACAAAACAAAATAATGATGAATTGGGGTATCTCCCAAAGGAAAAATTTTCACTAGAAACTGGGGGAATGGATGCTGCTTACCCAAATGAAACAAGTCTGCACACACTTAAGCATAGAATAGAAAGTTTGGGGCCAGCATTGTGGTGTAGTGGGTAAAGCTACCACCTGCAATGTCACTTCTGATCCAGCTCCATGCTAATGGCCTGGAAAAAGCAGCTGAAGATGCCCAAGTGCTTGGGCCCCTGCACCCACGTGGAAGACCTAAAGGAAGCTCCTGGCTCTTGGCTTTGGCTGGCCCAGCCCCAGCTGTGTGGCCATCTGGGGAGTGAACCAGCGGTTGGAGGATCTCTTTCTCACTTTGTGTCTCCACTGCTCCCTGTAACTCTGACTTTCATAATAAATAAGACATCTTTGGGAGTTGGTGGGGAGAGTTTCCATTCTGCTTTGCCTCCCTTCAGTACCTGGGAGGACTGAAAATAGAACATGGGTGACTGAGCTTTTGCACTGTAAGTTACATTGTATTAGCTACCTGAAAAGGTAGCATCAAACACAGTGCATTCTGCCTCTGGCAAGACTACAGTTTGGGGAAGGCAATCGCAAGTTACTATATTTAAATAGGGCTGTACAAATACACACACACATATATAGCTCCATTTTATTTAATAATTTATATGTAAGTGGGTTCTGTATACAGAACAGTAGTAGCTCCTACTGTTTTATAGTCTTACATATATGATACATAAAAATGTATATTCCTATATATTCCACATATACAGAATCATATCATTAAAATAAAAATTTATGGTTATATATACATAATATACATTATAGAGATGCACATATACCATTCAGAATTAAGCGATCTCTGATATAAAAAGAAAATGTAAAGCTATCTGTTTAAAATTTATTTATATTCTACGTATAATTTAAGTTGGAGTACTTCAAAAAGTAGGAAAATTGAATTGAGAAATTTATTTTTGTGCAAAAATTTTTTAAATATGTGGACCTTTTCATAATACACAATTTGCATGAACTTTTTGAAGATGTCTTGTATGCATGGCTTTCAAATTGCTGCATCAAACTAACCTTATCTTTTAATTTCATTTTTTCCACAAGCTTTTTGAAGCATCCTCATATATAATTATGCAAATTTTATAGACTATATGACATTTTATATAGGTTTTATATGATAAAATATTCATATGTTCTTGAAATTAGGGTCACTAGTCCTCAGGCTTTCTGTCAGATAAATTGTAGCTATAACAAGCTTTATCTTAAAAGATGAATAATCACTATGAAGCTAACGTAATGAAATCTTGTCCCAGGCTTTATATAATGAGCGCCACATGCTGTATTCATTGCTTAGAAAAAGGAACCGTGGATATTACACAAGTAAGCAGGAAAACCGCTCGAGCTACCTCACTATAACACAAATGCTGGCCATCCCTATAGCGCTATCATGTTTCAAAGAAGAACTCTGAATTGAGTTTTGAAGGTAGAAGAAACGATGAGAACCACGACAGAAACAGAAGGGCGATGAACAGGAATGGATCTAATGGACACACGAGCTGAGGACAGGTGACCCCACAGTGACCAATGCTGTATCAGCGCAGCAAGTAAGAGGATTCTTCGAAACATGTCAGCTAGACAGCTTTGCGGTTTCAGAAGACTTTGCAGTATAAAGAAAGCCAGTATTTTAGGGCCAGGGGAGAACAGCGGAAGCAAGAAAATGCTTGGTATTAAAACTGCGGGCCAGCTGATAACTTCCTTCGTGATTGCCGATCCGTACCTGCAAGCTCCTACCCCTGGACTTGCCTCGGAAGCACAGAGCAGCGCCATGTGTGTCTTTGTTGTTTGAAGATTTGTTAAGGTCTTTTTCCATATTAACCTGAAAGATCCTTAAAGCAAAGCACCACATCTTGTTGTTGCATCTATTGCAGTGTGGTTCAGTAATCATTCACTGAGTGATGATGACATTATTCTCTGTATGTTAGTAATTCTAGCATCTAAAAGCACTGATGCGAAATGTAGTTCTTTTAAAACTTCACTTGGGCTGGTGCCGTGGCTCAACAGGCTAATCCTCCACCTTGCTGCGCCGGCACACCGGGTTCTAGTCCCGGTTGGGGCGCTGGATTCTGTCCTGGTTGCCCCTCTTCCAGGCCAGCTCTCTGCTGTGGCCCGGGAGTGCAGTGGAGGATGGCCCAAGTGCTTGGGCCCTGCACCCCATGGGAGACCAGGAGAAGCACCTGGCTCCTGCCATCGGATCAGCGTGGTGCACCGGCCGCAGTGGCCATTAGAGGGTCAACCAACGGCAGAAAGGAAGACCTTGCTCTCTGTCTCTCTCGCTCACTGTCCACTCTGCCTGTCAAAAAAATAAAAAAATAGTAAAGAAAAAACTTCACACAGTTCAGAAGTTCTTTACTTCACAGTGAAGGTGTTCTGGAGCAATGACACTAATACACACTTTCCAAAGTGCTTCCACATGGACATTATTTCGTTCTCACATTGATCCTAAAAACTAGGCAGAAAATATGTTAAAAGTACATTTGTTCCTTTAGTCTAAGCAACTTTATCCATATTACTGAGTTTACATGTAGTTGTGTAGAGAATTTCAAAAGTTAATACCCAAAGAGAGCATTTGATAATGTGTGGAGAGAGCACACTAAATTCTACTTCACTGGGAGCTGGGATACAGCAATAGAGAAAATTTTAACATGTCCATAAACATGGAATGGGTTCATTAATATTGTCTTATTCTCTGTACTTTTATGAATGTTTGAAATAGTTTATATTAAAAAATTTAATGAGAGGAATCTTATTTAGTATTAAATCTGTGATCAAATTATATAGGAATATACAAGTATTAGGAAATTATAAAATGTTGCTAGATTTCTACTATGTGTTCTGAGGTTAAATTCTTCATCATAGTTACTATAGAAATATCAGCTTAAGTATTGAAATACTGTATTTAAACATCTTGTTGGAGAAATTATATTGAGACAACTCCTACCCTGTGAATATGTTATTGTGTCACCTTACATTTGTGGTTAAAGGGGATAGTGAATGTTGGTATGTTTGATTGATTGTTCTTTTTCTCTCCCAACTGACAGTGGTTTATCAGATACTATCATTTTGGATATCATATCAAACTATCTGGTGCTTCCTAATCGAATCACTGTTCCTCTTGTCAGTGAAATTCAAATAGCTCAGTTACGGTTTCCTATACCAAAGGTAAGCATGTCTTAGCATCCGGTAATGTTTAAAAACAGGTAGTAAACACATTTCAAATGGATGTTCCATCAGGTGTTGTCACTTCCTGTATTGCTCCTAACAGCTAAACTTGCCTCATGTCTTGATACAGTAAGAATACTCTGTCCTGCCTCACTGCTTAGATCCTGGGACTTGTCTCAGAGACTTCCGGCGAGTTGTTACACCTTAGTCATGTTCCTGACGGGCGCTAATAGGGATTTAATTCTGCATATGTTATTGCGAGTCATAAGTAATGATTGTCAGCAGCACAGATGACTTAGCTCAGAAATCACAATTTACATTTGTTTTTATTAAATTCTAACAGCTCTCAGCAACAAGCGCCAGTGTCCTGGTGATTATGGAAAGAACTTTGTGTGATGGTTTGTATAGATTTTCCTGTCGAGTCATTTAATGAGTATCATAGCAGGAGAAACACTTACATAACAGCTGACTAGGTAAAACGGAAAGAGCAAACCTAATTTGAGTCACAGCCCTTAAGTGTGGCGGCAGCTTCACTTCTGTCGGCGTGTCGTTTAGCACGGCCGGGCCTCAGTTTCTTCATCTGTAAAACGGGGAGATGTTACATAGCACAGAGCTGATTGAAGTACTGAAGTCCCCTTCGTCGGAGCAAAGTAATAACTGCATTCGAAGGCTGTGAGGACTCCCTAGTCGGAGGCATCAGATTCCTTCTTGGCAAGGAAACGATGTTGCAGTGGGTGAGCTCCCGTAGGTTGGTGAGAGCTCTCAGCCACCTGGCTGTTGGCTCCCACATCTGTGTAGTGTGTTTGGACTTTGCACTCCAGAAGTTGGGTCAGCAAGATGGCCACGGTGTTGTCTGCAGGAAGTTGGAGTTGGAAATGGAGCCAAGATGCAAGCCTCTCAAATGGTGTCCCTAACACTGCACCCAATGCCACTCAGCACCCTCGTATATATGCTAAAAGATGTACTTATTCACTTATTACCTGAAAGGCAGAGCTACAGAGAGAGAGGGAGGCCTTCCGTCTGCTGCTTCACTCCCCAGAAGGCCACAACAGCCAGGGCTGGACCAGGTGAAGCCAAGAACCAGAAACTCTGTCCTGGTCTCTCATGGGTGCAGGAGCCCAAGCACTTGCGCCATCCTCTGCTGCCTTCCCAAGCGCATGAGCAGGGAGCTGTACCAGAAGCGGAGCAGCCAGGAGTCAAACCAGTGCTCTGACATGGGATGTGAGTGTTGCAAGCAGTGTCTTAACCCACTGTGCCACAGTGGCCCCCATCCTCATAGTTTTTTTTTTTTTTTTTTTTTAATTTATGTTTCAAAATCAGAGAGAGGGAGAGAGAAAGAGAGAAATCTTCCATCTGCTGGTTCACTCCCCAGATGTTCATAATGGCCAGCACTGGGTCAGGCTGAAGCCAGAAGCCAGGAGCTTCTTCCAGGTCTCCCACATGGGTAGCAGGGGCCCAAGCATTTGGGCCATCTTTCACTGCTTTTTCCAGGCCATTAGCAGGGAGCTGGATTGGAAGTGGGGCAGCTGGGATGTGAACCAGCACCCATATGGGATGCCGGTGTCACAGGGGGCAACTTTACCCACTATACCACAACACTGGCCCCTTAGAGTTTTTAAGAGTAAAGGCTCCAGGCCAGCTCTCTGCTGTGGCACGAGAGTGCAGTGGGGGATGGCCCAAGTGCTTGGGCCCTGCACCCCATGGGAGACCAGGAGAAGCACCTGGCTCCTGCCTTCGGATCAGCGCGGTGTGCCGGCCGCAGCGGCCATTGGAGGGTGAACCAACAGCAAAGGAAGACCTTTCTCTCTGTCTCTCTCTCTCACTGTCCACTCTGCCTGTCAAAAAAAAAAAAAAAGAGTAAAGGCACCCAGTCAATTCAGTACCCAGATTCAATATATTGTTGGCATTCAATAGATTTAATGTGCATATTAGAAAGGAACGTCTTATTTCCTTAATTTATCATTCTCACCTCTGAAAAGGAAAGACTTCCTTTTACATGTTGAAATCGTCATGATCCTTTGCCACTTGAGCCTTTTGTGCCCTAAGTGGGAGTGAACAGCGGAGCTCAACCTGATTCCGTGGGTTGAAAACCAGTCTTGGGTTGAGTAGTGATTGAGGTGCTGCTTGGGGCACCTGCATCCCTCTCCACCTACCCCCACCCAGAGGGCCTGGTTTGAGTCCCAGCTCCTCTACTTCCACTTCCGCCTCCTGCTAACATGCATCCCAGGAGGCAGTGGATGATGATCTGGGTACTCGGGTTCCCGCTGCCCACGTCAGAGAGCAGATGGAGTTCCAAGCTCCTGGCTTTGGCCTGGCCCAGCCCTGTCTAGAGAAGGCATTTGGGGAGTGAACCAGCAGATGAGTGTTCTCAGTGTCTCTCTGCCTTTCAAGTAAAGTAAAAAATAAGTCGATTAAAAAAAATTTATAAAGCCAAACGTACTGAAAATGTTGGGATCGCCATTGTGGTGGAGCTGATTGGACTGCAACCCATGACACACAACCCGTATGAATACTGGTTCCAGTCCCAGCTGCTCTGCTTCCAATCCAGCTCCTTGCTAATGTACCTGGGAAGGCAGCAAAAGAGGCCCAAGTATTTGGACCCCTGCCACTCACAGGAGAGACTTGGGTGGAGTTTGAAGCTCCTGGCTTCTGCCTGGCCCAGCCTTGCCCGTTGCAACCATCTGGGGAGTAAACCAATGGATGGAAGCTTGATCCCTTCCTTTAACTCTGCCTTTCAAATAAATAAATAAAGCTTAAAAAATAGCTGTTGCCACATTAAGCTTTAGACACATGAAAACAGGAAGATTTTTTAAAACGTGTGCATCTGTAGAGGTGCACGTCTTCCTTGCTGGTTCAGTCGGGAATATCCCTGGAAATTTCTAAGACGCATGTGGAGTCCGGAATGCTGCTATTCTGAGAGGTAACGTCAACCACCCTTGTTTGCCTTGGAAGAAATGTGAATGAATACTTCTTTATCAGTAAAACAACATTTATAAAAAAGATTTCAAAGTTTTAGTTTCTTCTTCTGGAAAGTAAGTTTAATGACATTCTATAACATTGTTCTAAAAATTAAGTGGTGTAGCTACTGCATACCAAGTATCTAGTAATAGATCTGATAGATCTTCTCGTGTTAATTATTGCTTACTATGGTACCAGAATCCAGGATCATGAAGCTCCTTGAAATAAGCCCAGTGCCCTAGCATGACCTCTGTCCTTAGTGTTCCCTCTCTCAGGAAAACCACATGCAGGTGTCTGTGAGGTCCCTCTGTCACGCCTCTGTTGAGGTATCTACAACAATAAAGAACAAAATGTCTACTATCTAAAACAGACCCATGTGGCACTGTCACCTCGCCCTGCCCTACTTTTTTTTTTTATTATTTGTCACCTGGCTTTTGCACATCTACTGTATTGCTGGAGTATACATTGTGTGAGATGAGGGGTTCTGTGCCCCAGTTCTTAGGATGGGATCAGCCACATAGCTGACTTCCATTTCTGTTCAGTAAACTAACGAAGGATCTAATGTGTGTTCCTCTGCTCAGGGTGTTCTAAGGATACATTTTATTGAAGCTCAGGATCTTCAGGGGAAGGATACTTACCTTAAGGGACTTGTCAAGGGAAAATCAGACCCCTATGGGATTATTCGAGTTGGCAACCAGATCTTCCAAAGCAAGGTCATCAAAGAGAACCTCAGTCCAAAGTGGAACGAAGTGTACGAGGTAAGATGTTGAGTCCACTTGTGTTCTTGGCATAGTGGACTGGACACAGAGTAGAGCATCTGAAATCTAATTCCAGTCTTGTCACATGGAAGTGTGGCTAATTTAGGATATCATTCAAATTTTCCTTGCTTTCATTGTGCATCTTTGAAAGAGATTATACCTGCTTTTCCTACCCTACAACATTCTTGTGTTGCTAACACATACAATTTTAAACCTTAATTGCATTATTCTATCACAATAAATAATTGGCAAAATATTTTAATATTATAAATAGCTTGTCTTAATTACGTTACATGTGGTTGTTAACACATAGACACAAAAATGGGATTCATTATGTACTGTTCTGCAAACGTTTTATGACAATAAGAGTTCTACATGATTTTTCATAACCATTTCACTGAATGGATATTGTCATTTAGCTATCTAGAGAGGCCTAGGCCATTCTCAGCATTATAAATAGTGCTGTACAAGTACAATGTAAATGTGTTTATCCTGCACTTGACTGAGTTTTTTCCAGATAAAGCTCCTCAGAATAGAACTGTTATATCAAAGTTAGGAGTTTTAAAGACCTGAAATGTTTTTGTAGAATTACTCTTCACAACAGTATGTATTTTATACTCCACCAGCTTCCCATTCTCTATTCCTTTCAATCTGGACCCTTCTCAATTTCTTACTCTCTAAATGGTGAAAAATGGATAACTTACAGTTATCCCAAGCCCGGCATCTGAATGGAGCCACTAGAGTTATAGATCCTACATCTTTGATCTATTCCAAACCTTGGACCAGGCTTGCAGGTTGACCTCCTGTAACCTTGACTTAGAGTGATTGAACCTGAACCGTTGAGATTTAATCCCAGGTAACTGGAAACAAACACAATACACTGTTGCAGTGGGGGGCACGTATTTCATAATGATCCAACTCTCAAAAGGATATGATTTGACAATAACAAAATGTAAGTGCTTGAAAAACTATTTCCTGCTAGATGCAATACATGTAGTATTTACTATAATCATCGGACTCAGGATGTCGCTGTGTTAGTAAGAGTGCAATATCTACCAACCCTTAATTTTCCAGGCTTTAGTATATGAACATCCTGGACAAGAATTAGAGATTGAGCTCTTTGATGAAGATCCAGACAAGGATGACTTCCTAGGAAGGTAAATAGAACTCTTTTTGACTACTTGGAGAACATTGGATCTCATTTTTTTTCTTTAATAATTATTCTTAAAAATTTATAGATATATTTATGTACATATATATTTTAATAGATACACAGCATTTGTTTTACCTTAGATTTCTTTAAAGTATTTTTATTCCTAAAAAATTTCACATTTAAGAGAAGGAAATTTTCTACATCTATGTTGTCCATTGGTAGCCTCTGGTCATGGGTAGGTACTTGAGTTAATTTACAATTCAGCAAATTTAAAAATATTTTTCATGGTTACCCTTTATAAATTTATAGTGCTCAATATTCTTTTAAAGGATTTTTTTTTTAAAAAAAAGAACTATCTTACTTGAAAGTGTTACAGAGAGAGGTAGAGACAGAGAAGTCTTGCATCCAATGGTTCACTCCCCAACTGGCTGCAGCAGCCGGAGCTGAGCCGATCTGAAGCCAGGAGCCAGGAGCTTCCTCCCGGTCTCCCATGTGGGTGCAGGGGCCCAAGGACTTAGGCCATTTTCCACTGCTTCCCCAGCCCATAGCAGAGAGCTGGATAGGAAGAGGAGCAGCCAGGACCAGAACCGGCACCCATATGGGATGCCAACACTTCAGGCCAGGGCATTAACCTGTGCTGGCCCCGAAAAATGCTCAATTTTTACATATAAAACCTGCACCCTGTGCAGAGTTCTTGTGAACAGCTTTGTTGTAGATGGCAAAAGCATATTTGTTAACATTTTCAGTTTGTTGAGATAGTTAAGTGGTGTCTACACACTAAGGAAACAAATACTGGTTTGCTGACTTCAGTTGAACTAGTATAGCTGGAAAAACTAGCTTTAAAAAATGCATGGTACCTAATGCATTATTTAGTTATTATTTAATAGAATTTATTGTGGCCAAAAAAGATATGGGATTAGATGACACTGGAGAGGTTTGTGCCTCATCAAGAATGGTCTTGTATGTTGCATTCATAAAACTTAAATAGGCAACAGAGAACAATTGAGAGATTTTAAGGAGGACAGTGATGAGGTCAAGGTACATGCTAGTGAAACAAGGGTATGGATTGGATTCTTGGAGACTGAGATTGAAGGCCAGCAGAGCAACCAGGCTGCTGTCATGGGCCAGATGTGAGCATGTACACTGCCTGCAGGGGCAGGGGAGATGACAAGAGAAAGCAGGGATGATCACTTGCAGCTGCTTCTAGCTGCTGTGAGGGTGTTACCCTTCTTTGCAGTATAGCAGGATTGCTTTAGGGGAAACAGACTTAGCTTGCTCTTGAATGTGCCGAGCGAGAGTCTTCTATGGACTTTACTTAATGTGGGTCTAGAGCTCAGGAGCAAGAGCAAAAAGGATGGAAGAGTTTATAACTCGAGACATGACTTATAACTGCTCACGTGACTATTCTGAGTCCTTGGTGACAGTGCTGGGGTAATGGGTGAAATAAGAGGGCTGAAGGATGTTTAAATATTCTTCAAGCATACCACATGGTGGGGAAGACGAGGTTTTTTTTTTTTTTTTTTTAAATAGTTCTAGCCTAAGTGGGCCAAACTCAGTATTTTGACCTCACAGACGCTGATCTTTTCCTTCTTTCTCTCAACACCCCGTAAGAAGCTGGAGGCCGAGGGCGCTTCTGGAAGAATGGTCTCTCTCCTGATAAATCATAGCATTTTGTTCATTCCTGGAATCCTTTTTCATAGACAAATGCTTAAGGATTTTTCAATAGTAAGAACGTGTGTTTCTATGTTCTAAAGTTGTTGTATTGTTATTTCTATAGTCTTATGATTGATCTTATTGAAGTTGAAAAGGAGCGCCTTTTAGATGAAGTAAGTTTTCTTCGAGTATCGGTCTATTTCATGAACATTGAGTACCTACTGTGTGCCAGAGGAGTCATTAACCACCAGTGTCACCCACCCACACAATTAACACTGTATGAACAAATTTGACTTGCCAGCATTAAAAATGTAGGCTTTTCATTTAGTCAAAATGAAAAGAAATTAAGAGTTGTATTAGATAGCGTGTATTGAGTATCTACCATAGACATTCCTATGAATATAAAATATCAAACTGACTTTATTACAGACAAATGTGATCCATATAGGAGTAAGGCTAGAGATGCTTAAAAGGCCCACTAAATGGAAATTTCCATGGAAATTAGATAATATGGAATTATTAATAATAACTAATAGAAGAGGTGGCACAGTGTCATCACTGAGACTTGTCACATGAACAGTAACAGCGGTAATTGATAGCAGACAGACAATACTTCAAGCAGGGATATTTCTGCCTGAATGAGAAGTATATAAAATGAAACGTTTGGGGTAGCTTTTAAATGATGGGTAAGACCCAGATAAATGAAGCACGATTAGCCTAATCAGTGTTGGGATTTTGCTTCTTCTAAAAGGAAAGCATTATGAGTATATAGTGTTGGACAGAACAGACACAATCCTGCCTCATGGGAGTCTTTTTTTTTTTTTTTTATCACTGAGCATTTGGGAGCCACCTTCGATTGTTTTGTGGTTTTTAAGCTAAAACAATTGTATGCTATTTTATTAATTGGTATCTAGTGATAAAAATACTAATTTGATATTGAAATTCAGCATTTGGGATCAATGCTATATTATCTCTTGGCCTATCAATTCCATTTACAACCATATGTAGACAGCTTCTCCAATACTAGGGAGTTCCAGAAAACATTTCAAACCTTGACTTAAAATAGAGGTTGTGATGGCACTTACTGCACAGGGTTTTGTTGGGATTAAATGGGTTGATATTTCCGAGACATTCATATGGTCTCTGGCTGGTAGGTAGCACTGTGTAAGTGCTAGCTATCCCTGCCATCGTCATTATCCTCATACTTAAGATTATCAGACCTTCAAAAAGCATAAAGCTATGCATGGCAAGATTCAGCCATTTATTATTGAGAACTATTAACACACCACAATTAATGAATACTTTGTGATCTTGTGGAGATGGGGTTGATTTGAGTTTTTGATTCAGGAGAACTTTTGCTGAACGTCAACATTTTCTCTTCAGTGGTTCACGCTGGACGAGGTGCCAAAAGGAAAGCTGCACTTGAAACTGGAGTGGCTCACATTGATGCCAAACGCTTCAAACCTTGATAAGGTACTGTCAAGTGTTTTCTCTTGATAACCGGCCACTTCTAGTACCTAAGATCACCCTATTAAAATGGTGTCGCTACTTAATTTTATAATTATATCAGTAATTTTTATTTTGCTATTATAACTCACTATAGCAGGGTCAAGGGATAAATGACAGATAATGGAATTTTTTAGAATTGAAATATACCAGGGCAGGCATTGTGCACCGCAGCTTAGGCTGCCGCTTGGCTTATCCCATAACACAGTGCTGGTTCAGGACCCAGTCCTCTGCTTGCAGTCCGGCCTCCTGCTGATGCATCGTTAGGAGGCAGCAGATGATAGCTCAAGTACTTAGGTCCCTGCCACCCACCTGGAAGATCCTTCGAGGTTCCTAGCTTTGGCTTGGCCCAGTCCTGGCTATTGGAGGCATGTGTGGAGTGAACTAGCAGATGAAAGATTCTCTCTTTCTCTCTCTCTCTCTCTCCCCCCCCTCCTTCTCTCTCCCTCTCTCCCCTCCCCATCTCTCACACAGAGACTGTATGTGTATGATGTATCTGTCTGTCTCTCTATCACTGTGCTTTCCAAGTAGATGAAAAATTTTTAAATGGCGTTTACATTCACACCTGTATTATATACTTGCTATAGTGCGGGGATTTGGAAAGCCAAGTAACACCTGTTTCACTTAATTAATTAATACGGAACACTAGTGTTGCATGTAAAAGCTATTTATTGTTTTTCTTCTCTTTGCATTGTATATATTGGATGGTTTACTGTCACCTTTCTGACTCTCCCAAGCATGACTGACCCACGTACTCGGGTAGTTACTTTACGGTCACGTGGAAGCACACCTGGTAAGGCTGTTTCCCTTTCCTTTCAGGTGCTAACAGACATCAGAGCGGATAAAGACCAAGCCAATGATGGTCTTTCCTCTGCACTGCTGATCTTGTATTTGGATTCAGCAAGGAACCTTCCGGTAGGTCGCGCAGTGGTAGCTGACTTGGGAGCTTACTTCCTAGCAGCAGCATTGCTTGGGAGCCACTGCTTTGTTCACCACAGTGTGTCACTTGCTCTTGTCTGTTTTCACTTCACTTCCAGCACAAGAGAGCAGCAGCGGAGAGGGAAAAGTCAGCACTGGCTTAGGCGTGCATATTACATTGATGCATCTTATTGGATTTGTCCGGGATTTCAGAATTACCTTTATCCTGGGATATTTTATGAAGAAATCTCTAGGAAACAGAAAAATAATGTGACTAGTAGTTAGAGAAGCATCCCGCATGTTAAAACTTTGTTGCCTAAAGATGGAAATTGTGTCTTTGGAGTGGGAGATAATAAAAGAGCTCCGACTAGTAACTCCAAACTCGCCCGCTCTGTAGTGTGGCAGTGCGTGAGCTACTGGGCCCGGCAGTCCTCAGGGCACATGGTGGCAGAGGTGCCACTGGGCAGGTGTGCTGAGCCCTCAGGTACCCAGGATATTTCTAACAGTCAAAAGAAAAAGCAGTGACTCTGAATAAGCTTCTGTCCAACACGTGATGTGCTACAGCCTAAAAGCATATGATTTTATTTGTCTACATCAGAATTGTTTTGTTCTTAGAAAATACAATTTTGTAGGTAATAACTATAACCAGGGAGAATACTATTAATTCAGTCAGGCGAGGCATGGTGTGGTCTCCCACTGTTACACTTGACACCTGCTCCTTAAGGTAATGTTGTCATCACTATCAATGTTATATTGTTTGATAATTTTTTGAGCACCAGTACACTTGTTCACAAGATGGTGGTTCTTTATGTCGCGGTGTCATGGCCAGTTTTTTGAAAGAAAGATTACTGCTCCCAAATACATGGTTTTTCCTCCCAAGACTGTCTATTGCATAACGCTTCCTGCATTGTAAGTGTTTTTCACTTAAGTGCGTTTGTAAGTAAATGGTCTTCCTCTGTCAGTATTTATTTGGTGGAGACAGACAAAACAATGAAGCGGCCTTAACCCAGCCTTTCTCAATACCGCATTCCGCACTCAGATTATAAGTGTTTCATGCAGGATATTCTCACTTTGCATTAGAGTTCATGAAACATACTCATACACCCTTTGTTTCATTTGGTAACTTTCAAGGTTTGAAAATTGTGCATTTACTTTGGCTTTACCCAAAAGCAAAGTTAATGTACTTTGCATGTTAATATGTTTATTTACAGTTATTAATAATTAAAATACCATCTTTTTCTTACTGAGGGAATGTAATTTTACTTTGTTGTATATGATTGCATATAAATGTACTCTTTCTTTCAATAATGGTATCTTGACTGATTTTAATTTAATAAATTTTTGTATTTCTCTTAAAGTATTTACCTTAACCTTTTGTCCAATCTTCCAGTTTGAAGTCTGTGACTGTATCTGTTATAATTTCAATTTGGGAAAAGTTACTTATTATTTAACCTTTCTACAGAATTTAGTATATGGTAAAATTTTTTGCTTTTAACTACAATCATGTTTCTTATAGAGTCTTTTATAATGCCTGATCAAAGTGAATTGGTTGTATATTTCAGGATATAGAGTAGTGTCAGTGAATTGGCAAGAAAGAGTTAGGCCTCTCTTTAGAGCTATGTGTTTTATCACGATACTGAAATTTGAATGATGTCACATAAGCAAGAAAAGTGAATGTATAATTTTCTGTAAGAGGGCACTGTGCATGAAGTATGCTTATGGCCATCAGAGGCAGAGGATCTTGGCAAAGCCACGGCCCTGAGGGGTGTTTATTTTACGTGGGAGCATTTGCTGACTGGTTTCACCGTGTTTTGCCAGAGTCTTTGCCTCTGCGTTTGCACTCCTGTTTATTTGTGCTGCTGGCGCGCGCATTGACCACAATCCACCATTCTTTGCTTTCTCCTCCCGTCTCCACTTTCCTAAGAGTGTCTACGAGGGAAACTTTGGGTGTGGCTACTTAAAGGAGAGGCGAGCTTCGGGACTAGTGTTTTGTGAAAATACTACCTCAGTCTATAGAGCACTATTTGTGAGTCCTTCAGTGTTCCTTCTTCCTTTTGTTTCTAATGGAGACTGCCAGAGTGTGGCACGTCTAATGCCTTCTGCTCAGCGGTGGAATGATGTGGCATGCTCTTTTTATTTTCTTGCATGACTTCGTTACCATGTATTTACTTTATGTTTCTTTTGTAAAGTGTAACACCGCTTTAATACTGAAAAGTGCATCTGATGATGAGATGAACAAACCTAGCAAGCTGCCTTAGATTCCTAAATTGCTACTGGCCCATAAACCATAATAAAAACTGTTCTGTGGAAGAAATGAAGCCAGAATGATTAAAAACTTATTTTCTTGTAGTTCATCTCAATGTGAGATGTAAATATTTTTTAAACTTTGACAAAACTTTCATAAATCTACTTTCTCCTCCTGATCAAACGTAAAAGTGTCAGAATTCCAGCTTTCTTTAAAATATACCCTGTGCAGTCAGCTGTCAGTTACCCAGGGGAACGGTCATAGGACGATGGAAGTCCATCTGTTTTAAATGAAAATTTGCCTTCTCTGGCATGGTTTAACCAGAGCTCCTAAGGGAGAAGAAAACTATATTGAGTTTACGATTCAGCTTCTGTTAAATATTTTCCTGGCGCGGATAATTAAGCAGTTGTTGTTTTGATCTCGTTACATCTCTTTCTGCCTGGTCTTTACCTTCATTTCTGGTGCTGTTCTTGGTGCTTTCCGTAGATAGCTACTTCCACTTGTTTTGGGGCCATAGAAAGCCTGGTGGCTTGGTCATTAGTCTAGAAAATCACTCCTCAGGTTTAATTCAATGATTAGCGAGATTCTTAAGGTTTGTCCCTCGAATCTCATACTCTAGTACTTTTTCAAAGGATTTCCATATACACTGTCAGTTTATTCTTTTTTTTTTTTTTAAAGATTTATTTATTTATTTGTATGTCCGAGTTATGCAGAGAGAGAGAGAGAGAGAGATCTTCCATCTGCTGGTTCACTTCCCAAATGGCCACAACGGCCAGATCTGTGCCGAGATGAAGCCAGGAGCCAGGAGCTTCTTCCAAGTCTCCCACGTGGGTGCAGGGGACCAAGGATTGGGCCATCTTCTACTGCTTTCCCAGGCCATAGCAGAGAGCTGGATGGGAAGTGGAATAGCCAAGTCTCAAACTGGCGCCCATATGGGATGCCGGCACTTCAAGCCAAGGGTGTTAACCCACTGCACCACAGCACCGGCCCCCAGTTTATTCTTAAAAAAAGAGAAAGAGAGAGGAGGGGCTGGGGGGTAGTACTTAAAAGAATAAATATTTCACCCCATTTTTTACATGAGGAAAATCAAGATCATCAAAGGTTAGGTGTGCTGTTCAGTCGCAAAACTAATATGTCGTAACCATGAACTCCCTGGCTGTGTCAGCTCACACCTGTTGAAGGTCTTTTTAAAAGTCAAAAGGAGGTCAGTGATACATAACTCAGCATATTCTGTCACTTTTTTATGAAAAATAATTCTGCTTCTTGTATTTCTTAGTGGAGAAGTTCATTGTAAACATACAAAAGATGAGGCCGGCACCACGGCTCAATAGGCTAATCCTCCGCCTTGCGGCGCTGGCACACTGGGTTCTAGTCCTGGTTGGGGTGCCAGATTCTGTCCCTGTTGCCCCTCTTCCAGGCCAGCTCTCTGCTGTGGCCCGGGAATGCAGTGGAGGATGGCCCAGGTGCTTGGGCCCTGCACCCCATGGGAGACCAGGAGAAGCACCTGGCTCCTGGCTTCAGATCAGTGTGATGTGCTGGCTGCAGCGGCCATTGGAGGGTGAACCAGCAGCAAAGGAAGACCTTTCTCCCTGTCTTTCTCTCTCACTGTCCACTCTGCCTGTCAAAAAAAAAAAAAAAAAGACTTAAAACATACAAAAGATGAGATTGCTCTGCTGTATAAATTCTGCCCATCTGTTTCCAATAACTTTAAGTTGCTTTTTCTCATTCTACAGCTGCTTCCTTTTGCAGAAAGAAAATCTTCTTTGTGTCAGGATTTTAAATGTTTACTTATTTATTTGATCTGATAGACAGAGAGCCCCTGTCCACTGCTTTACTCCCTAGCCTCCAACAGTTGCAGAACTCAGACAGACCAGAGCTGGCCTTAGGTCTCCCACCAGGATGGCAGAAACCAGTCACCATGCCTTTCAGGGCCTGTGATAAGCAGGAGGTCGAAGTCAGGAGCCGGAGCCAAATATGAAACCCGGGGACTCCACTGTGGGACACAGGTATCCCCACCAGAGTCCTCAGCGCTAGGCTGAATGCTTGCCCCGTGTGAGGATTTCAAAACTGCTTTATAAATTTTTAGCCTAGAACATTGCTGGGTTATCGAAATTCACGTTCCTTATGCATTATCAAAATCACATCCTGTAACTGTTTAAAATGTACACAGTTCTGTCAAATAAGTTTGAAGTGTTTCTGACCCCGTTGTTTTCAAGAGGATCAGTGTTTCTCCATCTTCCCCAGTGAGCTGAGACCATCACTATTGCTAGAAGAGGTTTTAGATGCTGCGTCTTGTAGCTCTCTAAAAAACAACTTTAGTTGTCAGTTTCGTGAGTGCGCTACCACCAAGGATCCTCATCTGAAAACTTCAGACAACAAAACTTCTTCTGTGCTGAAAATGCACTCTTTGTAATGTTAACTCTTAGAACTGTGACCTCCTCCTTTTAGTCAAATCCTGGGCTTGGATTTCAAGCTTGAACAGTGAGGACGTTCTCTGCTTCACAGTGACCAGCGTCAGGAACGCAGGCTCACACGAGGCCCTGTGCTTATGGAGCACTTTCCCATGAGCAGCAGAGTTCCGAGGGCTCTGCATTTACACCCCATCTAATCCACAGAGCGTCGTTATCACTGTGCAGAGAAGGGAACCGAGACAGCACAGAGAACGCAGATCACTGAGACGAGCGACCCAAGGCCACCGGTGAACAGAGCTGGGATTGGAACTCAGCCATGTGACCCACAGCTGCACTCCTGAACCCTCTCAGCCCCCATGACTCTGTCCTAGTAGAAAGTGGATTGGTTTCACTTTACTAAATGTGGAGGCTTATAAGCCTGTATATGGAGTTTATCTGAGGTGTGTGGTGTTACAGCGGTTGCCTTCTTTATATAGAATAATGCGAAGCTGTATGATAGCTGCCACTGTGGAGACCCTGAGCGGTGATGATAGGGCTTTGTGCAAGTTATTTTGGCTCTCAAAAAAAAAAAAAAGTGTGCAGGTGGCTATTACTGCTTCCATTGATTGTGAGTAGCCCAAGGGTGCATGATCCATAACGTCCAGAGCCCTCACAACTGCCTCCCAGGAGCACTTGAATGATCCAGTCTGTCTCACCCACAGGCCTGTGTACCTCTCCGTGACCTCACACAGCTGCTCTTGCACCCCCTAACCCCACACCACAGCCTGTCTCCTTGTTTTCTTTAACTGATGCATGCTAGAAGAATAAGCATATTGAGTATAGGCCAGAAAAGTGAGCTTCGGGAAAGGTTCTGGGGATTTCTGAAGCGTCAGTCCTCACGCGTTAGGGTGATGGTTTCCTGTATTCACATCGGGAAGCTGTTAAAAATTACCCCTGTTCAGGCTCCACGCCGCAGCGGATGCTGTGGGCCTAGGGTCTTCTGAGAGCTCTGCAGGCTGACTAGGCAGGCCGAGGACTGGTTTTGGTATTGCATGAATCCTCCTAGCAGAAATCCCAGCGTCTGCTGGCCAAGGAAGACTGGGATGCTGCCATCCATCTCTCCTCCTTACAGTGTCTGCTGGTTAATTTTTTTTAATTAAAAATCAAGTTCAATTTGTCATTTGAAGTTAATTACAACTAAAATGATAAAAGTATTTTATCTTAAATGTTAGTCCTAGAAGGAGCTTGCAAAACAACTCATCCTTGCTCTTCTGAGGGTGAGAAAGTAATGAACTGGAAAAAAGAATAAAAGTAGGACATAAAACCCATAATAATAGAACTTTATTTAAAGCCAGAAAGGCTTTTAAGATGATCTAGCCAGTTCCTACTTCTATACCTAGAAAAGGGTGAGGACAAAGTAGAGAAGCTGGCTCTGTCTCTCCTGTGCCATGGCACTGAGAAAGTAAATAGGATATGATTTGGCTTGAGAGCAATTTGGGAAACTACGGTCCATTAATTTGTACTTCAGACAAAACCTTTGATTATGGTTGATGTTTTAGGAATTTATTTGGGCAAATGCTAGTAAATAGAATTCTTTCCTAAAGTCTCACTCCTTTATTTTTTTCAAATTCCAAAGAACAGGGAGGGTGGGGAAATTAATTATATTGGATAAGGAAATATGCTTAGATTAAAGGTTCATTCTAGGATAAAAATCTCGGGAAATAAGAATTTCATAGATGGCTCTCATGGTTGTTTGTGTAATTCTTAGTGGTTTTTGTTTAAAGACTTTTTGTTTGTTCCCATGAATTTTCATATCATTAACCTTACATAAATTCCTCATGGCATGATTTATTAACCCTTGGTATATTCATTTTCTTCTGACTTGAAAGAGTAACCCATTAGAATTTAATCCCGATGTCTTGAAGAAGGCTGCAGTTCAGAAAGCTTTGAAGGTAAACTAATGGCTTCCGTAAGATTGCAAAGTGTTAAACACATATTGAAAGAGATGATTCCTTTAACTCTTCTGAGTGTATTGACAGAAAACCACTCACACTAGTATATTAATCGAATGTCTAGTGGGAGAAATCTACTTGCATTACCCAAGAACTAGCAGTTAGAATTTAAGTCATCTTTGAAGGTAAATTTTATACAGTACCAATATGATAAAATAGATATTTTTCCTGTTGGCCTTAGGCAGCAATCTTTAAGGTGACTTAAATAACTATATTTTAATTGGACTGGAAATTGTGAAAATGGTGGTAGAGAAGTTTATGTAAAATTTTAACTATTTTAAAATTCAGATTGAAGGATATGCTTTGTGAACTGTAAATATGCATTAAAAATCACCTCTTCCAATATGTCGTAGTAGGATCATCTCTGAATCGACAACCTCATGGCTTTTGGTGCTGCTGGGTTTGGGTGAAAGATCATTCAAGAAGCTTTTAAATTCCATTAAATGAGGTATATTGAAAACTAAGCTCCACCCCCTAAAATATGACATGAGCATGCATTCTCTGACTAAATTGCTATAAGTTTTCTATGACTTACAAAGTTTTACTATTTTTTTTCTCTAATTTCTTTGACTATTTTAGGTTTAAGAATTTTGGAGTGGGGTTGGGGGAGTTGTAAATGTAATTGTTTAAAGAGAATTCTGTTCCAAATAAACAGGAATGATTTTATCCAGTTTCATCTGGAAAAAATAAGTTAATTTTCAAGTGAAAGAGAGTGGCAAAATCTTTTTTTTTAAAGATTTATCTGTTTGAAAGGTAGAGTGACAACTGGCGAGACAGAGGGAGATTAACTGATCAATTGATCAATCTTCCATGGGCTGGTTTTCTCCTCAAATAGCCACAGCAGCTGGGTCCAGGCCAGACCGAAGCCAGGAACCCCATCCTGGTCTCCCACATGTGTAGCAGGGACCCAAACCCTTGGGCCGTGTGCCGTTGTCCTCCCAGTCAGTAGCATAAATGCTGGATGAGAAGTGGCACAGCGGGACCTGAACCAGCACTGTAATACAGATGCCAGCGTGCCATGCAGCCGCCTGAGCCCTGGGCCACACGCCAGCCCCAGGATCACTGCTCCTGAGTACTGGTTAGCACTGTGCCTGCCGGAGCGCTGAAAGGAGTTTATGAGCGTCCTTTGCTCAGTTCTTTGCTATATGAAGGCTATTGACCAATACAGCACCATGGTTAGAAAGGGAGACTCCAAAATCAGACTGGATTTGAATCCAGTATGCCTACTCAGCAGCACAACTTGTATTTGATTAACTTGTCTTCTTTAGGGTGGAAATAATTCCTTCCTCACTGGATTATTCAGTATATTAAGAAATATTGAATATAACAGTACTCAATGTAGTTAAGGTGCTGTGTGTATTGTAGTTGTTATGTTATTATGTGACTGGTAGCCACTGAAGCCTAACAGCAAGGCTGTTAGGAAGTGCTGTCATGCTTGTTTGATAGACAGGAAAACTGAGGTTCAGATAGACAAAGGAAGTCGTCTCAGTAGTCATGTGATGAAGAGCTGAGATGAACCTTCGGGCAGATCTGACTCAAAAGCTTATATTTTCATTATCGTTTAACTTGTGCTGATGCGTTTTGAATGTTGCTTCCTGGTACAAAGCATAGTGATTTAACCTTGTTTCAAAGAATTTAAAACATCATCCATTTTTTAAGAAGATTTATTTTATTTGAAAGGCAGAGTTACAGAGAAGCAGAGAGAGAGATCTTCTATTGGCTAGTTCATTTCCCAAATGACCATAATGACCAGGCCTCAGCCAGGAGCCAGGAGCTTCTTCCAGGTCTCCATTTTGGGGGCAGGGGCCCAAGCACTTGGGCTATCAGCTGCTTTCCCAGGCTCATTAGCAGGCAGCTGGATAGGAAGTGGAGCAGCCAGGACTTGAACCAGCACCCATATGGGATGCTGGTGCTGCAGATGGAGACTTTACCCACTACACCACAGCATTGGCCCCAAACATCAGCCATTTTAAGATGTACCACAATAAAACATCAGTTAACTTTTTTATAGTATTTATTTTATACTTTCTCAAAGGATTTTCTTACTTGAAAAACAGATTTTTGTCATGTCGCAAATATAAGCCACATACATTGGTTAAGGCAATGACACCCATTTCACTGCAGCAAACTGCCCAAAAAGCAGTTGTGAGGTTCATTCTGTTTACAGAGGTACTGGAAGCTGGAAAATGGGTTTCAAACTTGATGCAGTAAATCCCTAAGAGCGCCTCTTTTGCAGATGCAGTCTTTATGTTAGCTAAGCAATAAGCTCAACTTTTGTATCGAAAGTAGCAGTAGCTTAAACAAGAAGAAGTTCATTTCCCTCTAATATAACAAAATTCTGGCCTGAGGGTCTGCCATGCTCAGAGCGTGCTCCCCATCTCAGAGATGGGGAGCTGGGGGACACGCCCCCCTCCAAGCCAGAACACAGGCACCTGACCACGCTCAGCTGCGAGGGAAGTTTGGAAATGAGATCTTTATTTACAGGCTCAGTTAAAACTCACAGATTGTAACAGTCAGGACGAAGAAACTTGATTTAAAGGGAAAATTAGTTTTCTTTGCCACAATAGTCCATAGCCTTGGATATTCTTTAACAGTATTTATTTCATTTTGCAGAATTCATTCACATCAAAAACGATGAACCAGAAAATAGATTGTCGCAGTATGTTTGGGCTAGTAATACTTTTTTTAAAAAATAATCATATGATTTTGACACCTATTTCTGTCATCGTTGCAGTGTTGAAGATTGACTCTAAAATTATTTAACTCAAAAAACATTTTTGTGACCTTCTGATTAATTTCCACTAACAGATATTTAACTGCATCTTCCTGTGGGGCTAAGTTATAAATAAACCTCATGTCACATATCTGTTGTGTTTTACTATGTTTTCTTCTATCAACTGTGTGCTAAACTATGCTTTTCTTTTTTTTCTTATTCCTGAAGTTTTTTTCATTGTATTTATATCTGTTTAATGTAGTGCACTTCTAAACTGATGGTTATTCTTCCAGTCAAAATTATTTAGCAGTTGGTAAGCAAGATTTGATATCTGATACCTACACATGCTTGAACAGAGGATGATAAGTTAAAAAATGTAAAACCACGTATCATACACTGTGTTGTTTTTATTATTCCAATCAGAGAGATATTCTGAATTATACGTTCTTTTACATTTGTCTTTTCTCATTTTTTTTTGTTTCCATTCGTTGCATTTTATACATTTTTGTTACTCGAGTCAATAAAATAAGCTAAGAACTATAGTTAACATCAAAGATACTTAGAGGATTCAATTTTCCCCAAGTAACTTGGTTTAAAAATGAAAGACTTTAACATTTGAAAATTGTGTGCAAATTGATGTTCTCTTAATTTATTTTATGTTAGATGAACTATTGGCTTGTGTTGTGTTTAGCAATTATTTTCCATTTAAATTGTTCGCAGATATCCTCTGTATGTGAAATATCAGAGATAAATAGAAATAACTATTAATATAAGCCAATAATTTCATTTTTTGTAAAACTGACTTTAAAATGTATTTATTCATTTTATCTTTATTTTTCTTTTGATAGTCAGGGAAGAAAATAAACAGCAACCCAAATCCTCTTGTCCAAATGTCAGTTGGGCACAGGGCCCAAGAGAGTAAGGTAAGTTACTTGCATGTGGTGAATTTTCTGATTGTCTTCATCCAACCATGTTTGCCACTATGTCCACTCTTAGGTGGAGGGTGCTGAATTGCTCTATGTGAAAGAATAGACATGGAAACCATTGCTTTCCATATCTTTCCCCCCCTTTAAATCAGTCATTTGACAAACAGCCACGTACTTAATTTAGTAACAGTTAATATTAAGAAGTGACATAGGAATATGCTTTTGCTTGATTTCCTGAGTAGATACTAAGAATAAATTCTTAATTTCTTTTTAGCACTGTATAAAATTTTAATTTAAAAGAAATTTCAACAAATACAATTAGATCCAAGAAGTAAAGTGGACATTGTAAAACTGAATAACAAAAAATAAATAAATAAATAACAGGAAAGGAAAAAAAGAAATTAGCCCAAGGACACCCAAGTTATTTTTCCCTTTGTAAGAAGAAAATAATGTGGATGGACCATGCAGGTTACAGAGAATGTATGGCTGCATGACAGTCATTCAAGAAATAGTGGCTAGTGATGAAAACAGCAAAATACAGATAACACTTACCGACTTACACCCCTGTTTAATTCTTGATATGAAGTATATCATTTGATCACTTAAACTATCCTAATAAAGATTAGCATTTAAAAAGTAAGAACTAGTGTTGTTATTGCTGTAATTGGTTGAACTTCCCTGATACGAGACAAAACATTTCAGGAGTTAGAGTTATAGCCATTGCTCACTTTTAATCATGAACATAATAATTGTTATGTTAATAACATGCCCACAAGCCCACACGTAGCACCATTCTAGGCACTGGGGGACTGGGAGGACCAAGTCCAAGCACATAATCTTTTTGTCTGTGGGCACACAGGATGGATCTTCCTAACAATTTCCTGATACTCTAAGAGCTTCAGACTGTCTCTCCATCTTTTGAACTTTTTCCATGATTAACACATAACAGTATATACTCAGTAAATACATAATATGTGTCTTGGAACTTAATTAAAGTCATCCTCATCTTCCAAACACATTAAAGGAATAAGCATGGTGCTGGTAGCCCATGTCCACAGGAAATACTCCAAAACTGACACTGGCATGTATCTTCCAGATTCGGTACAAAACCAATGAACCTGTGTGGGAGGAAAACTTCACTTTCTTCATTCACAATCCCAAGCGCCAGGACCTTGAAATTGAGGTATTTTACTTGCATTTTATAACTGATCAGTTAAAATGTAATTGACACATAGCAAACTACATGAATGTAAAGTGTACAGTTTGATGAGTTGTGACCTATGGATGTCCTTGTGGACCAACCCAAGACCGCAGTCCCTGGAATGAATATACTCATCGTCCCTTCTGTAGCTATATCATCTCTAGCTCATACCTCCTGTAGGCAGACGCACATCTGCTTCTGCCATCTCCCTATGCATTATCGTTCACTTTTTCTAGAATTTCATATAAATAGAAACAGTATGTATACTTCTTTATTTTTCTTTTAAAAGTATTTATTTATTTGAAAGTCATAGTTACACAGAGAGAGGGAGAGAGACAAACAGAGATCTTCCATCCACTGGTTCCCTCCTCAGATTGCCGCAACAGCCGGTGTTATGCCAAGCCGAATTCAAGAGCTTCTTCCATGTCTCCCATGTGGGTGCAGAGGCCCAAGTATTTGAGCCATCTTCCACTGCTTTTCCCAGGCCATTAGTGGGGAGCTGGATTGGAAATAGAGCAGCCGGGACACGACCCAGCACCCATATGGGATAACAGCATTGCAGGCAGTGGCTATACCTGCTACGCCACAGAATAGACCCCTATCTGTACATTTATGATAATTATTTTAAAGTTCACCTGTGTTTTTAATATCCATAGTTTATCCTTTAAGTGTTTTTCTTTTAATCTGTTGAAAGCCAAAGAGACAGAAGAGAGAGAGAGAGAGACAAGACAGACAGAGATTTCCTTTACGCTGGTTCGCTCCCTAAGTGTTCACAACAGCCAAGGCCTGGCCAGGCTGAAGCCAGGAGCCAGAGCTCAGTCCAGGTCTTCCACGTGGGTGTCAGGGTCCCACTGTCTGCTGCCTCCCGGGATGCACATCAGGAGGAAACTGGAATTAGGAGTGGAGCCAGGACTCGCTCACACTCACACGCTCTGATATGAGATACAGGTGTCCCAAGTGGCAGCTGTTGTGTGTGTGTGTGTGTGTGTGTGTGTGTGTGATATGCCCATGATATGAAAGTATCACAGTTTGCATGCCCACTCACCCATCAATACAAGAGTGAATTCTTGAGGCACAGCTGGTCAAGCCATCACCTGGATGCTGTCATCCCAGACAGGAGTACCGGATTGAATCCTGGCTTCTCCACTTCCTGTCCAGTTCCCTACTAATGTGCCTGGGAGAACTGGAAAATGCTCCCAGTACTTGAGTCCCTGCCACCCACGTGGGCAACCAGGCTGGAGTTGCTGCCTCCTGACTTCAGCCTGGCCCAGACTTGGCTGTTGTGTCAGTTTGGAGAGTGAACCAGTGACGGAAGTTCTGTGTCTGTCTCTCCCTCTCTCTCTCTCTCTCACCTTGCCTTTCAAACAAATAAATATTTGGAAAAAGATTGAATTCTTTTCAAATTACACCTATTATAGATAAACCTGTGAGTATTCACACAAGAGTCTTTGGGTGAATCTATGCCTTCATCTCTCCTGGGTAAATTTCTAGAAGCAGGATGGTGGGTGCATGCTCGACTTCTTAATAAACCGCCAGATGGTTTTCCAAAGCAGGCATGCCGTCTCGCATTCCCATCAGCAGTGTGAGACGTGCCCGTTCTCCACAGCTCGCCAACACTGCGTGGTGGGTAGGCAGTGGGTAGAGCAGCTCCCCTGATCCATGGTTTTCACTTTCCACAGTTTCAGTTCTGCAGTTCAGCCTCAGTATCACAAGAAGAAAGGTGATATTAAAGAGACACCACATTCAGATCACTTTCATTACAATATATTGTTATAAATGTTATTGTTATCAATGTTCCCAATTTATAAATTAAACTTTATCATATATGAATGTATAGGAAAAAGCGTATGTATATAGACTTTGGTGTAAGGCCACCGCCTGTGATGCCAGCAGACCACATGGGTGCCAGTTCACTTCCTGGCTGCTCCATTTCTGGTCCAGCTCCCTGCTAAGGGCATGGGAAAGCAACAGAGGATGGCCCACATGGGAGACTGAGATGAAGCTCCTGGCTCCCGGCTTCAGCCTGGCCCAGCACTGGCCATTGCAGCCAAATGAGGAGTGAACCAGTAGTTGGAAGATCTATGTCTCTGTCTCTCCAACTCTGACTTTCAAAGTAAATCTTTAAAAAATGTCTCCCATGGATAACAGGGAGCTACTGTTGGTATCGCATGATGATTTAATTGTGATTACTGTGGATGTTGGGCATCTTTCTGTGTTTATTTATCCATCTGTGTGTCTTCTGTGGTGAAATGTCTGTTCAATTACTTTGCCCATTTTTGGGTGAGATTGATTTCTTAATACTGAATTGTAAGACGTTTTCATATATTCTAGAAACAAATGCTTTTTATTCCACATTTTACAGATATTTTCTCTCAATCTGTGGCTTGGTTTTGCATTTTGTAACCATAGTTTGCACAGCAGAAGTTTTAAAATTTGATGAAGTTCAATTTAACACTTTTTTTCGTTTTAGTTCTTACTCTGTATCCCATTTAAGAAATATTTGTGAAACCTAGAGTTTCTAAAATTTTCTCATCTCTTTTTTTCTGGAGGTCTGTGATTCATATTGCATTAATATTCATTTGTTGTATAAGAGAAGATCATGGTTTTTTTTTTAATGTATGGCTGGCTATACAATTGTTCAGCAGTTTTTGTTGAAAACATTATTCTTTGCCCTACTTAATTAGCTTGGCATCTTCGTAGCACGTCAGTGGCCATATGTGAGGGTCTATTTCAAGACAGCCTTCTGTCTCATTGTTCTATATGTCTGTCTCTATGCCAGTTCTACACTGTCTTTATTACTGGTGCTTTATAAATAAACCTTGAAATCAAATAATGGAAGCCTTCAAACTTTATTTTTAAAAATTATTTTAGTTATACTTAGTCTCCATTTCCATAGGAATTTTAGTATCAGTTTGCCCATTTCTACATCAAACCTGTGAGAATTTGGAAAGAATTGCATTGAAACTGTAGATCTAATGATCAAAATTGATATCTTCGCAGTGTTCAGTCTTCTGTTCCGTAGAGACATTGTATGAATTTATTTAGGTATTTTCAAAAATCCCCTCATCAGTGTCTTATAGTTTGGGGAGGAGGGTTTAATTTGTATTTATTTTCATTTTCTTTGAAAGGCAGAGACAGACATGGAGAGATTTTTCTGTTCATTAGTTTACTCACAAACTGCCCACAACAGACAGGACGAGGCCGGGCAAAGCCAGGAGCCCAGAACTCAATCCCTAATCTCCCTCCTGGATGGCAGGGACCGAGGACTTGAGCTGCCACCTGCTGCCCCCGAGGTGCGCACTCGCAGGAAGCTGGCTTGGAGGCGGGAGGCTGGACTCCAACCAGGCCTCTGACCTGGAGTGCAGGTGTCCAGAGCAGCGACTTCACCCCTATGCCAGTCACTGCCCCGCTTTGTAGAATGTCCAATGTACAGTACAGATCTTGTGTGTTTCTGTCAAATTTTCCCAAACTAGCTCATGTTTTTGATGGTCCTGCAAGAGATATTTTGTTTGTTTGTTGATTTATTTGAAAGTCAGAGCTACACAGAGAGAAGAGAGGCAGAGAGAGAGAGAAAGAGAGAGGTCTTCCATCTGCTGGTTCACTCCCCAATTGGCTGCAATGGCCAGAGCTGCACCGATCCGAAGCCAGGAGCCAGGAGCTTCTTCCAGGTCTCCCACGTGGGTGCAGGGGCCCAAGGACTTGGGCCATCTTCCACTGCTATCCCAGGCCATAGCAGAGAGCTGGATTGGAAGAGGAGCAGCCAGGACTAGAACCAGCGCCCATATGGGATGCCGGCACTTCAGGCCAGGGCGTTAACCCACTGCGCCACAGTGTCATCCCCTGCAAGTGGTATTTTTTAAATTTTAGATTTTTTTATTTTTTCACTAATATACACAAATACAGTTGATTTTATGTATTGATATAATCTTATACCACTGTACTTGACTTGCTTATTAGTTCTAGTGGTATAGACATGTTAGGATTTCATAAATGGACAATCAAGTTATTTGCTAATAATATCTCCACCTCTTTATTTCCTGTCTGAACATCTTGCTCCCTTTTCTTGTGTCAGTGCCCTGCTCAGAACCCCTGGCACGTGTGGTGGTGAGTGGGCTCCTTAGCCTCCTGATCACATGTCTCACTGTGGAGGCTGTTGTGGACTGGAACTCTCCTGAATGCCTTTTATCTGGTAGAGAAGGTGTCCCTCTACCCCCGCTACTCGTCTGCTGAAAATTTTTAATCATGATTGAATGTTGAATTTCACCAACTGCTCTTCTCCGTCTACTGAGATGTAGTTTTTCTTCTTAAGCCTATAAATATGAACTACATTGATGATTTTTAAATGTTAAACCTTAAAAACTTTTATTTATTTGATTAAAGATTTAACATTTGAAAACCTTACACCAGTCCTAAACAAACAAATACCATATGTTTTGCCTGATCTGTGGTAACTAATAGAGTACCACTAATGTAATGTATAGGAGTGAAATTCACATTTTGAGATTTGATGATTGTTTATAGCCCTTGTCTCTACTGTTGAAGAACTATTTTTTTTTCTTACTATTTGTTAAACTTTTTACTTAGTGTAGGGTTCACCTTATGAGTATAAAGTAAACTGAAAGTAGATCATTGTAAAAACTAAGAAAGTAAGAGAGGAACGAGGAGGAAGGGTGGGAGCAGGGGTGGGAGGGATGGGAGGGTGGGAAACATCACTGTGTTCCTAAATCTGTGTAGATGAATTACATGAAATTTGTTTACCTTAAAAATTTACAAAAGAAAAACGTGCAAACAGATCTTTATTCAGGGCTAAGCCCTACTTGATCATGATGTGATATATTATCCACTTACTGTTCAATTCAGTTTACTAAAATGTTGTTTAAAATGTTGGCAGGTTACTCATGAGGGATCCTGGCCTGTGGTTTGCTTGTTTGTCTTCTAATAATGTTGTTCTAGTTTTGGTAGCAGGTGATGCTGGCCTCATGAAGGAGTTGGGGAATACTCCCTCCTCTTGGGTTTCTGGAGGAGTCTGTGTAGCACTAGTATTTTCCCCCCTTATCTATTTGATAGCATTCGCAAATGAAGCCAGCTGGGCCTGCAGTTTTCTTTGTGAAAGGGTGTTAAAATACAGCCTCCGTTCAATCAATAGATAAAGGTCTGTCCAGGTTATTTATTTCTTCTTAATGATTCCTGGTATGTATGTCTTTCAGCGGGTTTGTTCATTTCATTTCAGTTGTTGAAATTTTTTGGCATAAGATTATTCATAGCATTCCTTTAATGTCCTACTGCAATGCCAGTTTAGTCCGTCCTGAGGTTGGAATTGTGTATTCTTTTTTCTAATATGTCTGGTAAGAGATTTATCAATTTTATTTTCTTGAAGAGCCGACTTTTGGTTTCATTATCATCACTACCTTTTACAATTTTATGGATTTCTGCAACGATAATGACTTCATTTCTTCTGCCTAATTTGTGTTTCATTTGCTTCTCTCTTTCTAGTTTCTTAAAGCTTACTTTGAGATCTTTCTTCTTTTACAATACAGGCATTTAATCCAGTGTATTTCTTTTTAAGTACTATTTTAGCTACAGTTCACAAATTTTGATTCGTCTTGACTTCATTTTCGTTATGTTTAGTAATTACTCTCTTGTTTAATATTATTTTCTTAATTCCTCTTTTGATTTATTTCTTTGGCCCATGGATTGTTTATTTTTATTTTTTTAAATTTATTTGACAGATAAAGTTAGACAGTGATAGAGACAGAGAGAAAGGTCTTCCTTCCATTGGTTCATCCCCCAAATGGCCGCTACGGCCGGAGCTGTGCTGATCCGAAGCCAGGAGCCAGGAGCTTCTTCTGAGTCTCCCATGTGGGTGCAGGGGCCCAAGGACTTGGGCCATCTTCTACTGTTTTCCTGGGCCACAGCAGAGAGCTGGATTGGAAGAGGAGCAGCCGGGACTAGAACCAGCACCCATATGGGATGCCGGTGCTTCAGGCCAGGGCATTAACCCACTGTGCCACAGTGCCGGCCACAGGCCTTTTGTTTTTGAAATATGATTTTGATGGTTAATTTTGTGACCCTTTCTACGTTGTCTGTAATTTCTGCACCTTTGTTTCCAGGTGAATCTATCTTCTGTTTCATGTTTTACAGGTCAAAGATGAACAGCATCAGTGTTCTTTGGGGAACCTGAAGATCCCTCTCAGTCAGCTCCTTGCAAGCGATGACATGACTGTGAATCAGCGATTCCAGCTCAGTAATTCAGGTCCAAACAGCACTATAAAAATGAAGATTGCCCTCAGGGTATTGTATAGTCTTTTGCAATAAATACGTAATGGATGGGCAGGAAGTAGGTTGCTGGAAGCAATGCTGGTGGATCCTATCCAGTGCAGCAGATACCGCCCCAGGACAGGGTCCTGTGCAATTACTGTCACCAATGCAGTGGTTCTGTTTCGGAGACTAGGAACTGCAGGAGAATGTTATCAGAATGTGGGGAGAGGTGATAAAGGCTGGACTCAAAAAGCAAAAGCAGTATTTCCAGGTTGCTTGAATAGGCCCCAAATTATTCACTATTTTTGCCCAACTGTGTTTCTTTTTTTTTTTTTAAGATTTATTTATTTGAAAGAGAGAAAGGTCTTCCATCCACTTGTTCACTCCAAATGGCCACAATGCCTGGAGCTGGGCTGATCCAAAGCCAAGAGCCTGGATTTCTTCTGGGACTCCCACATGGGTGCTGGGGCCCAAAGGCTTGGGGCATCGATCGCTGCTTTCGCAGGCACAATAGCAGAATCAGAAGTGCAGCAGCCAGGACTCGAACCAGCGCCCATATGGGATGCTGGCACTGCAGGCAGCGGCTTTACCTGCTACATCACAACGCCATCCCCTGTGTTTCATATTTTGATCCAGAAAATGTCATTATATATTATCAGAGTTTTCTACCTAGGTTGAATTTTCAAAGGTTGTTTAAGAGAGAATTTAGCAAAGCTCTACTATAATTGAAACTTACAGATACTTCTTTGTCCAAAATAGATCACAGTTCATTTGTAAATACTTAAGGAAATGTTGAAATAAAAATTGGCAAAAATATCAAAAAATGCTAAAACTCACTGATCAAAAAAATGCAAAAGAAAATGAGCCAACTTTGAAAAAAAATTTTAATTATACTGAAATACATTGTTTCCCTCTATAATACCTTTTGTTTTGGTGTTTTCCTTTTTTTTTTTTTTTAACATTTATTTATTTGAGAGACAGAGTTACAGGGGTGGGGGGGTATCTTACATTCACTGGTTCATTCCTCAAATGGCCACAACAATCAGAGCTGGGCCAGGCCAAAGCCAGGAGCCAGGAGCTTCATCCGGGTCTCCCATGTGGGTGCAGAGACCCAAGAACTCTGCTGCTTTCTCAGGCACATTAGCAGGGAGCTGGATCAGAAGTAGAGCAGCCAAGTACCGAACCAGCACTCACATGGGATGCTGGTGCTGCAAATGGTGGCTTAACCCACTGCACCGCAGCACTGGCCCCTGACAGAGCTATTTTAAACAGATTTAATCTGTCAAGCATGTAGTGGAACTGGTCTCCATGTCCTTGGCCAAGACAGGTGGTATTAGCATAACCCTTCAAGGAAGATTCTGCAAGCTGTAAATCCAAAGGCCGCTTAGATCGATGGGCCTTTTTTCAGAGATCTGACAGTTGGTAATAATACAAAACACAGGGACACAATGAACAGAAAGATGTTTGCTGCAGCTTTTTTTTCATAAAAACAGAGAAAATCTTCAAGCTATCACAGTAACCTTAGAGTGGAGACCCTGCTCACTGGAGTGTGGTGGAGACTCATGCTTTCACATGCATCATAGCTCAGACGTATGGGGGTGCGGGTTGTGCAGACACCCCCATTCGATACTAATGCGTCATTGTGTGGGGGCTGATCTTGCTGGGTAACAGGAGCTCTGGACTTTCTTCGTTTCTTTGGGGGTGCTTACAGAAACCATCCAAGTAAAATAAGCAATTCAGTCTTCTGAAAAGAGCACGTGACTTAACGTAAGAACTTAACGTAAGAACACTCTCCCACATGCGAATGGCAGAGACTGCGGGAAGGTGGGAAGGCGTGGACGTGGTGGACATGGTGAATGGGTGAACACAAGTGGCATTTTGATTACTGAAACTTTCCTTTGAACTGACTGTGATATGGTACTTCTGTAATAACTGGATAACTGAACAGATGGACTCAATTTTTTAGCCAAATTGCAAATGAACACACCTAAATCTGTTCAAGTATCTATATTATCAGTGTCACTAATTTTTTTTTTTTATTTCTACTTCTAGGTACTCCATCTTGAAAAGCAAGAAAGGTCTCCAGACTACCAACATTCAGCTCAAGTGAAACGACCCTCTGTTTCCAAAGAAGGGAGGAAAATGCCTGTCAAATCCCAGGTGTCTGTATCCTCAGGCACCGGTGGCAGCGGCACAGCTCCTTCCACTCCGGTCATCGGGGGTGGAGATAAGCCTGGGGTGGAAGACAAAGCCCAGCCGCCGGAAGCCAGCCCACCGGCCCCACGTGACTTGGGCAGAAGCTCCTCCAGCCTCCTGGCCTCTCCGAGCCACGTCTCAGCGAAGGAGCCCACGCCTAGCATAGCCTCGGATATATCATTGCCCATCGCCACCCAGGAGCTGCGGCAAAGGCTGCGACAGCTTGAAAAGTAAATGCTCTTTGTGTAGTTGAACAAAACTGGGATGTGTGCCCAGCCTACTGCAGGGGTGGGTCAACACAGAGTATGCGTCCTGTGTACCGCGGCGGGGAGAATGGGGTTTGAAGTTAGCCAGAAGAGCTTAGGGTCCTGTTTCTGTTTTGCCGAGTCTTTGGCTTTCAAAATAGAACTTGCCATTTTTTAGGGCCCAGCCCTTTAAAGATTACAAAAAGACGGAGTGACAGATTTCACCAACAGGGAAGGCAAGAAGCTGAGCACTGTGAAGCTACTGTGTACCTCTCCTCCTGCTAGGAAGAGGGACCCCACGGGGCCGACCGGCTGCCTTTTACCGTGTGGCATGAAGGCTGGCAGAGGGGGGCTTCTCTTTGTTGTAAAATAGGTCCTGTGGGTTCATGTTTGATCAACATCCCTTACTTCTACCCAGTCCCTTTTTGTCTTTGGATGTGTGTGTTGACTTCTTATTTAAATCCCATGATCCATAGCCATGTGAATGGATTATTCTGATAAAGAGGGAAGAAACAATCTGTGTGCATCACAAGCCTCCCACGCTCACTTTTTCCTCTAGTTAGAAGGACAAAAACTGACCTTTGAAACAATTCTTCCTATTAGTTGTTAAAAGAGGGGTGTTGGCTAATAAAAACAGTCAAAGAATCAGGCAGAGCTGAAAGCCTGTTCGCTCGCTGGCAGTTAGAAAAGCACACGACACCAGCGTCTGCTGCGCGCACCTGAGAGGCCGCCTTTAATCCACACGATCTTTCTTCTTTCGTACAATCTTGTGTCTGTGATTTTGGGAAAAAGAAATCAGTCTCCTCCTTCTCACTTTCTTGAAGGAAATAGAACTGAAACAAGGAGACCTAGATTTGGGGAGTGGCTGACGTGGTCTTGGGGAACACAGAGCAGGAAAGTTCATTGTCTTAAGATCCTGTGCTTCAACGCTGAGCAAAGAGAAGTTAAAGGAAGGGGTGATGGGATCTCCGAATGAGAACGAAACAGCGGCTTAGCAGACTGAGAAAGAACACAAAGAGGGGTGGCTTCAGGCAGGAGCCGCCCAGCAGGGGCCACAGAACTGAGCCCTGCGTCTCTTTTCCACTTGGCGCTCCCAATGCAAAGCTGTCAGTTTGAATGATTAAGTTATGTCGAATCCTCATGTGACACTTGAATTTAGCTTTATGCAGAAGTTTCAAATTATGCTCAAGTTCTTGGGTAACTGAATTCCTTCTTGTCCAAATGAGTTGAAATTCTCTCACTGTGTACATCACACCAGTGAACCGCAGCTTTTTTCTCAAAAAAAACTCTGCTTTGTTTGCGTAGTGGGACGACGCTGGGGCAGTCTCCGCTGGGGCAGATCCAGCTGACCATCCGGCACAGCTCACAGAGAAACAAGCTCATCGTGGTCGTCCACTCGTGCAGGTGAGTGGCCGCTGCCGACGTGCGGGGCATCATGCTGAGCGTGAACATTAAAGACGACCAAAAAACACCTCCCTCTCGGCTTACCAAACTGATCACTTAGGTTGCACTTTTCTAAAGAAGTGAGGCCTATTACAAATGGCACTACTGAAGGGTGCCAGTATTTATCACGTGCCTGGTTCCCTGAGTAGCGTACAAAATACAAGAATACCCTTCCCCCACTGAGAATGCATACCAGTGTCTGAAGTCAGTGTGCCTGAATCTGCGAATTGTCTTTTTTTTTTTTTTGACAGGCAGAGTGGACAGTGAGAGAGAGACAGAGAGAAAGGTCTTCCTTTTTTTGCCGTTGGTTCACCCTCCAATGGCTGCCGCAGCTGGCTGATCCGATGGCAGGAGCCAGGTGCTTATCCTGGTCTCCCATGGGGTGCAGGGCCCAAGCACTTGGGCCATCCTCCACTGCACTCCCCGGCCACAGCAGAGAGCTGGCCTGGAAGAGGGGCAACCGGGATAGAATCCAGCACCCCAACCGGGACTAGAACCCGGTGTGCCGGCGCCACAAGGCGGAGGATTAGCCTGTTGAGCGAATTGTCTTGACTTTTGTATTTGGAGGAATGGGTTTTATCTCCAAGTAGCGAAGAAAGCAAGGTTGGCAAGGATCCCAAGAGACTGGTGAGAATTCAGTCTAACAAGAAAGCTTAAAAATCTAGGATGAACTGTTCGAATTATTGAAAATAAATGCAGGGGCAGGCGCTGTGGCTCACTTGGTTAATCCTCCGCCTGCGGTGCCAGCACCCCATATGGGCACTGGGTTCTAGTCCCAGTTGCCCCTCTTCCAGTCCAGCTCTCTGCTGTGGTCCGGAAATGCAGTGGAGGATGGCCCAAGTGCTTGGGCCCTGCACCCGCACGAGAGACCAGGAAGAATCACTTGGCTCCTGGCTTTGGATCGGTGCAGCGCCGGCCCTAGCGGCCATTTGGGGGATGAACCAATGGAAGGAAGACCTTTCTATTTCTCTCTCTCTCACTGTCTAACTCTGCCTGTCAAATAAATTTAAAAAAAAAAAAAAAAAAGAAGAAGAAGAATATATGGGGCAGGCGTTGTGGCACAACAGGTTAAGCCACCACCTACAATGCTAGCACCCCATCCGATGCTTGTTCTAGTCCAGCTCCCTGCTTATTCACGTGGGAAATCAGTGGACGATGGCCCAAGTGCCTGGGCCCCTGCAGCCCACATGGGAAATGCAGATGGAGTTCCAGGCCCTTAGCTCAGCCTGGCGCAGCCTCTGGCTGTTACAGCCATTTTGGGAATAAACCAGCAGATGGAAAAGCATTCTCTTTCTCTCTCTCTCTCTCTCTCTTTCTGCCTTTCAGATAAGGAAATAAATCTCAAAAAAAAAAAAATACATGAGGGACTTCAACAAGTTTGTGGAAAAAAAAGAATTAAAAGATAATTTATTTTTGGTACAAAGAATGTTGAAATCTATGCATAGAATTTTTCGTAATACACATTTTTCATGAACTTTTTGAAAACCCCTTGTGTCCATGGACCTCTTTTGTACCCTTATTGGGAAGAAACAGAATGCTTATGGAAAGGTATACTAGAAGCCGCAAGTGAGGACTTAGAATGTTCTTGGACTCAAGAAATGGAGGCAAAAGTTGCCTCTGGCAAAAGCTGGTAAAAGAGAAACTTGAGTTGCCAGCAAGCTAATGTGGGGGAGGCAAAAATATGCCTCACAGGGCTGGTACTGTGGCTTAGTGGATTGGGCTTCCACCTGCTGCACTGGCATCCCATATGGGCGCTGGTTCAAATCCTGGCTGCTCCTCTTCCAATCCAGCTCCCTGCTGGTGGCCTGGGAGAGCAGCATAGGATGGCCCAGGTGCTTGGGCCCTGCACCCACACGGGAGACCTGGAGGAGGCTCCTGGCTCCTGGCTTCGGATCTGCCCAGCTTGAGCAGTTGCAGCCATTTGGGGAATGAACCAGTAGATGGAAGACTTCTCTGTCTGCCTCTCCCTCTTTCTCTATAACTCTGCCTCTCAAATAAATAAATCTTAAAAAAAAAAAAAGCTTCACAGAATTTGCTGTTCATTTGTTACTCCTTTTGGCTTCTCGGTGTTTAGATGACTCTAAAGTCAAACTTGATAAAGTCCATTTGAGTGTGATGCTAATTCCCTAACATCTGTCTCCTCTGGTTTGTGTTAACAGAAACCTCATTGCCTTTTCTGAAGATGGCTCTGATCCATATGTTCGCATGTATTTATTACCAGACAAAAGGAGGTCAGGAAGGAGGAAAACGCACGTGTCAAAGAAGACATTAAACCCAGTGTTTGATCAGAGGTACGATGTTTCATTCCATTCAGAAGAGGTGGCATGGGTAAAATAAATTAAGAAAGCTCCAAGCAGTACCTTTGAGTGACTAAAGTGTATAAATCAATGCATTGTTGAGAAATATAAGTGAAAAACTCCACATTTTAGTAAATACGTACTCGTTAAGATAAATAAGTAAGCATTCTAAATTTCTTGTCAAAGTGCTAAACATAAAAAATCCAAACGGGGGCCCGTGCTTTGGCGTAGCGGATAAAGCCACTGCCTGCAGTGCTGGCATCCCATATGGGTGCCAGTTCGTGTCCTGGCTGCTCCACTTCCGATGCAGCTCTCTGCTATGACCTGGGAAAGCAGCAGAGGATGGCCCAGGTCCTTGGGCCCCTGCACCTGGAAGAAGCTCCCAGCTCCTGATCGGCTCAGCTCCAGCCATTGTGGCCATCTGGGGAGTGAACCAGTGGATGGAAGATTCTCTCTCTGCCTCTGCCTCTCTGTAACTCTGCATTTCAAATAAGTAAATAAAATCTTTAAAAAAAAGTAATAAAAATAAACATTCCAAATGTAAACTGTGGACAGGTAGGCTAGTGATTAAATAAAGATCAGATTATTGGTCGCCCTGAAGAACTTTCATTTTAGGGAGTTATGGCTGCCGATACTTACTGTGTTATAAATTGAAACTGAGAATCCAAGGATACATGTATTTTGGGGCAGGCATTTGATGCAGCAGTTAAATGCTCCTTGGGATGCCTATATCAGGTAGAGTGTGGGTTCACGTCGAAGCTCTACTCCTGATTCCACTTCTTGCTAATGTGCACCCTGGAAGACAGCAGGGGATGGCTCACATGCTTGGGTTCCCATCACCCTCGTGGAGAACCTGAATTGTGGTTCTGGGTCTTGGCGCTAGCTCCGGCCCCTCCTCCTCCAACCAATGCAGGCATCTGGGAGTGAACCAGCAGAAAGAAGTTCTCTATCTAAAAAAATTTAAGAAAAAGTTAGGTCTCAGAGGACCTTTTCCTTTCTGTGAAGCTACTGTCACATGATAATTGTTTTGAATTGGAGATAGTAGGATATGGCCTAAAGATTAGGCAAGATGAAGTGCCGGCATCCCATATTGGCGCCAGTTTGAGACCCGGCTGCTCCTCTTCCAATCCAGCTCTCTACTATGGGCTGGGGAAGCAGTGGAGGATGGCCCAAGTCCTTGGGCCCCTGCACCCATGTAGGAGACCCAGAGGAAGCTGCTGGCTCCTGGCTTCAGATCGGCTCAGCTCCGGTCTTGTGGCCATCTAGGGAGTGAACCAGCAGATGGAAGACCTCTCTCTCTCTCTCTACCTCTCTCTGTAACTCTGTCTTTCAAAAAAAAAAAAAAAAAAGATTAGGCAGGAGCAATCCTAAAGCCTAGGTGAGGAAACTACTCTGGATTTGAGAATTCCGTCCCACAGTGTGGCTCCTATGAAGAATCAGTCACGCACGTTGCACAAACACTCCTCACTCAAGAGTCAGGGAGCCATGCACAGTGGGATCCAGATGTTTCTAGGATGCCAGAGTCTTCTCTTCTGCTTTGGAAATAATAGGCAAAAAATTGCTTTTGAGTCTTCATGAAATGCCAGATCAAAACCAGAAGAGCTCAATTTTACAATAAAAATAACATTTGGAATAGTCTCATGAGAAGAAATGCCATTTTTAGTTATAAGAAAGTCTGGGGCCAGCATTGTGGCGTTGCAGATAAAGCCTGCAAGGCTGACATCCCATGTGGGTGCCAGTTCATGTCCCTGCTGCTCCACTTCTGATCCAGCTCCCTGTTAATGTGCCTGAAAATGCAGCAGAGGATGCCCCAAGTGTTTGGGCCCCTGCACCCATGTGGGAGACCCAGATGAAGCTCCAGGCTCCTGGGTTCGGTCTGTCCCAGCCCAGACCATTGTGGCCATTTGGAGAGGGAAATAGCAGATGGAAGATCTCTGTCCCTCCCTCCTTCTCTGTAACTCTCACTTTCAAGTAAGTAAATAAATCTTAAAAAAAAAAAAAAGTACAGGAAAATTACGGAGGAAGTGAAGTGGATTCTGTTCTGCTTCAGCTTTGATTTCAGCGTCTCGTTACCCGAAGTGCAGAGGAGAACCCTGGACGTGGCTGTGAAGAACAGTGGCGGTTTCCTGTCCAAAGACAAAGGGCTTCTTGGCAAAGTAAGTTTTTAAAACATCCTTAACTGTACCCTACTGTTTGTAACAAGTAGGCATTGTGCTGAATGTCAGGCTTTCTAGATCATACCTGCCTATGTGGAAAGCAGAGCTCACAGGCTGCGTGTGTATAAGACAGTGGGCTGAGAAGGTGTCCAGCTCAGCCATGGGTATAGTCTGCAGATGTTGTCATTGCTTTTACACATCCCTATTACTTGCTTCGTAATCATACTAAAGCTATGGACTCTTAGTGGAGAAAAGGTAGATTTTTTTTTAGATTTTTGTTCAAATATTACATTGAAGGAAAACAGAAAGGAAACTCATTCTCACGGTTCTACCTCTTCAACCTACCACGCTGTTCTTTTTCGACAAATCATTGATTTTGTTGCTCTGAATTTCTTCTAGTCCTAGTCCATATTCACATTTAACTTTTGCATAAGCTTCTTCTTCCTCAGTGGCGTGCACGCAGGTTAAGCGAGGACAGAGGAGTTGTGACGTCAGATGACGCTCGGCGGCGGCAGCAGCAGGAGGCTACTCCACGTCAGCAGCCACACTGCCGTGAATGTGCAGCTCAGCCCAGACCCCTGTCAGTCTCACGATGTTCATGCTGGGGTTTCAGATTGCTGCACAGAAAGGGATCTTTTAGATGTAATCTACCGGTGAATCGTAGGGCAAGAAGTCTCAAAACACGAGAGCCACAGGAAAGCAGAGGTCCACATTGCTAGAGTAGAACAGGGAGAGATCAGAGAATCGGAAGTGGTAGACGATCTAAGGGAAGTAGTTCAGCCTGCTTTCTTAAACCACGTTGCTTTTGTTTGTTTGTTTGTTTTTAATAATCCACAGGTGCTGGTTGCTCTGGCATCTGAAGACCTGGCCAAAGGCTGGACCCAATGGTGAGTGTCCCACCTCAGGTCGATGGAACAATAAAGACAGAGACCCCCTTGCGAATCCTGGACCGCTTTCCAAACCTGCCCTGTGTCTGTCACCATCTTTCTGTGCTCTCACAGGTATGACCTCACAGAAGACGGGGGGAGACCACAGGTGGTAACGTAGCCACACCGGACGTGAGGCCCCGTCCTTGGTGCATTGCGCGCCCCTGCTCAGAACACAGCCCTCTCACAGACAAACCAACATTATTTTTATAGTTTCATGTATTTAGTTATACATACCTTAATAGTTTTATAGAACTGTTGCCATACGAGGCAAATCTGGCCAACATTATCATGAAATTTTGTTTGTTAAATTTCCTTTATGATTTCACCAGTTATGACATTGTGCAATAGGATAGTAGTTAATTCTGTTCTGTAAACTGTGTCAGTTGTATCTAAGGAAACATATATATGTACATGCTTTATTGTTGCCTTGTTTTGTATATCACTGAGGTGTACTATGCCATGTAAATAGACTCTATTTTTTATAATCTCTACATGCTGATTTGAATTCAGAAGAAAATGGATCAAGGAAATATATATTTTCTTCTAAAACTTATTAAATTCTTGTGACAAATAATCATTTTCATCTTTGCAACAAAAAGTTCTGACAGTGACCTATTTTGTGGTGTTTCTTTCTAAATAGAAAAACTTCAAGATTATTAATATTCGTATATCGTTGCCCATTATGAAAGATAAGGTATTCAAAATATTAACATTTTCATAAATATATAGATGTGTTATTGAGAAATCAGTTGAAGGGCTTCTAAGGAAGATGTTTAATAACTGAGTAATATAAAGTATTGAGAGTTGTCATGGTTTATAAACCTTAATGTACTAATCTGATATTTCTTACATAAAATGAAATGTCTTAAGTTTATTTTTAATTGGTTATTGTAACTTATTCATGAAATAGTGCACAGATACACACATTATAAAATATAGGGGAACAGGCTTTCGATGTTAGCACTTAAGAGACTGTGTCCTAGTCGGTCATGAGCTGTGTTCATTTCTACTGCTTCCCAATCCAGAAAGAGAGCTGCATGATGTGGTTCTGAAGGCGAAGTGGTCAGGGCGAGTGGATAGGATATTGCACTACAAACTAATAGCTCATGCACTCCCCTGCTAGTGTGAGGAGAACCTAGTCGTACATCACTTAGGATGTGTCATCTTTGATGGAGCGTGGTGTCATGCTGCCGACGCACGGGCCCCTACAAGAACCCAGGGGTTTGACCCAGCAACCAGCACTGCAGCTACTGGTTTTAAGTAACCCTTCATGGGATTCCTCACTTTAAGCCGTGACTGACTTTAATAATGGGGTGTGGTTATACAGTTTTTATTTTGAAATTGTTTTTTCCTTTTTAGACTGTTAACAGCATGTTTTGTATACTTAAGAATACCCAAACCTCTTGTGAGGTGAGGCTGTATGGCAGTGTTGTGAGCTATGCACGTCTATAAACAAAGTACGCACATATTCAGGAAGATTTTTAAGTGTCTGTTTAAGCTGTGTGATGAAAATAGCCATGAGAACATTCTAAACTACGTATGCACGTACTGGGGAACATGTAGCTTTGTTACTGAAATTGGAGATGTTACCTTATGTCATTTCATGGAACTGAGTAACTGAGGGACACTCCTGTGACCAAACATACCAAAGTGCCTATGGTGGATGCTGGTGGTTATTTCTACACTCTCCTCCCTGGCAGCAGATTTCATTTTGTTTCAGTTTATAGCTTACACTTTGAACCATGCGTTTATTTCTAGGCAGTTGATCGCTTCACAACACATTTCATGTTAATCATAAAGACCAGTACAATCTCACCGTCTCCTGTGTCATGACACTTTATCCTGAGGCCACTTTCTAAATAATTTCCTATAAGTGTATAGAATTGATCATTGTACAGGGATGTTGGTGGACTTGTTGCACATACATATGAACCTGTATGCATACAAAACATTTAAGGTATTTCAGTAGCATGAGAAAGACAAGTAATAGCTTGTCAAATCTAACTGTAAAAGCGGAGAAACACTTGCTAGAATGGCATCATGCCAGACCTTACCAGCATCCTAAACATCTGGGTTTTACACCCCTCTGCTTAATCTGTTCAGTGTGTATTCTCCTTACAGGGATGCTTGACTCACGCAATCAGGCAAAACAAATACAACTGCAGGTACGGAGCCCACGGGAAGCCAGCTTAGTAGCTCAGTGCACTGACCTCTCGCACACTGAGGCTGGGAGGGCCTCTCAGGGGCTGCACACAAGGTTCCCACCCGCAGGTCTGAGGCCTCTGGTGGCTGTCTCCGTTCTCTGAACAGAAGGAAGGACAGGGGATGACTCCAAGGCCCTGGAGCCCTCCAGATGAGCCCTCCCTTTGGATTGTGCGGGGAAGGTTAAGAATCACCTTCAAGGCCATACTCTCAGCACTCCAGGATCCTAATGGGGAAAACACTCTCAAGTTGTTCTCAGAATGCTAATTTTTAGTTTTAATAACCGACTTATCTAGGAACAGAGAACTTTAACTTGTCACTTTAAGCCAAACCAATGGAGGAAAATTAACTGAGACAAATCGGAAGTGCAGCTCTGTTAGCTTGTATGTGTGGGTTGCTTTTCCTGTGCCTTAAAGTCCAAAGGTGTTGTTTTCAAGTGTCAGACTAAAACAGAAGAAGCCTTGTAGCTATATTTGCCACAATTTATATTCTGTACTATAATTCCTTTTACAGATATTCTTTATCAAGCTGTCAGTCCTTTTTCAAGAACCTAAGCCAAATGCGAATCATTGTGTATAGCTGTGCACTTATTCTCCGGTTGCTACATTAATTCCAGTTCTTGCTGGATCACCCACTGCAAATGGAGAACGGCAGAGGGTTGTTGTTTTTTTTTTTTTTTTTTTAATTATAGAATGTCTTTTTTGGTCAACTAATTTTACATGACAGTGCACGTATTTATTCAATAAAACTTTTATGTTAGCTCAATTGTGTTTTGTTTCTCCTTTGTCTTTCAAAAATGAAATTTTTAGTGTAGGACCAGATAATTTAGAAAACAGGGACAGTATACTATTTGTATTTGTTGTGTGTGAATTCTTCCATGTTTCAGAGCACCTACATCAGATCACGTGATACAGTCCTTTTGTTCCTATCTCAGTGTGACTCTGCCTAGCCCCTCAGACTGGGGTTTTGAGAACAGCTCTTTGAGGGCTGATGATGAGTACAACAGCTAGACTTTAATGAGACTGTAACCAGAGTACAGAGACAAGCTGCTGCTGCTGTCAGAGTCCAAAGCTTGAGCAGATTGAGGGGGAAATACTGTTTCAATCCATCCTCATCATCGGGGTAGACCTGAGCCGGGACTTGGTCAGCTTTCTCGTAGCCTCTCAGCATTGAACAGTGTTTACTTCCTGTCTGGTTTCTCTGTCTGTGTGCTGGAGACCTGGGAGCACCTGAAGCCTCCTTCCGCCTTCCTCCCAGACTCCTGAGCCCTGGGAATACAGTATCTCCACTGCACCTGTTGTCTCAGGCCAAGTCTCTCCTTTCCAGCAGTCAGCGCCTGGTTTCCAGCCTTTACCCCTGCTTCCCCGCCTCCCACCCCCGTATTCTGTGCGCAGATCCTAACTCATCACCCCACTGTTCTCCATGGCTCTTAGAATAAGGACAGGGGTCACAAGGCCCTGAGACCTCCCCAGCCGTATTTCCTCCCACTGTACCTCTTCCCCCTTACGCTTCAGCTCCAGGATCTTCCTCTGCATTCCTCGGACTCCCCCATGCTCCCATCAGCGGGCTGACAACCGTCCACTCCGCCTCCCAGCCTCCAGGGATTTCCTCGGGGGTCTTCACCAGCGCCGCCCCCCAGATCTGCTCTTCCTGCCGTAGCTCTCAGCACCAGACTCTGAGCCGTCACACTCCACGCAGTTGTGCTTCTTTATTTTATTTAACTTTCCTGCCTAGGCCATAAACTCGCAAAGATTATGTGAGAGTTATTTTTTGTTTTCTGATGGCTTTTCTTGGCACATAGTTAATGAGCCAAGTATCTGTTAAGTGAATGACGCATAAAGTTCGGCAGGCCATAAAAAGTACCATTCATTGATTTTAACGGGTTTCCTCTCAGAGATGCTTATTGACAGTTTTTAGTGAAGACGAAAGGGACTGGTGAGCATAATACAAATACTACTAAGGGGAAGCGTGTGGCCTAGCAGTTAGGATGATGGTCAGGATGCCTGCATCTCCTACCACACAGTACCTGACTTCAGTGTCCACCTCCGACTGGTGAGTTCAGCTTCCTGCTAGTGTAGCGCTGATGGCTCAGGTGGCTGGTCTCCTGCCACCCACCTGGGACACCTGGATTGAGTTCCTGGCCCTGTGCTTCCAAACCAGCCTTTTGCTCACGTGTGCCCTGAGAGGTAGGAGGTGATGGTCCAAGTGGCTGTACACCTGCCACTTACAGGAAAGACCTGGATTGAATTCCAGGCTCTTGGCTTCAGCCTGACCCAGACTTGGTTGTTGCAGTCATTTGGGGATGAACCAGTGGGTGAAAGATTGTGTGTGTGAACGCATGCACACCTTTCAAATAAGTAAAATAATAAGAATTTTACAAGGACTCCCGGTCTAACCACTGGTTGGTGTGGTGATTCTGGGCAAGCAGGAAGTAAAGGCTAAGGCAGAGGTGTGAGCAGCCTGCTGCAATGTTGAAGGCACACCGTGACATGCACACGGAGTCCCTCAGCGAAGCGTGGGAAACTAACTGGTCAGAATATTTAAGGAAATCTGTGAAACTTCAGAGACAGCCTATGACAAAGGACACACCTTTTAGAGAATTAATCCAAGAAAGCTGAGCAAAAAGCAGCAGCAACAACAAACCTCCCCAACAGCAAAGCCCAGAGGGAGGAAGAGGGGTCTTATTTACAGAGCTACCACACTATATAGCATTTTTATTTTAATTGCTTTGAGAGGCAGAGAGAGAACTCTGACCCACTGATTCCTTACCCCATGACAAGTCTGGCTGGGCTACCAGCTTCAATCCAGATCTACATCTGGGAACTCAGCCCAGATTTACATCGTTGGCAGTAACCCAACTACTTGAGCCATCACCATTGCCTGCCAAGCTTTGTGTTACCAGGAACCTAGAATCAGGAGTCAGGGGTGGAAAACAAACTCAGGCGCTCCAATGTGAATGGGATGCAGGGATCTTAATCTCTAGCCAAACCTGTCTAGTTTTTAACCCCAAAATCATGAGATATGTAATAGTAAAATGGTATAAGTAGTAAACAGTAAAATATACACCATTCATGGCTAGGGGTCCATGGAGAGTGGGTGGGGTGGGAACATTCTGAAACAGTCTCTAAGAAAGTCCAGATAGGGGCCAGTGCTGTGGCTTCGCGGATAAAGCAGCCACCTGCAGTGCCAGTATCCCATATGGGCGCCAGTTCAAGTCCCGGCTGCTCCACTTCCGATGCAGCTCTCTGCTATGGCCTGGGAAAGCAGTAGAAGATGGCCCAAGTCCGTGGACTACTACACCCACGTGGGAGACCTGGAAGAAGCTTCTGGCTCCTTACTTTGGATCGGCTCAGCCCTGGCCATTGTGGCCAATTCGGGAGTGAACCAGCGAATGGAAGACCTCTCTCTCTCTCTCTGCCTCTCCTTCTCTCTGTGTGTAACTCTTTAAAATAAATAAATAGATCTTTAAAAAAGAAAAAGTCCAGATGTTGGAGTTAAAGCAAAACAAGATCATAAATCAACTATTATATGTAAGCCTTAAAAAAAAAAAACTATAAAGAATTAAAGGAAAATTAGAAGGATGTTTCACCATAATTGAGGTGAAATAAGAAAAATTAATAAAAATAATAAATAGGAATTTTGGGGTTTGAAGTACAGTCAAGGGAATGCAAAATTCACTGGGGGAGTTCAGCAATAAATTTGAGCTGAGAGAGGAAAGAATCAACAAACTACGTCAATGGAGGTGATCTACTCCGAGGAACTTAAAGAATGAAGAAAAATGGGCAGGGCACCAGCACACATGGGAGTTCCAGAAAAGGAAAGGGGATGAAATAATGGGCAAAAACTCACACTCTGGCATGGAAAATGTTACACATTAAGGAAGTTCAAGTAACTAAGTAGGACATGCCAAAGAGGGCCACACCCAGCATAACCTAGGCTGGTCACAGTCAGAGACGAAGCTGCTAGAAAAAGACTCTACATACTCCTGGGTAAGAGAGCAGCCGAATGTCAGAAACCACAGCCCATTAGCAGAGGGATGCAAGTTCTGAAAGCAAGCCAGGAATCCAGTCTCCAGCAGTTATCCAAAAATAAAAGGGAAATTAAAGCACTGGCAGATTAAAAAAAAAAAAAAGATTTATTTAGTTGAAACGCAGAGTTAAAGTAATCTTCCATTTGCTGTTTAACTTCCCAAATGGCCTCAACAGCCAGAGCTGGGCCAGGTCGAAGGCAGTAGCCTGGAACTCCATCTGGGTCTCCCACACGGGTGCAGGGGCCCAAGCACTTGGGTCATCTGCTGCTGCCTTCCCAGGCGCATTAGCAGGGAGCTGGATCAGAAGCAGAGCAGCTGGGACTCGAACTGGCGCTCATATGTGATGCATTGTTGCGGGCAGTGGCATGACCTACTGCACCAATGCAGGCCCCCCTAGATTTTTTTTTTTTTTTTTTTTTTTTTTTTTTTTTTTTTTAGCAAATGGGTTGCTAGCTAAATACTAAGAAATATATGTCTCGGCCGGCGCCGTGGCTCCACAGGTTAATCCTCCGCCTTGCGGCGCCGGCACACCGGGTTCTAGTCCCGGTCGGGGCGCCGGATTCTGTCCCGGTTGCCCCTCTTCCAGGCCAGCCCTCTGCTGTGGCCCGGGAGTGCAGTGGAGGATGGCCCAAGTGCTTGGGTCCTACACCCCATGGGAGACCAGGAGAAGCACCTGGCACCTGGCTCCTGCCATCGGATGAGCGCGGTGCGCCGGCCGCAGCGCGCCATCCGCGGCAGCCATTGGAGGGTGAACCAATGGCAAAGGAAGACCTTTCTCTCTGTCTCTCTCTCTCACTGTCCACTCTGCCTGTCAAAAAAAAAAATATATATGTCTCTTTTTTGTCTTTGCACATATGTATAACCAATCTCTCAAAAGCAGCATCTCCTAGGCTCCCCTGCTGTTTCTGTTTTGTGGTCGCTCTCAGTTCTGGGAAGCAGTGTCATCCAGTGGTGTTCAGACCCACTTCTGCCCCGCCGCGCGCTGAGACAAGTCCTATATCTGCAGAGCAGGAATAGCCACGAGACAGCTGCCCAGTGGCTCTGGGAGATTCACACCTGCAGATTGTTTGGGGCAGCACCTAGCCCACAGTACTGGGACAAAGGTAGCTAGCTATCAAGTTGCCCAAAATCTTTACTCAACATCAAAGCAGAATGCGGCCACTGTTCTGCCCCTCCGCCGGTTCAGGACTACAGTGGTATTGTATTATACTTTTCTTTATACCCAAGTTAAAGTATGAACCTCCAGCCAGATTGTCAGAGGTGTCTCCCTCCTCCCCAAACCCCCATGTCCTCACAGATTCCTGAGTATTCTCACTCGTCTGTCCAAGAATGAGCCCCTTGACTTCCCCCTTCCACCCCACCTTGCTGAGGTCCCGCACCCACTGGGCCTGTGTGTTCCTCAGAGGGTGACTTCCACCAGGATCCACCTCGCCTTGTGGAGGGCACATGGCTTCCTTTGTTCTCCATAGTATAGCGAGGCGATAGAGTTTATTACTCTTATCCATTGTGGCATAAAATATATACAGAAATGTGCACAGATCCTAACTTTATTACCTTGATAAATCGCCACAACTGAACACGCCTGTGTAGCTAGTGCCAGCTTCTGCAGAACCTCAGTGTCCTGGGTCCCCAGATGCACCATTGCTATGCCCCCCTCTGCAGGAGCAACTGTGTCCTGAGAGCAACCCTAATTCCCACTTAGGAGTTGTGCCAGATTTTGAGCTCTGTATGAATGGAACCACACATTGGGTCCTGGCTTCTTTTATTCAGCATTATGTTTGTGAGAGAGAACACAGTGCCTTTTAACAAGGTTTGACTGAAGACTGGGACATAAGAAAAGCATGGCTGCTGGCGCTGGAGGGGTTAAAGCAGTGCAGGGCAAATTGTAACTCATGTTTGTAGAGGCTGGCCTTTACGGGCTCAATCAAGAGCAAGTTTGGAGGGGCCGGCACTGTGGCGTAGCAGGTAAAAGTCGCCACCTCAGTGTCAGCATCCCATATGGGCGCCGGTTTGAGTCCCGGCTGCTCCACTTCCAGCTCTCTGCTATGGCCTGGGAAAGCAGTAGAAGATGGCCCCAGGCCAGCGCCACGGCTCACTAGGCTAATCCTCCGCCTTGCGGCGCTGGCACCCCGGGTTCTAGTCCCCGTCGGGGCACCGGATTCTGCCCCTCTTCCAGGCCAGCTCTCTGCTGTGGCCAGGGAGTGCAGTGGAGGATGGCCCAAGTGCTTGGGCCCTGCACCCCATGGGAGACCAGGAGAAGCACCTGGCTCCTGCCATTGGATCAGCGCGGTATGCCGGCCGCAGCGGCCATTGGAGGGTGACCCAACGGCAAAGGAAGACCTTTCTCTCTGTCTCTCTCACTAACCACTCTGTCAAAATAAAAATTAAAAAAAAAAAAAAAAAAAAAAGAAGAAGATAGCCCCAGTCCTTGGGCCCCTGCACCCACATAGGAGACACGGAAGAGATTCCTGGCTCCTGGCTTAGGATCAGCCCATCTCCGGCTGTTGCGGCCAATTGGGGAGTGAACCAGCGGATGGAAGACCTCTCTCTCTGTCTCTATCCTCCCTCCCTCTCTCTCTCTGTCTCTCCTTCCCTGTGTAACTCTGAATTTCAAATAAATTAATTACAAAAAAAAAAAAAAAGCATGAAATAGAGGTAACGATCAATTCCTGAAGTGGCCTGCTTTGAGACCCCCGAAGCCCAAATCAGGCCACCTCCTGGCCCAGCATCCAGCCCATCTCCGTGCCCACCTGGCCCAGCATCCAGCCCATCTCCGTGCCCACCTGGCCCAGCATCCAGCCCATCTCCGTGCCCACCTGGCCCAGCATCCAGCCCATCTCCGTGCCCACCTGGCCCAGCATCCAGCCCATCTCCGTGCCCACCTGGCCCAGCATCCAGCCCATCTCCGTGCCCACCTGGCCCAGCATCCAGCCCATCTCCGTGCCCACCTGGCCCAGCATCCAGCCCATCTCCGTGCCCACCTGGCCCAGCATCCAGCCCATCTCCGTGCCCACCTGGCCCAGCATCCAGCCCATCTCCGTGCCCTCCTGGCCCAGCATCCAGCCCATCTCCGTGCCCACCTGGCCCAGCATCCAGCCCATCTCCGTGCCCTCCTGGCCCAGCATCCAGCCCATCTCCGTGCCCACCTGGCCCAGCATCCAGCCCATCTCCGTGCCCACCTGGCCCAGCATCCAGCCCATCTCCGTGCCCTCCTGGCCCAGCATCCAGCCCATCTCCGTGCCCACCTGGCCCAGCATCCAGCCCATCTCCGTGCCCACCTGGCCCAGCATCCAGCCCATCTCCGTGCCCACCTGGCCCAGCATCCAGCCCATCTCCGTGCCCACCTGGCCCAGCATCCAGCCCATCTCCGTGCCCTCCTGGCCCAGCATCCAGCCCATCTCCGTGCCCTCCTGGCCCAGCATCCAGCCCATCTCCGTGCCCACCTGGCCCAGCATCCAGCCCATCTCCGTGCCCACCTGGCCCAGCATCCAGCCCATCTCCGTGCCCACCTGGCCCAGCATCCAGCCCATCTCCGTGCCCACCTGGCCCAGCATCCAGCCCATCTCCGTGCCCACCTGGCCCAGCATCCAGCCCATCTCCGTGCCCACCTGGCCCAGCATCCAGCCCATCTCCGTGCCCACCTGGCCCAGCATCCAGCCCATCTCCGTGCCCACCTGGCCCAGCATCCAGCCCATCTCCGTGCCCACCTGGCCCAGCATCCAGCCCATCTCCGTGCCCACCTGGCCCAGCATCCAGCCCATCTCCGTGCCCACACCCACTACCAGAAGATGGCATCTGGCTTCTGCTGCCCAAGAATCCAGGCTTATGGAAGCAAGGACTTCTAGGCTTAAAGAGAGAACTCTCCGTGGCCCAGACGTAACCACAAACACTAGCTCTCGTCGGAGGGGAGGCCTCTACCAGCAGCCTACACATGTGCGCAGGCTCTGCGGTCACCATGGCGAGCACACTTCCTGAAACCTGGCTCATTTCATCTTCAGCTGCTCCAGATGAGGACCTAGGCCAGGCCAGTTATGCAACAGCAACCACAACCCAGGTTGTCATCACAGGTTTCTCTCCAGCGTTGATGACAGCACCCCCACCTGCATCTCAGCTGGAGCAGACAACAGACCAGTGTCAGCGCCATCTCTCATATAGACATGACACACCCCAGATGCACAGGTCAAACACAACATCCACACACCACCACACGCACACACAATATACTCAACACATGGATGCAATAGACACATAGCACTCATAAGACACAGCACAACACACACAACACATGAGTGCGCACACACACACACACACACACTCTTTCAAGACTGTAAACCTAAGTTGGGCAAAATGGTCAATCAGTCCTCTTGTGTCTTGGATTACTTCAGGGCTGCCAGTAATAAAGAGGCATTTGATGGACATGAGTATGGCAGAAAGGTATGGACAAGGGCGGGGTACCAAAGTGGAATTCTAATCTCTACAGTAAAAGGTAGAGCCATGGGTGGTGGCTTTTCTATTTAGAAAGTGCAAGGTTCTTCCTCACGTGGCCCTCTCTGTTGCTAGGGAGGTGACCCCACCTCAGTGTGATAGATATTTTGCTTCTCTTTTGTTGAAGTCTCTTCAACTTTATAACAAGTATTTAATACCAAATAATTTATTTGTTTTGCTCAAGATTCCCTTTTTCTTGTCCTTGGCTTTGCAAGCTGCTTCAACTCTCAGTTAAGCTAGGCTTCTTATTTATGAATATTTTAACTTAAAACATAACGCATATAAGCTTCTTGGATCATTTATTATGCAATAATTCTTCCAAAAACCTGCCCAGAGATAGCATACTAAGAATGTGTCATCATAAGTATCTAAATATGTGAATGCCCTAAATACTAGCAACAGTGACTGACAAAATACATCCTCAAGTCTTTTCTTTCTTTCTGGTCAAGTCTAGGAAATAAGGTTTGGAAATTTTTTGTTTTACATTTTTATATTCCCTGGTTTTAAGAACGTAAAGATGGGGCCAGCATCATGGTGTGACCGATAAAGCTACTATCTGCATCACCAGCTCCCATATGGGCACTGGAATTTTATATGATGATTGTTTCTCTTTTTCCATTGTACTTAAAATATTTTCTTGCTTTCCTATTTACATTACATTTATGCTCTTTTTCTTCTCATAATTTCTTCAGTTTTTCATCTTTATTTTTAAGATAAATGTATTGAAGGCTATAGTTTTACCCTACATATTGCTATAGTCTCATCCTTCAATTTTTTTTTTTGACAGACAGAATTAGACAGTGAAAGAGAGAGAGAAAGAGAGAAAGGTCTCCCTTCCGTTGGTTCACCCCCCCCCAAATGGCCGCTATGCCCAGCGCGCTGCACCAATCCGAAACCAGGAGCCAGGCGCTTCCTCCTGGTCTCCCATGCAGGTGCAGGGCCCAAGCACTTGGGTCATCCTCCACTGCCCTCCTGGGCCACAGCAGAGAACTGGATTGGAAGAGAAGCAACCGGGACAGAATCCAGCACCCCAACCGGGACTAGAACCTGGGGTGTTGGTGCGGCAGGCGGAGGGTTAGCCTAGCGAGCCGCAGCGCCAGACCTCATCCTTCAAATTTAATAAGTACTTTCATTTAGAAAGTACGAAATGACATTCGTCATTAGATCTAAGTGTATTATAATTTCCATTGGGATGAATCATGTATTCCATGAGTTACATAGAAGAACATTTTAAAGATTCAGAACATGGGGGCCAGTGTTGTGGCACAATGGGCTAAGCTACCACCTGCAGTGCCAGCATCCCATATGGGCAACGGTTCAAATCCCAGCTGCTTCACTTCCAATCCAGCTCCCTATGAAAGTGGGAATGCAGCAGAGGATGGCCCAAGTCCTTGGGCCCCTGCACCCATATGGGAGACCTGGATGAAGCTCCTGGCTCCTGGCTTCCACCTGGCCCAGCCCCAGCTGTTTTGGCCATTTGGGGAGTGAATCAGCGGATGGAAGTCCTCTTTTCCCTTTCTCTGTAACTCTGCCATTCAAATAAATAAAATAAATATTAAAAAAAAAAAAGATTCAGAACATGTTTTTGTTCTAACTTTTCAGTCAGTCTACATGGTATTGATTTGTTGGGGCTGGGGGATTGGGCCTTTGTGACATGGACTGTGGTCAGTTTTTAGAATCTGTCTGAATTTTGTAATTTGTACACCTTCTCTATTGGTTGGGTGCAAGACCTATATGTAGGTAAATATAAACGTTTTTGAGTTTTAGGTTCATAGCAAAATTAAGAGGAAGGTACAGCGACTTCCCTCTGTTTACCCTGCTCCCTCATGTGCGCTCCCTCCCCCATTATCAAGGTGGAGTGGTACGTTTGTTACACTGATGAGCCCACCATGATCCAGTCTAATGCCCTGTAGTCCACAAGGTACATTCTGTTCACTCTTGTTGCACAATCTATGGCTTTGACAACTAGACCCATATCCACCATTTAGAGTTCTGTCTCACTGCCCCCCCCCCCAACTTCTGTACTCCATCTGTTCATCCTCCCCCTTCAACAACTAGAAGCTAGTGATCTTTTTTACCATCTCTGGAGTATTGCCCTTTCCAGAATGTCATATAGTTAGAACTGTATGGAAGGGAGTCTTTTCAGATGGGTGTCTTTCGGTTAGTAACATGCGTTTTAAGATTCTTCCTTGTCTTTTCATGACTTGATAGCTCATTTCTTTTGAGCTGAATGATACTGCATTGACCCGGTTTGTTTTTCCACTCACTTCATGGAAGGGCATCTTGGTTACTTCCAAGTTTGGGCAACTGTGGATAAAGCTGCTTTAAATATGTGCTCAGATTGTGTAGACACAACATTTTCAATTGTTTTGGGCAAATACCAAAGAGTGTGGCTGTTTGCTGGAGTGTATGGTAAGTATATTTTAAAGAAACTGCCAAAATGCCTGTACCATGGTGCATTCCCACCACCAGTGAATGAGAATCTCTATTGCTCCACAGCCTCGCCTGCGCTGGATGTAGTTATTTTCCATATTTGGTCATTATTCTAATAGGTGTGTAGTGGTATAACTTGTTGTTTTAACGTGTATTTCCCTGAACATGGTGATCCCAAACACCTCTTCATATGCTTCTTCGCCATCTGTATGTCTCTTTTGGTGTGGTATCCATTAAGATTTTTAGCACATGTTTTAATTAAGTTGTTTGTTTCTTACAGTTGGGTTTTAAGAGTTCTTTGTATATTTTAGAAAACAGTCCTGTATCAGATAATATATTTTGCAAAAATTTTCTCCCAGTCTGTGTCTTGTTGTCTCATCATCTTGACACTGTCTTTCACAGAAGTTTTCCATTTTAATGAAGTCCAGCTCATCAATGTATTCCTTCATGGATTTGTGCCCTTGGTTCTGTGTCTAAAATCTCATCATCATACCCAGTGTCATCCAGGTTTTCTCTGTGTTAGCTTCAGGAGTTTCTAGCTCTGGGCCAGTTTTGAGTTAGTTTTGTGGCGGGTGTGTGGTCTGTGTCTGGATTTTGTTGTTTTGGCATCTGGCTGTCCAGTTCCAGCCCCACTTATTGAAAAGATGATCTTCCCTCTATCACGTTGTCTTGCCCCTTTGTCAAATCAGTCAAGTATATTTAAGCGGGCCTATATCTGGACTCTCTATTCCACTGATTTTTCTTTTCTTTTTTTTTTTTTTTTTTGCCAATACAACAATGTCTTAATTATTATAGCTATATAGCAAGTACTGAAGTAGGTCAGTCTTCCAACTTTGTTCTCCTTCAATATTGTGTTGGTTACTCTGGGTCTTTTCCCTCTCCATGGAAACTTTGGAATCCACTTGTCCTTGTCCACAAGGTAACTTGCTGAGATTTTGATTGGAATTGCATTGAATCTATATGATCAAGTTGGGAAGAACTGATATCTTCACAATACTGGTTTCCTATCCATGAATATATTGTATCTCTCCATTTATATAGTTATTTGATTTCATTCATTAGTTTTTTAGTCCTCATATGGATCTTGTACATATTTTGTTAGACTTGTATGAAATTATTTCTTTTTTGGTGTGCTAATGTAAATGGTATTTTGTTTTTAAGTTAAAATTCCATTTGTTTGGGTGGGTCAGTGTGGTCTAACAGTTAAGACACTGGTTATTTGGGACACCAATGTGCCAAATCAGAGTGCCTGGTTTTGACACCCGGCTCTAGCTCCTGGCTCCAGCTTCCTGGTAATATAAATCCTGGGAGACAGCAGCAATGGCTCAAGTAATTCAGTTTCTGCCACTCACTTGGGAGACCTGGCCAGAGCTCCCCGCTCCCAGTTTGGCCCCCAGCCCAGCCTAGAGCTGTTGTGGGCATGTGAAAAGTGAACCAGTAGATGGGGCACTCTTTCTTACTCTCAAGTAAATAAATAAAAACACATTTTAAAAATGCAGTTCCATGCGTTCATTGATTATATATGAGAAAGCAGTTGACTTTTGTCTATTAATCTTGTATCCTGCAAATTTCCTATAATTGTCTATTGGTTCTAGTTTTTCACATTTTCTATATAGACAATCATGTTATCCATACACAATAGTTTCATTTCCTCATTCCAATCATCATACTTTTTATTGCCTGTTCTTATTGTATTAAGAGGACTTCCAGTACAATTTCTAGATGACCTGAACAGAATAAGAGAACATCCTTGCCTAGCTCCTGATATTACTAAGAAAGTTCTGAGTTTCTCTCCATTAAGTATTATGTTGCAGGGTTTGTGTAGTAGATATTCTTTTACAAATTTTTAAAGATTTAGTCCCTCACTTGAAAGTCATAATTATAGAGAGGCAGAGGCAGACAGAGAGAGAGAAGTCTTCCATTCACTGGTTCAGTCCCCAAATGGCCACAACTGCCAGAGCTGGGCTGATCTGAAGCCAGGAGTCAGGTCTCCCACATGGGTGCAGGGGCCCAAGGACCTGGGTTATCTTCCACTGCTTTCCCAGGCCACAGCAGGGAGCTGGATCGGAAGAGGAGCAGCCGGGACTCGAACCGGTACCCACATGGGGCCAGCACTGCAGGTGGCAGCTTTACCCACTAGGCCACAGCACCGGCCCACATGTAGATATTCTATATCAAGTTAAGGGAGTTCCTCTTTATTCCTACTGTACTGAAAGTTTTACAGTTTTTAAAAAAAGACATTTATTTATTGAAAGTCAGAGTTCCAGAAAGAGAGGGAGGGAGGGAGGCAGGCAGGGAGGCAGGGAGGCAGGGAGGCAGGGAGAGAGAGAGACAGAGAGCGTCTTCCATCTGCTTCTTCACTCCCCCAAGTGGCTGAGCCAGGAGGAAGCCAGGAGCCAGGAGTTTCATCCAGGTCTCCCACGTCAGTGCAGGGCCCCAAGTACTTGGGCCATCTTCCACTGCTTTTCCAAGGTCATTGGTAGGGAACTGGATCAGAGTGGCCATATGGGATGCCAGTATCACAGGAGGTGGATTTACCTGGTACACCACAGTGCCAGCCCCAAGTTTTATAATTTTTATCAATTTTATGGATGTCAGTTGCTTTTTCTACATTTGTTGGTATGATCATGTGACTTTTCTCCTTTAGCCTATTGATACAGTAATATTTTGTTGAGAAATTTTGTATCTATGTTCAGGAGAGATTAATTATTAATGCTGTCTTCATAAGATGAGTTAAGAAGTATGCCTGGGGCTGGCACTGTGGTGTAGCAGGTTAAGCCACCACCTGTGATGCCGGCATCCCATTTGGGTGCTGGTTCATGTCCCAGCTCCTCCACTTCCGATCCAGCTCCCTGCTAATGACCTGGGAAAGCAGTGGAAGATGGCCCATGTCCTTGATCCCCTGCCCTCACATGGGAGACCAGGAAAAAGCTCCTGGCTTCTGGTTTCGACCTGGCCCAGTCCTTGTGGCCATCTGGAGAGTAAACCAGCAGATGGAAGATCTCTCTCTATGCCCCTCCCTCCCTCCCTCCCTCCCTCCCTCTCTCTCTCTCTCTGTAATCCTGCCTTTCAATAAGTAAATAAATGTTTCAAAAAAGTAAACAAGAAGTATTCCTTTTGCTTCTATCCTCTGAAATAAATTATAGATAACAAGTAAAATTTCGTTTTTAGACATTTGGCAGATTTCACCAGTGAGTGAACCCATCTGGACCTATTACTTTTTATTTTGGAAGGTTATTAATTATCGATTAATTTCACTTTTAGATATGCTTGTTCAGATAATCTAATTTTTGTTTAAGTTTTTACAGATTGTATATTTCAAGAGATTAACTTACTATGTCATTTTAGTTACCAATTCTGTGGCCTGGAATTTTTCAAAGTATTCTTTCTCATGTCCATAGATCTGTAGCAATATCAGAACTCCTCCAGTTCTGGCGTTAGTAATTGTGATGCACTTAGTTTCTTGATTAGTCCAGCTAGAGGCTGTGCGATTATGTATATCAAGCTAATTGTGTCACTCATTTTTTCCTTAGCCTTACTAATCTTTGTGGCTTCAAAGTTCACTTTCTGATTGAAGTATGTTAAAAAGTAGTGTGTTGAGCAAGGAGTCATCTATTTCTTCTTGAAAGCTTTTCATTTTTTATTTTGTGCATTTTCATATTTGATTGAAGGGGACATATGGGCTCAGAATTGACATATCTTCTTGGTGTTTTTTCTTTTATTACATGATACCCTTTTTTATTTCCTGTAGATATTTTTGCTTTAAATCTATGTTGTCTAACATGAATATTTTTGCACTAGCTTTTTTCTGGTTAGTATTTGAATGGTAATTTTTTCACACCTTTATTTCTAAACATCCTGTACAGTTTGTATCATGAATATGAGGCACACGCTTGCATTTGTTATTTTTTTTTTTTTTTTGACAGGCAGAGTGGACAGTGAGAGAGAGAGAGAGAGACAGAGAGAAAGGTCTTCTTTTTGCCGTTGGTCCACCCTCCAATAGCCGCCGCGGATGGCGCACCGCGCTCATCCGATGGCAGGAGCCAGGTGCCAGGTGCTTTTTCCTGGTCTCCCATGGAGTGCAGGGCCCAAGCACCTGGGCCATCCTCCACTGCACTCCCGGGCCACAGCAAAGAGCTGGTCTGGAAGAGGGGCAACCGGGACAGAATCCAGCACCCCGACCGGGACTAGAACCCGGTGTGCCGGCGCCGCGAGGCGGAGGATTAGCCCGTTGAGCCACGGCGCCGGCCTGCATTTGTTATTTTTAAATCCAATTCAACCTTCTGTTTAAAATAAGAGTGTAGGGGCCAGCGCTGCAGCATAGAGGGTAAAGCTGCCACCTGCGGTGCTGGCATCCCATATGGGCGCTGGTTCCAGTCCTGGATGCTCCATTTCTGATCCAGCTCTCAGCCATGGCCTGGGAAAGCAGTGGAAGATGGCCCAAGTCCTTGGGCCCAAGTATGCACTTTTCGGGGAGACCGGAAAGAAGCTCCTGACTCCTGGCTTCGGATTGGCCCAGTTGTGGCTGTTGTGGCCATTTGAGGAGTGAACCAGCAGATGGAAGGCCTCTCTGTCTCTCTGCCTCTGCCTCTCTCTAACTCTGCCTGCCAAATAAATAAATGAATCTTGAAAAAAAATAAATAAAACCACATGACATGAAATTCAAAAACAATAAAATTAAATAAGAGGTTAATCTTTTATGTTAGTTATAATTAGGGTATATTTACATCCATTTCTTTGAACTTATTTTTTGTTTTTTTTAATTTAACCTTTTCCTTTGTTTTTTTTTTTTTTTTGCTCTTATTTCCTACCTTCCTTAGATTAATAGTTTATTATATTTTTTCCTTGGTGCTTTGAAAGCCCTATGTTATTTTATTGATTGCACTAAAGTAATTCAGTATCTGTCCTCTTTTTTAAATTTATTTTTAAAGATTTATTTATTTATTTGAAGGTGTTATACACAGAGAGAAGGAGAGGCAAAGTGAGAGAGAAAGAGGTCTTCCATCCACTGGTTCACTCCTCAATTAGCCACAACAGCTGGAGCTGTGCTGATCCAAATCCAGGAACCAGGAGCTTCTTCTGGGTCTTTCATGTGGGTGCAGGGGCCCAAGCATTTGGGCCATCTTCCACTGCTTTCCCAGGCCACAGCAGAGAGCTGGATTGGAAGTGGAGCAGCCGGGACTTGAACTGGCGTCTGTATTGGGATGCCAGCACTGCAGGCAGTGGCTTTACTTGCTATGCCACAGCGCTGGCCCCTTTCCTCCTCTTTCTAAACATAAAATACCTTACTGGAACCACTCAATCTCTTCTCTTCTAGCATTTTAGTATCATTGTTTTTCAATGCAAAAAAGGTAAATTATTATAATTTTTATAATGATTGTTAGTTATATTTATAATACATGTTAACATTTCTGTGTCAATTTTTATTTCCTGAATTCCATACTTTCCTTTGAGTTAACATTTCTTCCTTAGTAAGTCTTTACTGAGGTTCTTTGGTTACTCTCATGGTCTTTTTTTTTTTTTTTTTTTAATTTATTTGACAGAGTTATAGATAGTGAGAGAGAGAGAGAGACAGAGAGAAAGATCTTCCTTCCATTGGTTCACCCCCCCCCCCCCCAAATGGCTGCTATGGCTGGCGCTGCGCGGATCTGAAGCCAGTAGCCAGGTGCCTCCTCCTGGTCTCCCATGTGGGTGCAGGGTCCAAGCACTTGGGCCATCTTCCACTGTCCTCCAGGGCCACAACAGAGAGCTGGACTGGAAGAGGAGCAACTGGGACTAGAACCCGGTGCCCATATGGGATGTTGGCACCATAGGCAGTGGATTAATCAAGTGAGCCACAGCGCCGGCCCCATCATGGTCTTGCTAAGACTGAAAATGTCTTTATTTGCCCTTTTGCTTGAATGATTGGTTGGCAGGTTATAAAAGTATAATTTTACAGTTTTCTTTAGCAATTCCCTTCTAGTCTTTACTAATCTTTTTTTAAAATTACTTATTTATTTGAAATGCAAAGCAACAACCAGAGATGGAGAGACAGAAAGAGATTTTCCATACACTTATCCAGTCCCCAAACTGCTGCAACAGTCAGAGCTGCGGGCCAAAGGCAGTGGCCAAGAACTGCATCCTGGACTCCCACAAGGGTGGCAGGGACCCAAGTGCTTCCCAGGTGCACTGCAGGGAGCTGGATCAGGAACAAGCAGGGAGGACTGGAAGCAGCCTGCAAAATGAGATGTCAGCAGCACTCTACCTGCGCTTGGTCTTCACCATGAACGATTGTTCTGTTTGTCTAAACCTCACACCTCTTTAGGTAATTATCTTTTTTCTATGGAAGGTTTAAGGCTTAAAAAAAAAAATCCTGATGTCCCACAATTCTACCTCCATGTACTTAGCCATGAATTTATCTTAATTAATTCTTGTCTTTGCTTGCAGTATACTTACAACCCTAAAAAGCACAGCATTTTCAGTTCTGGAGAATCTTCAGCCAGTGTTTCATTGATACTCTTTTTCAGCAGCCTTTCGTTTTACTCTTTGCACAATTTTCTGTAGAGTATATCTGAGCTCCTCAACTTATTTTCCATGTCTGTTAAATATTCTTTTACAAATATAATTTTTTAAAGATTTATTTATTTATTTGAAAGTCAGAGTTACAAAGGGAGAAAAGGAAAGGCAGAGAGAGAGAGAGAGAGAGAGAGAGAGGTCTTCCATCCGCTGGTTCACTCCCCAATTGGCTGCAATGGCCAGAGCTTTGCCGATCTGAAGCCAGGAGCCAGGAGCTTCCTCTGGGTCTCCCATGTAGGTGCAAGGCCCAGGGACTTGGGCCATTTCTACTGCTTTCCCATGCCATAGCAGAGAGCTGGACAGGAAGTGGAGCAGCTGGGACTCGAACCAGCACCCATATGGGATGCCTGCACTGCAAGCAGTGGCTTTATCCACTATGCCACCACACAGACCCCTACAAATATAATTTTAAAAAATTTTTCTGCAGCGAGCTCTGGCCAAAGGCTTCAGTATTAGATTCATTACTTTGTTCTTCCATTTTTCTCCAATCTAAAGTTTATTTCAATTATTAACCTTGTATTATAAGACTATTTTAATTTTCAAAATTCATTATAGATATATTTCGTAGCTACCTGTTCTCATGTTATTTATTCCTGGCTATTTTTGCAGGATAATTTCTTGCCTTTTATGAATAGATGTATGTCCTTTGTTTACCTTCTCAGCATATTCTAAACCTAATTATTCGAATTATTTGTTGGGGCCTCCTGGCTCATGTGTGCTTACTATTTGTGTTATCCATTTTCCCTGGTATGCTATCTGTTCATGTGTTTTTGAATATTGGCTAGAGAGTCCCTTTTCATAGATGGTCCTTGCTCTCCCTACCCCCACCACAGACACACAGACACACAGACACACACACACACACACACACATTGCATTTCTAACCTCTGGTCTAGAGCCAGCTAGTAAAGGACATTTTGAGGCTCCCATTCTCTGGTGGTACCGAGGTTTTGATGTAGCAGTTCCTGTGATCAAGCCAGAGGGGCTAGACTTGGATGCTGGTCAGGAGGGTGTGTCTCGGGCCTTCTCCCCACCAACTGCTCTTACAAAACTGTACTGTGGGCAGCAGGCTGACGACAGTTTCAGCTTCCTCTCCCCAGCAAGCAGCTTCAGCCAGCCCCTGCTGCTAGCCTGAGCCAGATCCCGTCTGCATTCCTCACCAGCACACCATGCCCTTCCTTGGACCTGAGAAACCGACTGGCTGCATCCACAGCCTCAGGACTGTACTCTCTGCATTCCTGTTCCACAGATGCTCTGTGCCTTCTTGGTTGTCTGTTTATCTCTTATCTTCCATAGATATTGACTTATTTTTTAAATCTCTTTACTGTCTGACTTTAAAAAAAAAAAAAGATTTATTTATTTTAAAGGCAGAAATACACACAGAGAGAAAGAGCAAGAGATATCTTCTATCAGCTGGTTCACTTCCCAAACGGCCACAACAGCCCGTGCTGGGCCAGGCCAAAGCCAGGAGCCAGGAGTTTCATGCAGATCTTCCACGTGTATGGCAGGGGCCCATGCACTTGGGCCACCTTGCGCTGCTACAGGTCTTGAACACCTGCCTGTGCGAGGACAGAGCGTTCAGTAAGAAGTCACCTGAGCACCCCACTGTGCAGGTGACTAGCTTGTCCCCACCGCAGGAGGACCGTTCTCTCCACCAGGTGGTGCTACAGTCACCACTGAGACACTGTGGCTCGGCAACCTTCCAGGCTCCACAGGAACCACCCACTCCTTTCTGTGTAGTAGTGTGCCATTCTAGAGTTGAAAGGTGCTGTCCAGTTATCCCAGCTCCCATTTTCCATGTGAGGAACCAGGCTCTTAAAGGAAAGGATTGGTCCAAGGTCTCGCAGCTGGTTGTAAATCTGTGTGTGACAGTCCCACCAGCCTGCTTTAGAGATGTACTGGGATGACAAAATGTCTTAAAAAATTTTCCTTCTAAACTCTCTGGATGACTAAATGTAAACACAACAAAATGGTTACATGAAATCATCCTTAAGAAAGTTAAATAGGTTGATGGCCCATTTACTTCAGTTATTTTACTAAACTGTATCTCAGTAACACTAAAACATTGGGACTTTATCTTGAATTTAATTATTCAGTAGCAGCCAACAATAACTTTTCTACTATTTCATAAAGGAACTTATGGAAAAAATGGGCAAAAGAATACAGGGGAGATTTAACATATGGTGTAAAGTCACAGATGATAGGTGGTATTCGTTAACTCGGGTGGAACAAGACTAATCTCTGAGCATCTGTGTATAATAGATGCTCTTGAAATGAATAGTCCTGGAAAAAGTCATGGAAGGCAAGTCTGACATTTAAGTGGAGAGAAGAACATTATGAAAAGGGCAGGGGTCACATGTTTAATAGACATTGCTAGCAGATTTAATGAAGCATAAATGGTATGTTTGTGGATGCTCAGAAAGACAAGCCTTGGGGCCAGTGTTGTGGCACAGCAGGTCACACCACCACCTGTGACTCCAGCATCCCTTACGGTTGCCGGTTTGAGTCCTAGCTGTTCTACTTCCCATCCAGTTCCCTGTTATTGCACCTGGGAAAGCAGTGGAAGATGGCCCTAGTGCTTGGGCCCCTGCCACCCAAGCAGGAGACCTGGATGCAATTCCAGGCTCCTGGCTTCTGCCTGGCCCAGCCCAGCCACTGTAGCCATTTGGGAAGTGAACCAGTGGATGGAAGATCTCTCTCTCTCTCTCTCTCTGAATCTCTGCCTTTCAAGTAAATAAACAAATCTTTTTTTAAAAAAGTGTCTTGAACTCCTGGGCACACAGAGGGCAGGTGGGTGGGAGTGGGGGTTCTGAGATCTGGGACTCAGTGTCTCTGAGGAGATGATGTTTCAGCCAGCATTTGGAGGGCACATGAGGTTCACCTAGAGAAGAGGACAGATGTTCAGGCCTGGAAGAAAGTGGCACGAGCAGAGGCTGTGCAGGCCCAGGGCCCAGGTGTGGAGGGCTGGGAGGACGAGTGGCTGTCACTGTATTTGTGCTAAAAGCAGGCAGAGAGCAGGGATGGGCTTTAAATGAGAGGTGACGATGATCAGGGTCACAGGAAAAGCAAGTCCTTCCAGGCGCATTGTTTAGAACAAAGGGATGACAGGAAGGAAGGAGGGCTGGCACTGTGGCATAGCAGGTTAAGCCTGTTTCTACGGCGATGCTGGCATCCCTTATGGGCACCAGTTAAGACCCGGCTGCTCCACTTTATCCAGTTCCCTGCTAATGCACCTGGGAAAGAAGTGGAGGATAACTCAAGTGCTTGGGCCCCTGCACTCATGTGGGAGACCCAGAAGCAGCTCCGGGCTCCTAAATTTGGCCTGGCCCAGCCTCAGCCATTGTGGCAATTTCAGAAGTGAGCCCATGTCTCTCCTTTTCTCTATAACTCTGCCTTTCATGTTAATTAAAAAAATGTAGAAAAAAAAAAAAAGGAAGGTGAAGAAGAAGTAGGGGGAGAGGGAATGGGAAGAGATTCTCTTAGTAGATACTCTTAAAATCTATTTTCATTTAAATATTATTAATTTTATTTTTAAAGTGTATTTAATTTTTAAAAATATTTAGATTTATTTTAAAGAGCTGTCTATCCGTTTTGTTTACTTGAAAGGCAGACACAGAGAGAGAGACAGATCTCTCATACTCTGATTCACTCCTTAAATGCCCACAACAGCTAGGCCACAACAGTTGGGCCAGGCTAAAACCAGCAGCCAAGAAGTCAACCCAGGTCTCCTACATGGGTGGCAGGAACTCAACTCCTAGAACCATCACCTGCTGCCTCTCAGGGTGTACTTAGCAGTAAGCTGGAATTAGGAGTGGAGTCAGGACTCAAACAGAAGTAGTCATATTCAGTGTCATAACTACTTCGGTAAATGCCTAGCCCTATTGAAAAATTTTTTAAAGATTTATTTATTCTGCTGCGGCTCAGTGGGTTAACACCCTGGTTGGTCTGAAGCGCTGGCATCCCATATGGGTGCCAGTTCGAGACCCGGCTGCTCGACTTCCTATCCAGCTCTCTGCTATGGCCTGGGAAAGCAGTGGAAGATGGCCCCGGTCCTTGGGCCCCTGCACCCACATGGGAAACCCAAAGAAAACTCCTCGTTCCTGGCTTTGGATCAGCTCAGCTCCAGTTGTTGTAGCCATTTGGGGAGTGAACCAACAGATGGAAGACCTCTCTCTCTTTCTCTCCCTCTCCTTCTTTCTCTGTGTGTAACTCCAACTTTCAAATAAATATATAAATCTTTTTTAAAAAAAAGTCAGAGTTAGAGGGAGGCAGAGGGGCAGAGGGAGAGAGAGAGGTCTTCCATCCACTGGTTGACTCTCCAAATGGCCGCAACTGTCGGAGCTGGGCCAATCCGAAGCTAAAAGCCAGGAGCTTCTTCCGGGTCTTCCACACAAGTGTAGGGGCCCAAGGACTTGGGCCATCTTCCACTGCTTTCCCAGGCCATAGCACAGAGCTGGATGGGAAGTGGAGCATCACCCAGAGGGGATGCTGGCACTGAAGGCAGCGGCTTTACCAGCTATGCCATGGCACCGCTCCCCCAATGGAATTTTAAAATATTTACAGAGAGGCTGGTCTGTAGCATAATGGTTAAGATGCCAGTTAAGACACTACCATCTGGGGCTGGCGCTGTGGTGCAGTGGGCTAATCCTCTGCCTGCAGCACCAGCATCACATTCTAGTCCCAGCTGCTCCTCTTCTGATCCAGCTCTGTGCTGTGGCCTGGAAAAGCAGCAGAAGATGGCCCAGGTGCTTGGGCCCCTGCACCCGCGTGGGAGACCCTTCTAGAAGAAGTGTCTGGATTCTGGCTTCAGAATTGGCCCAGCTCTGACCATTGCAGCCACTTGGGGAGTAAAATAGCAGATGGAAGACCTCCTTCTCTCTCTGCCTCTCCTTCTCTATGTCTGTGTGTAACTCTTTCAAATAAATAAAAAGACTGCAAACTACTTAAGTATATCCGGTATACCCATACTAAATGCATTCCTGACTCAACCCTCCAGTACCAGCACCACTGGCTGGATGGGCGTGTGGAGAAAGGAAGTTGATGCAGAAGGAGACAGAGCCTCAAGAAATTACTGTGACATGATCTTTCTTTTGCAAATTTTACTTAAACATGACCACCTGGAACACATTGTAAGGATCCTCTTGAGTGTTCTATCATTAAACTTTATTAGTTTTATGATAAAACAGATTTCATTTAATCTTTGCAATGGTCCCATCATGTTGCTTTAAAAAAAATCCCTTATCTTTAAGATGCAAAGAAACAGAAGGTTTTTGTTAAGATGCCCAGAGGGTAGATACTGTGCAGCAGGTTAAGCCGCTGCTTGGGACACCCTCATCCTACATCGCAGTGCCTGGAATGGATTCCCACCGCTGCTTCTGATCTACTAATATGTGCCCTGGGAGGTAGCAAATGATGGCCCAAGTCCTTGGGTTCCTGACACCCACAGGAGGGACCCAGATGGAGTTCCAGGCTCCTGGGTTTTGCCTGGCCCAGCCCTTGCTGTTGCATGTATTTGGGAAACGAAGCACTGGATAGATGATGTCTTTTCCTCTCTGGGTTACTTTGCCTTTCAAATCAATCAATCAAGTTGAAAAAAAAAAAAAGTCCCAGATTCTCGGGCTGATGGACTTGCTCCCAGGTTTGTCTGTTCTGCCTCCTGCACTCTGGGCCACTGGCCTGATGCATCACACATAAGGGAGTAGGAAGTGAACTGAGATGTGATAAGGCAGTAGGATGTGAGGATGTGAGCTGAGATGGGGCTAGGCCTCGGAGAGGGGGAGGTGTGGTTTAGCCAATGGAAAATGGGAGACGCGATGACTCAAGAGCATTGCATAGAGAGCTCCCATCCTTTTAAGATTGATTTATTGGAGAAACAGAGCAACCCAGAGAGGAGACACACACACACACACACACACACACACACTCTTCCATTTGCCAGTTTACTCCCAAATGGTCAAAAAAGCCAAAGCCTGGAAACCGGAACTCCATCCAAATCTCCCTCATGGTTGGAGGGGCCCAAGCACTTGGGCCATCTTCCATTGTGTTCCTGGGAACATTAGCGGGGAGCTGGATAGATAATGGAGCAGGGGAGTCTTAAACCAGTGCTGCCCGTGTTACAGATGGTGGCTTAACCCACTGTGCCACGATGCAGGCCACATGAGCTGTAATTTAAAACCCTAAATTGGGGCCAGTGTTGTGGCATAATGAGTTAAGCCATCACCTATAAAGCAGGCATCCCATAAGGGCGCCAGTTTGAGTCCTAGCTGCTCCTCTTCTGATCCAGCTCCCTGCTAATATGACTGGAAGAGCAGCAGAGGATGGCCCAAGTGCTTGGGCCCCTGCACCCATAGGGGAGACCCAGATAAACTTCCTGGCTCCTGGCTTCAGCCAGGCCATTGCAACTGTTTGGGGAACAAATTAGTAGATGGAGAATCTCCCTATTTCTCTCTCTCTCTCTCTCTCTCTCTCTCTCTCTCTCTGTAACTGTGCCTTTCAAGTAAATAAATCTTTTTTTTTAAACCCTAAGTTAAAGAACTACCAGGCATTAATTTTTTTATATTTTATTTATTTATTTGAAAGTCAGAGAGATATACATTTGAGGAGAGAGAGAGAGAGAGAGAGAGAGAGAGAGAGAGAGAGACCTCTCCCACTCACTGCCTCATTTCCTAAATGCCTGCAACAGCCAGGGCTGGGTCAGGATAAAGCTGGGAGTCAAGAATGCAACCCAAGTCTCCCATGTGGGTGGCCAGCACCCAACTACCCGAGCCATCGCATTGTGCATCCCAGGAGCACATTAGCAGGCAGCAGGAAAAACAGCCACTCCAACATGGGATCCAGGCATCCCAAGCAGGATTTTATCCACTGTACCAAATGCCCAAACTCCCCGACACGAGGCAGTTTTTGATGGCTGTTTCAACCAGTTGGCCCAGCAGCTAGAAGACTCTGCTGTGTGTGAGCTCTCTGAACAAGGTGGTATCTGAAGAAGATGTTCCCGGCAGAGGGTCCTTCAAGTCAAGCCACAGCCTCTGGCTGTGGTCCCTCTTTGTCAGCACCAACCTGTCCTTGGTATCTCTGTGTAGACCCAGGGTTTTCTTGAGGACAAAGAACCCGCATGTGTCACAATTGTTCTGAAAACGCGTTAGACTGTCCTTCAACTGGCTAACTCCAGTCTCCTGGTGCGATCCCTGGGCGCTGGCACCTGGGTCTGGTGACTCTGCCTTGTGGCTGTCCTCCTCATGATGCCCGAGGGCCCTTCTCAACGTTCTACACTGCGCTGAAGGACTTCAAACTGTCCAGCCTCCTCCACAGGTTCTGACTGTGTTGATCTGGGGTAGGGTCCACGTTGGGGTTTTTGTTTGCAGTAAGGAACTTGGTTATTCTAGTGTATGTTAAGGGTTGATGCTACTGCTGTACAATGTGTAATTATCACTGCCCTCACAAAGGCTCCCCGACTCCCTCCTGCACTGCCCAGGGGCGTGGCTCATGCTGCCCCAGATGTTAGGCAAACCTCTTCCACGTCTCATCACCTGTGCAGGCAGTCACGCGCATCTGCCCCCAGTGCTACGTGCACCAGTTTCCCTCTCCCACTTTTGGATAATTATGATCCGAATCCCCAGCGTGGCACATCTGCATTAATATCTCTGCAGATCAATTTTTAAATAAAAGCATTACTGAGATGCAATTTTACATCACAAAATTTGCCCATTTAAAATATACAATTGGGTGGCTTTTAGAATTTACAAGATTGTGCAACTGCCATCGCCATCTAATTTCAGGTAATTTTCCTCATCCCAAAACCCACCATGGGGCTGGCATTAGGACTCAGTGGGCTAAGCCGCCACCTGTGACACTAGCATCCTGTATAGGCATGCTGGTTCAAGTCTTCTCTGCTCCACTTGCGATTTAGCTCCATGCTAGGAGGACAGCAGAAGATGGCCCAAGTGCTTGGGCCCCTGCCACCCACTGGGGAGACCCAGATGAAGCTTCTGGTTTGGGCCCAACCCAGCCCCAGCCCAGCCCCCGCCGCTGCAGCCATTTGGAGAGTGAACCAGTGGACAGAAGACCTCTTTTTCTCCCTATCTTTTCCTTTCTCTCTATCATTCTGCCTTTCAAATGAATAAAATTATTTTTTTAAACTTAGAACCATTAGTGCTTACTCCCTATTCCTCCCTCACCTGGCAACCTCTTTACTTTTTTAAAAAAATTTATTTATTTATTGGAAAGGCAGGGATAAAGAGATAGGAGACAGAGAAAGAGAGAGATCTTCCATCTGCTGGTTTGCTCCCCAAATGGCCACAATGGCCTGGCCTGGGCCGGGCTGAAGCCAGGAGCTTCTTCCAGGTCTCCCACGTGGGTGCAGGGGCCAAGGACTTGGGCCATATTCTACTGCTTTCCCGGGAGCATTCGCAGGGAGCTGGATTAGAGACGGAGGCATCAGGCTCTCAAACTGGTGCTCACATGGGATGCTGGCATCACAGTGGCAGTTTAACCCTCGTGCCACACCACTGACCTCACGTTTTATGTTTTCTTATAGAGGCAGAAAATAATTCTGGAAGGACTTTCTGGAAACATAACAGGAGCTTCCTCTGGAAATGAGAGCTTAGTGTCCAGGGGCCAGGCTGAGGCATTCCATGGTATCCCTTTATGCCATCTGAATTTGAATCATCTGATTGTGTTACTTCTGCAATACCAAATAAATTTTTAAAAACCTGTGAACTGTACATTTGTTATCTTATAAAAACTTTATATTATTGTTATCAAAGATACTTTTTAGCTAACTTTTACACCCTTAGCAGGAGGTCTGATTTTTAATTCTGTAAGCCTTTTTTCATTAGCTATATGGTAAGGTTTTGAGAATAGAGAATATTTCATACCTCATTTATTCATATGAATTCACAAAAATTTTTTCAAATGTATATTTTTATTTATTTAAAAGGCAGAGTTACAGAGGGAGAAGGAGTGATAGGGAGAAATCTTCCATCCACTAGTTCACTCCCCAAAGCAATGGCCAGGGCTAGGCCAGGCTGAAGCCAGGAGCTTCCTCTGGGTCTCCTAGGTGAGAAGCAGAGGCCCAAGGACTTGGGCCATCCTCTGCTACTTTCCCAGGTGCATTAGCAGGGAGATGGAGGGGAAATGGAGCAGCTGGACTCCAACTTGCACCCACATGGGTGTCTGCATTGCACGCACAGGCTTAATCAGCTAAGCCACAACCCTGGCTCTCATTTTTTAAAACATTCATTTATTTTTTTGAAAGGGAGAGAGAAACAGAGAGATAGAAAGACAGATGGGCTGGGGCTGGGCCAGGTTGAAGCCAGAAGGCACAGACTCCATCTGGTCTCCCCGACGAGTGACCCGGGTCCAGGCACTTGGTCCATCATACACTGATTTTTTTCAGGCACCAAGCAGGAAGACAGACTGGCAGTAGATCAGCTGGAACTTGAACAGCCAGTCTGATGTGGGATGCTGCTATTGCAAGGAGACTCAACCTGCACTCACCTGGGAGACCCAGAAGAAGCTCTTTGCTCCTGGCTCCGGTCTGGCCCAGCCCTAGCCATTGTGGCCATTTTGGAGAGTGAACTACCAGATGGAAGATCTCGCTCTCTCTCTCTCTCTCTTGCTCTCTCTCTCTCTCTCTGTGTGTCTTTCCCTCTTTGTCCCTCTGCCTTTCAAATAAATCTTAAAATAATAAAACAGCAATTACCTCCTGTATTCATAGGAATTCCGAAAGCGTTCTCTTCAAGCATCTGGGACGGGTCAGGCCTTGTGCTGAGGCTGTAGGAGCAAAGACGACAGAACACCTGACGTCAGTGAGGAGTTAGAGGGGGCCGGGATGAGCAGTGAGCTGAGATGGCTTGAGAAGACACAGGTCCACCTGAGTCCTGGAGGAGGGGGTGTACTCAGCTGGGGAAATGGTCTGTCACACTGAGTACGGTCAGGGGGGCCTGGTGGGCAGCGGACCTCACACTGCTCTGCGTGTGCGTGCCTCTATGCCCACCGCTTACACAGACATCCATGCCTCGTAACCACCGCTTAGGTGGCTTCTGTTATTGGTCCCACTTCACAGATGAGCAAACTGAGGCTTGGAGTCATTAGGAGCCAGTGACCCGCAATTCTGATGAAGCCTAGGCAGTATGGCCTCAGCACCCACAGGCATAACTTGTTTTACTCCTTAATCGGGGGCAGAACTACAGGATTAGATAACTGGTTAGAGAGGGGTATGAAAAGAGCCAAGAACTGCGCACCTTGACTGCGATGTGGAAGGCATGGCTCGAGGTAGCCATTACACCTTGGAGGCCGATGACATCTCCCAAAGAGCACACGGCGAAGAGATGCTGGGGGCACAGCTGGGGACATCCAAATTCAAGGGCTTGTAGAGAAGACGGAGAAGGTCAGATGGGTGATTCAAAGCCCCAACATGAGGGCCGGCGCTGTGGTGTAGTGGGTAAAGCCGCCGCCTGCAGTGCCAGCATTGTATATGGGCACTGGTTCAAGTCCTGGCTGCTCCACTTCTGATCCAGCTCTCTGCTGTGGCCTGGGAAAGCAGTAGAAGATGGACCAAGTCCTTGGACCTACGAGAGAGACCTGGAAGAGGCTCCCGGCTTCAGATCGGTGCAGTTCTGGCTGTTGCAACCATCTGGGAAGTGAACCAGAGGATGGACGATCTCTCTGTGCCTCTCTGTAACTCTGCCTTTCAAATAAATAAATCTTTTTTAAAAAAAAGCAAAAAGCAAAATACTAAAGTCCCAACATGAAACACGTGCCATAAGCTGATCATGTGTCAGAAACGATCCCCAACTCCACACCCTCTGGGAGGGCTGCCCTCTACCTCTTGCCAGCTCACCTGCCCTAACGCCTCTGACTTTGTAGCAGTGCCTGCTTCAGCAGCATGTGTAGTAAAACTATGCTAAAATGCTGGCTGTCCACTTCCAATCCAGCTCCCTGCTAATGTGCCTGTGGAAGCAGCGAATGATGGTCCAAATACTTGGGCCCCTGCACCCATGTGGGAGACCCAGAAGTTCCTGGCTCCTGGCGTCAGCCTGACCCAGCCCCAGCCATTTCGGCCATGTGGGAGAGACCCAGCAAATGGAGACCCTCTCCCCCCAACACATACCCCATTCTCTCACTTTCTGTAATTCTGCCTTTCAAATAAATAATTCTTAAAAAATGCCTTCTGCTGTATGTATAGACTAGGGAAACACTCTAATGTATACATTAGACTATTGACATTTTATACTTTTCAAAAATTTTTATTTAGTTTTCTTTATTTGAAAGGGAGAAAGAGCGAGAGAGAGACAGACCCACAACAGATGGTGCTGGACTGGGCTGGGCTAAGCCAGGAGCCAGGAACTCCATCTACGTCTTTCATAGGAGTAGCAGGAATCCCTGTAGGTGAACCGTAATTTGCTGCCTCCCAGAAAACCGTTAGCAGGAAGCTGGATCAGAAGCCAAGGCAGGACTCTATCCCAGGGATTCTGATACAGGATGTGGGTGTCCCAAGGAGCAGCTTTTTTTTTTTTTTTTTGCATTTTAAAAATTTTTATTTTTTTAAAGATTTATGTATTTATTTGAAAGTCAGAGTTACACAGAGAGAGGAGAGGCAGAGAGAGAGAGAGAGAGGTCTTCCATCCACTGGTTCACTCCCCGGATGGCTGCAACGGCCAGAGCTGCACCAATCTGAAGCCAGGAGCTAGGAGCTTCTTCCAGGTCTCTCATGTGGGTGCAGGGGCACCAGGACTTGGGCCATCTTCTGCTTCCCCAGGCCATAGCAGAGAGCTGGGTCGGAAGAGGAGCAGCTGGGACTCGAACTGGCACCCATATACGATGCTGGTGTTTCAGGCCAGGGCATTAACCCACTGTGCCACACACAGTGCCACCCCCCCCCCGCCCCAAGCAGCAGTTTAACACCCATACCACACTGCCAACTGTTGTACTTTTTCCTAAATCCAGTATTTCATGACAAAAACTTGTCAAAAACTTAAAACAAGGACAGCTTTCTAATAAACTAGCCTCCACTCCCAGGCCATAAGTTGATATTACTGTTTGAAATGCTATTTTTTTTTTTTAAAGATTTACTTGAAAGGCAGAGTTACAGAGAGAGAGAGAGAGAGAGAAGAAGAAGGAGGAGGAGGAGGAGGAGGAGGAGGAGGAGGAGGAGGAGGAGGAGGAGGAAGGGAGGGAGAGAGATTCCATCCACTGGTTTACTCTCCAAATGGCTGCAACCGGGCTGGAGCCAGGAGTCAGGAGCTTCATCCAGGTCTCGCACATGGGTACAGGGGCCCAAGGACTAAGTCCATCCTCTGCTGCTTTCCCAAGCCATTCATAGGGAGCAGGATTAGAGGTGGAGCAGCTGGGACTCAAATCGGTGCCCATATGGGCATATGGTGGCTTAACCCGTTAGGCCACAGCGCTGGCCCTGAAATGCTATTTTTGCTATATTGGGTTAAATATAAATCTTTCACCTACTTGTTTTTACTTTTTCTAATGTGGCTACTAGAAATTTACAGTCACACAGTGGCTTGCGTTGTTTTCACCAGCAGTGGTTCTGCAGTCTCGCTGGGACTCTGAAACCACTTAGCATCTCAAGCATGGCCTCATCACCTCTCAGGCACCCCTCCTCCTCCTCTTCCCATCACATCGGCAACACCTGGATTTTGGAAGGGGCCACCTTCAAACCACAGAAATGTACTATTCATCTCTGTTAGTAGTTTAGATTCGTCCAGACGTTATTATCAATTGATAAATTCTGATTAGGCTGACTGGCTTGATAGGACGGCTTGCACTAAGCAATTGGCTTATCGTTATTTTTAAAGATTCTGAAACACAGAATTACATAGGGGCGGGGAGAGAAAGAGGTCTTCCATCTGCCGGTTCACTCCCCAAATGGCTGGAACGGTCAGGTTTGGGCCAGGCCCAGGCCCGGGCCAGGCCCAGGCCAAGCCCAGACATCCCATCCATGGACCCAGGCACCTGAGCCGACACGCCCTCCATCGTCTCCCTGTGGGTGACGATGAGCCGGCACCACTCCATCATCTCGCTGTTGGTGGCATCACCCGGGCACCTGAGCTGGCACCGCTCCATTGTCTACCTGTGGGTGGCATCGCCCGGGCACCTGAGCCGGTACCCCCTCCATCATCTCCCTGTGGGTGGCATCACCCGGGCACCTGAGCCGGCACCCCCTCCATCGTCTCCCTGTGGGTGGCATCACCCGGGCACCTGAGCCGGCACCCCCTCCATCGTCTCCCGGAGGGCAGCATCACCCGGGCACCTGAGCCGGCCACCCCCTCCATCGTCTCCCTGTGGGTGGCATCACCCGGGCACCTGAGCCGGCACCGCTCCATCGTCTCCCGGAGGGTGGCATCACCCGGGTGCCTGAGCCGGCACCGCTCCATCGTCTCCCAGAGGGCGGCATCACCCGGGCGCCAGAGCCGGCACCGCTCCACCGTCTCCCGGAGGGCGGCATCACCTGGGCACCTGAGCAGGCACCCCCTCCATCATCTCCCTGTGGGTGGCATCACCCGGGCGCCTGAGCCGGCACCCCCTCCATCATCTCCCGGAGGGTGGCATCACCCGGGCACCTGAGCTGGCACCGCTCCATTGTCTACCTGTGGGTGGCATCGCCCGGGCACCTGAGCCGGTACCCCCTCCATCATCTCCCTGTGGGTGGCATCACCCGGGCGCCTGAGCCGGCACCACTCCATCGTCTCCCGGAGGACAGCATCACCCAGGCGCCTGAGCCGGCACCGCTCCATCGTCTCCCGGAGGGCGGCATCACCCGGGCGCCTGAGCTGGCACCCCCTCCATCGTCTCCCGGAGGGCGGCATCACCCGGGCGCCTGAGCCGGCACCGCTCCACCGTCTCCCTGTGGGTGGCATCACCAGGGTGCCTGAGCAGGCACCGCTCCATCGTCTCCCTGTGGGCGGCATCACCGGGGCGCCTGAGCCGGCACCGCTCCACCGTCTCCCTGTGGGTGGCATCACCCGGGCGCCTGAGCAGGCACCACTCCATCGTCTCCCGGAGGGCGGCATCACCCGGGTGCCTGAGCCGGCACCGCTCCATCGTCTCCCAGAGGGCGGCATCACCCGGGCGCCAGAGCCGGCACCGCTCCACCGTCTCCCGGAGGGCGGCATCACCTGGGCACCTGAGCAGGCACCCCCTCCATCATCTCCCTGTGGGTGGCATCACCCGGGCGCCTGAGCCGGCACCCCCTCCATCATCTCCCGGAGGGTGGCATCACCCGGGCACCTGAGCTGGCACCGCTCCATTGTCTACCTGTGGGTGGCATCGCCCGGGCACCTGAGCCGGTACCCCCTCCATCATCTCCCTGTGGGTGGCATCACCCGGGCGCCTGAGCCGGCACCACTCCATCGTCTCCCGGAGGACAGCATCACCCAGGCGCCTGAGCCGGCACCGCTCCACCGTCTCCCTGTGGGTGGCATCACCAGGGTGCCTGAGCAGGCACCGCTCCATCGTCTCCCTGTGGGCGGCATCACCGGGGCGCCTGAGCCGGCACCGCTCCATCGTCTCCCTGTGGGCGGCATCACCGGGGCGCCTGAGCCGGCACCGCTCCATCGTCTCCCTGTGGGCGGCATCACCGGGGCGCCTGAGCCGGCACCGCTCCATCGTCTCCCTGTGGGTGGCATCACCCGGGCGCCTGAGCCGGCACCGCTCCACCGTCTCCCGGAGGGCGGCATCACCTGGGCACCTGAGCAGGCACCCCCTCCATCATCTCCCTGTGGGTGGCATCACCCGGGCGCCTGAGCCGGCACCCCCTCCATCATCTCCCGGAGGGTGGCATCACCCGGGCACCTGAGCTGGCACCGCTCCATTGTCTACCTGTGGGTGGCATCGCCCGGGCACCTGAGCCGGTACCCCCTCCATCATCTCCCTGTGGGTGGCATCACCCGGGCGCCTGAGCCGGCACCACTCCATCGTCTCCCGGAGGACAGCATCACCCAGGCGCCTGAGCCGGCACCGCTCCACCGTCTCCCTGTGGGTGGCATCACCAGGGTGCCTGAGCAGGCACCGCTCCATCGTCTCCCTGTGGGCGGCATCACCGGGGCGCCTGAGCCGGCACCGCTCCATCGTCTCCCTGTGGGCGGCATCACCGGGGCGCCTGAGCCGGCACCGCTCCATCGTCTCCCTGTGGGCGGCATCACCGGGGCGCCTGAGCCGGCACCGCTCCATCGTCTCCCTGTGGGTGGCATCACCCGGGCGCCTGAGCCGGCACCGCTCCATCATCTCCCGGAGGGCGGCATCACCGGGGCGCCTGAGCCGGCACCGCTCCACCGTCTCCCGGGGGCGGCATCATCCAGGCACCTGAGCCGGCCACCCCCTCCATCATCTCCCGGAGGGCGGCATCACCCGGGCGCCTGAGCCGGCACCGCTCCATCATCTCCCGGGCGCCTGAGCCGGCACCGCTCCATCGTCTCCCGGGCGCCTGAGCCGGCACCGCTCCATCATCTCCCGGGCGCCTGAGCCGGCACCGCTCCATCGTCTCCCGGAAGGCGGCATCACCCGGGCACCTGAGCTGGCACTGCTCCATCATCTCCCGGGGGCGGCATCACCCGGGCGCCTGAGCCGGCACCGCTCCATCGTCTCCCGGGCGCCTGAGCCGGCATCTGCCGCCTCTCAGCCTGTGCGCAGGGCGCTGGGTCAGGCAGTGGAGCAGCTGGGACCGGAACCGGGACCAAACAGGCACTGGCGTTCGGGTCCAGGGGCTCCGCGCCCCGCGCAGGCCCTAAGGGATTATTTCGAGGACGTTTCCCGTGCACCTGGTGACCGAAATGGACTCTGGTCACCGTCTGAGAGAATCAACCCACTGACAAAGCTTTCATTACAAACCACCGCAAAAATGTCTCCGAACGAGGGTAACAGGCGCCACAGATGTGTCTAGATGAGTTTTCTTGATCAATCCCTAAAAACTGAGAAAGCGGAGTCCAAGTGGCTGGATTAAAAAAAGTCTGGAAATGCAAGTGGTTTCTAGAAAAATAATAAATAATAATAAAAATAATAAATAATTAGTTGACAAAAGACTTAACGTTGGTGAGGGGTCAGCAGGGTTCTGGGCATTAACCGGCCACCGCCAGGGCCCCCTTCCGCGCCAGGGAACGGACCCACGGGGGCAGGACCCACCGCGCAGGGCGGCGCCCACGGCGACTCGCGTCTCCCGGCGGCTCCTCCTCTTGGCCACTGCGTCTTCTCCACCCGCGCGGTGACGTCAGCGCAGGCGCGCCGCGCGTGCGCGCCTGGACGTCTGGGCGGGACGGCCCGAGGCTCCGCCCCGGGGGTGGGGCGTGGGAGCGCGGCCCGCGGAGTCGTGAGGCTCTGGGAGCGGATGGGCGGGCGTTCCAGCTATCGCGAGAGCGGCGCTTGATGACGCACTGGAGGGCGGGAGCCGTCGCGGGCGCCGGCGGGTGCGTTTGAATCTGTTCCGAGCGCGGGAAACGGCGCGTCCGGGGGACTTGGTGAGCGCCGAGGTTGCGGAGCGGGGTCGGGTTCGAGGTAGGGGCCGCGGGCGCAGCTGGGTTCGGGCGGGCGGGCTCCGCCTCGTGGAGTCGGGGTTTCACGGGGCCCGTGGGCCGCCCGCGGCTCTGACGGGAACGGAGGCGGCGGCCGCCGCCCGGGCCGCGCAGCCGGACTGTGCTGTCCGCCTCGGGCTGGGGGGACTGCGAGCCCCGGACGCGGCTGCGCCGGAGTCCCCCCGAGCTCCGACTGAGAGGACCTGCCGGCCCCGGCCCCGCGCGGTGCTTGGCTCGGTGCTTGGCTCGGTGCTTGGCTCGGTGCTTGGCTCGGTGCCTCCGTGCGGAGCGGCGCTGGGACTCGCCGCTCTTTGACGCTCGTCTTGACCCGGTTCCAGGCCTGCCCCCCGGAGACGGACAGCCGGACGATGCGATGAGCGCTGCCCTGGGAAGCTGCGTGCGGGCCGGCCGGGCCAGGGCTTGGGCACGGATGGTGCAGGAAACCTAAAGGGACGCGTGTCGAGGCGTGGACCGAGTGTAAGTCGAACAGTGCGGCCGTAGGAGCGGGAGCGGGGCGGTCAGCCCGGGCCTGGAGCGGGCGGCAGCGGCCGGGCTTGGCAGGACGCAGGGTGGGTGCTGGTCACCGCTCCCCGGGTGCTGGGTGCTGGGTGCTGGTCACCGCTCCCGGGTGCTGGGTGCTGGTCACCGCTCCCCGGGTGCTGGGTGCTGGGTGCTGGTCACCGCTCCCCGGGTGCTGGGTGCTGGGTGCTGGTCACCGCTCCCCGGGTGCTGGGTGCTGGTCACCGCTCCCCGGGTGCTGGGTGCTGGGTGCTGGTCACCGCTCCCGGGTGCTGGGTGCTGGTCACCGCTCCCCGGGTGCTGGGTGCTGGGTGCTGGTCACCGCTCCCCGGGTGCCGGGTGCTGGTCACCGCTCCCCGGGTGCTGGTCACCGCTCCTCGGGTGCTGGGTGCTGGGTGCTGGTCACCGCTCCCCGGGTGCTGGTCACCGCTCCCCGGGTGCTGGGTGCTGGGTGCTGGTCACCGCTCCCCGGGTGCTGGGTGCTGGTCACCGCTCCCCGGGTGCCGGGTGCTGGTCACCGCTCCCCGGGTGCTGGGTGCTGGGTGCTGGTCACCGCTCCCCGGGTGCTGGTCACCGCTCCCCGGGTGCTGGGTGCTGGGTGCTGGTCACCGCTCCCCGGGTGCCGGGTGCTGGTCACCGCTCCCCGGGTGCTGGTCACCGCTCCTCGGGTGCTGGGTGCTGGGTGCTGGTCACCGCTCCCCGGGTGCTGGTCACCGCTCCCCGGGTGCTGGGTGCTGGGTGCTGGTCACCGCTCCCCGGGTGCTGGGTGCTGGTCACCGCTCCCCGGGTGCCGGGTGCTGGTCACCGCTCCCCGGGTGCTGGGTGCTGGGTGCTGGTCACCGCTCCCCGGGTGCTGGTCACCGCTCCCCGGGTGCTGGGTGCTGGGTGCTGGTCACCGCTCCCCGGGTGCTGGTCACCGCTCCCCGGGTGCTGGGTGCTGGTCACCGCTCCCCGGGTGCCGGGTGCTGGTCACCGCTCCCCGGGTGCTGGGTGCTGGGTGCTGGTCACCGCTCCCCGGGTGCTGGGTGCTGGGTGCTGGTCACCGCTCCCCGGGTGCTGGGTGCTGGTCACCGCTCCCCGGGTGCTGGTCACCGCTCCCCGGGTGCTGGGTGCTGGTCACCGCTCCCCGGGTGCTGGGTGGTGGGTGCTGGTCACCGCTCCCCGGGTGCTGGGTGCTGGTCACCGCTCCCCGGGTGCTGGGTGCTGGGTGCTGGTCACCGCTCCCCGGGTGCTAGTCACCGCTCCCCGGGTGCTGGGTGCTGGTCACCGCTCCCCGGGTGTTGGTCACCGCTCCCCGGGTGCTGGGTGCTGGTCACCGCTCCTCGGGTGCTGGGTGCTGGTCACCGCTCCCCGGGTGCTGGGTGCTGGTCACCGCTCCTCGGGTGCTGGTCACCGCTCCCCGGGTGCTGGGTGCTAGTCACCGCTCCTCGGGTGCTGGTCGCTGGTCACCGCTCCCCGGTGTGTGCGAGGCGGTGCTGGTCACCGCTCCCCGGGTGCTGGGTGCTGGGTGCTGGTCACCACTCCCCGGGTGCTGGGTGCTGGTCACCGCTCCCCGGGTGCTGGGTGCTGGTCACCGCTCCCCGGGTGCCGGGTGCTGGTCACCGCTCCCCGGGTGCTGGGTGCTGGTCACCGCTCCTCGGGTGCTGGTCACCGCTCCCCGGGTGCTGGGTGCTGGTCACCGCTCCTCGGGTGCTGGTCACCGCTCCCCGGGTGCTGGGTGCTGGTCACCGCTCCTCGGGTGCTGGTCACCGCTCCCCGGGTGCTGGTCGCTGGTCACCGCTCCCCGGTGTGTGCGAGGCGGTGCTGGTCACCGCTCCCCGGGTGCTGGGTGCTGGGTGCTGGTCACCGCTCCCCGGGTGCTGGGTGCTGGGTGCTGGTCACCGCTCCCCGGGTGCTGGGTGCTGGTCACCGCTCCCCGGGTGCTGGTCACCGCTCCTCGGGTGCTGGTCACCGCTCCCCGGGTGCTGGTCACCGCTCCCAGGCGTGTGCGAGGCGGTGCTGGTCACCACTCCCTGGGTGCTGGGTGCTGGTCACCGCTCCCCGGTGTGTGCGAGGCGGTGCTGGGTGCTGGTCACCGCTCCCCGGGTGCTGGGTGCTGGGCACCGCTCCCCGGGTGCTGGGTGCTGGGTGCTGGGTGCTGGTCACCGCTCCCCGGGTGCTGGGTGCTGGGTGCTGGGTGCTGGTCACCGCTCCCCGGGTGCTGGGTGCTGGTCACCGCTCCCCGGGTGCCGGGTGCTGGTCACCGCTCCCCGGGTGCTGGGTGCTGGTCACCGCTCCTCGGGTGCTGGTCACCGCTCCCCGGGTGCTGGGTGCTGGTCACCGCTCCTCGGGTGCTGGTCACCGCTCCCCGGGTGCTGGGTGCTGGTCACCGCTCCTCGGGTGCTGGTCACCGCTCCCCGGGTGCTGGTCGCTGGTCACCGCTCCCCGGTGTGTGCGAGGCGGTGCTGGTCACCGCTCCCCGGGTGCTGGGTGCTGGGTGCTGGTCACCGCTCCCCGGGTGCTGGGTGCTGGGTGCTGGTCACCGCTCCCCGGGTGCTGGGTGCTGGTCACCGCTCCCCGGGTGCTGGTCACCGCTCCTCGGGTGCTGGTCACCGCTCCCCGGGTGCTGGTCACCGCTCCCAGGCGTGTGCGAGGCGGTGCTGGTCACCACTCCCCGGGTGCTGGGTGCTGGTCACCGCTCCCCGGTGTGTGCGAGGCGGTGCTGGGTGCTGGTCACCGCTCCCCGGGTGCTGGGTGCTGGGCACCGCTCCCCGGGTGCTGGGTGCTGGGTGCTGGGTGCTGGTCACCGCTCCCCGGGTGCTGGGTGCTGGGTGCTGGGTGCTGGTCACCGCTCCCCGGGTGCTGGGTGCTGGTCACCGCTCCCCGGCGTGTGCGAGGCGGTGCTGGTCACCACTCCCCGGGTGCTGGGTGCTGGTCACCGCTCCTCGGTGTGTGCGAGGCAGTGCTGGTCACCGCTCCCCGGGTGCTGGGTGCTGGTCACCGCTCCCCGGGTGCTGGGTGCTGGTCACCGCTCCTCGGTGTGTGCGAGGCAGTGCTGGTCACCGCTCCCCGGGTGCTGGGTGCTGGGCACCGCTCCCCGGGTGCTGGTCACGTGGCGGGTCGCGAGTTCTGCCTAGACCCGCAGATGAGGGTTCCGCGTTTGCGACGACGCCCTAGCCCCGGCGTTGGTGCCATCCGTAGCGGTCTTTATCCCAGCGCAGGCGATTTTTACTTGTTTTTAAAGCAACCGGCCTCTGCCGCACAGGTGCTCCCTCGCTGGCTGTGGCTTCGTTGTTAGGTTCTTGTCTTTCCAGCGGGGTGCCTGTGAGCCTCGTGTGCCCCGGGGTTCGCCGGGAGGAGGGTGCTTGCTTTCCCCTGGGCTCTCATCATCCTGCGGGCTGCGAGGGCCTGCCAGGGTGGGGCAATCCTAACGAACCGTCTAACGAGCTCCCCAGTGACCCCCGCGCTCCCCAGCGACCCCCGCGCTGTTTTCCTTCTCGCTTGGAATAACAAGGGACTCTAAGCCTGGGGTTTTGTTGGTCGACCTGAGTGATGCCTTAGAAAGGGAGAGTCTTCAGAATTCGGTGTCAGCCTGTTCTTTGGTTGAGTTGACTCAGATCTGCCTGAACCAGCGGCTTGCTAAGGCACTAAAGGGCGGGAAGGTGAGCTTCCTGGGGCCGCGCGGGTTTCTTGATGAAAACATGTCATTGACGTTATGTTGGTAATACTTTCAGTAAACAAAATAAGTTGTGCTTTAGATATTATAACTTGTTTTTATGTCAGGGTGTTGTTAGAAACTGTCTAGGTGGTGCAGGGATTTTCTTGTAGTTCTTGAATGTTTTAATAACAAAGCTTGTTGGAAAAGGCACATTTGCAAATTTAAGTTCCAGAATGATTGTGTTTTCCACCAGGGTTTCAAAATAAATGCCATTTGAACAGTCTCATCTGTCATGGAAAAACGTGAGACATTTGTGCAAGCCGTGTCTAAGGAGCTGGTTGGAGAGTTTTTGCAATTTGTTCAGCTTGATGTAAGTTTTCTGTTTTAAACTTATCCTGATTTTGGCTGTTACTGTATAAAATAATGATGTAAAAACATTATGTCTTCCAAATGAAATACAGTTTTTTAGTGACATTTTTAAAAAAGGTTTATTTATTTATTTGAAAGGCTGAGTTACAAAGAAAGGGAGAGACAGAGAGATCTTCCAGCCGCTGGTTGACTCCCCAAATGACCATATCGGCTGGGGCTGGGCCAAGCTGAAGACAGGAGCTTCATCCAGGTCTCCCACATGGGTGCAGGAGCCCAGGCACTTGGGCTTTCCCAGAGCATTGGCAGGGAGCTGGACAGGTAGTAGAGAAGCTGGAATTTGTACTGTCACCTTTTTGGGATGCCAGCGTTACAGGCAGAGATTTAACCCACTGTGTCACAGCACAGGCGCCTTCAGTTACTCTTTGGAGACCAATGTTTATTTGTAAAAAGAAAACAAAATTCAGTAGGCTCAAATAGACGTGCTAATGGGCTAAGCTAAGATGTAAAAGATAAACGGAAGTCAACCCATCAGTCATGACGTTGAGGAAGGACTCATTTAACTGATGGAACATCTGAAGACTAGAGAAGGCGGGTTGTATTTGAACCTAAATTTCTGCAGGGCCAGGGAATGGAAATGTCAGGTGAGGGAGGGCAGGAGATGAGGCTGGGGGCTAGGTTACTGGGCCGTCTACACCGTTAGAAGGAGTTCAGACGTCGTCCTGAATGGGGATGATGGAGGCTTTGAGCAGGGAGGGATCTGGCATTCTGTAGCATCTGCTGGTTAATTAGCTGTTGTTATCAGTATGATTCCATTGATTCTTACTTTATTCAATAGGGTTTTATTTTAATTTTTATTTATTTTTTGACAGGCTGAGTGGATAGTGAGAGACAGAGAGAGAAAGGTCTTCTTTTACCATTGGTTCACCCTCCAACGGCCGCCACGGCCGGCGCACTGCAGCCGGCACACCGCGCTGATCCGAAGGCAGGAGCCAGGTGCTTCCCCTGGTCTCCCATGGGGTGCAGGGTCCAAGCACTTGAGCCATCCTCCACTGCACTCTCAGGCCACAGCAGAGAGCTGGCCTGGAAGAGGGGCAACCGGGACAGAACCCGGCGCCCGGCGCCCTGACGGGGACTAGAACCCGATGTGCCAGTGCTGCAGGCGGAAGATTAGCCTATTGAGCCGTGCTGGCCTATTCAATAGGTTATAATCCATTAGTGCCACAATTTTGGTGCTCAGATTGATTCAGAATTGTCTACAGGCAGTCCCACTCCTACCCCTCCCTATTTTACTTTTTTTTTTTTTTAAGAGTTAATTATTTGAACAGCGGAGTGAGAGAGGAAGAGGGAAGGCAAAACTTTTCTCTCTGCCAGTTCATTCCCAAATGTGCACAGCAGTTGGCCTGGGCCAGGCTCAAGCAGGGAGACAGGGACTCCATTTAGGTCTCTGATGTAAGTGGCAGGAATTCCAGCACTTGTATCATCATCTGCTTTCTCCCAGGGTCTGCACTGACAGGAAGCTAGAATCAGGAGCTGGAGCTAGAGATCAGACTCATTCACTGCGATGTGGTGATGTGGGATGGACATCCTTGCTTCCATCCACTGATTCACTCCCCAAGTGGCCACAACGGCCAGAGCTGGGCTGATCTGAAGCCAGGAGCTTTTTCCACGTCTTCCATGTGTGTGGCAGGGGCCAAAACACTTGGGCTATCTTCTCCTGCGTTCCTATGCACATTAGCAGGGATCTGGATTGGAAGTAGAGCAGCCAGGACACAAGCTGGCGCCCATCTGGACACGAGCTGGGCCAGCATTGCTGGTGGTCACCTACCCACATTGCCACAATACCAGCCCTGGGATGAGCATTCTAGCATCCTAACCTCTAAAGTGTGTACTCACCTCATCAGGCAGTTTCTTTGCCTAGACCGTACAGTTTTGATAATGGTCTGTAATTTGCTCTGTCAGAATGGGTGAAGCCATCTGCTCATAGTGAGGAAATGAGGACAGTGGTGAAGATCACAAAGGGTCTTGTTTGGCTGAGGGAGAGAATGATGTCTGGGTGACTAGAAGGTGATGTTGAGGGTCCACATGGGGTTTGGCACAGCAACTATAAGTGGGATCAGCCGACATGGCTGCCTTTTTTTGTTGTTGTTATTGTTGCTATTATTGAACTCTTTTTTTTTTGTAACCTATTTATAGGTCTCAAGATGGTCTACATATGGTTCAATTTTAGGGAAGATTTTGCTGAATGGATGAAATTGTAAACTCCCAAGATTAGAATACTAGGAAGGACTAGATGAAGGAAAAATTTGCTACTTTCTATTTCATAATCTGTACATGTTCCCTTTTAGCAATAAATTTTGAAAATACACTAAACTATTTTTTTAAAAAAAGATTTATTTATTTATTTGAAAGGCAGAGTTACAGAGAGGCAGAGGGAGAGAAAAAGAGGTTCTCCATCCACTGATTCACTTCCCAAATAGCCACAATGGCTGAAGCCAGGAGCCAGGAGCTTCGTTTGAGTCTCCTACGTGGGTACAGGGGCCCCAGGACTTGGGCCATCTTCTACTGCTTTCCCAGGCAGGGAGCTGGACTGCAAGTGGAACAACCAGGACTTGAACTGGCGCCCATATGGGATGCTGGCGCTCCAGGCTAGGGCTTTAAGCCACTGCTCCACAGCGCCAGCCCCTACGCTGGGCTCTTGAATTTCTGTTAACACTTTTCTGTTGATGTCATTTGAGAAGGATACAGTGAATTTTTTATGCTTGAAATATGACATTTGCTATTTATTTTACAGAAAGATGCCTCTGATCCTTTCAGCCTCAATGAATTATTGGAGGAGTTATCAAGGAAACAGAAAGAAGAATTATGGGAAAGGCTGAAGAATTTATTAACAGACATGTTGTTAGAAAGCCCAGTGGATGGGTGGCAGACAGTGCAAGTCCAGAGTGAAGATGATATGGAAACAGAGCATAGTTTAAAAATGGTATGAGTTCTTCAAAAATAACAAATGCTCTCCTTTTCTTTGTTAAAAAAATAATTGTTTATTGTATATAATTAAATTTTAAGCTAAAAAAATTTTTGATGTTGAAAGTCAGAATCTAGGAAGTTAAGTTGATTGATTGTGCATTTTTGCCATTTTTTAGTCCTAGTGTTGTTAATGTTTCCAATGACAGTTCAGTGTCACTGTTCTTTCGGGACAATTGACTTGTATTCAGAGTAAAAAAATTTTTAAATTAGGGGCAGCGTTGTGGCATAGGAGGTTGAGCCGCCTCCTTTGACTACAACATCCCATATGGCCTCTAGTTCATGACCCAGCTGCTCCATTTCCAGTCGACTTCCTGCTCATGTGCCTGAGAGAGCAGTGGAAGATGGCCCAAATGTCTGTAACCCTGCCCTCACGTGGGAAACCTGGAAGAATCTCCAGGCTCCCGGCTTCAGCCTGGCACAATCCTGCCCATTGTGGCCATTTGGGAAATAAACCTGCGGATGGAAGATCTCTCTTTCTCTTAGTCTCTTCCTCTCTGTAACTGCCTTTCAAATTTTAAAAAATAATAAAAAATTTTTAAAATTTATTTGAGAGGCAGAGGGAGCTCCTGTTTGCTGGTTCATTCTCTAAATATTTGCCATGGCTAGGGCTCAGGCTGGGTCAGGTTCAGGCTCAAGCTGGGAGCGCAGTCCAGGTGTCATGGGGGTGACAGGGATCCAAGTACTTGAACCATCATCATCTGCTGCTTAACAGAGTGCAAATTAAGAAGGAATCTGGATTTGGGAGCAGAGCTGAGATTCAGACCCAGGCACTGATATGGGATGTAGGCATCCCAACCAGTGTCTTAACTGCTAGGTCAGATGCCTGCCCCTTGAATTCAACTTTAACTCAGTTTTTCGACTAAACTAACTTGACTTAATTTTAGAAATTTAGTAACTTTTAAATTTCTTTAAAAGTTGAGTTTTAATTTGATGATTTTAATTCACTTGTGTTTTAATTTTTCATTTATAGAGAAAAAGTATAGAAATAATGCATGCAGTTACATCTGTGATTCTCATCTCTGTATCTGTAATAAACGAGAGTGAGAACTTTGAAGCCTTGCTGGAATGTGCTGTTATATTAAATGGTAAGCTGACTTTGCTATAAGTGGCATATTTAGAAGTGGGGCATTGAAATTACTGTAAGAGTGACCTCCTTGTTTCCATGAGCATTGTTGACTTTAGAAGCTGGTGTGAAGGCATAGCTTTGCAATCAAACTGTACTCTGCCCACAAAGGAGCGTACTATAGTGACTGTCCTGAATAATTACTTTACTTTGGGCTCCCTTTTCCTGTTTTAGATGGTAAAGATGCGTAGTAACTGCTATTGTTGATAAACTTTTCAGGAAAGTCTTATTTGACTGAAAGGACCAATGACCAAGAACTTATTTGAAGAAACAATATCTGATTATAAATATCACAGCATGTGACTGTTGCCAGATAGTGTCAGGTTAACCAAGAATTTGTGACTTTGCAGTTTTTCCTGTGGTTGTGTTGTAAATATATCTGAGTAGTTGTTGACGCCTTAGTTGTCACTGAGGTTTAACTCGTGGTACTTCTGGTCAAGTTTTAACGGAGCTGTCAGACTATGGTTATTAACTGAGTAGTTCCAGTAGTGTGAATTAATGACAAGATCTGATTATGAAATATTTATATAAAATTGTAGGTATAAAGGATTAAAGTAAATTAAAGTAATGCATTTTAAGGTAAATCTCCCTAGTTCACTCATGATGTAGTGAGCATAATTAGTTCATGGGACACAGCTTTCATCAGGCTTTGCATTCTGAGCATTGCTTGTTGTATTTCTGTTTACTATGTTGTTTTATTCTGCATTCTTGAATCTAGATGCATCATCCTACTAAAACTCACCCCTAATCAATATAACAATGACTCTCAAATACTTTGTGAATTTTAGTATCAGTTTGTTTTCAGTCTCCAAAAGCTGATGAAATGATGAGCACTACCTTTTATGTTAGTATAATGGCTTTCAGAAAGTCAAAGATTATAACTGTGCATATATTATTAGTATTATAATTTGATTGTAGGGCTTTTCTGTTAATAAAAGCATTATAATTTGTATATTCATTATGATGGCTGCTTTTACTATTTTTATCTCTAGGCTAAAATTTGAGGCCTGCCCAATGAGATAGTAGTAAATAGACCTGACCTGGCTCATTCATTTACATTTAGGTAGCTTCAAGTTCTGCCTCTCAAATTTGGGATTCTAAAATTCTTTGTTCTAGTTTGTCTTTTTTTTTTTTTTCTTGCTTATTTGAAACAGTTATAGAGAGAGAGAAAGGAAGAGACAGAGAGAGATTTTTATTCCACTGATTCACTCCTCAAATGGCCACAATAGCTGGAGCTGGGCCAGGCTGAAGACAGGAGCCAGGAGCTTTGTGCAGGTCTCCCATGTGGGTGCAGATGCCCAAGTACTTAGGCCATCCTCTGCTGCTTTCCCAGGTGCATCAGCAGGGAGCTGGATAAGAAGTAGAGCAATTGGGATGCAAACTAGCACCCCTGTGGAATGCTAACATTGGGAATGGCTGCTTAACGCACTACGCCACAATGCTGGTCCCTGCCTCTGGTCTGTTTTTATAGCAGGAGTAAAAGATTTTAATTAATATTATTCAAGTTCTATAATAATTAGAAATTTTGGCAAGCTAAACATTAGTTAATATTCACTTAGCAAAACTTTTCAATATACAAAGTCAAAATGCTCTTAACTATTGAATCTGAACTAATAAGAATTTGCTTTATAAACTGAAAAATTACTTTGCTTTGTTTTAGGTATTTTATATGCATTACCTGAATCTGAACGAAAACTACAGAACTCCATTCAAGACTTGTGTGTCAGATGGTGGGAGAGAGGCCTACCTGCCAAGGAGGATATGGGGAAGACTGCTTTTATCATGCTGCTAAGGAAGAGCCTTGAGACCAAAAGAGTGTGTTTACTTTCTTAAGTATAAACTTTACTAGAAACGGGTTGTGTTTGACTATGCGTAGCCTGACTATGGTAGTTTTGAATTGGAGGATTTTTTTTCAAGATTTATTTGTTTATTTGAAAGTCAGAGTTACAGAGAGAAGGAGAGAAAGAGAGGTCTTCCATTCACTGTTTAACTCCCCAGATGGCTACAACAGCTGGGGCTGGGCCAGGTAGGCTGAAGCCAGGAGCCAGGAGCTTCATCTGGGTCTCCCATGTGGGAGGTAGGGACCCAAACACTTGGGCCATGCTCTGCTGCTTTTTCCAGGCCATTAGCAGAGAACTGGATTGGAAGTGGAGCAACCAGCACTTGAATTGGCACTCATACCAGTGCTGGCTTCCTAGGTGGCAGCTTTACCTACCACACCACAACACCAGCCTTAAGAAGGTGTTTTAGAACGCTAAGATGTTCACAAGTCAAGAATAAATGCAAAGGCTCCATAGTATACATTTTTTGGAAAAAATTGTTTGAAAGGCAGAGTTTCAGAGAGAGAGGGAGAGACAGAAGGAGAGAGATCTTCCATTCACTAGTGTAACCCTCAAATGGCTGCAATGGCCAGGGCTGAGTCAGGCTGAAACCAGACGCCTGGGACTCCATCCACGTCTCCCGCGTGGGTGCAGGGGCCCAAGTGTCTGGGCTGTCTTCTGCTGCCTTTCCAGGCACATTATCAGGGAGCTGGATTGGTAGTGGAGAAGCCGGAACGTGATCTGGCATTACTAGAGGATGCTGACTCACAGGTGGCAAATCACCACTGGTTCCACAGTGCCGGCCCTGGATTACAGTTCTGATGCCAGGCTTCCTCTTCCATTTTCCTCAGGGTGTGGCCTCTGACCTCCCTGGTGACGCTTCTGAGTCACAAAGTGCCTGCTCATTTCCATCTCCATCTTTTCTGAGTTCTAGGCAAGAGAAGAAAGCAGGGGAGTGCACAGGGCCAAATCTCAGATTCTGAGTTTGAATCCTTGGCTTCTTCTGTCTGTTGGGTTAGTGAAGAAGGGCTAACCTACTGAGAGAGGCGACAATCATGGCTGCCTGTGTCCATGTGGTTCTCTGAGGGGTACACACTGATGGAGCCTGTATTCCTAACACCCCACATCAGGGATGGGCAGGAGTGCACAGGGAAAGCCTTGGATGGTAATACATGTAGGATTAGGGATTATCACTGGGATTATTTCACATTGCAGGGCGGTTCTAAGGAAGTTGCTGCTTAGATGAGGAAGATGTTTGATGGGCAAATGTAACCTGGTCTGTTTCTCACACTTTGATCATTGGTGTGCAGCTCAGAAATTCAGAAAAATAATACTCCACACCCCTTAAGACAGAAAACGTGTGTGTTCATTTTACAAAGTTGGATTGGGCAAATAAAACTCATCCTTAGTTTTTCCATCCAAGGTGGTCATTGTTATTTTAGGAGTATTAAGAATATTTCTTTTTAGATACCACCTCCACCACCTACCAATATCCCTTCTTTTTTTTTTTTTTTGTTAAGATTTATTTATTTATTTTAAAGTCAGAGTTACACAGAGAGAGAGAGAGGAGAGGCGGGGGGAGAGAGAGAGGTCTTCCATCCACTGATTCACTCCTCAGTTAGTTGCAATGGCCAGAGCTGCGCTGATCCGAAGGCAGGAGCCAGGTGCTTCTCCTGGTCTCCCATGGGGTGCAGGGCCCAAGCACTTGAGCCATCCTCCACTGCACTCCCGGGCCACAGCAGAGAGCTGGCCTGGAAGAGGGGCAACCGGGACAGAATCCAGTGCCCCGACTGGGACTAGAACCCGGTGTGCTGGCACTGCAGGCGGAGGATTAGCCTAGTGAGCTGCAGCGCCGGCCTCCTTTTTGTCTTTTTAAAATCCATTTTCCCTGTCATTATTTAGCTTTTTTTTTCTTTAAAGATTTATTTATTTATTTGAAAGAATTACACAGAGAGAAGGAGAAGCAGAGAGAGACAGACAGACACAGAGACACAGCGCTGGCTCCTATTTAGCTCTTAAATCAAAGCTCTATTTTTAATGACTTTAAATTAATTATAGTAGTTGTACTCATTTATGCAGTACAGTGTGGCATTTCAATACTGTGTACAATGTGTAATGATCAAAACAGAGTAGTCATTGTACCCATCACTTGAAACATTAACCATTTCTTTGTGCTGAGAACATTCAGAATCTTCTCTACTGTCAATTTGAAATAGGCAATTAGTCAATGTGGTTCCCTTACTGTGCCACAGAGCATCAGAAGTTACTCCTGTCCAACTGCTTCCTGTTCACCGTTTTCTCTCCATCCTGTTCAGTAACCCTTCCCAGGCTCCAGTAACCACTGACTACTTTACTGAGATCAGCTTTGTCGATTCCACATAAATGACAGTACTTGAAGAAGTTTTTGAAAAATGGGATGAACGATAAGTTTTGGGCAGACGTGTAGCCTAGCAGTTAAGACACTGCTTGGAATACCTGTGTTCCATGTTGGAGTACTGGGTTTGGTGCTTGGCTCCAGCTCTTGACTCCAGTTTCCTGCTAATATAAACCCGGGGACAGTTAATTGCATTTCTTCCATCCATGTGGGAGACCTGGATTGCGTTTCTGGCTCCTGGCTTTGACCTGGCCCAGTCCAGCCATTGTAGGCACTGGGAGAGAATTAGTGGGTGGGAGCTCTCTGCCTCTTACAATTAAAAATTTTATTATTTGATTTGTTTATTTTTAATCTTAAAGATTTACTTATTTATTTGAAAGAATTGCACAGAGAGAGGAGAGACAGAGAGAGAGAGAGAGAGGTCTTCCATCTGATGGTTCACTCCCCAACTGGCCACAATGGCCAGAGCTGCGCTGATCTGAAGCCAGCAGCCAGGAGCTTCCTCCGGGTCCCCTACATGGGTGCAGGGGCCCAAGGACTTGGGCCATCTTGTACTGTCTTCCCAGGCCATAGCAGAGAGCTGAATTGGAAGTAGAGTGGCCGGGACTTGAACTGGCGCTCATATGGGATGCCGGTGCTCCAGGCCAGGGCGTTAACCCACTGCACGACAGCACTGGCCCCCTAAATTAAAAATTTTACGTGTTAAAATTTTTTTGTGGTATACAAATAATTTTGTGATTTATGCATAGTTTTATTGTGGTATACATTTTGATGAACTTTGTGAAGACCCTTTGTATGTGAGAGCATGTGGTATTGTCTTTGTGTGCCTGACTTATCTCTCTGCAGTTCCATGTTACTGCAAGTAGTGGAGTATTATTTTTATGGCTGAATAATACTTCATTGTGTCATCCAGCAGTGGCCACGTAGATTCAGTCCATATCTTGGCTATTGTGAGTACTGTTGCAGTAAACATGCAGCGACAGATGTCTCTGACTGCTGATTTCATTTCCCTTGTGTTTTTTTGTGTGCCCATGTATGTATTGCTGGATTACATGGCAATTTTGTTCTAGGTTAGGGATTTCTGTATTTTCCATAATGGCTATACTAATTTACATTTCCACCAGCAGTGTATCCCTTTCAATAGAATTCCCCTTTTCTCTGTGTCCTACCACTGGCATTTGTTTTTTTTTTGTCCTTTTTTATAATAGCCATTCTTCCTGGGGTAGGATGATACCTCAAGGTGGTTTAGCTTTGCATTTCCCTGGTGATAGTGGTGTTGAGAATTTTTTTATATGTTCCTTTGTATGTCTTTTCAGAAATGTCTGTTCAGGTAGTTTGCCCATTTTCAAAAGCGGATTTTTTTTTCCTTGTCAGATGAATAGTCTGCGAATATTTTCTCCCATTCTGCAGATTGTCTGTACTGTTTCCTTGATTGTGCAGAAACTTTTTAGTTTGATGTAATTCCATTTGTCAACTTTTGCTTTTACCTCCTAAGCTTTTGGGTTTATATTCACAAAATGCTTGCCCAGACCAATGTTCTAAAGCATTTCTCCTATTCTAATAGTTTTACAGCTTTGGTGTTAAATTTAAGTCTTTGATCCATTTTGAATTAATTTTTGTACATGGTGAAAGATAGGGGGTAGGGACCGGCATTGTGGTGCAGCTGGGTAAGCTGATACTTGCAATGCTGGCATTCCATATTGGAGTGCCAGTTTGCAGCCTGGCTGCTCTGTGCTGCTGTCCAGCTTCCTGCTAATGTACCTGGAAAGGCAGCAGATGATGGCCCAAGTCCTTGGGAGGTGCTGCCACCTGAATGAAGTTCTAGGCTCCCCACTATGGCCTCATCCAGCCCTGGCTGTTACAGTCATTTGGGGAGTAAATCAGCTGGTGAAAGATTTATAGATTCTCTCTCTGTTGTTCTTGCTGGGCCTTTCAACAAAACAAATATTAAACAAAAATAAAGTGTTGTTATTGAAAAGTTAAAATACTTTAAAAACTCAAAAACACAGAGGCTACTTTTATTCTTTATCTGGATATCTGGGTTTCTCAGCACCGTTTATTGAAGAGATTTTCAAATATCCCATGTATGTTCTTGATGCTTTTGTCAAAGATCTGTTGGCTGTGGTTGTGTGGATTTATTTCCAGATTCTGAATTCTGTTCCATTGGTCTGTGTGCCTGTTTTGAAGGTTCATGCTGTTTGGTGACTGTAACTTTGTAGTATGTTTTGAAGTCGGGTATTGTAATGGCACTAGCTTTGTTCCTTTTGCTCAGAATTGCTTTGGGTATTCAGGGTTTTTTGTGGCTCTGTATGAATTTTAGTATTTTTTTTCTGTTTCTGTGAATAATGTCGTTGATACTTTGGTAGGAGTTGTGCTGAATCTGTAGATCACTTTAATAACATAAATTTAATTTAGAGTCAAACAGTGAAAACTTCAGTTCCTCAGTTGCACTGGTCACATGTTAATAGCTCAGTAGCCAGATGTGGCTAAGGGCGGCTTCACTGGATGGTGCAGACGCCACACATCTTCATCACTTCAGTAATTCTGTTTAACAGTGCTGGGTATCTGATTGCTTTTGTGTGTTTTAACAAACACTCTGTAGAGGCTGATGCTGTGGTGTTGTAGGTTAAGCCTCCACCTGTGGCACCGGCATCCCACATGGGCACCAATTTGTGTCCCAGAGCTCCTCTTCTGATCCAGCTCTCCACTTAAGGCCTGGGAAAGCAGTAGAAGATGGCCCAAGTCCTTGGGCCCCTGCACCCACGTGGGAGACACAGAAGAAGCTCCTGGCTCCTGCCTTCGGATTGGCACAGCTCAGTCATTATGGCCACTTGGGGAGTGAGCCATCTGATGGAAGACCTCTCTCTGTAACTGCTTCTCAAATAAATAAATAAATCTTTAAAAAAATACTCTTTAGAGCTACAAGTGGTATTTGTGGATTTCAAAATCTGTTTTCATTTGCCATTATTTCTTACTCTTTGATATGAACCATTTAGAATTATCATTATTTATGGTATGAAATATACTTAATTTAAAATACAATTTTACTAATTATGAGAAAAATCAAATGTAATGTTTTTCTTTTCTGTTCATTCCTAGGGTGCAGACATATGTCGACTCTGGCATATTCATCAAGCTTTATATTGCTTTGATTATGATTTGGAGGAAAGTAGTGAAATTAAAGATTTGCTACTGGAGTGCTTCATAAATATTAATTATATCAAGAAAGAAGAGGTAAATAGGCTTATTTGGTCTGTTTGTGACTTTTTAATAGAGGTTTGTCCTAAGTTCATGTGGCTGTTGTTTGTGGTGTGGTCAGTGTTTTAATAAAAGAGGCACTATTGTATTTATTGTATGTCTTTTATTGCATAGTACTAGTGAAGTAAATGCTTTACAAGTACTTGCTTATTTTATCATTAAATGGCATAGTAGCAGGTGTCTGTGTGAATCCCGGGGGAACCATATTACATTTTAAATTAAGAATGATTAAAAATAAGGTTGAGAAAACACTTCCCCATGGATGTGATCTGGCCCTCTGCCCTAATTCCACTTTAATTGGCATTTACTCAAAATCTTCATCACACAGTTTTCTCCATTTATTTTTCCACCCCTCCAGTAAATTAAAAGAGGCTTCTGGCCTATGGAAGTGCCCATTGTGGGGCATACCCACATGTGGCTATTGAGCATTTGAAATGCACTCCATCCCAACTGAGATGTGCCTTAAGTATGAGATACACATAGACTCAAAGACTTAGTATGAAAGAAAGGATATAAAATAACTCATTTATTTTTTATTTACATACTTAATACGATAACCATATTTTGGATATATTTCTTTACATAAACTTATTAAAATGCATTTAATGTTTCATTAACATGGCTAATGGGGAATTAAAACTACAGCATGGCTCATGTAATTCTGTTGTATGAGGGTCCCTTGCATCTGGTTTGTTGAGCCTGGACTTTGTGTCCGTGCGAGGAAAGCAGAGGCGCTGCAGTGCAGCCTTTGTTTCAGCCCAGCAGATGTGTCTCTGAGGCCTGGAGGAAGTCGTCCCTCCCTGGGAAGCAGGAGGGGAAAGGCTTCAGGGAGGAGCAGTACCAGGAACATTTTGAAGTACCACCGCACTTGAAAACTGTAGCTTGGCAGATAGCTCTTAACCATGAGAGTACTTCAACTGTTCATGGAACGAGGAGTTTGGAAGATAATTTTGGTGTATTTTGAGAACTGCAAATGAAGGGTCTTCAGAGAGTTCATGGAAAATGGATACTGTGAAAAAACTATGCCTGAATGCAGAAATTTTGTATACTAAAGAGTCTTTTAATTCCATTTTCCACAGTTTTTGAAGTACTGTCATATATGAGTCTAAGTTTTGTCATTTATAGATGCTGGAACAAACTTAGACTTGGCTCCATGCTGACCCCTAAATGTTAGATTTCAAGCACTCTTTGATTTTTGGAATAAGTGGCTATCTGTGACAGAACCAGAATGAAATGCTTATGGACCAGTGGTCAAGTGTGTGTAGCTCCATCTCTATAAGCTGAGGTTCCCCAGTACAGAGGTGCTGCTCAAGCTCAAAGAGAGAAGGCTGTGTGACTTCCAGCAGCTCAGCCTACGTGCATATACTCTAAGTTATCACTAGGTAAACTTCATTTTTAGAAATAGTTAACAATAACTATTAAATACCCAAAGAATTGTTTTTAGGAGCTTCTTATTTGGTTGCAACTTTAAAACTATGTCCTTTTTTATTTATTTATAGGGAAGGAGATTTCTCAGTTCTCTCTTCAATTGGAATGTAAAATTTATTAAAATGATCCATGAGACCATTAAAAACCAATTGCAGGGATTACAAAAGTAAGTATTAGAGGTAATTAAAATATTATACTGCCTTAATCTGGTATTGATAGATTTTGAGTTGACTTTTTTTTTTTTAAGATTTATTTATTTATTTGAAAGAGTTACACAGAGAGAGAAGGAGAGGCAGAGAGAGAGAGAGAGAGAGAGGTCTTCTATCTGCTGATTTACTCCCAAAATGACCACAATGGCCAGAGCTGCGCTGATCCGAAGCTAGAAGCCAGGAATTTCTTCCAGGTCTCCCATGTGGGTGCAGGGGCTCAAGGACTTGGGTCATCTGCTGCTGCTTTCCCAGGCCATAGCAGAGCTGGATCGGAAGTGGAGCAGCCGGGACTTTAGCTGGCGGCCATGTGGGATGCTGGCACTGCAGGCTGCAGCTTTACCTGCTCCACCACAGCACCAGCCCCAGATGGTTCTTTAAATAGTCGTGTTATTTGCCAGTGAAATCTTATCTTTGCTTATAATAAAGTCTGTGTCACCAGTCTTTCTGGTAGTATTTTGAATATAATGTATACTTTCCAGTTGAATGTGGAGTGAATTATGTGGTGGTTGAAAGAGCTCCGCAGTGGGAGACTCTCTGGAGGTGCCAGGGTGGAACGTTCCAGCCCTGTGCTGCCACGTCTTCAGGGTGGTGCTTTCATGGCAGATGGTGCTGTCCTTGGTACAGAGCCATGTACTTAATTTGCTCTTGTACGGAGAATTTTTTTTTTTTTTAAGATTTCTTTTATTTATTGGAAAGGCATAGTTAACAGAGAGAGAGAGGGAGACACAGAGAGATCTTCCGTCTGTGGGTATAGAGGCCCAAGGACTGGGGCAATCCTCTGCTGCTTTCCCAGGCCATAGCAGGGAGCTGGATCAGAAGCGGAGCAGCTGGGACTCAAACTGGTGCCCACATGGGATGCTAGCACTGCAGGTAGCGGCTTTATCTGCTATACCACAGTGCTGGCCGCAGTAACAGATTTTTAAACTTAACGTGATTCTAAAACCGATTCTGATACTTTAAGGTGGTTTTTATATTTGAGGAAGACTTAGCATCCTGGAAGGTCTAAAATAACTTAAAATCTTACTTGTGTTAAAACATGATTTTATGCAATGTAGGCACCTTTTTAAAGTTTTATTTAATTTTTTGAAAGGCTGAGAAAGAGACAGAGATAGATATCATCCACCAAATCAGTCTGCCAGTGCCTGCAGCAGCCAGGGCTGGTCCAGGCTGAAGCCAGGAGTCGGGAACTTCACCTGCTTCTCCCACAGTGGTGGCAGGAGGCCAGGCACTGCTTCCCGGTACATTAGCAAGCATTTGCTGCCGGATCACACGCAGGGCGGCCGGACCCAACCAGCACTGTATAGGGAATGTGCAGCAGCCAGGTCCCAACCAGCACTGTGTAGGGAATGGGCAGCGGCCGGGACCCAACCTAGCACTGTGTAGGGACTGAGCAGCAGCCAGGACCCAACCCAGCACTGTGTAGGGACTGGGCAGCGGCCAGGACCTAACCCAGCACTCTGTATGGAATGGGCAGCGGCCGGGACCCAAACCAGCACTCTGTATGGAATAGGCAGCGGCCAGGACCCAAACCAGCACTGTGTAGGGACTGGGCAGCAGCCAGGACCCAACCCAGCACTCTGTATGGAATGGGCAGCGGCCAGGACCCAACCCAGCACTCTGTATGGAATGGGCAGCGGCCAGGACCCTACCCAGCACTCTGTATGGAATGGGCAGCGGCCAGGACCCAACCCAGCACTCTGTATGGAATGGGCAGCGGCCAGGACCTAACCCAGCACTCTTATGGAATGTGCATGTCCCGGCCTGCTCTATCACAGCACCCATGATTGTTTAACATTTTCTGACTTGAGAATTTGGTTCTGGGCTTTTTTCTCATATTTTCACAGAAAATAACAAAGTTCTCGGGAAGCAGTGCCTGTGGAAGGAAGTAGTTTGTCACTTTTCTTTCCCATGTTCCCATTTTTTCCTTTTCTCTTCCTGCTCTAGATAAATAGTACCTCTACAGATAATTTGTAAAGTCTTAATCTTAACTGAATTTCTTCTTCACTGAGGTAACAAATAATACATGTTGAAATTATAGTTGTTTATACTTGCATTAAAATATTTTTGTTTTTTCAATAGATCTTTGATGGTACACATTGCAGAAATTTATTTCAGAGCTTGGAGAAAGGCTTCAGGGAAAATACTGGAGGTATTTACATTTTATTAAATGATAACACTTTATTGTATTCTAGTTACTAGACAAGGAGTTGAAGAAGGGCTAAAGCCAAAAATGAAAATCTACGTGATTGAAATTGATAGTCTTGACTATTTATGTGCCAAAGTGCAGCCTCTGAGAATCATTGACTTGTGTGGTGAAGTAAGAGTTTGCTGCTCATCAAAACTGGTTGCATGTTGAAATGATGGTAGCTTGGATATATTGGGCTAAATCTTATTTTAAGTAATTTTGTGTGTTTTTTTTCCTGTTTTATTTTTTAAGATTTACTTATCTGAAAGGCAGAATTACAGAGAAAGAAACAAGAGAAAGGTCTTCTATCCTCTGGTTCTCTCCCCATGTGACTATGACTGCTGTGGCTGGGCCAGGCCAAAGCCAGGGACCAGGAGCTTCTTCCAGGTCTCCCATGTGGGTGCAAGCACCTGGGTTGTCCTCCACTGTTTTCCCAGGTGCATTAGCAGGGAACTGGAATAAAAGTGGAGTGGCTGGGGCCGGTGCTGTGGTGCAGCGGGTTAAAGCCCCGGCCTGAGGCCCTGGCATCCCATATGGGTGCTGGTTCTAGTCCTGGCTGGTCCTCTTCCAATCCTGCTCTCTGCTATGGCCTGGGAAGGCAGTATAGGATGGCCCACTTCCTTGGGCTCCTGCACCCACTTGGGGGACCTGGAGGAAGCTCCAGGTCCTGGTTCCTGGCTTCGGATCGGCATAGCTCCAGCCATTGTGTCCATCTGGGGAGTGAACCAGTGGATAGAAGACCTTTCTCTTTGTCTCTGTCTCTCTCTGTAGCTCTGTCTTTCAAATAAGTAAAATACATCTTTAAAAAAGAAAAAAAGAAGTGGAGCAGTGGAAAATTGGATTTTTAGCTTGCATTCTGTTTTTGCTGGACATTGAGGTTATTATTTTGAACTAGTCTAACTTTTTTTTAATATTTATTTATTTGAAAGAGCCACAGAGAGGCAGAGGCAAAGAGAGGGAGAAGTCTTCCATCCTCTGGTTCACTCCCCAAATGAGCACAATGGCCAGAGCTGGGCTGAGCTGAAGCCAAGAGTTTCTGGGTCTCCCACATGGGTGTAGGGGTCCAAGGACTTGGGGCCATCTTTTACTGCCTTCCCAGACCATAGCAGAGAGCTGAATTGTAAGTGCAGTAGCTGGGACTTGAACCGGTGCCCATAAGGAATGCGGGCACTGCAGGCAGCAGCTTTACCTGCTACACCACAGCGTTGGCCCCTGGGCTAACTTTTAATGACTGTTAAGTTTATGTTATGAACACATGGCTGTGTGGTTCACAATCCCAATTAAATGTTTAAAGACCCCTTTGGACAAAAGTCAAAGTACTTTTGTCAGTTATTCTTTATCTTTTCTAAAATGTGTTTTTTGTTCCAAGTTAGAAAGGGCCTTTGGCAGAGCAGCTTTGATACTGGCTTTTGTTCATTTTGGAGCACAGTTATCCCCTGGTGGCAGCAGGGAGGCCACTGTGGGCCGAGCCAGTGATTTTGGTGTTTGCCATTTATTTCTGTTCACTCTGCTCCTCTGTCCCACTTCAGATTGATTTGTGTATGGAAAACACAGAATTAACTGGTGTACTGTACTGGTGACAACTTTTAAAATAGTTTCACAATTATTAAGTTTTTGGGTTTAAAGGCAAAACCAGGCCGGCGTCGCGGCTCAATAGGCTAATCCTCCACTTAGCGGTGCTGGCACACCGGGTTCTAGTCCTGGTCGGGGCGCCGGATTCTGTCCCGGTTGCCTCTCTTCCAGGCCAGCTCTCTGCTATGGCCTGGGAGTGCAGTGGAGGATGGCCCAAGTCGTTGGGCTCTGCACCCCATGGGAGACCAGGAGAAGCACTTGGCTCCTGCCTTTGGATCAGCGTGGTGCGCTGGCCGCCATGCACTGGCCTTGGTGGCCATTGGAGGGTGAACCAACGGCAAAGAAAGACCTTTCTCTCTGTCTCTCTCTCTCACCGTCCACTCTGCCTGTCCAAAAAAAAAAAAAAAATGGCAAAACCAGGGCAATATGTTATTGTTTTATTATTGCATAAAACTTTTCATTGTTTTTGTAAATGATTATGTACTTATTTTCATCTACATGAAAGAGTGACAGAGAGATCTAGCTATCATCCATCTGCTGGTTTACTCCGTAAATGCCTGCAGCAGCCTAGAACTCCATCTGGGTTTCCCTTCTGGATGTCAGGGGCCCAAGCACTTCAGCCATCATCTGTTGCCTTCCACTGTGCATTCCCAGGAAACTGGTTGGAAGCAGAGTAGTTGGGACCTGAACTGGCACTCCGATACAAGTTGTAGGCTTTCTAACCAGCTGTGCATTACAACAGCCCCATAAAACCTGTTCTTAGGAAAGAATATTTGTCTTTTTTTTTTTTTTTTAAGCTTTACTTATTTATTTGAAAGGCAGAATTACAGAGAGAGAGAGGCAGAGAGAGAGAGAGAGTTCATCCATCCTCTGGTTCACTCCCCAGATGGCCACAAAAGCTGGAGCTGAGCTGATTCGAAGCCAGGAGCCAGGAGCTTCCTCCAGGTCCCCCATGCGGCCATCTTCTACTGCTTTCCCAGGCTATAGCAGAGAGCTGGATCAGAAGTGGAGCAGCCGGGACTTGAACCAGCACCTATATGGGATGCCAGCACTGCAGGCGGCGGCTTTACCTGCTGTGCCACAGCGCTGGCCCCAGAATATTTGTCCTTAAAGTGTTTTGTCCCCTTTTCTCCAGTAGTATTTTAAAAAATAGGGGTTTGTAATTAAAAACCTATTTATTTGACCATTTGATACAAAATTAGCACCAACAGTGTGCTTTTCTCAGTCTCATCCCCTTTGCTTCCTCCCTTTTTAAGTTTTTAAAGCAGTTCCAGGCATGATATTTCATTTCTACATGCTACAGTATGTGTCCTAAAAAGTGTGGATATGTAGTATCCTTACAGTACGTAAAAAATTCATAGTAAGTCCTCTGTGATTTTTAAAATAATCAGGGCGTACTTTGCTCATGAAACAGAAGCGCAGGAGCAGCCTCAGACCTGTGTTGTGCTCTGTGGCACTGCTTGTCATGTGGACTTTGGGGTGCACACACCAGGTTGTTCACGTTGTACTTCTTGTTTTAGGCCATTGAAAATGATTGCATCCAGGACTTCATGTTCCACGGGATCCACCTTCCGAGGAAGTCTCCAGTGCACTGCAAAGTACGAGAGGTGGGTGACACACTTAATCAGACTGATTGCTAACAAATTGGTTTTGAAGTGATGTCTCATCTTTTTTGTCTTTAGATTATTGTTTTGGTCACATTTAAAGATGAGTGAAGCTTTCACAACAGAAGGATTTCTCAGAATCTGAGATTGGGTGTCTAGCAGTTTATTTCTGCCACTGAAGTTCTAATGAGGAAAACAAAATTGTCTGCTTTTGTTAATATAATCGGAACTTTGAGTACCTTTTAATTCAGTCTTTTTACATAGAAATCTAGAATCATCACTTTATAACTATTTTTTAGAGATCTCAGAAAATATTTGAAATTATTACTGTTTTTTAAAGTTTTATTTATTTGAAAGGCAGAGTTAGAGACAGAGGAAGGAAGAGAAGATGGGAGGGAGAGGGAGATGGATATTCTTTTGATTTGCTCTCTACATGGCTGCACTGCTGAGGCTGGGCCAGGCCAATGCCAGGAGCCTGGAACTCCATCCAGGTCTCCAAAATGGGTGACAGAGACTGAAGCACTTGATCATTTTTTTTTTTTTTAACTTTAAAAAATAATTTAATTGAAAGGCAGAGTTAGAGACACAGAGAGCTTCCTTCTCCTGGTTCACTCCCCAAATGACTGCAATGGCCAGGCTGGGCCTACCCAAAGCCAGGAGCTTTTTCCAGGTCTCCCACTTGGGTGCAGGGACCCAAGGAACTAAACCATCTTCCACTGCCTTCCCAGGCATATTAGCAGGGAGCTGGATCAGAAGTGGAGCTGGCTCCCATATGGGATGCCGGCATTGCAGGCAGTGGCTTACCCGCTATGCCACAACACCGGTTCCACTTGGGTGATCTTTTGATGCTTTCCCAGGCACATTAGCAGGGAGCTGGATTACAGGTGGAGCAGCCAGGACTTGGCTCGTGCTCATATGGGCTGCTGACATTGCATGCAGTGACCTAACCCACCAAGCCATAAAGCTTGCCCTGGGAATTATTTTTGTTACTGACTTTTATACATTAAATTTGCAATTTTGTATTTTGGAAACAAAATGGAATAAATGTTTTGATATTTTCTCTTGATAAGATACTTTGTTTTTTAAAAAAGTAGGCTCAGAGTTGAGATACAGATTTTATCCTTATGTTTGTAAGTGATCTGACTATATAAGAATTTGTCAGCAGTGTCATTATTAGACTGACAGGTATTTGATTGATCATAATGATCCTGGCAGGAAGAATTGGCAAGTCTGGTCGGATGTACTTGCTTAAATTAAGCAGATGCGATCGCTCAGCATCCTAATCCATGGGAAGCCTTGTTTGCTTGTGGTTAGTTTTGGCAAACATGTCAAGGAGCTAATTGAAGAAAGACTGTATCTTTACATTTATGTATGGCGGAATTATTATTTTTAGGATGTAAATACACATATACTAACTATATTCATTTTGGGTAAGAAGACTTTTGTTTTTAAATACTACAGATGACTTAATTTAAGTTACCCAATGGTGAAGAACCTGGAGGTTTATTTATACCAGTGAGTTTTCCAAGGGGCTTAAGAATCAGGATTTCAGGGCCAGAGTTGTAGCACAACAGATTAAACAGCTTCCTGTAATGCCAGCATCCCGTATGGGTATCAGTGTGTGTTCTGCTGATCCACTGCTGATCCAGCTTCCTGCAGTGTATCTGGGGAAGCAGTGGAAGACGGCCTGAGTTCTTGGGTTCTTGCCACCGAAAAGGGAAACCTGGGTGAAGCTCCTGGCCCCTAGCTACTGCCAGACACAGCCTTGGCTGTTGGGCCATTTGGGGAGTGAACCAGCAGATGCAGGGTCGGTCTATCTCTCTCTGTCTCTTTCTCTCTGTAACTTTGCCTTTCAAATAAATAAGTAGATAAATAAATCTTTTTAAAAATGTGATTTCACCCTCCCTCCTACAAAGGCGTGTCTGTGATTCCCTGTGTTTGGACACATAAGAATTGGAGGCAAAGAAATGTGGACTTGGGGAAGTTCTGGGACCAGCTTGTTCTGTGCAGGCTCAGGATCAACCATCCCACAGAGAGAAAATTGTGATCTTACGTATTTAGTATCAATATATTCTTTGACTCATTGAGTCCTCCCTCACCCACCAACGATCCCAGTGTGGCTTTGTTAAATTGTAGGGCAGTGGGGTCATTGTTTCACATACATGATTTGGTGTTTCAAATTCTGTTTAGCAATGAAGAATGCGTCATGTAAATTCCCCAGAAATTGTGGCATACTCACTTAACCCTCGGTACCAAAGGACTTTGTGTGTGTGTGTGTGTGTGTGTGTGTTTAAAAGCTGTGGCACAGCAGGTTAGTGTCCGCTGAAGCGCCGGCATCCCATATGGGCGCTGGTTCAAGACCCGGCTGCTCCACTTCCTATCCAGCTCTCTGCTATGGCCTGGGATAGCAGTAGAAGATGGTCCAAGTTCTTGGGCCCCTGTACCCGCGTGGGAGACCCAGAAGAAGCTCCTGGCACCTGGCTTCGGATCGGCACAGCTCTGGCCATTGCGGCCAACTCGAGAGTGAACCAATGGATGGATGATCTCTCTCTCTGCCTCTCCTCTCTCTCTGTGTAACTCTTACTTTCAAATAAATAAAAATAAATCTTTAAAAGGTACTTCAGCTATCATGTGCCACTTCCCATGGTGTGCATCAGCTGGAAGCTGGATTGGAAGTGGAGCCAGGACTCTATCCCAGACATCCAGTTTGATGTGTGATGTCACAAATGCCATTTTAACCTGTTGTGCCACAGCACCCACCACCTGTTTCCTGATTATTATTAAGTTTTGGGAGGAACTTGACACCTCAATTAAATTTCTGGTGTGAATCGTCACTAAATAGTGTTCTATTTATTACAGAATATATAGAATAGCAGAGAGCTGTGTGTGTGTGATAATAAACCTTGGGTTTAATAGCCTTTTAGAATGAGCTGCGGGACCACTTGGATAAACTCTTTATGATTTTGGAAATGATAGTGCTTCTATTTTACTTTGAAGGGTAGAGGTTTAAATGATTATTTTTGAGATTATGTGGCTATTCTTAGAATAGTAGACACTGGAGCCCAAACCATCTTATTAAGCCAAAGATCTGGCCTTTATTTCAGCCATAGATTTCTTTGTTGTGATTCGCTGTGTCTGTTGCTGTCCTGTATCCATGGTAGTTCTTCTTGTGAGGATGTCAGGAGTGTGGCTGCCAGATAGCAGCCCTGCCCTGAGAAATAGGCTGTTAAATTTCTGTCAGTGGAAAGTGTTGCTGTTCCCCATTACTACATAACATTTGAAATTCCAAATAAACCTTGTAGGTCTTTTTAAATGCATTTTTTAAAAAATATTGATTTACTTCTTTAAAAGTGAGAGTTAGAGAGGGGGAGAGACAGAGGTCATCTGTCTGCTGGTTCACTCCCTAGATGTCTGCAATGGCCAGGGCTAGGTCATGCCAAGGCCAAGAGCCAAGAGTGTCTTCCAGGCCTCTCCTATTGGTGCGGGGCTGAAACACTGGGGCCATCTTACCCTGATTTTTCCAGGCTGTTAGCAAGGAGCTGGATCAGAAGTGGAACAGTGGTCCATGACTAACACCTACATTGGATACCAGTGTCGCGGGTGGCAGCTTTACCTACTGTGCCTCCACGTTGACTATGTGGTTTTTTGTTGGCTTGTTTGTAAGATTATATATGATGGCTTTTCTCTTTCTTCTTCTGGCCCTCAGGTGCTGAGTTACTTCCACCATCAAAAGAAGGTTCGACAGGGAGTAGAAGAGATGCTTTATAGATTATATAAACCCATCCTTTGGAGAGGATTAAAGGTATACATTTTAAAGAGCTTATCCATGTGTAGAATGTACTAATTATGCTTTAGAGTTTAGCATACTGTAGTTCAAAATTGTAATAAAGCTGTAAAAAATGAGACTGCATGCTGACTGCCTTGTGAAATTTTGGAACAAATGTGGGTTTTTTTTGTTTTGCTTTGTTTTTTTTTTTTGCTTTTTTTATTAAAAGCATTCTTGGGATCCATTTAACTGGAAGCTTGAATTATTTTAGTACTAATTAGTACACAGTTTTGAAGTTATCCTGTTGGGGAAGGAGATTCGTGGCAGACACTTAAATGAATTGTGGTAATAAGGGCTCTGCAAAGCTGGGCTCAGCCTTCCAGTCTTCATCTCTTCAGTGGAAGGGAGGCAGATATACACGTTTCCTGTGTGTCAAGTGTCCTCGTGAATGCACAAGTCTCTTTTTTTGTTTTTTAAAGATTTATATTATTTATTTGAAAGGCAAAGTTACAGAGAGGCAGAGAGAGAGAAAGATCTTCCTTTTGCTGGTTCATTCCCCAGATGGTCACAATGGTCAGAGCTTTGCTAGTCTGAAGCGAGGAGCCAAGAACTTCTTCCAGGTCTCCCACGTGGGTGCAGGGGCCCAAGTAGTTGGACCATCCTCTACAGCTTTCCCAGGCCGTAGTAGAGAGCTGGATTGGAAGAGGAGCAGCTGGGACTCAAACCAGCGCCCATTTGGGATTCTGGTACTGCAGGCAGTCGCTTTACCCGCTACACCATAGCACTGGCCCCCGCACACGTCTCTAACACAGACAACTTTGATGTCACCAGGACATGATGGTGACCACTTCCTAATGACACAGGAAGACACTGAAGGGATGAAGAGGATTTTTTTTTTAATATCTACTGACATTGCACTCTTCAGCTTAATTTAAGGAAGGTCTTACAAAAAGTTAATTAAAATGTTATAATAGTTTTTACATTGTAAGTCTGTATTGAGATGATAGAGGCATTATTTGGTGACACTCTTTCTAAGCCTGCTCAGTTGCCTGTTTGCGATTGTGAAGCACTCATACTATTCTTTTATTATTACAGGCCAGAAACTCTGAAGTGCGATCAAATGCTGCATTGCTGTTTGTTGAAGCATTTCCTGTTAGAGATCCAAACTTTCATGCTACGGAAATGGACAGTGAAATTCAGAAGCAATTTGAAGAGCTCTATGTATGTATTTCATGTGGTCAAGCTTCTTATGGACTTTGGCTCTTTCTAGGCTGGGTCACTTAAAGCTTTGAATAACATTTTATAATATTATAATAATATGTAAATTTAAAATGAGTAGCAAGTATTTAGCTCAGTCTCTATTGCTAACATGTAATGGCAACATTTCAAATAAGTGATGTGATAAGTCTAATATAATATTAGGAATATGTAGATGAATTCTGTGTATCATGTACTCGAAATGCAACTGAGTTTTTAGAGGTGAGTTAGACAAATTACAGAGTTAGGGATGTAGGGAGTGAATTCTTTGTGGAAATGTAGTTTTTGTCTTTGTTGCTCCCTATTGGATGTATGAGGATTTGGGCTAAATAGTGAATATGTGACTTGATTTCTCTTCTGATGTTTATATTTTTATTCCATTAAATCCTTCATGTTGATGTAAATTGAAGTCTGATTCTGAGAATCTCAATAGTTGCTAGAAATATTATCTGCATAAATATATTTGCAAGATTGGAAGGTTAATAGATATTTGTCATTAACCATTCTTCAGTGGATAATATGTACATGCTAGTAAGTTTAAGAGCAGAACCAGTTAAGTTTTTTACAATAAAAAACTGCATATTGGAATAACAAATTATTTTTTTTAAAGATTTGTTTATTTGTTTGAAAGTCAGAGTTACACAGAGAGAGGAGAGGCAGAGAGAGAGAGAGAGAGAGAGAGAGAGAGAGGGAGGTCTTCCATCTGCTGGTTCACTCCCCAGTTGGCTGCAATGGCCGGAGCTGTGCTGTTCTGAAGCCAGGAGCCAGGAGCTTCTTCCAGGTCTCCCATGTGGTTGCGGGGACCCAAGGACTTGGGCCATCTTCTGCTTACCCAGGTCTTAGCAGAGAACTGTACTGGAACCAGCACCCATATGGGATGCCTGTGCCACAGGTGTAGGATTAACCTGTGCCACAGTGCCGCACCCCCCCCCCCCCCTTTTTTTTTTTTTAGATTGACTTATTTCAAAGAGTAAAAGAGAGAGAGGGATCTTCCATCCATTGGTTCACACACCCAAATTGCTGCAATGGCCCAGGGCTGGGCAGATTCAAGCCAGGAACCTGAAACTCCATCTGATTGTCCCAGATGTGCGGCTGGGGCCCAAACACTCCAGCCATCTGCTGCTGCTTTCCCAGGTGCATTGGCAAGGAGCTGAATTGGAAGTGGAACTGGTACTCTTACGGGATGCTGGTATTATAGGCAACATTTTAGCCAACTTGCTATACCACAATACTGACTCTATACTTGGAATTTTTTTATTCTGGACTCTGTATTGTGACATTTGAGAATGCAAGCAGGTAGACCACAAAGGCTGTGTCTGATATGAATGCTTTCTGTAGTCAGCAAAACCTCTGCATGTCCCAGCGATTGATGGAGCTGGTACACCAAGTCCTGGTATCACTGAAGTCCTGTACATAGCATGTGGCAGTAAGGCAGCTCGTATATCTAGATTGCTATTTTAAAATACTGCTTTAAAAATGGTAAATCATCTGAAGTCTAGCAATCTGTATATGATCAGTATTTCTGTAACTTTAAGTCTTAGTAAATTGTGAAACCTCGAAGTGCTAATAAAGTTTTTTCCTCCTCCTGCTTACAGAGCCTTTTAGAAGATCCTTATCCGATGGTCCGTTCCACAGGAATCCTTGGAGTTTGTAAAATAGCTTCCAAATATTGGGAAATGATGCCCCCAACTATTCTCATTGATCTCCTGAAGAAAGTAACTGGGGAACTGGCCTTTGATACGAGCTCTGCTGATGTCCGTTGTTCTGTCTTTAAGGTAAGCTCAAAAAACTTTTTTATTTGATAAGAGATAATGCAGGAAAATGGCTCCCTTCCACTGATTGATTCACACCCCTGCAGCAGCAGGAATGGGAGCCAGGGACTGCAGAAAAAGGAACTGGAAATGCAAGCCAGGGGTCCCTTGTGGGTGGCAGCCACCCAGTTATTTGAGTGTGAGCGATGCCTCCCAGGGTCTGCATTGACAGGAAGCTGGAATCAGGAGCTGGAGCTGGGTATTGACTCAGGCCCTCTGCTGGGAGAGGCAGACATCTTTACCCACTTGGCCAATCACTACTGTACATTTTAAAATTATCCAGCAATATTTGTTTATTATAGAATGTTAGAAAATACAGATGGAAAATATAAAAAAACCCTTGTAATCCTACCCCATGGAGATAATACTGTGTATATTTTTGTTGTCTATACAAAGTCAAGTGTTCAAAAACCAAATTAACAATGTTTTCTACGAAAACAACTATTGGAAATAATACTGTTTTTTTCCAGAGGCATTTTGAATGCTTTGTGAAGAACCTGTATATAGACTGTATTTGGATTAACTAAAGTGATGTTTTTATACTCGTACCCATCACCAACATCAGTAGTGCCTCGAATTTTGCAGAAAAATTTTCACACTTTATTTTCTTAGTCACCTGAACCAAGTAGTTCTAGATTCAATGAAACTGAAATGAAAGATGGGTGGTTGTGGCTGACCCGGGGAAGTGATGACTGAGGCTACAATGACAAATGACCTCTGGAGTTGAGTTTAGAGGATCTGTAAGGCTCTCAGGCCAATTCACAGAATCTCTGGGGGGCATCAGATTAGCTAAGAAATGATTTTACTTTGCTACCCTTAGACTCAGCTATGTAGAACTTCTGACCCTTATGAGCACAGAGCCATCGGATTTCTCTTCCCTCAGATGGAACACAGACAGTTTTCAGAGACAGTTTTTGTCCTCTTGTCCTTTTGTTATCTATTCTCTTTCCACCTTCTCTAGAACCCGCGTGCTGGTTACTTTCTGTATTTTCCAGTGCGTGCTCCACTTCTCCCTGTCTACAGCATCCTTACTGTAGCATGCTCCACCTTCCTGGTAACCTTCTCGAATCTCCACCTGAACACAAGCCAGCACGTTCCCTTGACGTCATATCGAGGTGTAGGCACCACCCTGCTTAACCTCTTTCGAAGGTCACCTGTGCTTTGTTGGGTAACCATCCATTTAGGGTTAGGCCTCTTCGCTGTAATTGTTGGTAGAAGCCTTTTTATTGTCAGAAGAGTCTCAGGTTTGTGTTGAATTATTTGGTAACCTCAGTGTTCTGTCTCCCATTTTTTTTGCTTATTCCCTAACCCAGTATATAGTGCCTTTCAGCTCCATGACGCAGTGCGGCATTTCTAGCCTAGGCTAATTTCACAAGACCGTTTCACTGTTCTTTTTGATCAATGAGCTGAATTTGACCCCTAGACTAGTTTCTTGTGCTCCTGGACATTGTTGTAGACCATCATTTTCCCCTTCTCTTCTTGTCCCTTCTAGTTCTTCCTCTTCTTTCCTCCTGCTCTTCTTCCTGTGTGTGTGTGTGTGTGTGTGTGTGTGTGTGTGTGTGTGAGTGTGACTGGTTTCTTATGCTTTCAGTGTTGGTCAAGGCAGGGTTCTGAGAGGTCCACCTGCTTCTTGCACTGTTAGGCTCCCTCTGGGACATCTGATTTCCAGCCTCTGCTCTAGCTGCAGCCTGTGTGTAGTTGATCTCAGTTTATAGGAAATGTCTGCTTGACAGTTCTGCTTGAATAATCAGCCTCTTAGCTCAGAGATGGAGATTATTTTGCAGAATATGGATTAGGAAGCTACTCCTGGGGTATATACTCATGGAAGGGAGAGAGGAAGTTAAGCAGTGACCGCCTGTGAAGACCTCAGGTAAAGCCTCAGGCAGCTCTTGGAGCTGGCAGAACCCTTCCCGCTGTTGCTGCCTTGGACTGAGAGACAGAACCTCATGTCACATGCTGATCTGCCCTGTGCTCTGGCTGCTCGGAAGGAGGCCGTCCCTGTGAGTGCACTGACAGTTGAGGGACGTTTCTTGTAGCAGATGGCTGGGTGGGGGGGAGTGGACACTGTTCCTGATGAGAGTCCTTGGGGACGCGTCGCAGTAACTCTCCCATCTCCAGACCTGAATTTCTTGCCTGCTGTTCTAGCCTACTGCTTCCCGAGAAGATTGTTTTCTCTTTCCCCGTCATCCCTTCTCTCTTTTGGAAGGGTAAAGTTGAGCATTCCTAGTCCAAAAATTGGAAATCCAAAATGCTCCAATATTGGCAACTTTTTGAGCAGCAGCATGACACCACAAGTGGGAAATTCCACAGCTGACTTCAGGTGATACATTGCAGTCAAAGCATAGGCACAGAAAATATGGCACAAAACTACCTTTAGGTATGTGTATCAGGTATATTTGAAACATAGGTAAGTTCTATGTTTAGCCTTGAGTCTCATCAAGATTTCTTATTATGAACATGCAAATATTTCAAAGTCCAAAGAAGTTCAAAATGGGCAACACTTGTGGTCCTAGGCATTTTGGATAAGGGATGTTCCGCCTGCAGTACCATCTACCTGAGAGCTGTTCCTCTTTATCACACTCTGGTGTCCTTTGAGGTTCAGCTTCTTCCTGCTGCTCTAATTCCAGCAGCTGTATCTCCCCAACCCAGTCTCCTTCAGTGTTGTCCTCCCAGCTGCAGTCTGAGGACACCTTGCAGAGTCACACCGAAATGTCCCCACCTGATGGCTCACCCGTGAAGCAGATCGGTGTGTTGTAGAGAGGAAGGAGAGTGAGCAGAGTCTACAAAGCAAGTTAGCAGAGTACTTTGCTGCAGCAGAGGGCAGAGGTGGGGGATAGGGCCGAGCTACAGAATGCTGTGGGCTGAACAAGTGCAGCAGAGAGACCTGGAGACTGCCTGTGTGGGCAGATGAATCTGCCTTGGGCACAGCATGTCATGATATGAACTGTATGTATTTGGAATTCCCTGTAGATCCTCTTAAAATGAGACTCTTCAAAAACAGCCTTTCTCCTAACACTAGGAGGGAAGGCTGCAGAGTTGAATGTAGGAGCTAATCTGTAGTTTTAGTTTGGTGCCTCATCTAAGTCTGAGCATCTTACCTAGCCTCTTGTCCTGAGGAGGGTCCTTGCCCTTCTCTGAGCACCAGAGGGGTTCAGCTGTGGGTGTACTAGTTAAAACTACGTGATTATCAAACAGGAAATACAGAGAGTTTATGGAATGTACTGTAATGAAGAATGCTTGCATTCCAGCTTATGCTCTTGTCTATAGAAAGCACTCTGTTGTTTCTGGAAAGGCAGACTTGCAGAGAGGATAAAGCAGAGAGGGAGGAAGGGTGAGGTCAGTCTGCTGTCGACTGGTTTATTCCCTGGATGGCCCTTGAAGCCAGGTCTGGGTCAACCTTGAACTTATCTGGGTCTCCCCTATGGGTGGCAGGTGCCCAAGCACTTGGGCCCTCTTCAGCTGTTTTCCCAGGTGCATTGGAGGGAGCTGGATTGGAAGCAGAGCAGCCAGAACACAAACTGGCACTCTGATGGGATATCAGCATTGCAAGTGGCAGCTTAACCTGCTGTACCACAGTGCTGTCTCCCTCTGCTTGTTTTGACTCAAAAACCCTTGCATTTTAGCAAATAGCATTGAAAATTTCTTTCAGCTGGTGCCATGGCTCAATAGGCTAATCCTCCGCCTTGCGGCGCTGGCACACTGGGTTCTAGTCCCAGTCGGGGCGCCGGATTCTGTCCCGGTTGCCCCTCTTCCAGGCCAGCCCTCTGCTGTGGCCCAGGAGTGCAGTGGAGGATGGCCCAAGTGCTTGGGCCCTGCACCCCATGGGAGACCAGGAAAAGCACCTGGCTCCTGGCTCCTGCCATCGGATGAGCGTGGTGCGCCAGCCGCGGCGGCCATTGGAGGGTGAACCAACGGCAAAGGAAGACCTTTCTCTCTGTCTCTTTCTCTCACTGTCCACTCTGCCTGTCAAAAAAAAAAAAAAAAAAAAGAAAGAAAATTTCTTTCATAACTGCTTTAATCTTGTTTGAACAAAATAGTGGTTGGGCTGATTATCAGTTGTTGAGACTATATGCACTAAAAGTATACTTTTCGTAGGAAACATTTAAAAAGATAAACATATCTATTTACTGTAGGTGTGTTTCTTTAATCAGTAGTTTTGGTAGATATGAAGCTGAATGTTTTCTTAAATTCTCTCGTACTTGAACTTTTTGTGGATATGCTGGTTTTGAACTGTTTATCTTTCTTTTTTGTTGCAGTGTCTGCCAATAATTTTGGATAATAAACTAAGTCACCCATTATTAGAACAGCTTTTGCCACCACTCAAATACTGTCTGCACGACAATTCAGAGAAAGTAAGAGTGGCTTTTGTTGATATGCTTCTGAAAATCAAAGCTGTGAGGGCTGCTAAGGTAGGTGAAGGAGGTTATTATATTTGATATGTGAAGTAGATACATCTGTTTTCATCAAACAGAAAGACAAAGCAGTTTTAGTTCCAAGAGTATTGGTAATCACATTTTAAACAAATTGATAACATATTTGACCAATTGTTGGTATGATAAATTTTTGTTTTCTGTTTTTCATTGAAGTTATAGAAATACCAATATATGTTTTGCTTTTGAAAGACCTTAATGTAAATTTTTATATTTTTATCCAGTGTGACATGGTTTTATTTTGTTTTTTAAAGATTGATTTATTTGAAAGACATAGAGTGGGAGGAAGAGACAGAGAGCGAGCTGGTTCACTCTTCAGATGGCTGCCATGGCTGGGGCTGGGCCAGACTGAAGCCAGGAGCTTGTTCTAAATGTCCCATGGGGGTGCCATCCTGCGCCGCTTTCCCAGCACATTAGCAGGGAGCTGGATTGGAAATGGAGCAGCTGGGTCTCAAACTGTTGCCTATGTTGCATGCTGGCATCACAGGTGGTAGCCTTACCCGCCATGCCACAACACTGGCCCCAGTGTGATTTTTTTTTAATTGAAATATTTGATGTAATTTTTTAAAAGATTTATTTATTTGAAATTCAGAGTTACACAGTTCACACAAGTTTTAGAAACAACCTGATATGTCATCAGTGTGGGGTCAGCTGGACAGGCTTGTGTGTTCAGACAAGAAATGATGCTGTGGAGCTGTTAAAGGTGGAGAGTGAAATTGTTGTGGGATTTACATGGAAATATTTCTTAAGATGCAGAAGTATAAAAGTAAAGTGTAGAAATGTTTTTAGTGTGCTACCAGCTATATAAATGGGGTACTTACATACATATATATGTATCTATGTATTTGTTCAGATATGATTAAATAACATACTGTAAGAAGAAAACAAGAAACTAGTGATCATTGTTGCATCATGTGGGTTGGGTTGGATTTCCAAGGGCAGGGATAACAGGGAGACTGTTACCTAATGTGATGTATATTGCTTTTTGCCTTTGGAAAATTTATTTGAAAGGCAGAGCTGGGGTGGGGTGGGGGGGGGTCTTCCATCTGCTGGTTCACTCCCAAATGGCCACAGTGGTTGGTCATTGGTTCTGAAAAGCTTTGTGTGGGCATATAAGCTAAGATTGGCCCGAATACGGAGAGCCAGGCCAATGAGAGCTGACTTTGACTTCAGGCGCGTTGTCCATCAGGAAGGAGCAGCCTGGGCAGTGTGACTAGAGACTGTCAGACCCTAGTCATGCACACATTAGTAGTGGACATGCTGGCCAGGCTGAAGGTTTCCTGCTTGTAGAATATGTAGAATGAATATGAGGGTACGGTTCTTTTTGTTGTTAGTCATAGTAGGTCTGGGCCAATATGCTGAGTTTAGTGGGCCAAGCTGTATCTCTCCTTCAATTTGTCTGTGTTCGTGTGTGCCTATGAACTTCTAAGATGGGCTCTTTTATGATGTTGAAAGAGCACTGTAGAGTATTTCCAAGCCATATATTCTTGTGCTTAATCGTGCTAAGCCTCAGTTTGTTTATAAAGTAAGGACATCTAGGTTTAGGATTGTTGTGAAATCACAATGAATAGTGACAGAGGTACTTGTTCAGTGCCTGGAGTTACTGGCAGTATTGGCACCTTAGGGCTGCTTGTGAGTTCAGAGTTAAAAATAACCTGTTAGGAATCATGCACGAGGCCAAGGGGTGTCTGTGTGTTAGGAGAAGCAGAAAGGGAACTAGTTGGGGAGAGGAAAAAGATGGAAGGATGCTAAGATGGTTAGAAGGAGTCTTGGTGTGTATGTTGCTCTTATTTTTTTATTGGCACCTGGAAGGTACCAGATCTAACTCATGCGTAAGAGTCTCTGGAGCCATAATTTTCAAGCCTCTTTCAGTCATGTTTGGGGCATTGGTTGGCAGAACATTCCCATCTGCTAAAGCTGGAGGCCATTGCTGCAATCTCTTTCCTGTGCTACTTGGAGCCTTAGACAGTATCTACTCTCTCCTTACTAGGGCTGAGTCATCGTGGGATTGGGGCTACGTCTTCAAACCCTTTAACTTGTTCAGAAATGCAAGAAGTGTCTTGAGTGGGAGCATCTCTGGAACACTGCGCCCTCACCTTCACCTCCACTGTTCCTACAACAGGTGTAGACAGGGAAAGGGAGGGCAATCCAGGCCATAACAGACGCAGACGGAGCTTGTCTAGGTGTGGTTGTTTTGAGGGTTGGGATGGCATCGGGATGTTTAACTGCTAATGGGAAGCATCACACTGAATATAGCTTAAGAGAAAGTGCTCCTTAGCACAGGTCCTGAGAGAAGGCCAGGTCAAGGCACTGCTTGCATCTAGGGATTGGAGGAACTTGGAGTAGAGTGAGGCAGGGTTGTCATTCTGCCTTTGGAATCTATAGTCTGTTATTCTGTTTTTATTATACTGTTTCTTGTCTTGACAGAGTTTTGGTGTTTTCTGTAGGCAACTGTGAGAGCTTTTGGGTGGAGAAACAATTTGTTAAGTTCTGATCTTTGCAGGTTGTCTGGTAGTGGCATGTGAGGTGGGGTGGCAGGAGGCAGAGACCTAGCTGTGAGGATCTGACCATCCAGGCACCTGGTGCAGGAGAAGTAGGGACGGACAGGCAGCCCTGGGTGTTCAGGACTAATTCCCATACCTCTAAAACAGGAGATGTGGTTTGTCCATGTCACAGCTGTTAGCTACTTATTTACTTTCACTTTAGCAGGCCAGCAGTTATGGTGTTTGGTAAGCATGATTAGTATTTGGGAATTTACTATATATGAATAATAGTATTAAATAATTTTGACAAACCCTGCAGTTTTATACCCGAGTACCTTACACATTGGTACTTTTTAAAACGTAGCTTTGTTCTCATTTCTCTGCAGAAAAATCACAGAATCTGGTATGTTATTTAAAATGATTCTTTTAAATATAAAAATTAGTGCCTTTTGGGTTATGTTCGGGACACCTTGCTAAAGCTGTTTTCAAGATTATAGGAACAATTGGTCATTTCCTTCTGCATGTGTGCTTTATACGCAGTTTTGGAAAATATGCCCCATGGAGCATATTTTGGTTCGTCTGGAAAATGATTCTCGCCCTGTGTCTCGACGCCTGGTGAGCCTCATCTTTAATTCTTTCCTGCCTGTGAACCAGCCAGAGGAGGTCTGGTGTGAGCGCTGTGTCACGCTGATCCAGATGAATCATGCAGCTGCCAGGAGGTTCTACCAGTATGCACACGAGCACACCGCCTGCACTAACATAGGTGTGGACCACTGCTTCTCAGTTGTTACGTTGCTTCCCCCAAGTTTAAGGCCGGTACACACAGTCCGTGTTTGCGTTTACTGGGCGTGGTGCTTTAGCGCATTTCCTAATGGTTTCTCCTAAAGTAATACTTGTAACAATTTGGGATTATAATTTTACTATTAGAAAAGTTAATTTTACCAAAGAAACATGTAAATTAATTATTGATGATCTTAAACATTCTAGCAAAGCTGATCCATGTTATTCGACATTGCTTAAATGCCTGCATCCAGAGGGCAATGAGAGAGTGTCAGGAGGATGACGAGGAGCGGGAGAAGGAGAACGAGAGCGTAAGTGGAACAGCACTGCACCCAGTCAGACATGAGCTGCCCGTAACCCTCCCCCCACCCACAGACAGGCAGAACCATTAACCTCATTGTATCATTTCCATGGATCTTAGGTTAAGAATATTTTGATTTTACATTTATCCCTTTAGTATTGATATTCAAATTATTTTGGAACATCATGTCAATTGTTCTTGAAAGAATTACTGTATATGCTTTAGATTTGGGATTGGATTTAATTTAGAAGAAAAATTCTTGTTATTAACACCCTATCCCAGATTTTCTTTGCCTTGAGCTTCTTTATATATTTCTACTCTACCTAGGTATGGTATAACTGGGTGGGTTCTGGACATTCCTGTAATTTATAGTTAAGTGTATGATGGTGTCATTCAGAGCCACTGCCCAAGTTTCTACTAAAAACGTCTTGAAGAGGGCCAGCACCACGGCTCACTAGGCTAATCCTCCGCCTTGCGGCACTGGCACCCCGGGTTCTAGTCCTGGTCGGGGAGCCGGATTCTGTCCTGGTTGCCCCTCTTCCAGGCCAGCTCTCTGCTGTGGCCAGGGAGTACAGTGGAGGATGGCCCAAGTGCTTGGGCCCTGCACCCCATGGGAGACCAGGAGAAGCACCTGGCTCCTGGCTTCGGATCAGCACGGTGCGCCGGCCGCAGCGCGCCGGCCACAGAGGCCATTGAAGGGTGAACCAACAGCCAAGGAAGACCTTTCTCTCTGTCTCTCTCTCTCTCTCACCGTCCACTCTGCCTGTCAAAAAAATAAAAAATAAATAAATAAATAAATAAAGTCTTAAAGCTAAAGTTTTGGGAATGAGACTTTTTTACAATTATCTTTTTATTTTTTATTTTTTTTAAAGATTTATGTATTTATTTGAAAGTCAGAGTTAAACAGAGAAGAGGCAGAGAGAGAGAGAGATAGAGATCTTCCACCCAATGGTTCACTCCGCAATTGGCCGCAATGGACGGAGCTGCCCCAATCTGGAGCCAGGAGCCTCCTCTGGGTCTCCCACGCAGGTGCAAGTGCCCAAGGACTTGGGCCATCTTCCACTGCTTTCCCAGGCCATAGCAAAGAGCTGGACAGGAAGTATAGCAGCTGGGTCTTGGACTGGAGCCCATATGGGATACCAGCACTTCAGGCCAGGATGTTAACCCCCTGTGCCACAGCGCTGACCCCTAGAATTATCTTTTTGAAAGTGTAATTTATTGAAGGTACTCAGCAGCTATTTTTTCAGAATTCAAAGATTTTTTTTAATTAATTAACTAGTTAATTAATTTGAGAGGTAGAATTGCAGACAGAGAGTGGTCTTCCATCCGCTGGTTTACTCCCCAAATGGCCGCAACAGCTGGAGCTTAGCCAATCTGAAGCCAAGAACCAGGAGCTTCTTCTGGGTCTCCCTGCGGGTGCAGGGGTCCAAGTACTTAGACCATCTTCCGCTGTTTTCCCAGGCTATAGCAGAGAGCTGGATCAGAAGAGGAACAGTCGGGACTAGAACTGGCACCCATATGGGATGCTGATGCCGCACATGGAGGCTTAGCCCACTATGCCACAGTGCTGGCCCCTCAAATATTTTTTTCTGTTTTTTTTTTTTTTTTTTTTTGACAGGCTGAGTGGACAGTGAGAGAGAGAGACAGAGAGAAAGGTCTTCCTTTGCCGTTGGTTCACCCTCCAATGGCCGCTGTGGCTGGCGCACTGTGCTGATCCGAAACCAGGGGCCAGGTGCTTTTCCTGGTCTCCCATGAGGTGCAGGGCCCAAGGACTTGGGCCATCCTCCACTGCACTCCCGGGCCACAGCAGAGAGCTGGATGGAAGAGTGGCAACCGGGACAGAATCCAGCGCCCCGACCGGGACTGGAACCCGGTGTGCTGGCGCCGCTAGGTGGAGGATTAGCCTAGTGAGCCGCAGCGCCGGCCAGCCCTCAAAGATTTTTAACAACAAGGAAAAGCTTTCTTTCTAGTGTTCCTAGTTTGAGAAAGGGTTCCATTCAGTGGGAAGACACGTAGCAAAATGCATCTTCTTCTTCTTTTTCTTTAAAGATTTATTTATTTATTTGAAAGGCAGAGCGTTTCGGAGGAGCAGAAGCAGAGACAGAGAGAGCTCTTCCATCTGCTGGTTCACTCCCCAAATGGCCACAGCAGCTGGAGCCAGGTCTCCCACACGGGTGCAGGGGCCCAAGCACTTGGGCCATCTTCTACTGCTTTCCAGGCAACAGCAGAGAGCTGGATGGGAAGTGGAGCAGCTGAGACTCGAGCCGGTTTCCCTGTGGGATGCTGGCACTGTAGGTGGCAGCTTTACCCGCTACACCCACAGCCTGGACTTTCAAAGATAGTACTGTTGTCCTTTTTGTTTCGTTTCTTCTTGTTAAGTCTTTTATTTGAAAGGCAGATACAGACAAAGAGAGACAGCAGTTGGAGATCTTCTGTCTGTTGGTTCATTCCCCAAACAGCCTGATACCAGGAGTCTGGAACTCAAATCTAGGTTGCTTGTGTGAGGACAAGGACCCAAGGATTTGAGCCATCACCTGCTGCCTCCCAGTTTCCATATTAGCAGGCGACTGGAATTGGAAGTGGAGTTGGGACTCCATCTCCGGCACTCTGATAGGGGATGTGGGTGTCCCCGGTGGCTTCTTAACTGCTGTGCCAAATACCTACGCCAGTGCTGTTTTGTCTAAATAGCTGGTGTGATTATATTCTTTCACAATAAAATTGTTTGTGTCTTAGGTTCTGGATAAAACATTGTCTGTAAACGATGCTGCATCCATGGCAGGTTTATTAGAAGTCATTGTGATTCTCTGGAAGAGTATTCATGGGAGTATGGAAAATAACAAAGAGGCCAAGGTTTATACTGTTAACAAGTTTGCCTCTGTGCTTCCAGAGTATCTGAAAGTATTCAAGGTACGTCTTGACCTGTACTCAGAAGGAATTAAGTGTTAGAATTGCATTTGTTTATGTTTTGTTTATTTAGAATTTAGTAGAAGTTACTTACGTCTTTGTGTACTTTCTCTGTAAAACAGGAAGGTTCAACAGCAGTATACCTCGCAGTATAATTAGTCTTTCTCATCCTGCTTAAGGGTAGAAGCCACATGTCTGCTTCATATCCTCGGTACGCTGAAAATGTCTGGGATAGCCCCTTAACTTTTTTTTTTTTTTTAAGATTTTATTTATTTATTTGAGAGGTAGAGTTGCAGACAGAGAGACAGAGAGAGAGGTCTTCCATCCATGGTTCACTCCTGAAATGGCTGCAACAGCCAGAGCTGCGCTGATCCAAAGCCAGGAGCTGGGAGCTTCCTCCAGGTCTCCCATGTGGATGCAGGGCCCAAGTGCTCGGGCCATCCTCCACTGCTTTCCCAGGCCATAGCAGAGAGCTGGATCAGAAGAGGAGCAACTGGGACTAGAACTGGTGCCCATATGGGATTCTGGCACCGCATTAACCTACTGCGCCACAGCGCCGGCCCCAGGCCCTTAATTCTTCCGCTCTAGTAGTCTGTGGTGCTGTTTTAGAATATAATCCGATTTGCAGGAGTTTTAGAGGATTTTATGAACATGAAGATGAGTAGCACCTTTCTTATGGGCAGTTTTACTTAGATATTGAAGGCACACAATAAGAAAATATGTTCTTGAAGTATTTGAGTTGTGTCTGTGTTATTGGTGCATACAGAACTGTGTGTGTGTGTGTGTTTAATGTATATGTGTTTAAGAGAGAAAATCTCCCATCTGCTGGTTCACTCTCCAAATGCTTATAGTGATGCGCCAAACCTGGGAGCCAGAAACTCAACCCATGTCTCATGTAGATGAGAGGAACCCAATCACTTGAGCCATTACTTTTGCCTCCCAGGATCTGCATTAGCACAGAAAGAAAGATCCTTCATCTGCTGGTTCACTTCCCAGGTGAAGCCAGGAGCCAGGAGCTTCTTCTGGGTCTCCCATATGGGTAGCAGGAGCCCAAGCACTTGGGCCATTTTCTACTACTTTCCCAGACCATAAGCATAGAGTTGGATCAGAAGTGGAGTAGCTGGGACAGTAACTGCTGCCCATATAGGATGCTGGCCCCGCAGGTGGCATCCTCACCCTCCATACCACAATGCTGACCATAGGAAAATTTTTTTCTTTAGGATCCACCAGCCAAGAATGTTTCTTGTTGAATGTTCTTGGTGGACTCTGCACCCCATTTACCGTATCATTATAATAATAATATAGCTACAATTTATTAAGTAATTAATGCATGCTACTGCACCACAGTTTTGTATGTTTGGTTTATTCAGCTGTCCTAACAGTCCCATGTCAGTTTCATAGAGGAGCAAACTATTAATTTTCCCTTGTGATGTATCAGCCGATAAGGTTGTAGAATCAGATCAGATTTAGATTTGGGGAGAAAGCTCCATAGACTGTACATTTCCTGTTAAACTACACTACCTTTCTAAAGATATCCTGACTCATTCATTTTTCTCTGAAAAAAGAATTTTTTTTAAAGATTTATTTAGTTATTTGAGAGTCAGAGAGGGAGAGACACAGAGAGAGAATCTTCCACTCCAGATGGCTACAGCATCTGGCTGATCCAGGCTAAGTCAGGAGCCAGGAGCTTCTTCCAGGTCTGAGTAGCAAATGCCCGAGCACTTGGGTCATCTTCCTCTGGTTTTCTCAAGCCATTAACAGGTAGCTGGAGCAGAAGAGGAGCAGCCAGGACATGAACCAATGCCCATATGGGATACTGGTGTTGCAGGCCTTGATTTTACCCACTGCAGCATAGCGTCACACCCCTCTGAATAATTTCTTTCTTAAGATTTGTTTATTTGAATGAGTTACTCACTAAGAGGAGAAGAGGCAGAGAGAGATGTTTTCCATCCTCTATTTCACTCCTGAACTGGCTGCAATGGTGGGAGCTGTATTGGTCCAAAGCGGCGGCTTTACCTGCTACGGCACAGTGCTGGCCCCTACTGTAACTCTTACCGAGCAATTTTGAACATTGGTTATTAAGCATTTATGTGGAAAGACTTAAGCAGTTTCTTAGTGCTTGAATATTCTGTTCGATTTTTTTCCTTTGTGTGCTTTTAGGATGATCGCTGCAAGATCCCATTGTTCATGCTGATGTCATTTCTGCCAGCATCTGCCGTCCCTCCATTCAGGTATTTGTGCTTTTCAGTACAGCGGAAAGGCAGGAATCTTTACCATCCTTGTACTCAGAGGACCTTGCATTTAGCTTTGAGTTCACAGCCTCTGTTGCCTTCTGTCCTTTTCAGCCCTTCCTGGAGTGAAAAACAGGGTACAATTTTCAGTAGGCTTTGGGGTTGTTAACTAAGAAAGGAAAGGACCACGTGGCACTGAAACTCCTGAGCGTTTGGGAGGATTTTTTTTTTAAGATTTTTTCTTTTTTCTTTCTTTTTTTTTTTTTTTTAGACAGGCAGAGTGGACAGTGAGAGAGAGAGACAGAGAGAAAGGTCTTCCTTCTGTTGGTTCACCCCGCAATGGCCGCTGCGGCCAGCGCTGATCCAAAGCCAGGAGCCAGGTGCTTTTCCTGGTCTCCCATGGGGTCCAGGGCCCAAGCACTTGGGCCATCCTCCACTGCACTCCTGGGCCACAGCAGAGAGCTGGACTGGAAGAGGGGCAGCCGGGACTAGAACCTGGTGCCCATATGGGATGCTGGCGCCACAGGTGGAGGATTAACCAAGTGAGCCATGGAGCCAGCCCCATTTGGGAGGATTTTTAACACCTGGTGTGATGACACTGTCGGGCTTCTGGCTGCTGCTGGCCACATGTGGCTTTGAGCACTTGCAGTGTGTCCATCTGGGTTGAGTTGTACAAAATACATGTGGAGTTGAAGCCTTGCTGTGAAAAGAGGAATGTAAAGTGTTGGCTACCTATTAAAATTATATTTTGGATAGATTAGATTAAAAGGTGTATTACATTTATTTCACCTCTTTATCTTTACCTTTCTGTATGTGGGTACTAGAAAAGTTAAAATTACCTATATGATTTCATTTGATGACTTGCATAGTTTTTATTGTACAGTAAAGCTCAAGTGTGGTTATTTCATGAAATAAACTACATTCAAATGTATGGATAAAAAATGAATGTTTTGTTGAGAAACCAAAATTGTTTCCTGAAATTAATAACTCTTTCTCTAGACTCCACAGAGATGCCACAGAAACAAAAGGAAAAAGGGATAGTGTGGCTGGTGTGGCCCTGACCATTAACACTTACCAAAGCCACTGTCCCATTGAGTGTGTCAGGGTAGGACTCTTCCCATGCAGTGATCGGGGAAACTATGTATTCCTGCATTGGAGAGTGTTGAAGTGTTGGTATTTTAGCAAGGGATTGTGCTTCCTTAGTGTTTAGCTGCTTTTTCTTCACCTTTTGGGGAAGTGGGACAGTTGTCACCATGTTAATCTGATTTTACAAATTTGGTATTTTCAGTTGTAGTGTGATTTCCACACTGAGAAGCCAGGAGGAGAGCAGTGTAGAGAAGAGCTACTATACCTTGTTGGATTGCCTCTGCTCCTGGGGACAGGTGGGACATGTTCTAGAACTTCTTGATGACTGGCTGCCAGGGGAGCAGCTGCAGACCAAGGTATATTTTCATTGGCTTTATTTAAAATTTGATGAATATGCATAAATGTATATTAAAAATTATCTGCTTTTCTAGGAGCATGCTTTAACAATCAGTTCCTGCTCTCTTTCAGAGTAATTCAGCATCTAAACGTAAAGTGCAAATCCAAGATGCACGCCCCGTGAAGCCTGAATTAGCGCTGCTGTACTTAGAGTATTTGCTGACCCATCCAAAGAACCGAGAGTGCTTGCTGTCTGCTCCCCAGAAGAAACTTAATCATCTTTTAAAAGCACTTGAAGCCTCAAAAGTAATTTGATTCCTGGGTGATTCTTTATAATTTTTAAAGTCAAATGTAAATTTTTCTTTTTACAGTATTGTAAACTTTTTCAAACAGAAAAGGAATTGAGAACAGTCTAGTCCACCTTTCTCAGTTCGTAGACAAGACCCCTGGGTTGAGATTGGGAGTAGTCTGTTTCCTGGCCCTGGTCTTCACAAGAGCAGTGTTCAGAACCCGTGTTTCTGCAAGTTTCTAGCAGTGCCAGGAGTAGGTGCCTCAGTGCTGTTTCTCAGAACACACCACCTGTGGGAAGACGGTTCACTCACAAGTTCTCTTCTGCTCTGCAGCTGTCCATCAGTGTGAGATTCCTGGCGCCCTGCAGAATCCTTGCCAGTTATTTTCTGGGAATCCTAGAGAGTATATGATGTCCTGTCAGTGCTCTGTGGAGTCCTTCCCACCCCTCTGGCCCCGGACATCTGCAGGAGCCAGCCTCTGAGCAGCCTCTTGTCACTGTTGCTGTTGACGGTGGCTCAGCGTAGCTGGGGTGGGCAGGGATGTCACAAGGGCCTGCAGGATGAATGGGCTGACGTCAGGACGGAAGTGGCCAAGGTCGTGTGATGCTTGAAGTCTCTGTGCGTAGCGGCTCTGGGAGACAGGAGGCCTGCTTGCCTGCTGTGCTTCTCGAGCCCAGTCAGGGCTTCAGTTCAGGCTGGACTGCCCGAGAGCTGGTGCCTCTCTGCGCACCTGCAGATGAGGCATTTCCAGCTGCACTGAGGTGGTGTGCGGATTTGCATGTTTCAGGCGGACCTGGAGGCGCTTCTGCAGTCACCTGGTGGGAAGCCTGGCGTGAACGAAGCCACTGCTCTGCGAGCCTTCAGTCTGCACTGCCGGCTGAGCATTCACCTGCAGCACAAGGTGCGCTGCGTCCGGGCCGTGCCGACGAGGAGCCCAGGAGCGCGGCAGCAGAGCTCCTTACTGACCTCTCTTTTTGTTGTTGGACAGTTCTGCTCAGAAGGGAAAGTGTACCTGTCCATTTTGGAAGATACTGGATTTTGGTTGGAAAGCAAAGTTCTATCTTTGATTCAAGATCAAGAAGAAGAGTATCTGAAACTTCACAGGATTGTTTATCAGCAGATTATCCAGGTTAGAGATGTTAAGAAAGAAATCTGTCCTGTGTGTCTCAGATTGCTTTTCTGCTTTAACATGGTGATTTTAAACATTAGTGGTGCTCTTTCTAAATGATTAGAGTAGCAGTTAATATCACAAAGCAGAATCATACAATGTTGATAGAACTTTACAAATTACATACGATAGGTATTCAGTTGTGTTTGTGGAATTACATAAAATGTGTTTCTAGATTTCTTATGGCAACAAACATTCAAGTATCTTTATGAACATCCTTTTATACACTTGTGTAAACGCGTGTTTTGGAGATGGCTGACCAGAACATCAGATGGGAGATTTATCGGGCTGTACTTCTTCCCCTTTCCTCACCGCCTTTGTTGGGAAATCCCATCTGTCTCTTACAGACCTATCTGACTGTATGTAAAGATGTCGTCATGGTTGGCCTTGGGGATCTGAAGTTTCAGATACAGCTTCTACAGCGCACTCTTGGAGTCATGCAGACAGGTACAGCATACCTCATCCATTAAAAGACTGGTTTAGAGCCACAGGTACTCAAAAATGGTCCTTCATGCTCTGCTCCCTCCTTTTCAAGACTCTCACTTTAAGTGATTTATATGGAATGCAAACTAGCTGATACCCAGATAGGTAATTCTTGGCTGTCAGAGCCAGGAAGTTCAAGTGGGTTCCTGGCACTGGACACATCCAGAGCTTCTGATGAGGTCTGAGATTGTGTTGCTTCCCACGATCTGCTTTGCCAATAGCTTTCCCTGTGGGATGGAGCTGTTTCCTGGTATTTGTGTAGGTAACTTCACAGACGAGCCCTTGATTGCCGAGCGCTCCTGTACGTGGGTTGTGAGTTGGCATTTTCAGGAAAGAGTAACATAGGGCAACCCGCAGTAACGAATGACACTGCACTGTGTTTGCTGCCTGCTAGGTACTAAATCTAATGTGTTTGGTGAGGGAGTGAGAAGGCAGTCACTGGAGCCATCTGGGTCCTAAAGGCCAGGTTCTCACAGTACATGTCAGATAGGGGTAGGGAGGGGTAGGAAGGTGCCATGGCTTGTATGCACTGAACTCTTCTCCGTGGCTTGCTGCTCTGGGCTGTTAGTGAGTGAGTTGCTTGTTCCTGTGCAGATACTTGGAAACCTAGAATAGGAACTTGCTGACAAGAGCATTTCCTCAGTGTCAGACTGACGTCCCTCCCCTGTTAGCAGTGACTGATGGGCTGATTTCCATCAGAAGCAGACCTGACAGGACTTGTGAATCCCGACATACCTTTAGTGATTTACTGTTTTAGCCAGTGTCCATGGTATGTTTGCTTTATAAGGTACATACTGCTTGAACTTAATGGAGTAACTTTGAATTATGTAACTTCGTGGATTTTTGTCAATCATTATAGATAATACTTTTTTGGTTCCCCCCATCCACACCTCCCTTAAGGAGGGACCAACCCTCTTGTCGGCATCTGTAGTCTTCAGAACATGAGCCTCTCCTGACTGTTCATACTTTGTCTGTGAAGGGCTCGGGATTCCCTTGTTCCACTGATGGGTAGTTTTTCAAAAGACTTACATGTGTGGAAGTTGCATTTCCTTTGGCTTTCTTTTAAGTAAAAGAGAATGGTTCCTTGAAAGCTTCTGTTACGATCTGAAAGATTTTAGAGAGTTTTTATTGATCCTAGTAGAGCCATTGGCCTTTTGGCTGAATAGTCTAAGATTTCTGGAGATTGGAAATGGAATATAATTTATTTTATTATAACAAATTTTAGTTTAAATGTGTAGCAGATTCTAAGAAAGCACCATGCAACATCATTCCTGCCGAGAAGGGTTTGCTGTCTATAAACAGGGTGGCACCCATGCATAGGCACTTGAGGGTTGACTGGCATCGGGGCAGTGTGGTTAGAATGGGATGAGAGTGCAAAAACAGGCTCACCCAGCTCACCAAGCTCACCAGCTCTGTTTTTATACCTGCATTCACCAATAAGATTGGTTAGACGCAAAAATGAAAATTCAAGGTTTCAAGGATGGATATACAGAGTAAACCTTACCAAATTAATGTAATCCAGTAAAGGAGATGATCTGAGGAGAAAGACAGTCAGTAAGCTGCCACCAGATGTTAGGAATTCAGCAGCCAGCCTGTGAGCTTCTCAGGTTGTAACCTGGAAGGTGTGAGGCCCGCCCTGCCATGTTTGTCTTACTGCAGCTGGCTTTCGGTTTTGTGATACATGAGGAGTAATGCATGTTCTCTAGGTAAGGTGTCCAAGGAGACACACTGCTGGCTTGCTCTGTGTTTACATGGGCAGTGGATATAGTGTTTAGTGTGGTGACTGAGTCACATAGTTAATGTTATGGAAGGTATTGGCTTTTACTTCAATGGAACAAAAGTCTTATTTATCTCGATTAGAATTTAGGTTCATGTAGTCAACCTTGTTAGTGCTAAGTCGCCATCGTGATACGTGTGTTAAGTGACTTTATGTGATCTTCCCCGTTTTCTTTCTAGTGAAAGGATTTTTTTATGTTTCATTGCTTCTTGACATCCTGAAAGAGATAACTGGGAACTCCTGTATTCAGAAGATAGATTCAGAGGGAGACGTTACAACGCTGTTTGACACAGTCCAGAAAGTGTTTCAGAAACTGTTGGAATGTATCGCGCGGAGCTTCAGGAAGCAGCCAGAGGAAGGCCTGCGGGTACTCACGTCCTCCCTGGGTTCACTCAGTGGGCTCTCAGGGCCCGGGTGCGTGGGGAAGGCAGCTGCCCCCAGGCAGACTCACCCACCCTTGCTATGCTGTTTGCCACTGGGTATAGGAAACCATTGCTAGACGGTATCCTTCACAAGAGTTTGCCACACTTCTTTACTAAGAAAAATCGTCATCTCTGCTCTTGGGGCTGGATAAGAAGGGCCAAAGGCCTTGGGTTCTTGATTGTGCCTGTGAGTCTGGGAACAAGAGTTCAGGGTGACGAGCTGACTGGACACAAAGCAGAGAACTGATTGCCAAAGGTGCTGTGTGCTCAACTGTTGTTAAATTCAAAGAATTTTAATTCTGGAATTAAACTTATTAATTAAAATTCATAGAATTTTCCAAAACAATGTTGTTATTTAATTTAAGATTTATTTATTTATTTTTCAACTTGTAAGTCAGAATTACAGAAAAAGGGAGAGGCAGAGAGAGATCTTTCATCTTCTGGTTCACTCCCCAAATGGCCACAACAGGATAGGGATGGACCAGGCTGAAGCCAGGAGCTAGGAGCCAGTGGACTTCAGTCTGTGTGTCCTTTTCTAGTTACCATGATTAAAAGATAATATTCAGGGGCTGGCACTGTGGCGTAGTGGGTAAAGCTGCCACCTGGATTGCCAATATCCCATATGGGCACTGGTTCGAGACCTGGCTGCTCCACTTCTGATCCAGCTCTCTACCATAGCCTGGGGAAGCACTGGAAGATGGCCCAAGTCCTTGGGCCCCTGCACCCGTGTGGGAGATCTGGAGGAAGCTCTTGTCTCTGGATCGACAATGCTGCGGCCATTGTGGCCAACTGGGGAGTGAACCAGTGGATGGAAGACCTCTCTCTGTCTCTGTCTTTGTCTGTCTGTCTGTCTGTCTGTCTCCCTCTCTCTGCCTCTCCTCTGTGAAGTCTGATTTTTTTTTTAAAGATTTTTATTTATTTATTTGAGAGGTAGAGTTACAGACAGTGAGAGGGAGAGACAGAGACAAAGGTCTTCCTTCTGTTGGTTCACTCCCCAAATGGCTGCAACCGGCTGGGGCTGTGCCCATCTGAAGCCAGGAGCCAGGTGCTTTTTCTCAGTCTCCCATGCAGGTATAGGACCCAAGCACTTGGGCTATCCTCCACTGCTTTCCCAGGCCATAGCAGAGAGCTGGACTGGAAGAGGGGCAGCTGGGACTGGAACCGGCGCCCACGTGGGATGCTGGCAAAAGAGAAGAAAGTAGTGGGCATTGGTAACAGGCAAGGAAGATTAATCCTAGGGGAGAACACTAGGAAGACTCGTCTTAAAATATGTATATAATATAGTTTTTTAAACACATGATTTTTAGCTCCACTGTAAGCAGATGATGTGTTTTCTTGTAGCTCCTGTACTCTGTTCAGACCCCTCTTCATGAATTCATAACCACCGTTCAGTCCTGGCACGCCGATACTCCCGTTCACCGGGCCGTGCTCTCGACTCTGATTGCTGCGCCTGTGGTGGAGATAAGTCACCAGCTTCGAAAGGTGAGGTGTATGGATCCTGACACGGCCTTGTCTCTTAGTTCTACGTAAGATTCTGTTCGCACTGGTAGCACATGCTGATATTTTTCAGAGATCTCAAACTTCAGTGAGTTGTGTGTTTCCTAGCAGCTTTACCTTAGAGTCTAAAAGCTAAATGGTTAGAATTTTATTTTATTTTCTAAAAACTTATTTATTTGAAAGGCAGAATTACTGAGCCTGAGAGAGACAAGAGAGATATTCCGTTTGCTGATTCACTCCCTCAAATGGCTGCCAACAGCTGGGGCTGAGCCAGGCGGAAGCCAAGAGCCTGGCATTCTATCTAGGTTTCTCTCTAGGGTGACAGGAGCCCAAGCTCTTGAGTCATCATCTGCTGCCTTCCCAAGCACATTAGCAAGGAGATGGATCGGAAGTGGAACAGCTGGGACTTGAACCAGTGCTCGTATAGGATGTTGCATTCACAGGTAGCACCTAACCCATTGTGCTACAATGCCAGCTCCAGTAATTTTAGAGTCTTATTACTGTTGTGAAAAATATACCACGGGTGCTGTGACTCAACGAGACTCTTCCCTGCATTGTAAACCTAGCTCTTTGCTGTCTGTCAGATTTCAATGACCTGATACATTTAAAAAATCGTCTTCTGTCCTGGGTACATGAAAGCAGTGGTGAGCAGAATGCAAGTCCACTCCTGGGCTGTATTTTTGAAGACTAGTTTATATATTTTTGTTTGCCTATTTTTATTAGCCTTCCCCCCCAACTCCCATTTCTAAGCATAGGAAATTCGAACTTCTGACGTCAGTTTAAACAAATAATATATTCATTGCTATTTGTCTTATATTTTTAGTAGTAGCTGTAGATAAGGGAAGATGATTATTAATTAAGTTTATTTTGGTGCAAAAAAGTTGAACTATACAACTAATTTCTTTCATAATAGTATTTTCCACAAACTTTAAAAATCCTCTCATACAAAAATTATTTTTATAATATAAAATCATGATTCATAAAATGATATTAACTAAATTCTAAAACATTAAATAGAATTTAAGACCCTCCTTAAAACTTGATGGGACATTATTTTGGCTTTAGAGTACATATATATAAAAGATAAAAACTAGGATGAATTTATTTCAGCAAGCTATACGGCTGACAGTTATAATTAATGGCCTATTAGCTATCGTGGTACACCTGTTTTTTTTTTTTTTTTAAGATTTATTAATTTAACTTGAAAGTCAGAGTTACATAGAGAAAGAAAGAGGCAGAGACAGAGAGGGTCTTCCATCTGCTGGTTCACTTCCCTAATTGTCCGCAGTGGCTGGAGCTGTGCCGATCTGAAGCCTGGAGCTTCCTCCAGGTCTTCCCACATGGGTACAAGGGCCCAAGGACTTGAGCCATCTTCCACTGCTTTCCCAGGCCATAGCAGAGAGCTGGATTGGATGTGGAGCAGCCAGGACTTGAACCAGCACTGATATGAGATGCTGGCACTGCAGGCAGTGGCTTTAGCCACTGTGCCACAGCACCGGTCCCACCACTTGTTTTTGTAAATAAAGTTTTATTGGAGCATAGCCATAGACTATCATGGTTCTTCCCACAAAGCACAACGTATTTACTGTTTTTTATAAATATTTAATTTTTTGCTGCCTTACAGAAAAGTTTGCTGACCTCTTCTATTTCCCTGTTGATTTTCTCTACTTGTTCTATGATTGTTGATGTGTCTCTTTTTATTGGTTCTGTCAATTTTCCTTTCATGTGTTTTGGAGCGTTTTTGATGAGTTGATTTTCCTCATGAAGTGTGCTTTGATATTTTGACAGCCAAACCACTTTTGTTGTTTTTTTTTAGCCTTTTAACCTACCTTTCTTTATGCATGTTTTCTAAAACACCACATTGGTGGGTGTTTTGAAGATCCAGTCAGTCTCTGCTTTTTATTTGGGGTCTTATTGTCCATTTTTGGCTTTTTTGTTTTTGTTTTGTTTTTAGTCCATTTTAGTTTAGTGAAATTACTGATCTTTGACTTTAAAACTATCATTTTGGTGTGTGTTTCCCATTAGTCATATCTGCTTTTCGTTCTTTCTTCCCACTTTTTCATGAATCATGTTTTACTATTCCATCTTGTCTGTTAACCTTGCATTTTCTTTTTTGTAATTTTTTAAAGTTTCTCTACATATTTCATTATGCATGTTTAACTCATCACAGTCTCCCTGCAGAAGTTCATAATTATTGTAGATATTTCAGCAGTTGGTAAAAGTGGTTCTTTTGAATTTCTGGAAATCTTTTCTCAGTTTTTAAAAAAACCCAGAGCGGTTTATAAGAAGTAATTAGCCCAGACTGAATTTGTAACTTTCTCATTTGAAACTCTTTCTTTTTAGGTTTCTGATCTAGAAGAGCTTACCCCACCAGAGTGTCTTTCTGACCTTCCACCATTTTCAAGGTGTTTAATAGGGATAATAATAAAGTCTTCAAATGTCATCAGGTAATCATTTCTTTACTCTCTTGAAACTCCTCTTAGGGCTGTTAAGTACTCTCAGCAACTTTGATAATTTTCAAGGATGCGTTTTTTTCTTTGAGAAAAATATGCCATAGAATTTTCTGGGTTTTATCAATAATTGAAAATGTTTACATTAAATTTATCCAGAAAAAAAATCTAAGTCCCTATATAGTATATTAATTGAAATAGTTTCTGGATTGGTTTATCATAATTAAAATTCAGCTAAAATGGAGAAATGTGATTGCACCGTGAAATACTTCTTACTGTGTGTATTTCAGAACATTTTATAGGTTAAAGATCAGTTTAATTTTCACTCAATACAATAGCTGTACTCATTTCTCTATTCCATATGTCAGTTGACTCAGATTCTAGGGTGTTGTGGCATACACAGGACTGACAGATTACAGAGGGGATAGTTCTGCGGGCATCTCATACCTGTGGAACTTTAGCAGCAGGTATTTTCAAGAAAGTGCCTTAAAGCAGTGTGTTTAAACTGAATAGTCTTCCAACAACATGTTGAATCTTTGTTGTGTGCGTTGAGACACGCGAGAGTAGCCTTTAACTGACTACAGACTTTCCTCTTTTCTAGCAACAGCTTGATGTTAAAATCTCATGTGGTTTGCATACAAATATGGAGTGGGTTGTTAGCTTCCCATGTTACTTGAAAAGTGGAGTTTGTGGTTGCTGATGAACCTTCACTATATTTGTTTCTCTATAAAATATTAACCTGTGTGCTGTAGAGTAACTTCAGCTGTTTGCTAATTTTTACAGGTCGTTTTTAGATGAGCTAAAGGCCTGTGTGATTTCTGACGATGTTGAAGGCATTGTGTGCCTCACAGCTATTCTGCACATTATTTTGGTTATTAATAAAGGTTGGTTACATTTCCTCTCTTTGATCTGGATATACGTCACACACACAGTTATGGGGTATTTGCCAGGCAAGGCATCTCAGCTGTCCTGCCCATATGAGGTGGAACATCGTTCTGTCCACTTGGGCTTCTTCTCCTTAGCACACTTGGACCTGTGTTTATTTGAGCATGTACACTTTACTGTAATACATTTCCTCTTCGACTTTCACTGTTGGACCCATTTCAGTATCTCTGTATGCCTCTGTCTTAGCTTTTCATTACTATAATGAAATACTCGAGGCAGACTACTTTATAAAGAAAAGCAGCTAATTAAAAAAAGGTTAATTTTGGTCATGATTTCTGGAGGTTCATTTTCCAAAACTGAGTGAACTTCTTGGTTTGGCCTCTGGTGATAGTGTTCTTGCTGAGAGTCCATGGTGGTGCAGGGCATCACATGGCAAGAGAAAGGGAGTGTGTATCTATGTTCCTTTCCTTGCAAAGCCAACCAGGATTCAGTCTGCTCCAATCTAATTACTTCCTAGAGGCACCACTCTAAATGCCACAATTCGATTTAGTTTCCATTGTCTTAGTGGCATTAACTAAGACTTTTGGGTTTAAACTGCTGAGTAAGTTTGGGTGCCAGATCATATTCAAACCACAGTAAGCAAATTTTCTGTTGATTTGGCATGGATTTCCTATATTTAAAAACTTGAATTTATTTTGTCAATGATGGATGCTTTTGTGTTAATATTTAATCTAGCTACTATTTCTCTTAAACCTTAAACTTGGCTATTTTGAATTTCTTAACTAATTGAAATAGTATTGGAAAAATTATTTGCATGCTGTAGCCATGTGAAAACATTGACATCCCTACAGGTGGCTACATTTGACTTTTTAATTGTTTAGTCAGAAATATTAATTTTGAAATAATTTTCAAAGTTAATATAGAGAGCTGCTTCTACAACAAACTCTTTCCATAATTCTGATGCATGTTTGAAGATTTGAGTTCCACTGATGCCACGCACTTGAAACAGGAAGTGTTTTTGAAGATTTTCAGATTTTGGAATATTTTCATAGACTGGCTGAGCATTTTTGGTTCAAAATCCAAAATGTTTCGAAATCTGGAGTTTTTTTCAGCTTCATGTCAGTTGCCAAAAATTCTGAGTGCCTGACATTTAATAAATATTAAATTCTTATGATATTTAAACAGGTGGATAACTGAAATATGATTGTAGTTAGGGTGGGTGTTTGACTTAGAGGTTAAGATGACCCCATCTCAAGCAGACTACCTGGGTCCAGTGCCCGACTCTGGCTCCTGACTCTAGCTTCCCGTTAATGCACACCCTGGGAGGCAGTCATTTGAGGAGGCTCCAGCTTACAGAAACTGTACGCATGTGGATAGCAGAGCACATTTGCTTTGTGCGGTAATGTGAAAATCTTTGTTTTTATTGTAACCTTCCCGAAGGTAAACATAAAAGTTCAAAAGTGAAGGAAGTTGCAGCCACCGTTCACAGGAAACTGAAGACATTCATGGAAATTACTTTGGAAGAAGACAGCATTGAAAGGTGAGGTGCGAGATGTGCTCTAGATGTGATCATCTGAAAACCGGGCGTATTGAAGACTGCATTTTCATTTCCGCTGCTTAAAGCCAGGTAGTTCGGAAAAAAAAAGGTTGTCAAGATAGAAACATTTCTGTTGGTAAAATCCTTTGATCTTATGTTTAATTTGCTTATGAAGTCTGTCTTCAAAAGCAAAACTGTCATTGGCAATGTTCTGTGGACAGATAAGGGTGTACTCACTTAGGTGGTTCTGAGAGCCAGACATTATTATAGTGCGCCATGATTGTGACATCAGAAGCATTTCCTAAGAATTAGTCCTCGGCCACGAGCATCCACACAGGATGGGACTGGCTCCAGAGGCTCTGACGAGATGTGCGCTACTTCTTCCCTTTTGGTGCCTGTTGCTGCCATGTGTCCTTGGACTCCTTTTCCACTCACGATGTTCTTGCTGCTGTTTTGTGTTTCTTGCATGGTTGCGTGTTCCTGTAGACTATGAGTTCTGTTTGATTTTCAGATTAGACACACACACACACACAGTTTTATGAGCTTAGTAGGTTAAGTGTCACAGAATTCTGCGTTAGGTAATCCTAGTTTTACTTGTGCCTGGAAAACAAACAAATCTCCAGAGCTACCTCCTCTCTTAGAGAACGGTTTCAAAATCCTAAATTCTAAAGTGCTAGTTTATGAATAAGCTTCCTAAGTGAGGGTTTTTTGTGTTGATTGTTTTACAGATTTATTTATTTGAAAGGCAGAGTCAGAGAGATCTGTGTAGTGATTCACTCCCCAGATGGCTGCAATGACTGGGCTGGTCCAGGCATAAGCCTGGAGCCTGGAACGCCATCTGGGTCTCCCATTGTGTGGCAGGGACCCAAGCACTTGGGCCACTCTCCACTGTTCTTCCAGGCACATTAGCAGGAAGCTGTATTGGAAGTGGAGCAACCAGCAGGCATATGGGATGCCTGCTAGCATCACAGGTGGTGGCTTAGTCTTCCGTGCTACAGTGATGCCAGCCCCCAAAGTGAGGCTTTTTTTTTAAACTTTTTCGATTGGTTCTATTGACCCAAATATACTTGATGCTGACTTTACTAGATAAGGTTTACAAATAAATTTGGGAATTGAGATAGTATAGTTAATTGAAAATCAGTTTTGACCATCATTATAAATGACATGAGAATGTTTAGCTTAATTGGGATCCCTTAATAAAAATAAAACAACAAAACTTATTTCCAAATTTTGAGACAGTCATTTAGAGGTGGCCATTTGACACAACAGGTTAGACATCACCCAGGACACCTGCATCCTAGAGTCCCTGAGCTCGAGTCCTGGTTCTGCTTCTGATCCAGCTTTCTGCTGATGTCCACCCTGCGAGGTAGCAGGTGATGACTCAATTGCTTGGGACTCTGCCACACTCATGGAAGATTCAGAATGGGGCCTGACCTGGCCCTAGCTGTTGGGTATTGTGGGAATGAACCAGCAAATTAAACAGTACCCCCCGCTCCACCCTCGCACACACATACTGCCTTCAAATTAAAACAACAACAAAAACACATTTGTTAAGTCTTTTCCCAGTTGTTAGGGGGGTTAATCAGTAGTTTTTGATAGTATACGAGAGTTCATGGATGGAAGTAAAATGTTTATTTTGACATACAATTTTTTTGAAATCCATGCAGCTTTTTTTTTTTTTTTTAAAGGTTTATTTACTTATTTGAAAGTCAGAGTTACAGAGAGAGAGAAGGAGACAGACAGAGAGAGAGGTCTTCCATCCGCTGGCTCACTCCCCAAATGATCGTAATGGCTAGAGCTGGGCCAGTCTGAAACCAGGAGCTTCCTTTGGATCTCCCATGCAGGTGCAGGGGCCCAAGTCCTTGGGACATCTTTTACTGCTTTCCCAGGCCCTAGCAGAGAGCCGCATTGGAGGTAAAGCAGCTGGGACTTGAACTGGCCACCCATATGGGATGCTGGCACTGCCAGCGACAGCTTTACCCCGCTATGCCACAGAGCTGGCCCCTGTTAATACGTATTTCTAATTTTGGGGTGTGCTAATGTACATTGTATTGTGTTTTAATTCTGTTCATTTCGGGTATATGGGCTAGCGATTGACTTTTGTATTAGCATTATATCTAGCAACCCTAGTATAATTGCTCACTCTGGGATTTTTCTTGTTGATTCTTTTGAGTTTTTTACACGATTATGTCGTCTTTGAGCAAAGGCACTCTTATTTCTCCTTCCCAATCAGTATACCTTTTATTTCCTTTTTTTTTTTTTTTTAAGATTTTATTTATTGGAGAGGTAGAGTTACAGACAGTGAGAGGGAGAGACAGAGAGGTCTTCCATCTATTAGTTCACTCCCCAAATGACCACAACAGCTGGAGCTGTGCCAATCTGAAGCCAGGAGCCAGGTGCTTCTTCCCGGCCTCCGATGTGGGTACAGGCGCCATCTTCTGCTTTCCCAGGCCACAGCAGAGAGCTGGAGTGGAAGAGGGGCAGCTGGGACTAGAACCGGCACCCATATGGGATGCTGGCGCTGCAGGTGGAGAATTAACCTACTGTGCCATGGTGCCAGCCCCTCCTTATCTTGTCTTATTGCATTACTTAGGACTTCAGTACAATGTTCAGTAGGAATTATAAGAGGGCCATCCTTGCCTTATGCCTGGTTTTAGTAGAAAACTGTGTTTCTTATGATGAAAAGTTATTTTTAAGGGGCCAGCTTTGTGGCATAGTAGGTAAAGCACCCATTTGAGTTCCAGCTGCTCCACTTCCAATCCAGCTCCCAGGTAATGTGCTTGGGAAGCAATGGAGGATGTGCCATCTGGAAGACCAGGAAGAAACTTTAGCCATTGTGGCCATGTGGGGAGTGAATCAGCAGATGGAAGATCTCTTTCTTTCTGTCTTTCCCCTTAACCCCTCTCTAACTTTGCCTTTCAAATAAACAATTCTTTTAAAAAATTATTTTCCAGTTTTGTTTTATGTATCAAAATGTAGAGAGAGCTTCCATCTGCTGATCTTAAATACTTCCTACAGCCAGGGACAGATGAGGCTGAAGACAAGAGATTAGAACTCTGGGTCTCCCATGTGGGTGGCAGGGAACCAAGGACTTGATCCATCACTTGCTGCCTCTTAAGGTACACATTACCTGGAAGCTGGAGTAGAGAGCAGGAGCCTGGACTTGAACCCAAGGACTCGAATATGGGATAATGTGTCTTCCGTGGTGTTTTACTCTGGTGTGCCAAATGCCCATCCCTGGTTCTTCTTCTTTTTTTTTTTTTTTAAATTTTTTTTGACAAGCAGAGTGGACAGTGAGAGAGAGAGACAGAGCGAAAGGTCTTCCTTTGCCATTGGTTCACCCTTCAATGGCCGGCGCGCTGCGGCTAGCGCACCACACTGATCTGAAGGCAGGGGCCAGGTGCTTCTCCTGGTCTCCCATGGGGTGCAGGGCCCAAGCACTTGAGCCATCTTCCACTGCCCTCCCGGGCCACAGCAGAGAGCTGGCCTGGAAGAGGGGCAACTGTGACAGAATCCGGTGCCCCGACTGGGACTAGAACCTGGTGTGCCAGCGCCGCAAGGTGGAGGATTAGCCTATTGAGCCGCAGCGCCAGCCTATCCCTGGTTCTTACATTAAGCATGATGTTAGCTGTATCTGTCTTATAGACATTGTTTTTCTAATTGAGGAAGTTCTTCTAGTTTACTGGACATTTTTATCGTGAATGAGTATTGGATTTTACCAAATGCTTTTTCTGCATATATTGATGTGATCATGTGGTTTTTCTTTTTCAGCTTGTTAATGTGATGGATTATACTAATTGTTTTTAAGTGTTGAACTAGCTTTACATACTCATAAATTCCACTTGTTTCTGGGTGTATAATTTTTTTCTCATTATTGGATACAGCTTGGTGATATTTTCTTGAGGAATTTTGGTTCTGGTATTAGTTTTGGCTTTGGCTTTGGCTTTATAGAATGAGTTAGGAGTCATTCTCTCTATTTCTATCCTCTTAAAGAAATCATTGGGAATCAGTATAATTTTCTCTTGAAATGTTTGGTAGAATTTACCAATGAATCCATATGGACCTGCTCTTGTCTGTTTTTGAAGGTTATTAGATATTGATTGAACTTTGTTAATAGTTATGTGCATAATCAGGTTGTCTGTTCCTTCATATGTTAAGTTTTGGTTCTTTCAAGAAATTTTGTTTGTGTGCATATGCGTGTGTATTTTTGATTGTTTTGTTTTGAGCAGGTGCTGTGATGCTGTGAGTTAGCCTATTGAGCCGCAGCGCCAGCCTATCCCTGGTTCTTACATTAAGCATGATGTTAGCTGTATCTGTCTTATAGACATTGTTTTTCTAATTGAGGAAGTTCTTCTAGTTTACTGGACATTTTTATTGTGAATGAGTATTGGGATACCCAATTCCATGTCAGAGTGCCAGTTCAAGTCCTGGCTACTCTACTTATATGTGTGTGTGTGTAATATATATGTAGTATATTATATATATATATATATATTATATATATATATTTATTTGTTTATTTATTTGGAAGGCAGAACAACAGAGGGAGAGACAGAGAAAATGATCTTCTATACCGAGGATGACATCCAGAATGTCTGCAACCGGCAGAAGCCAGGGCCTAGAACTCCATCTGGGTCTCTCATGTGAATGGCAGAAGCCCAAATACTTGGACCATCTTCCGTTGTCTTCCCAGGCATATCAGCAGGAAGCTGATTTGGAAGTGGAGCAGCTAGGACTTGATTTGGTACTATGTTGTGGGGTGCTGGTACAGTCAGTGGCTTAACTGGCTTCATCATACTGCTGGCTCTGCTGCTCCACTTCTTTTCTTTTTTCTTTCTTTTTTGACAGGCAGAGTGGACAGTGAAAGAGAGAGACAGAGAGAAAGGTCTTCCTTTGCCATTGGTTCACCCTCCAATTGCCATCGAGGCCGGTGCACCACACTAATCCGAAGCCAGGAGCCAGGTGCTTCTCCTGGTCTCCCATGGGGTGCAGGGCCCAAGCACTTGGGCCATCCTCCGCTACCTTCCTGGGCCACAGCAGAGAGCTGGCCTGGAAGAGGGGCAGTCGGGACAGAATCTGGTGCCCCGACTGGGACTAGAACCCGGTGTGCTGGCGCCGCAAGGTGTAGGATTAGCCTAGTGAGCCAAGGTGCCAGCCCTGCTTCACTTCTGATCTAGCTTCCTGCTAATGTTCCTGGGAGACAGTGGATTGTGACCCAGTAATTGGGTTCCTGCTACCCATGTGGAGAACCAGATGAAGTTCTGGGCTCCTGGCTTCAGCCTGGTCCAACAGTGGTTTCTGTGAATATCTGGGGAATTTCTCTCTCTCTCTGTAGCTCTGCCTTTCAAGTAGATGGAAACAAAGAAATATATATGTATGGGGGATAGAGAGATGCCATCCACTGGTTCAGCGGTTCACTTCCCAAGTGGTTGCATCAGATGGAGCTGAGCTGGGCCAAACCCAGGAGCTGGGAACTCAATCCTGATCTTCTGGTCGCCCACGTGGGTATCTGGGACCCAGTTACTTGAGCCATTATCACCACTACCTTCCCAGGGTTGGGTCCACATTACCAGAAAGCTGGAACCAGGAACCACAGTTGAGCATCAAACCCAGGTCATGGTATCCTAACTGGCTTCTTAGTTGCCAGCCAAATACCCACTCCCCCCAACTCCCACCTTTACTTCTGACTAGTAGTTCTTGTCTCTCTTTTTCTTAATTAGCCTGAATGAAAGCTTATTGATGTTATTGATATCTTCAAAAAAAAGCTTTTAATTTTGTTAAATTTTTTTTGTATTGAGTTCCTGTTTTCAACTGTTTTAATTTCTGCCAGAATTTTTATTATTTCTCTTCTATTTTGGATTTAATTTGCACTTCTATTTTCCTAAGTTAGAAGTTTAGTTGATTTATTTTTACTTCTTTTTCTTTTCTAATATATGCATTCAATGCTGTGAGTTTCTAAGCATAGCTTTCAGTTCATCCCACAGGTTTTTTTTTTTTTTTTTTTTTTTTTTAAAGATTTATCTACTTATTTGAAAGGTAGAGTTACAGAGAGGCAGAGGGAGGGAGAGAGAGAGAGGTCTTTCATCCACTGGTTCACTCCAAATGGCTGCAATGGCCGGTGCTGCACTGATCCAAAGCCAGGAGCCAGGAGTTTTTCTGGGTATCCAACAAGGGTGCAAGGGCCCAAGGACTTGGGCCACCTTCCACTGCTTTCCCAGGCCGTAGCAGAGAGCTGGAGCGGAAGTGGAGCAACCAGAACTCAAACCGGCACCCATATGGGATGCCAGCACTGCAGGCAGCGGCTTTACCTGCCATGCCACACCACCGGCCCCCCACAAATTTTTAGTAAGTTGTCCAGTCATTTTCATGTAGTTCCAACCTTTTAAAATTTCTTTTATTTGAGTCATTTAGAAGAGCTGTTTGATCTCTCCAAGTATTTAGAGATTTTTCCATCTACTCTATTTAATTTTCAGTCTAATTTTATGGTCTGAGAGCAGACATTGTATGATTTCTGTTCTTTTATACTTTCATGATCCAGAATTTGGTTTATCTTGATAAATATTCTTTGTAAGCTTAAAGAATCTGTATATTCTCTAATTGCTGAATAATGCAGCCTCTAGGTGTCCGGTTTTCTGTGGTTGACTGATAATATTATTGAGTTTAGCTACATCCTCTCTGATTTTCTGCAGCCGGATCTCTCCGTTTCTGATAGAGGGTGTTGATGTTTACAGTATGATGGTTTATTTGTCTAATTCTCCTTACTGTTCTATCATTTCTTGTCTCATATAGTTGAGTCCTGTTGTTAGCTGCATACACATTGAGGATTGTTGTCTTTCTGTAAAATAAATTAATATAGCTGCTCTTTGTTTTAAGTGACTGTAAAGTCCATTTATCAGGTATTATTGAATTAATTGTACCAGCTTTCTTTTGGTGAGTGTGTTTGAGGCAGGCACTACATAGTGATTTGGACAGGGAAAGTTTAATGTGAAGAATTCTTAACCAGAGATTGGATTATTAAATTCCTGGCTAGCAGTTGGGGAGGACCCTAAGGAATGCAGAATGGCAGATGGAGCAGCCCCCACACTGCATGAGGTCAGGCGCTCCAGAAAAGAGTCCTCCCAGGGCTGCGACCGAGACCTGGTTCCCTAGATGGAGGCGTCTCCAAGGGCCTCTGTGGGACTTACTGGTCATCTGTCTTGCTGGAGTCAGGTCAGGGGCTGATGGGGTTTAGACTGGGGTGCTGTTAGGGTCTCCTCCTCCAGTGTCCCTGCAAAGCCCCACCAGTAGGACGTTAGGCACTAAATCAAGGATTGAAATTGGGTTCATAATCAGTTTAATAAACTTGTTTCTGGGTCAGTGATCTAATTTAGAGATGGCAGAGGGATATTTGTGCATTTCAGAAAATGCAGGGCAATGTAAATGGGTGTACCAGGCATAAAAATTTTAAAAGTGATCAGAATTACAAACTATGCAAATGTCAAATTATTTTCACAGAAACATAAGTGCACACATATTATAGCGTTTCTTTGTTAGAAGCACCATTGGCAAGGATGGCTCTTTTTAGTAAAGCATGGTGTGTACTGTTCTGAAGATGCCTGGGAAGAGGACCATTTTACTGCCTATTAGGAATGTCTCTCATTTCCACTTGTACATAGTTTCAGGTTAAATGCTTGAGTTGTGTTCGTTACACTGAGAGAAGAAGGGCCTGAGAAATTAAAGCCTCAGTCTGTGGAAACAAAAAGGACACTAACGTGATTTAAAACCAAGAGATGTACTGTTGTGTCCCTGTAGTCCATAGCTCTGCGCCATCTTTTCCACCAGGCTGATGCACAGATGGAAGGAAAGGTTCTTTCCTGTGAGAAGACGACATCTCAGGAAGTAGTCAGGGACTGTGAAGTACTGACTTCTTACTTACATATGCAAGAAGTAATCTGCAGAGAAACCATGTCCACAAAGAATCAATCTGAAAAATTGATGAAACAACAGAAAATCAATCTAATGGAAGATAAACAATTAAGATTTAAGACTGTATTTTTAAATATTATTGATTTCATGTTGGACTAGAGACACTAAGGCAAGTAAACAACTTTTAGGACTGGGAAATCTCTTGCTCCAATTATATTTGAGGCAGTGGGGCATTAATTTAGAAGCGAACATTTTCTTAACTAATCTAGGTTTCTCTCCAGTAGGATTAGCATTCTGTTGACTGATCTGTTGGGTACTGGATGAAAATTGCTTCTCTTTGCTCTTTAATTACCTCACCTTGTATTGCAAATTGCAAATTAGACATATTTTCTCAGGAGAAGCACAGATTTGCTAGTGCACTGGTGCATTTCGATGTCAAGTATGTTATACTTAATACTTTCATAAGTAGTATGGTGATAGCATACATTTGTAGTTGATGTTACAGAAGTATCCATTTATTTTAAGATTTGCATTACCTCATGCGTTTTCCCCACTGAATGAATAAACTGTAATCCTATTAGCAACTTACTTGCCACTATTGATTATGCCTATATACAGCCAACTTTCAGTTTTATAAGGCAATCATCAACATTGATGTGAGACTTTGAACGAAAGGCGTGCTCCCTGAGGACCTGGCTGGCCTCTTTTTTTGTCACATATGGATAAATGAATATCACCTTATTTTATTCTGCTTTTTTCTAATTCTAATAGTATTTTTTCAATGAATTTGGAGCTGGGTGCTTTTTATAGCTTATTTAGTAGCATGGTTTTATAATCAATACCCAGTGGAACTTGGTGTTGATATTTAAAAACTGAGTAAAATTAAACTGGAATGAATATCTACATTGTCTTTCTGTCTCACTGTTTTTCTCAGAACCTTGGTGTCCTCTTCCTTTCTTACGGTTGTGGTCCCACTGGACTCTGTCCAGCTGTTGCCATAATCAGACAGTGGGAGAGAAGATGGAGGAGGCTTCTCCTCTGTGTTTTTGTGGATTTCTAGGCTTTAGACTGAGGCAACCATGTGCCGTCATGTTGCCATGTACTTACACGCGCTAGAGCTAGGAGTGAGAGGTCAGCTTCCTGTATGAGCAGAACTTGGCTCAGGGAGGATTTTGTGTTGTGTTTTGTTTTTTGCCTAAGGTTTTGCTCCCATCCCTTCCCTCTCAGATTCTATGCTTTGTTCATTTGACTTCATCCTTATTTTCTGGTTTACGCAGTGTATGCACCCTCTCTTTGGGTTGTAGCAGAATGAGTTTGAAGGAAAGCAGAGTGCTTTTCTGGCGTTGGCGTCACCCAGAGCCCTGGATCGGTCTGGTGTGATCTGCCCGCCCTCGAGTGCTGCACCACCCCTTCCTTGTTACCTTCTCCAGCAAAGGAGAAGCATGCTAGTTACTGCTGTTGCTGGTCTAGACGCAGGTCAACAGTTTATATCTGCTTAATGTATATTCTTGCCAAGATAACCGAACAACCTTTCTTAAGTTTTTTTTTTTAAATTTCTTTTACTGGGGCTGGTGCTGTGGCATAGCCAGTAAAGCCACTGCCTACATTGCTGGCATCCCATATGGGCACCTGTTCAAGTCCTGGCTGCTCCACTTCCGATCCAGCTCTCTGCTAATGCGCCTGAGAAAGCAGTGAAGATGGTCCGAGTCGTTGGGCCCCTGCACCCATGTAGGCGATCTGGGGGAAGCTCCAGGCTCCTTGCTTTGTTTAGGCTCAGCTCTGGCTGTTGCAGCCATTTGAAGAGTAAACCATCATATGGAAGACCCTTCTGTCCCTCTCTGTATCTACCTCTCTCTGTAACTCAAAAAGAAAAATAAATAAATAAAATAAATCTTTAAATAAATAAATCTTATTTACTTGAAAGGGAGAGTTACAGAGAGGCAGAGGCAGAGAGAGATGTCTTCCATCTGCTGGTTTGCTCCCCAGGTGCCCGCGATGGCCAGAGCTGAGCCAATATGGAGCCAGGAGCTCCTTCTGAGTCTGTCATGTGGGGGCAGGGGCCCAAGCACTTGGGCCATCTGCTGCTGCTTTCCCAGGCACATTAGCAGTCAGCTGGGTCAGAAATGGAGCAGCCAGGACTCAAACAGGTGCTTCAGTGCCAGCCCCTTAAAGTACTTTTGAATTCATGCTCACTTAAAGAGGCAATTTTTTTTTAAGTAGTTAGGAATTAATTTTAGATTCTAGAGGGTTGGTGATTTAGTGTCCTGCTCTCTCTGTGTCTCAGCTGCTGTTGCCAAGCCACAGTTACTGGACTGACCGATGGGCACAGACTGGGTTGTGGACAGAGTGCTCTCCTCCCTTGCGGGCTCTGGGACCAGGCGTGAAACCCTGAGGCAGTAGGTCCAGGGAATCAGAGAGATTGGCTCTCCTGAAGGATTTGGCCTCCCCAGTGAGGGGAGGGATCGACATGTGTGTTTTCTTCTATTGCTGAGCCTAGAGAGCTGAAAGGACTGTAGGGCTGGCCCCGGCCTCTCTGGAAGGTAAGGTGCCGCCTGCTGAGGGGCTTCCCGTCCTGTGCTGCCACCCTGCCCTCTCCATCTGCCCGTGTGGACCCACATCACCACATGCAGGCTGGCCAGCAGTTGGAGAGGAATCCAAGAGCAGTGTTATTGGGCACACGGGTGGCTAGGAGTTAGCAGAGTCCTTGCACAAGGGTCCAGGGCAGCCCCAGAAGGACGGTCAGAGCTGAAGCCGTGTCAGACACACTGAGAGATGGTCTCTGCTGGGAATCAAATGCCACATGTCCACAAGGACAAGTTGGGGGATTTCTCAGAACACAGAACTAATATTGCTGAAGACAAATCATGAGAAACACCCGAGAAATCATGGGTCAGAAGGAGGCTGTAATTCAACAAATAAGTAACTGCTTTTCTGTAACTAAATTGTGTGTGGAATTGGTGACGGGAGGGAAAAAAAACCTAAATAATTTTGGATAAACTTGCTGAGTTCCTGGAGCAGTGTATTAAGCTGTGAGCACCAGTCTTCATCCTGGTTGCCCCACTTCAATCTGGCTCTCTGCTAACAGCCTGTGCAAAGCAGCTAAAGATGGCCTAAGAGCTTGGGCCCCTGCCACCTACCTGGGGGTCCTGGATGAAGCTCCTGGCTTTGGCATCTCTCTCTTTGCATCTCACCGCCTCCCCAACACCCTATAACTCCACCTTTCAAATAAATAAATCTCTTTAAAAAATTCTGAGTTCCAGAGATAGGAGAAAAATCTTAAAATTTTTCTAGATTGTGGTGGACCAGTGCAGTGTCCGCTGAGTAAACTGAATATATGTCAATACAATTTTTATATTAATTATTAGTTGACTTATTTTGGATGTACTGGGTTAAATAAAGTATATTAAGGTGAACTTACCTGTTTGTTTTTATTTATTAATGTGACTACTAGAGAGTTCTGAATGGCATACATGAGCTGCATTGATGTTAGGTGGGGCAGAGCTCAGTTTGCAGAGTGCGAGGTGAGGTTGATCTGAGTCTTCTCGTTTGCAGCACTGGGCACAGGGAGGTGATAAAAGAGCATCCAGAGCAGGGGTAGGGAACGTCTGGTCCACAGGCTGTGTGTGGCCAGAAAAATAATTTGGTGTGGCCCTGTCACACGGGAAGGACTCAAAGTTCAGTAGGTCTGTAGCAGGCTAATTTTTAAGTTGATAATTTTGTGCGGCCCGCGAATGCTGTTATAAATATCCAAACGGCCCTTGGCAGAAAAAAGGTTCCCCACCCAGATCTTGAGGCTGTGTGTGTTTTTTTTTTTTTTTTTAAGTAAGATTTATTTATTCAGTTGAAAGGCAGAGTTACAGAGAGGTAGAGACAAAGATCTTTCATCTTCTGGTTCACTCCCCAAATGGCCACAATGGCTAGAGCTTCCTCCAGGTCTCCCATGACGGTGCAGGGTCCCAAGGACTTGGTCCGTCTTCTACTTTCCCAGGCCATAGCAGAGAGCTGGATCAGAAGTAGAGCAACCAGGACTTGAACCATTGCCCATATGAGGTGCCAGCACTGCAGGCTACTGCTTTACCTGTTGTGCCACAGTGCCAGCCCCATTTGTATGGGTTTTTAAATCTAGCTAAGATATCATTTAGGATGAAAGATATTCATGTTCAGGAGGAATTCACAGATTAGCTTATCCACATACCTCTGAGGACAGTGCATGGGAGTAGACTCCAAACAAGTATATGTTGGAACCAGCTAGGAGTTTATAGACATAAAACAAAAAATGATAGTGATATATCACTTTGCAATATGTGTATATTTAGGTCTACAAGAACAGTGATATGCTACGTGAGTGTGTTTAATACTGTCCAATAGTGACTTTTGACACATAATAGACAAACTGCAAAGGAAGAGAGTAATGCTCCAGGAAGAAAAGTACTAAGTGATCTCACCTGTGTTTGTCGTGGATGGGCAGAGCAGCAGTGGAGGGCCCAAGAGTCTCAACTTGGAAGTGATGTTGGGGTACAGGAGGAGGGAGCAGGAGAGCGAGAGCTTCTAAGGTCTGAGGTTGTTGTTGACAGGAGGGGATGTCTTAGCAGCATTTGGAGGGAGGGATGGCTCATGCACCTTGTGTTCTGGTATACTGAAGAATTTCTTAGTCTGCTGTAGACCTGATCAGGGATTTGGATCCTCGTTACTGAGGGTAGTTTTGAGTAATGAAAGCATTCAGCAGCACCCCCACGGCCTAGAGAGCATGTGCAGCCAAGTGGTAGTGCTTGGAGGGGGCCGTTCTGAGGGCTCACCGTGCATGTGCTGCGTCACGGTGGGGTTCTCACAACTGGTTTCAAGCCGTTTTTTAAATTGAATTTTTTAAAATGTACCTTTAGATGATTTGATCACTCCTTCCATAGCTAACTAAGTCTTTCTTTGTGTTTCAGATTTCTCTATGAATCGTCCACTAGAGCTTTGGGAGAACTTTTGAATTCATAGCTAAGCCAGCATCTTTGGATATGTAAAAACCGGCAGAAGAGACTCACAGAAAGTTGAATACATGTGTATTTTCTTAGTGTTTTTAATGTTAATAAGGAAAGGGTGAGACTTCTTGGGGGTAGGGGTGAGTTGAAAACTCAGAAGTTCTTAAATTTTTGCCCAGTGCCTACATAAATAATCTATTTAATATAACGATTTCCGGGTTATCCGTGGTACAGAATCCATGGTGCAAAGGAAAACAAAACCAGTTTTGTAGCAAACATGGTTGTTTTAAAGATGACTTTTATATATGTCATAATGCGTGTAATCTATGAGTAATAAAGCAGTGACAAGACAAGACCTATTTGTGTATTTTATTCAGAATTACTGTTGATACAAGGTGTCCCTTGGGAGCAAGGGCTGATGTCCTGGGTGACCCTGCCATTAGGTTTACCTGGCCCTCAGGCAAGGTTCCCAAGTGTGTGCAAACACAGAGACACCACATTCTGTAGAAATCAGCCTGGAAGTAGACTGCCTTTATTCCATCTCTTCTTTCTGTGAGCTGGCATGGGACCAGAGGTGCTGCTGTCATCAAGTGTTGTCCCGGCCTTGCCCTGCCTGCTCCGTGGATGCCAGCTTGTCTCAGAGCCCCGTGCTCAATGTGCTGTTCGCTGGAGGGTCCCAAGAACCCCCGTGGCCCTGGCAGAACACCATGTAGCAAATTGGAAACCAGTGCTGCTTAGATTTCAGCTTATTCTATTTGGAGCCCAAAGAAGTGCTGGTGTTTCAGTACCTGTATTCATCTGAAAAGGTGCAAAAAATGGACTACTTACTGCAGTTACGAGCATTTACGGTAAGGTTTTCCAGGGGATCTGAGAAACGGGAGGTAGGGTTGGATTCATGTTATGGGTTAATCCACCTAATTTTGGAAATACAACTTCATAGGCATCATTGCTGACTGAATCATGTTTTATTTTGGTGAATGACATGGACACTGAAAATAATTAAATCAGTAATGGTAAATCAAAGTCATTTGTTGCAAAGGGTTTTGCTAATTTAAGAGTGACAGTTGAGTGAGGGTAAGATTGCTGGTGATCTGCGTTCCCCACCTGCCATTACTCATGCTCCTTTTCCACAGAGATATCTGATTTTGTGACCGGGTACTTGCCCACCAAAACCCAGCCACGTTTGAAGCTGTGTGGCCAGGTATCCTTCCCGGAAGGTGACAGTGAAAGTATCATAGGACTTCCTTATAACGTGACTTGCCTGGAATGAGATTTGGATGGACGGTGTTTCTGCTGCTATGTTGTGAGAATGGTGGAGCTTGCTGTAGTCCTCTATTGTTTAAAACCCTAGTGTCTTCAGGAGAGAATGAGCTCGAAACTGAGTTCAAAGGCATACATCACAGCTGGTCTGCAGATGACTAGCCTGTGGTGGCCTGCAGGCACTTGATACTGTAGCATACGTATCCCCGAGACTTGCCTGCAGCATCCCCACCCCAAACACAGGAGTCACTTGACACCCCGTACTGAGGGAGAGATCGCGAGCTGCCTGTGAACTCAGAGTGCTGGGTAGAACCCAGGTTGTGTAGCTGGGAGGGCAAATATCCAACATTTTACAGATTTTATGCAATGAAAGATATCCTTTGTCACTCACCAAGACTTAAAGTGGAGAGAGCTGCTGAACAGAAAGATACTCAGATTCTGCTTAGCCAAAGGGAATTTAATAACAACAATTTAAATTATCCTGTTTGTCCAGATCAGTGGTTCTCAAATAGACAACTTCAGAATTACCTAAGGATTGCTAGAACTTAATGCTGCTGGGCCCCATCCGCAGACTCACTCAGCACAAGTCGATTCATGTTCACTTGTTGATGCTTGTTGGGCTGTTAGAAATAAAGTTGTACAAGTCTGTGTGGCCATGTTTCATCAGGTCAGTTTCTTGGAGAGGAATTGCTGGGTGATATGTCAACTGCACACTTAACCAGCTCTCAGACCATTGTATATCCCCCTGCACTCCTTCATATCCTCCCCCAAGTAGCTGTTTCTAGGGTTTCTGGTTGTATGCGTTCTCTTGGTAACTCATTGGCTTTAGTTTGCATTGCCCTGACACTTCACCGTTTGTATGTCTACATTGGTGAAATAGCAGCTCTGGCCTCTCCTCTGATTTTTACTGTACTACTGCACAAGAACTTTTTTATGTTTAGCTGTTACAGTATGCTTGTGGCTTAGCTTGTTTTAAATGGTTGTTTTGTTTTGTTTTGTTTTGACAGGCAGAGTTAGAGAGAGAGACAGAGAGAAAGGTCTTCCTTCCTTTGGTTCACCCCCCAAATGGCCGCTATGGTCAGTGCGCCAATCAGGAGCCAGGTGCTTTTCCTGGTCTCCCATGGGGTGCAGGGCCCAAGCACTTGGGCCATCCTCCACTGCGCTCCTGGGCCACAGCAGAGAGCTGGCCTGGAAGAGGGGCGACCGGGACAGAATCCGGCGCCCTGACCGGGACTAGAACCTGGGGTACCAGTGCCGCAGGCAGAGGATTAGCCTAGCAAATGGTCTTTCAAAGAGCAGATTTTAGCAGAAGCCCTAGTTATCAGTTTCTACTTAAATTTTATTTATTTATTTAATTTATTCGAAAGATTTCTCTTCTGCTGGGTCACTCCCCAAATGTCTGTAACAGTTGGGGCTGGGCAGGGCCAAAGCCAGGAGCTAAGAATTGGTAACTCAACTCTGGGCCTCTTGTGTGGGTGGCAGGGACCCAATTAGCCGAGCCATCATCTGCTGCCTCCCAGGGTGTGCAGTAGCAGGAGGCTGGAATTAGGAGTGGAACGGAGTCTTGAAGCTAGGCACTCCAGTGTGGGATGTGTGCATCCCAGGCAAATGCCCACCCCCCAGTTTATACTTTCATAGTTTGTGCTTTCTGTGTCCTATAAAAAGCTTGTAAAAAAACATGCTCGTGTTCTGTTCTGTGTAAGTACATGTTTTATTTTGTCTTACATATTTACAAGAATCCTTGTACCATTAGACCAAAATGCTTATCGTTTTATTAATGAGCTACCTGACACATTCCTGGCTCTGCTCCCTCGTCTAGACCAGCAGGCGACTGGGGACAGCTCTGCCCCTTATTTTGGCAGAGTCATAGCTGTCATTGTCGTGAGGACCTGGCTTGTTGGGTACCGTCTTTACAATGCATAGAGCAGCCTGCTGAGCAAAGTGTTCCAGCCCAGTCCATGGCCTGGTGAGAAGCCCTGTTACAGAAAGGTAATGGCTTTGGCCGCTTTAGCTCTTGTGATCAGGTGAATGATCCATTTCAACTTAATTTTGGATATGGAGGGATAGGAAATGAGAATTCACGCTATTTTTGTCCATCCTTTCTCCTCTCCCCCCAATATGATTATCCCACTATGTAATGAAAACTCCCCTTTTTCCTGGGATTACCTTGCACTTTTGTCAGAATGCTGTTCTACAGATGTAATCCTGTTTCTGGAGTCTGTGCCACTGATGTTTGTCCACCACCCTTATATTCAGACGGGCTTTGTTTGTTTTTGGTTTTTTTTGGGGTACTCTCAGTCTTTTTAAGATTATTTGAAAGGCAAAGTGACAGAAACAGATCGTCCATCTTGTGCACTCCACAAGTGTCCACAACACCCTAGGCTTGGGCAGGCCAAAGCCAGGAGCCAGGAACTCTATCTGGGTCTCCTGTGTGGATAACAGGAACCTAGGTACTTGGGCCATCTGCTGCCTTTTCAGACACGTTAGCAGATAGGTTAACACCATAGGTTAAGCTGCTGCTTAGAACTGTTGCATCCCATGTTGGACTGCTAGTTTTGAGTTCTGAGCGTTCCACTTCCAATCCAGCTTCCTGCTAATGTGCCTGGGAAGACAGGGGATGATGGCCCAAGTGGTTTGGCACTTGCCACTCATGTGGGAGACCAGGATGGAATTCTGGGCTTCTGACTTTGGCCTGCACAAGCAGATGTGTCTCTCGCTCGCTCGCTCTGTCTCTGCCTTTCTCTGTTGCTCTTCCTTTCATCAGATAGATTAATTATCCATCCATCTTTGGAGGGGAAAAAGGTGGAAGAACCAGGCATCAAGCCAGCACTCCATGAGGGGGTGTGGGTGTTCAAGCAGCAGCTTAAATTGCTTGACCACAGCACTCATTGTCCCCCTCACCCCTCCACGTGTCTTCTCATTATAGCTGCTTACTTGGTCTTGAAATCATGAATTGCATGTCTCCGACTTTGTTCTTTTAAAAATCTTTTAGCCAGTCTAGTTCCTTTTCCATTTTCATATACATTATAGAATCAATATGTCAATTTCTACAGAAACAAAAAATGTTCAGTTTCGATTGGGATGGGATTGAATATACAGATCAGTTTGGAGAGAACTTGATACCTTGACAGTATTGAGTTTTCTGATCCATGACCGTGTTCTATTTGTTCATACAAATTTCTCTTGATATTTTGTCATTTTTTTTTCTTTTCTTTTTTTTTTTGATGACAGGCAGAGTGGACAGTGAGAGAGAGAGACAGAGAGAAAGGTCTTCCTTTGCCGGTGGTTCACCCTCCAATGGCTGCCACGGATGGCGCGCTGCGACCGGCGCACCGCGCTCATCCGATGGCAGGAGCCAGGCGCTAGGTGCTTTTCCCTGGTCTCCCATGGGGTGCAGGGCCCAAGCACTTGGGCCTTCCTCCACTGCACTCCGGGGCCACGGCAGAGGGCTGGCCTGGAAGAGGGGCAACCGGGACAGAATCCGGCGCCCCGACCGGGACTAGAACCCGGTGTGCCGCCGCTGCAAGGCGGAGGATTAGCCTGTTGAGCCACGGCGCCGGCCTATTTTGTCATTTTTATGATAATAGGTCTCCCATATGTTTTATTAAATGTATGCCTAGACATGTTATATTTTGTGAAACAGTTGTAGATTGTAGAATTTTTTTAAAAGTATTATTATTATTTTTTTTTTGACAGGCAGAGTGGACAGTGAGAGAGAGAGACAGAGAGAAAGGTCTTCCTTTGCCGTTGGTTCACCCTCCAATGGCCGCCGCGGCCGGCGCACCGCACTGATCCAATGGCAGGAGCCAGGTGACAGGTGCTTTTCCTGGTCTCCCATGGGGTGCAGGGCCCAAGCACTTGAGCCATCCTCCACTGCACTCCGGGCCACAGCAGAGGGCTGGCCTGGAAGAGGAGCAACCGGGACAGAATCCGGTGCCCCAACCGGGACTAGAACCCGGTGTGCTGGCGCCGCAAGGCAGAGGATTAGCCTGTTGATCCATGGCGCCGGCTGATTGTAGAATTTTCAAGGCTTGGCTTCTGCCTATTCTTCCTAGAACACAGAAACTTTCTTGCCCTATCTGGACTGTGTATCCTGCTTTTTTGAACACATTTGGGAGTTGTGGTAGCTGGTCTGGCGTTTTCTCCTTCGGATTGTCTGGAAATAAGCACCTTTTACTTTGTTCCCCGTCTGGATGCCTTTGTTGCTTGTTGCGCTCTGTTGTGCTGGCTGGGACTTCCAGTAGAACACAGACTGCAAATGCTAAGAACAGGCACTCTTGCCTTGCTCCTGATCTAAACAGCAAACATTCAGGTTCTCACAGTGATTGTAGTTTTATCTGTAGATTGTAGATACCTTTTAGGATGAGGAAGTCTCATTGTAAACCTATTTTTCTAAAAGATGAATAGGTGTTGAATTTTGTCAAGTGTTTTTTATACATTTATTAACTAATGTGTCATCTACCTTCAAGAAGTATCGGAACCATTTATGAATAGCTCCATTCATGAAATGACTCCATTTCTCCTCCATTGTGGTAAACATTTTACCTGTACTTATGTTTAACCCCACTATTAACTTGTACTCTTTGTTGTTGTTTTAAACTGTTAGTTATCATTTTCAAGGATTTAAAAATGAGGGGAAATTGTGTTTTAAGGGAAAAAGCCCAGGCAAGGCCTCTTTTTTCTCTTTTAAAATTTGATTTGATTTGATTTATTTTTTATTTATTTGATTTTCGGTTTGTTTTATTTTGACTCCGGAGAATCCTGTCATTCCTGTTTTGATATGTCTGGCTGCTTTCAGGACCTCTTTGTCATTAGTTTTCAGCAATTTCATTCGATGTGTTTGGGTGTGGTTTTGTTCATGTTCTGCTTGAGTTTCATTAGAATTCTTAAATGTGGAGCTTTTTGGTTTTCATCAGATTTGAAGAAATTTCAACCATCATTTCTTCAGTAATTTTATTTCCTGATCCCTACTTCTCTCCAAGTACACATTAGCCTGCTTGATATTTTCTTTTTTTTAAAGATTTATTTATGTATTTGAAAGTCAGAGTTACACAGAGAGAGGAGCGGCAGAGAGAGAGAGAGAGAGAGAGAGAGAGAGAGAGAGAGAGGTCTTCTATCTGCTGATTCACTCCCCAATTGGCCGCAACAGCCAGAGCTGCACTGATCCTAAGCCAAGAACCTGGGGCTTCCTCTGGGTCTCCCATGTGGATGCAGAGGCCCAAGGACTTGGGCCATCTTCTGCTGCTTTCCCAGGCTGCAGCAGAGAGCTGGATTGGAAGTGGAGCAGCCAGGACTTGTACCAGCACCCATATGGGATGCCGGCACTGCAGGCGGTGGCTTTACCTGCTACTCCACAGCGCCAGCCCCTTGATATTTTCTTGTTACTTCTTCAGTTCTCCATTTCCCCCCTCCTGTTTCTTTTGTGTTTTCTGCTGCTAGTGGTCATATTTTCTTCTGTATTCCTAGTAATAGCGTAATTGTTTAAAGTTGATTAGATTTTAAAAAATTGTTTATTTGAAAGGCAGAGTTAGAGAGAGAGATATCTTCCATCTGTTCACTCCCCAAATGGCTGCAGTGGCCAGGACTGGGCCAGGCTGAAGTCAGGAGTGTCATCCAGGTCTCCCAAGTGGGCTCAGGGGCCCAAGCACTTGACCCATCTTTTGCTTTCCCAGGCACATTAGCAGGGAGCTAGATCAGAAATGAAGAAGCTGGGACATGAACTGGTGCCCGTATGGAATGCTGGCATCATGAGCAGTGGCTTAACCGGCTATGCCACAATGCCAGCCCCTTGAATATATTTTTGGATAGATGATAGGCACCACAAACTTTTATATCAAGGTTGCATGCAAAGTTGATTTGGGGATATCTTTAGTGTTGGAAAACTATTACCATACTTGCTTGCTAATTTGGGGATAGAATCTAGTTTGTAAAGAATTTCTCATCTCATTTGTGATGGTGTTGTTTTACTGTCTTCTCTTAAGAAACTTGAGGAAAAAAAATGTGAGCTTTGTACTCAACAGTGTTTCTGTTTACTAACTGTGTTTTCAGGGAGCCCCTAGTTCACATACCCCTGAACATAACCGTTGTCTACCAGAGTGTCCATGGGGATCCCAGGCTCTGTCTTTACTTCCTTCTGGATTTTTATTGTGGGTGAGTATTCACCAACTGCATGTCAGATTTTTTAAAAAACTTCTCCATATCCAGTCCCATCCCCTGGGTTATTTTGAAGCAAGGTGCGGATATCACGTGATAATCATCATTACACCTGAAACAGTTCTGTGGATGAGATGTTTAATTTGTTAATAGGCAATTATGATGAAAATGGTGCAGTAACGTGTATCTCAGGTTATATATATGTATGTGTAAAACATATACAAAATATATATTTTTATATAAAAGTAAAACGATATATAGATATATAGATAAAGCACGTTCTTACACTTGGCCTGCCTGGGTTGGATCTGCAGGAGGCCTGTGTTAAGTGTCATGTCTCTTGGGTCACCCTCCATCTTGTGAGTGTTTTGTGCATTGCTCTGTTTGTCCTGTGGAGAGGCAGGAGTGCTGACTCCACAGCTGTCGCGCTGCTCTGTCGCAGATTTCCCTGTCGTTGTAGCTGGCTCTTTTCATAGGATGTTTCTGTTAGGATGTGATTCAATTCAGGTTTATCTGTGTTTAACAAGGTTCCTTATAGAGGGCATGGCTGCTCCCTTCAGGATATATGTGCTGTCTGATTGCCTCTCTTTCTGAGATGTAATTAGCTATGGATGGTACTTACCTACATCTGTTCGTTCATAAAGGGTTTGTACAAGTAATACTTTTAATTTTTATATTCCTTTCTCTTTTATGAGCTAGATTATTTGATTTTATTATTTTGTTACATAGATTGAATAAGAAAGGGGGAAAAATTACTGGATTTCCCTTGTTGTGTACCAATCTTCAAAATAATGAGCATCTGCTAAAAACAACTAATCAGAGTTTATGAAAATAGTGCCATGTGATGTGTTTCAGCCTGATGCGGTGATGCTCCGTACCGGTGCCACATTGCCTGGCTGCTGGGGCGCGTCCAGCCCGCGTCCTGGGTGCTGCCTGACTGCGGTGGTTGGCTAACTCCCTGGCTCGCTGACGTGTTAGATGGTTCCTGCACTTCATCTGCAATCAGCCATTTTCCCAAGGACTCAGGTTTTGTTTGAGTGAAGAACGGTAGTTTGGAGAGCAGCGTCTGGCTTCTAGGGGTGTGACTGCTGATGAGTTTGGTCACTGATCATTGTTTTATATAGCGATGTATTTTTGTAAAGGGCAAGCATGAGTTCATACTGCTCATTCCAATTCAAATGCAGGACTTCAGGATTTGGGCTTCAGCTCACTGGTCTTGTGTCTGTATCCTTTGAACCAAGTTCTCAGTGACTCCATTGTGGGCACTCATTTGCTTCAACCAACAGTAGGGTCAACAGTAGTGCTCTTAGATCCACATCTCGAGCAGTACCACTGTCAATGTGATCCTTGAAAACAGCTTAGGATTTTGTTGTAGTTCTTTTGACCTTTTGTATTTTATTAGAGGAGTACGAAGTTCTTTCTCTCTGAATACTTTTCCCCTAATTGGACACATAATTAGATACATTTGTTTAATTTTAGCACTGATGAGTAGGCATTGTTTTTAAAATCTCTATTTCTGGAATTTTTTATTTATTTATTTGAAAGTCAGAGTTACACAGAGAGTGTAGAGGCAGAGAAAGAGAGGTCTTCCATCCATTCCTCCCCAATTGGCTGCAACAGCCGGAGTGCGCTAATCTGAAGCCAGGAGCCAGGAGCTTCTTCTGGGTCTCCCACGAGGGTGCAGGGGCCCAAGCACCTGGGCCATCTTCCACTGCTTTCCCAGGCCATAGCAGAGAGCTGGATCGCAAGTGGAGCACATGCCAGCGCTTCAGGCCAGAGCATTAACCCGCTGCGTCATAGCGCCGGCCCTGGAATTATATTTATATAGTGCCAAAATTGAATTTTAAAGAAATATATGCTCAGAAAATACATAATTCCTCATTTCCAAAATAAGTAATAATTTTTAAAAATTCTATTAAATTCTGTTGGCTTATTCTATTGAAAAAGAAGGAAATGATGTGTCACATTAATTTCCCTTTTCTTAGGTTAATGGCTATGTACTAGACACCCTTGACCTTTCTTGTTTTGTTTTTAGCTTAATGTATTCCGGAAGCCACTTCCAAAAACAGAGTGGAGCTCCTCGTTCCCCTCTCCCCCAGTGGCTAGGGCTCCCTTGTGCATATGCCCTGCAGGCCCTTGCTAAGGCTGTGTTCAGTTTTGCCTTTACAGCAGAACTGCACTAAACAGTCCTGTGCAAATTTCTTTTTTGCTTTTGCTGGCATGTAATTAGGATAGATTCCTAAAAGAGAGATTGTGATGAAGGCGTAAATGGATTTGTGATTTTGCTTAATTGCCTAATCCCTGTCTCGAGAGGTTGCAGCATTCTGCCTCCCCATCAGCAATCTTAGAGTGCCCATTTCCCCTCAGCTTTGCCAACAGAATATATCATCGAAATGTTGGACTTTTGCCAGTCCAATAGGTGAGAAGTGGCATCCGAGTATCGTCTCAATTTGCATTTCATTATGAGCGAGTCAAACCACTTCTTAAACAGACACACTGATTTTTCTCCCCAACTTCACTGCCATGTGCAGAGTAGCTGGTGCTGCCAAGTCTTGTCCTTTGGGGACTTGGCGCGAGAGATCAGGTGCTTGTCTTTGTGGTACAGATCGCTGTCCCCACTGCCAGCTTAGGAACTGGCTGGCTGTAGGTATGTGAACACAGAGACCCTTCTTTCTGACTCTCACCTTTTAAAATACAGGTACCCTATGCCTTTAAAGAAAATTACTTTGTTCCCGTCTCACCGGGCTTTTGGGATAACAGAGGTAAGTGTCTATATTCAAGTATATAGATAAGTGTCTATATATTTATCTTTAATCTGAATTGGAAAACACTTTTTTTCTGTGCTGAAAGCCAAGACAAACTCCACACATGTTCGTGATTCAGGATGGAAGACCACGTCCAATGACTCCACAGCCCACTTCAGAACTTAGAAGAAAGAGCAGTTCTGGTGTGAACACCCAAGTTTGAGTGGGGCAGGGCTGGGGAGGCAGTGGCTCCATTTCCTGCCCCTACTTGGAGGGCTGAACCAGCTTCACTTGGATCAGTTCCATGGCAGTTGACAGAGATCAGTCCCAGACCATGTGACTTGAGTCTGCGCTTTCTGAGCTGTGTTCTTCTAATTGGGAATGGGACAGGTGAGTTTGGAGGATGTGGTGGGGTGGCTTCGCCCAGTTAGCTGCGTCCTGAGAAGGTTCTTGCTGTCCAGTGCCGGATACCTTGGGATGTCAGGGGCCCCACTGCCTCCCCTTTGTGACTTCGTTGGCAAGGAGCCTGCTGTGTGAGAGTCCCTGCGATGGTGGCATTTCCTCAGTCAGGAATGAGAGTATGTGAGAGGATTTCACAATTGGACATGTGTGGATTGTAGCTATAACGGCACAATTTTAACTGTGGATTTTATCACGTGCGTGTATCTTTTCAAGATTCTGCAACATGGCGAAGATATCTTTGCTGCCTCGTTGGATAGCATCACACCCACCCTTCGCTAGTTTGATTCAGTAATACACTTCCACACAAGCTTCTTCCCACAAGAGATTTTTTTCTGTAGAGAATCCAGCCCTGAAGACTGGATTTAGCTAATTCTGTAGTGTCATGCATGATGGTAAAACTTAAAGTGGTAAGGCAAAATAAATACATTCTGTAACTGTATCATGGGATTTTTTTTTTCCCCCAAAGGGAAATATCCTCAGGTTCTTAGATTTTAAGTGACTTACATCTGCTGTGTGCTCTAGAAGCTACTTGGTAAACGCCTGGGTTTCCTGAAAGCCTCATCCAAGCTGACAGCCAGCATCCGTCGTTCGGCTCTCCACTCCACCGACGTGGGTAAGAACCAGCACAGTTTTGCTGCTTCTTGTAAAATGGGATTGAGCTACAGTGATGCGAAGCGTGGGGTCGTCTCATAAACACATGTGGGGTTCTTGTGTAGCTGACATTTCAGGCAGGGTAGGAGAGTGAGTGGTGTGCACCTCCTCCTGCCCACATGTCTGAGATGACGTCAGCACCCAGGACTGGCTGGGCGACTGCCCTGCCTCTGCCTTCCACCCCCAGCTGTGTCTGTGTGGAACGTCAGCTGTGTCTGTGTGGAACGTCAGCTGTGTTTGTGTGGAACGTCAGCCGGCACTTCCCCAGCACGAAGTGGCTAAGGCGGTGGTGGCAAAGTTGTATCCCATTACCAAATCCAAATCCCGTCTGCTCGTTCACACAAAGTGGTGAGAAAAGGAACTTTTAAGCCAGAACTGGAACGAATAGTTTTTCCCTGGAACTAGGCACATTTTTTATAGAGAGAACATGGAGCTCTTTGACTTACACGTAACGGCTTCCTGAATACCAGGGACCCTTGAGCTTTTTAAAAGCTCCTAGGATCTACTTTAAATTGCAGCCTGATGTCTGTGTGATGGCAAAGCCAGGGATGCAGCCGGCGTGGCTGGCAGAGCTGGTGCTTGGGACCGCGTCCTCCTGTCCGAGCAGGTGTAGGTTGGCATCCGCCACGTTGAAGCCCGGGCTCGTAACCTCAGCCTTTCTGTTCCCCGGACTTGAAGCTGAAGAGAACTGACGTGCTGCCAAGCCATTTGTTGGTGCTACAGCGCACGAGAGGGAAGGCAGCAACTCAGCCCTTCTCCTGTGGGCAGGCCCCGGGACCTCACCACGTTTATGAAAGCCAGCCATCGGAAGTAGCTCAGGCAAATGGGGAGTGCCTGTGTGGAGCGTTTGTTTCCTATTACAGCTGTCGGGCTCACTTAGGCCTGCCTTCACAACTGCCCTAGGCTTGTTTCTTATTCTGTAAAGCAAATGGATCGAAATGGTACCAGCTGGGGCCGGCGCTGTGGCGTAGTGGGCCAAGTCTCCGCCTCAGCACTGGCATCCCATATGGGTGCCGGTTCGTGTCCCGGTTGCTCCTCTTCTGATCCAGCTCCCTGATAATGACCTGGAAAAGCAGTAGAAAATGGTCCAAGTCCTTGGGCCCCTGTACCCGCGTGGGAGACCTGGAAGAAACTCCTGGCTCCTGGCTTCAGATTGGCCCAGCTTTGGCCATTGTGGCCATTTGAGGAGTGAACCAGCAGGTGGAAGACCTCTCTGTCTCTCCCTCTCTCTCCATTTGTACCTCTGCCTCTCAAATAAATAAATAAATGGAAGGAACCTGGCAATGATGGATGGGGTCTTTGGAGGAAAAAAAAGAAATGGTATATATTTAGGACAAACAGTAATTTAGTTTTCATGAAGCGATCATTTCTCAAAAGTTTTGGTCCTGCATGCTCTGTTAGCGTTTCCCAGAAGAGCCAGTAGGATGCACTCAAATAGGAGTTTTCACAAAGTTCACAGAAAATATTCATCAGAAAACTGCATGGATTTCAAAAAAATTTTTGCTCTAAAATTAACATCTTTTAATTTCATTTTCCCATGAGCTTTTTTAAGTTCCCTCATGGGGGAGTATGTCCTGATGAACCAATAGTAACTCGAAAATGTCCTAAGTCACAGTGCATTTAATACACACACAGAACATATAGCCTAGCAACACAGTCCACTGTGGGGTATCTGTCGTTTACCCTCGTGAGAGCTGAGTTTCCCGGCTGTGGCTGCTCAGCGTTGCAAGAGGATCATACCACAATGCCAGCCAGGGAAGAGATCAGAACTCACAGTACAGCCTCTACTCAATGTCTACTGCTCTTGTACCTTTGTAGAGTTGAAAAATTCTAAGTTGACCTCTGTTGAGTTAAGGACTGTGTGAGTGTGAGTGTGAGTGTGAGTGTGAGTGTGAGTGTGAGCGTGAGCGTGAGTGTGTGTGTGTGAGTGAGAGAGAGAGAGAGAGAGAGAGAGAGAGAGAGAGAGAAGGGCGAGGAGCTGGCTTACGTGGTCCTGGAGGCTGAGAAGGCCCATGACCTGCATGGTGTAGTTTCAGGATGAGCCTGAAGGTCTAAGCAGCAGGAGAACTGATGCTGTCGTTCCAGTCCACACATGGAGAAAATCAGCGGTGCAGCTCAGCAGGCGGGCAGCTCAATCCATCCTGTCTCCTCTTGGTTCCAGGCAGGCCCTCAGAGGATTGGACGATGCAGCCCACACTGCACAGGAGAGGGCAGCCCGCTGTGCTGAGTCCAGCAGTTCAGGTGCTGCTCTGTTGTGGAAACACCCTCTCGGGCACACCCCGAAATAGTGTCACCAGCTATCTGGGCCTCCTGTGGCCTAGCCAAGTTGACACAAGAATTAGTGTCACGTACGCCTTTATGTGTTTAAAACTGTCGAGGACCCTGGTTGGTCTCAGCTGAGTCGTTGCCTGGCCAGAGATGGACATGAGGTTGCTGCACCTGCTCTGCTTGCTCCAGTCTTCCTGCCCGCTGCGCATGGGCAGGATGGCCTGCAAGCAGATCTGTTACCCAGAAAACTCCCCAGACAAGCACCCCAAACCCTCCTGATGTCTGAGGAGGAACGCAGGAGACTTGGTGTCCACCAGGTCCAGGGTGAATCCACTACTTGAGTCGTGAGCCAGAGCCACGTAGTCTTCCAAAAGAGCCACAAAAGTGAAGTATGTCTGCCCACATTCAATGTGTAAAGTAGCTTTCAGTGAATACTTGGGAAATGTGCAGATCACGCATCCATACCTGCACGGGCTGTATTTTTCACAGCAGCAGAGCTCAGTTAAAGGCAGCTGCCCATAGTTTAAACTCTAAGGAGTTTAAGATAAAATGTCCTCTAGGCAGTTTCTCTCTCTCTCTCTCTCTGTGTCTCTCTCTCCTCCCCTCCCTCCCTCTATTTCAGATTAATTTATTTATTTGAAAGGCAGAGTTACGCAGAGAGAGCGAGTGAGAGGTGTTCCTCCGCTGGTTCACTCCCCAAATGGCCACAACAGCCAGAGCTGTGCCAATCCGAAGCCAGGAGCTGGGAGCTTCTTCTGGGTCTCCCACATGGGTGCAGGGGCTCAAGGACCTGGGCCATCTTCCACTGCTTTCCCAGGCCATAGCAGAGAGCTGCATCGGAAGTGGAGCAGCTAAGTCTCAAACTGGCGCCAATGTGTTATGCCTGCACTGCAGGTGGCAGCTTTACTGGCTAAACCACAGGGCCAGTCCCCAGTTCTTCTCTTTATATAAGTGCCTGTTTGGCCTTGCCTGTTACCTTTATTCTATTTATTTATTTATTTTGACAGGCAGAGTGGACAGTGAGAGAGAGAGAGACAGAGAGAAAGGTCTTCCTTCGCTGTTGGTTCACCCTCCAATGGTCACCACAGCCGGTGCGCTGCGGCCGGCGCACCGCGCTGATCCGATGGCAGGAGCCAGGTGCCAGGTGTTTCTCCTGGTCTCCCATGGGGTGCAGGGCCCAAGCACCTGGGCCATCCTCCACTGCACTCCTGGGCCACAGCAGAGAGCTGGCCTGGAAGAGGGGCAACCGGGACAGAATCCGGAGCCCTGACCGGGACTAGAACCCGGTGTGCTGGCGCCGCAAAGCAGAGGATTAGCCTGTTGAGCCACGGCGCCGGCCACCTGTTACCTTTATTAAAGTTTGTATATTACATTTTTTTTTTTTTAATTTTTGACAGGCAGAGTGGATAGTGAGAGAGACAGAGAGAAAGGTCTTTTGCCATTGGTTCACCCTCCAGTGACCGCCCGGCCGGTGTGCTGCGGCTGGTGCACCACGCTGATCCGATGGCAACAGAGAGAAAGGTCTTTTGCCATTGGTTCACCCTCCAGTGGCCGCCCGGCCAGTGCGCTGCGGCCGGCGCACCATGCTGATCCAAAGCTAGGAGCCAGGTGCTTCTCCTGGTCTCCCATGGGGTGCAGGGCCCAAGCACTTGGGCCATCATCCACTGCACTCCTGGGCCACAGCCAGAGAGCTGGCCTGGAAGAGGGGCAACCGGGATAGAATCTGGTGTCCCGACTGGGACTAGAACCCGGTGTGCCAGTGCCGCAAGGTGGAGGATTAGCCTAGTGAGCCGCAGCGCCGGCCCTGTATATTACATTTTTTAAAAAAATAAAAATTATTGAAGATACTAAGAAATATTTGTTTCTGTGGTTTACCTATTTAGTTTTAAAGATTTATTTATTTGAAAGGCAGAATTACAGAGAAAGGGAGAGACAGAGGAGATCTTCCATGTACTGACTCACTCTGCAAATGGCTGTAATAGTCGGATTGGGTCAGGCTGAAGTCAGGAGTCAGGAACTCCATCTGTGTCTCCCACATGGATGGCAGAGGCCCAAGCCCTCGGACCATCTTCCACTGCTTTCCCAGGTGCATTAGCAGGGAGCTGGATCAGAAGTGACGCCGATATGGGATGTTGGCATCACAGATAGTTGCTTAACCCTTTGCACCATAATGCCAGCCCTACAAATTTAAGACAACTGAATTCTCCCATTTGTTTCTGTTCAGAGCTGTATCATTTTGGTTGAATTTTATAAAGAAAATTATGCATCACACAGATGCATGGTTGGAGAATGGATGCCTACTTACCAGCCTGTTAGATAATCGTGGTTATTCTTTGATCCTGCACTAGAAGTTGACAGTGGGGTTGCTTACAGTTGTTTGCCATGTGGACTGTGAAACCCTATGACTGGAGTGTTTGTTACACCACGATCCACTGGTGTGTTTGCATGCTGGATGCAGCTTTGCTATGCGTGGTTTGTAACCTTATGCCTTGTTCATTGCAAAGTATTGACTCTTTTAGCCATGCAGATCTTCTAAATGGCAGCACATTTAGTTATCCAACATTTAAAAATTATATTGAATATCACCAATCTCACACCGTTTGATACTTGCTTTCCAGAGTTCCAGTTTTTGCTCGAGAGTTCAATTTTATCTCAGCAGGAAGTACTGTCAGGTGCTCCAGAGCTGAAGGACTTGTTGATGAGAGGCGAGGTCTGCCTGAATGCTGTCTGAACAGCCAGGCTGCCTCCCAGCCGTCCTTGCAAGCGGGATGAGTGTTCCAGGAAGAGAAGTGACAGGCTCACCTTGCTACCACACCGCAAGCACAGGGTTTTCCCGCAGAGACTCCTGACTGCAGTAGCAGCAGGGCACTTTGTGCACTTGTCCCATTTTAGATGGCCAAAAAGACAGTCTCCAGGGTCAAGCTTTAAAAAATATTAACCGTTTTATTCCTTCATCAAGGACTTTCTTAAAGGAAACCGGTCTTTTATTGCCCATGAGTGTGAGACCGTGAGGGGCTCGATACCTGGGACTTCCTGCCGAGGCCCCAGTGGGGTTTCTCACTGTTGTGTCTCCACCATCTGTGCAGGTGTCAGCCAGTGGAAGAGGCAGACGATGTGTGAGGACAATCGCGGACATCCTGACAACCTCATGAACCCGTGTGTCGTGGGTACCTCCAGGGGTCCCTGAGCCACTTGGAAGCCCGTGGCAGTTCCGTCCAAGCCACCGGCAGTGCTGGGATGGAGGAAGAGGAGTGTGTCAGCGTTGGGCAGAGCTGTGTGACATGGTAAGCCAGTACTGTCCCCGTGAGCCATGGGAGGCTTGCGGCAAATTTTGATCTGTAAGTTGGAGGAAGGTTCTCGAGCAGCCACACCGTTGGGAGCAGGAGGCGGCCAGGGCCCCACAGTGCATGGTCCGTGGTGAAGCCTCTGGCACTGCTCCCACCAGCCTGGGCTGATCCACTGCTGCCGATCATCTCTGGAGACCACCTGTGCCAGTAACCAACCCCGGCACAGCCCACCCTCCTCCGCCTGGCGTCTTGGGGACCACGTGCCTTTGTCTCCCCCTGCTGTCTCCTCACACCCACTGGTCTTTCTCTGCCCCATGCTCCTGCAGTTCACCTCCTTGGCTTGCCCCATAGACCTAGGAACTTGACATTGACTTTCAGCATGGAGTGTGTGCCCGCTGGACCTGAGATTCATTCACAGGAGAGCAGCAGCTCTGGCTGTATGTGCTGCCTCAGAGGTCAGTCCTGTGCTATGAGAGGGACGTTGTGCAGCAGAGACCTGGCCTGTGTCTCACTGCCCCACTGGCCCAAGGGCTCGGCACACGACGGCAGCTCAGGGCTAATCAGAACTCCATCCATGGTGCTACTTCCGATGCCCAGCGTGCCTCACGCCAGCCTGACCCCCACAACTGCCCACATGGTCAGTCCTGTCTGGATGCCTCCGTCTGTCTCCATGCACTGGAGCAGCCTGGTGCCCTCCCCTCACCGCCCCCCACCCCTGTCTGGCCAGATATGTGGTTTCTTGTTGATTCAGGAGGGTTTTTGTTTGGACAATCATGACTTTTATGGAGCTAGATATGGTGTTCTTGGCAGGAAAGGCCAGGGGAAGCGCTGAGTTTCGACAGCAGGTGCCTGTAATCGGCCTCTGAAAACCTTGAGATGTCTGCACAGATGTCGTGCCTGGGTGACGGCGACACAGGGAACAGCCGGTCCATGTCTGAGTGCGAAGTCCCACCAGGAAAGAGCTCAGGGACTCCTGGCTGCAGCACGAGAGCGCTCTGCTAAGGGCTGCTGTGCTAATCGTCTGGGTGTGCACGGGTAGCATGTTCTTGCCTTAAAGGAGGAAGAGACAGCATGTTCAAAGGCATCATGTTTCCAAGTTTCCTGGTTACTGAGGCCTGAAGTCCCTGTTAGCAATCCACTGCTAAGCCTGCCGTCTCCTCCTCCCTTTTTTTTTTTTAATTTAAAGGAGTATTAGGTAGAGAGAGAAATCTTCCATTCACAGATTTGCTCCCTAAATGGCTGTAACAACCAGGACTGACCAGGCTGAAGCCAGGAGCCTGGAACTCCATTTGGATCTCCCATGTGGATGGCAGGAGCCAAAGCACTTGGCCATCGTCTGCTGCCTTCCCAGGTGCATTAGCAGGGAGCTGGATTGGAATTGGAGCAGCCGGGACTTGAACTAGCACCAGTCCCGAGTGATTGCATTTTTACAAGGAGACAAGGGGGCTGGCATCGTGATATAGTGGTAAAGCTGCCAGCTGCGATGCTAGCAGCCTACGTGGGTGCCTGTTTGAGACCCAGATGGAATTCCTGGCTCCTGGCTTCTGGCTGGCCCAGTCAAGACTATTAGGGCCAACTGGGGGACTGAACCAGTGGATGGAAAAACCTTTCTCTCTCTGTAACTCTGCCTTTAAAAAGTGTGCAGTTCCTCTCAGAAACCCTGAATAACTAACTGAACCTTCTGCAAACAAGTTAGTGTCTGGCGCCAGCTGCACGCAGAGTGGAGCTGCCTGGGGGGCAACCTGTGGAGTTGCTGCTGGCTCAGGGGCAGACAAGCAGGCCCCGGAGTGCGGGCTCAGGGTCCAGGCCCAAAGCTTGAATCTCTGTTAGCAGAATATGACTGTTACATGTTGGTGACTCATGCTGAGTGTCTCAAACGGAATCTTACGAAGCCGTCATCCTGACTGGGGAGATAGAAGTCTCCTTGGAGAAAGTGGCTTTGCTCTGCCCTGGCCAGGGGAGCACGATCTAGAAGCAAGAACAGCACGTGGGAGCCCTTGGGAAATTGACAGGTGTGTCTTAGTGCCTGGTGCATAGGGGACACGACCAGGACTGGGGGTGGGGGTGGGGGGAGCCCCCAGAATGGCATGGCCAGGCTAAGCTGCTCACCCCAGGAACCCACACGCCTCCAAGGGCCTTGAACAGAGCGGAAACTGAATTCCCGCCATGGGACTGTCCTTTAGGCTCTGTCGTCTGGTGGGCTGCAGGATTGGCCCAGACGCTGTTGGGGACCATCCGTGGGCAGAGGCAGCGGGGTGGGGAGGGCAGACTTGGGGAGGCTCCGTGATGGACAGGCAGCAGCTGGGTTTGGAGCTGCAGGAAGGTTGAGCTATCTCTGTCTTGAGGAACACGAGGGAACAGGTGGGAGAGAGGGGAGCCTGAACTTAATGGGCCCAGGGAGGAATGTGCCCACACCTCCTGGGCCAGGGGTGCCCCCTGTGCTGTGCAGTGGGAGCTCTGTTAGGGGACAGAGTGCTGATAGATCACACTTTGTTACCAACTTTATTCAAGTCAGTGTCTTAATCACCACCTGTACGGGCCTCTCCAAAGCCCCAGCCATAGGGTTGGAGGCAGAAAGTTGAGTTTGGAGGTGTTGGCTGCTTTTCTCTGTGGGTGCGTCTAGAAGAATGGAGGTGGGGAGTTTGGGGCAGGTGCAGGGAGAGAGGGAGCTGACAGGTGCAGGGAGGCCAGGGAGCTAGCAGGGCAGGCATGCCGGGTTGCCAGCAGGAGGAGGCGTCATTCCGTCACCTGCTGGGGTGTTTGCATGCAGGTGCAACTAACAGGAGGTGGAGCAGGAGCGTGAAGGGGTGGCGGGAGTTGGAACAACAGGCCGGCACCTCACTCGGAGTCTTCCAAAGCCTTCTGTTGCATTAGACGCCTCATCGTCGATGTTAGTGGCTTCATCTCAGGCATTGTACCCCCGAATGCTGGACATTGTTGGGTCGTTAATCACTTCAACTCTGGAACGAGGATTGGATGCGAGCAGTTGCCTTCAGACTCTATGCCATGTCTCTGTCCCCACCCCAACTCTACCCCATAGCATTTCTTTGTCTCCTGGTGGCCGGTGATGAGGGCAGCAAAACCCTCGCCCACAGGTTTGCTGGGGGGAGACCCGTCATCCGGTCTTGCCACTGTCATTCCACGGCCCTCTCTCCCTGTGTGTGTGTCCCCAGTCATACTGGGCTGGTGGCTGCCGGGCTGTCCTCTGCTTAACTCAGCTACCTCTGGAAAGAGCCTCTTTCCAGCTGAGGTCACGTCCAGTCCCGGAGGTTAGCGCTCCAACGTGTAAATGTGGGCAGGAAGGAGTTCTGCCTTTGATACCCTTGGACAAGAATCTGCATTTTTTCTGCTGGTCCCCAGGAGGCTGGAGGCCCCTGCCTGAGCCAGGTCCCGGAAGCCCCCAGGGAGAGATTTTCCAAAGGCATCTGGGGCTGCAGCGGTGGTGGCACAGACTCGCCCCCGCCCTGGGTGTCTGCGTGGTGACACTCACATAGGGCTGCCTCAGCTGCAGGTGGCAGCTCTCCCACCAGCGGCTCCTGGGACTCCGGAGTCTGCAGGGCCCACGGCCTGGCCCAGCTTTGAGTGCCTACCTGCTCCGGTCTTGCTCAGACTGGTTGTCTTTCGTAGACCCCTCTGTGGGGCACAGCAGTGGCCTCAGGGGAGGGACGCTTTGTCTCTTAGACCAAGAATGCCAGCTGGCGGCTGTGTTTTCTCAGGGGAGGGGAAGAGGGTGCACAAAGCAGCTACTGTTCTTTGCCGTGGGACAAACCATGCCCAGGTCTTCCCCAGACCCCTGCTCCCTACATTCTCAGTAACACGGGAGCCCTGGACCTTGGTCAGGTGTGCAGTGCCACCCAGATCCACACGTCTTACCAGCTCCTCGTACTGGCCACTGCTGGCCATGTGATGGGGGCCTGTGTCCTCACAGGCATCCACGTGGAAGCTGGCACCGCCCTAAGCAAGGCTGGGACATGTTGCCACCTGACCCGTTCTGAACCCCCTTCTGTGGTGGGGCAGGAAGAATGTGTTGACCAAATGCACACTGGTATTCCTGAGGCTGTGTCACCTGATTGGGCAGGCTCCCCAGGGACTCTGCGCTGGTCCCTCCTGTGTTGGGTCCTTACCTGGGTTTGCAGGACAGACAGGAGCCAGATGTGGTGAGGACCTGACTTGTGTCCTCTTGGCTGTCGGAGGCTCTGCCAGCCCCGCCCTCTCTCAGTGGGGGCGGGGCAGCCTCAGAGGCCTCCACATGGCCTTCCTCCATGCCGCATGCGCAGAAGGACTATGGGGTTTTGGCTAGTTATGCCATATGTTCGTTCCCATCACACTTTTAGGGTGATGGTCATGTGGATCCCTGACCTGACCCTCATTAGGACCTAGGTGCAAATGGACAGGTATGACACCGCTTCCCATCTGTGGGCTGGTGTCAGTGTGGGTTCTGGGCAATGTCACAGAACTGGAATGTCCATCTGGAACATTTGTCCAGAGATCTCTCTGGGTTGTCATGCAGGTGATCACAGCTGTGGACACAGTGATGGTTTTACTTAATTTGTTTAAGATTTATTTATTTATTTGAAATAGTTATACAGAGAGAGAAGGAGAGGCAGAGAGAGAGAGAGAGAGAGAGAGAGAGAGAGAGAGAGAGAGAGATGTTCCATCTGCTGGTTCACTCCCCAGATGGCCACAATGGGTGGAGCTGTGCCAATCTGAAGCCAGGAGCCAGGAGCTTCTTGCGGGTCTCCTACGCGGGTGCAGGGGCCCTTGGGCCATCTTCTACTGCTTTCCCAGGCCATAGCAGAGAGCTGGATCAGAAGTGGAGCAACCAGGACTCGAACTGGTGCCTGTGTGGGATGCTGGCACTGTAAGGTGGTGGCTCTACGTGCTACAGTGCTGGCCCCAATCATCTGTTTTTTCTTTAATTTATCAATGCAATGATTTTCTAATATTGAAGCAATCGTGTATTCCTGAGATAAATACAACTTGGTGATGGGTAATGTTTTCTATAAATTGTTGAATACGACTGTAAATATTTTGGAAGTCTTGTGTCTATGTGGTAATCGTGATTTGTATTTTTTCTTGTATTATCCTTGTTTGATTTAATATCAAAAATAGTCTGCCCTCATCAAATGAATTGAGAAGGCTCCTATCTTTCTGTATTCCTAGAAGAGTTTGTATAACATTAGAAACAGTTCCTTGGATTTTTTTGCTAGCACTCAACTATAAAATTGTTTGAGGTTAGTTTTTAAAATTCATATGATTGTTTTAGAGTAGTCAGATTTTCTCTCCTGTGTTGACTTTGATGGATGAAATCATAACACAATTCACTTTTTGCAGGGCCAGAATAGCTCATATCCATCCCTCCTACACAAATAGCCAAGAGACGTCATCTCAGCACACCCAGGCCGACCTGAGCGAGGCTCCTCAGAGCGTCAGAGTTTGTAAACAGCTCTGTGCGGCCAACGCAGATCCCCCGCAGGAGGCAAGTGGGTGAGCCAGCTGTGTGTGTGTGACTCGCTGTGTGCAATCAGCTGTGTGTGTGAGACTGGCTACGTTGTGTAGCTAGCTATGTAACTGTAATTGGCTGTATGTGTGTGTGTGTTACTGGCTGTGTGTGTAGACGGCTACGTGTGTGACTGTCTCTGTTTGACCTGCTATGTGTGTAGCCGGCTATGTAACTGTAATTGGCTGTGTGTGTAACCATCTGTGTGTATAGCTGGCTGCATGTGTGTAGCCAGCTGGGTGTGTGTGACTGGCTTTGTGTGAGACCTGCTGGGTGTGTGTAGCCGGCTAGGTGTATAACCGAGTGTGTGGCTCTGAATGTGGATGGAGAGGCATTTCCGGTGCGTGAGGTTGAGGAAGACGCACACCACAGAATTGTATAGTGTGATCTCCTTTACATGGAGTTTCAAGATGTGAAACTGGACAATGTATAGCTTAGGCACATATATGTGGTAACACGGTATCAATAAACAAGGAGAAAGATAAAATTCTGAATACTTCTTAGAAGTAGAAGGGTGGGGGTGCATATGAAGCTCAGAGGTGATGGCAGAAATCTATTTCTTTTTCCCCAAGATTAATTTATTATTTGAAAGGCAGGGAGAGACAGAGAAGGAGAGAAGAGAAAAATCTTTCATCCACTGGTTCACTTCCCAGATGGCTACAGTGGCCAGGGCTGGTCCAAGCTGAAGCCAGGAGACTGGAACTCATCTGGGTCTCCCACGTGAGTGCAGGGGCCCAAGCACGTGGGCCACCTTCTACCGCTTTCCCAGGTGCATCAGCAGGGAGCTGGATCAGAAGTGCAGCATCTGGGGCTTGAATCAGCGCTCTGGCGTGGATGCTGGCGCGGCAGGCAGCAGCATGGCTCGCTCACTGTGCCGCAGTGCTGGCCCCAGAAATCTGTTCTGCAACTGGAAGTAGACACCTGAGTGTTGGCTTTATTGCCCCTCCTCTTTGCTTTGTATGTGTTCTGAATATTTGCGTTCAGTATTGAACCACAAACCCGCAACAGAACCAGGTGTGAGGAATAGAGACAGGGGCATAGACCACATGTTTACCAACTCAGGAGTGCTGCCCGGGACCCCAGGAAATGGCTGACCGTTCAGCCAGATAGCTCCTGGAAGCCCAGAGAGGCCCAGAGGACACTGGCCACAAGCAGGGGGCAGAACAGCACCAGGTGGGCGGGTGGCTGCCTGTGCCAGCTGTGCTCTGACAGCCTTGCAGGACCCTGAAGCTGTAGGAGCAGCTGGCCGATGCAGTGGTCACGGCGACGGCCAGGTCAGAGGGGCAGCCAGGCGGCCCTGTCCACAGATAAGCCTCATGGTGTCCCAAAACCGAGGGAGGGCCAGGGCCCTGCTCAGCTAACAGCCTCGACTCTTACGGAGGACCTCTGAAACCTACTTTCTAGAATGTTGTTGGTTCCGTGATATGTTTCAGATGTGCCGTGGTTCAAAGTAGCCACCTGCAGATCTGTGCACAAATGGGAGATTTTCCTTTAAATTTGCCCTAACGTGAAACGTTTACACTGTAAATTATTTCTATCATGAGTATGCTCTCTAGGGAACACTCAGGATTGAATAATGAAAAAAAAAATGATGGGAAGAAACGGCTGTACCGTCTTGCTTGTTTGTAAAATACCCAACATAAACTATAAAGACTCTCTGAGGCCATGGGAGTGGGCTGTGGCGTCTCTGTTCTGTGAGAGATGATGGAGAACAGTGTGGATGCTGGCTGCCTGCAGCTTGGTGTGGCAGACGCTCAGTGTGGACCTTGGGTAGACGTCCTTTATAGAGGCCGCGGAATGTTCTGGAAGGTTCCCGGCTGGGCTGAAGAGTCTGCCGTTGGTGCCGTGCTGCCGCAGAGCAGGGAGGGAGCCACAGGACTGGATCTTCACGGGGCTCACCTGGCGCACACTGAGTGCTGCGGAAGTATCCGGAAAGCTGCTCCTTAGAGTCCGTGACATGGACAGGAAACCTGGACAGCTTGCACAGTAGAAGCTTCTCCTCACTTCCTTCTGGAGACCCAGGTCATTCCTGGAAGGGGGAAGTTGCAGCCGCTGGGTCTGGACTCTCCCGCTCACGTGTCACACTCTTCAGCTTCTTCCATCCACGGAAAGGGTCCTGAAGCCCCTGGCTCTTGTTTCTCTCTCCTCCCAGTGCCAGCATCCGACATGGAGCCCCCTGCCTGGGTGGAGACGCCCCTCAGCCCCTGCAGGTGCCCACAGCTGCTCCTGGATGACAGTGGCACCGCTGGGAGGGAGCCTCTGGTGTGCTGAGTGTTCAGAGGCACTAATATGTGAGGTCGAAGGGGCCACCCGGGCTCTCCTCCTCCCAGAAAAAATGAGCTTGGTGGGAGGACACACACAGGAGGACACACACAAGTCAGGCTTCCACTTCCTGTGCATAGATCAAACGCGCACAGTGGAATTAAACTCTCCCACCAGCAATACATCAAGCAGCTGACTTCTCTGTAGTCCGGTCCCTGCCAGTGACCGCCACACGCACACTGCAGGATAGCAGAGAGCGCCGCAGCCTGCTGGTGTGCAAACCCCAGGGGATGCCTCCTCGGCTCCTGCTGCCTGTGCTCTGCCACCGACACTGTTTCTGGAAGGAATCTCAGATCGTCCAGCCCACCTGGCGGATGAGTAAATGAGGCGCATGGAGTGGGAGGAGTGTGCTAACGTGAGGGCCACCTTGCGGCATCGCAGGTTCGGGACCTCTCTATTTATTTGTAAGATTTATTGGGTCGGCACCACAGCTCACTAGGCTAATCCTCCATCTTGCGGCGCTGGCACACCGGGTTCTAGTCCCGGTCGGGGCACCGGATTCTGTCCTGGTTGCCCCTCTTCCAGGCCAGCTCTCTGCTGTAGCCAGGGAGTGCAGTGGAGGATGGCCCAAGTACTTGGGCCCTGCACCCCATGGGAGACCAGGAAAAGCACCTGGCTCCTGCCTTCGGATCAGTGCGGTGCGCCGGCCGTGGCGACCATTGGAGGGTGAACCAACGGCAAAGGAAGACCTTTCTGTCTCTCACTATCCACTCTGCCTGTCAAAAAAAATAATATATATATATATATATTTATTTGAGAGGCAGAGGCGCAGAGAGAGAGAGAGAGAGAGATCTTTCATCCGCTGGTTCACTCCCAGATAGCCACAATGGCTGGAGCTGCATGGATCAGAAGCCAGGAGCCAGGAGCTTCTTCTAGGCCTCTCACACGGGTGCAGGGGCCCAAGGACTTGGGCCATCTTCCACTGCTTTCCCAGGCCATAGCAGAGAGCTGGATTGTAAGTGGAGCAGCCAGGACTCGAACCAGCACCCATATGGAATGCTGGCACTACAGGTAGTGGCTTTACCCGCTATACCCCAGTGCTGGCCCCCTCTTCTGAATCTGGTAGCCAGAAGTCCACACCTGTCTCTCTCCGCAGGACTGATGATCACGCAGCAACGGGTCATTCCTTTTTATTGCCAAGTAGTATTCCATTGTGCCAGTGCGCCACCAATTTCCTGTCCATAGTCATGCCTTTGATTGACCCCTCCCTCCCTCCCTCCCTCCCTCTCTCTCTTTCTTTCTTTCTTTCACAGGCAGAGTGGACAGTGAGAGAGACAGAGACAGAGAGAAAGGTCTAAGGTCTTCCTTTTGCTGTTGGTTCACCCTCCAATGGCCGCCGTGGCTGGTGCGCTGCGGCCGGTGTGCTGCGGCCGGCGCACCGCACTGATCCGATGGCAGGAGCCAGGTGCTTATCTTGGTCTCTCATGGGGTGCAGGGCCCAAGCACTTGGGCCATCCTCCACTGCACTCCCTGGCTACAGCAGAGAGCTGGCCTGGAAGAGGGGCAACCGGGACAGAATCCGGCTCCCCGACTGGGACTAGAACCTGGTGTGCCAGCACCGCAAGGCGGAGGATTAGCCTGTTGAGCTGCGGCGCCGGCCTGTTTTCATAGGGAGGACTCTACCTTGATTTCCAAAAAAAAAAGACTATAGTCTTTTTGTTTGTTTTTTTTTGTTTGTTTTTGTTTTTTTGACAGGTAGAGTTAGACTGTGAGAGGGAGAGACAGAGAGAAAGGTCTTCCTTCTGTTGGTTCACCCCTTAATGGCTGCTGCGGCCGGCGCACTGCGCTGATCTGAAGCCAGGAGCCAGATGCTTCTCATGGTCTCCCATGCAGGTACAGGGCCCAAGGACTTGGGCCATCCTCCACTTCCCTCCCAGGCCACAGCAGAGAGCTGGACTGGAAGAGGAACAACCGGGACAGAATCCGGCGCCCAGACCGGGACTAGAACCCAGTGTGCCAGCGCTGCAGGTGGAGGATTAGCCTGTTGAGCCATGGCAGCGGCCGCCACAGTAGTCTTGCTCCATGGCTGGGGAACTGGTATGTGGTTCTCAGCCTGTTGACAGCAGGTATTCCAACCACATGCAAGGAATCCAGAGATGTTATGTGGGATGGGGCTGGGCCATTGTGACTGCTTCGGCTGAAACGTTTGTCTCACCAAATGCACGAGGGAGTTGAGTTCTCAGACTTTTCTTTAATGACGCTAAGAGGGTAGAAGCTTTACTCTGACTGTGGAGGTTGAAGGAGGAGCCTTTGGGAGGTAGAGATTAGACTGATCGTCAGGGTCCAGCCTCTGAATCCTGGTGGCTTTAGGAGAAGGAAAGAAACACCACACACAGCGACACACTCGCTCCCTCCATGGTGTGACCCATTTAAATGTTGAATCCACAGCCGTGAACCAGAATGAACCTCTTTCCTTTACCAATTAGCCTGTCCTCATACGTGGACCATCATGGCATCTGGCTTGCCAAGGTTTGAATGAGCCCACAGTCACTGTTCTACAAGGCCTGACAAGTGTTCACACTGGCCTTTCCCAGGTCCAAGTTCTCTGGCAAATGACAGCAGATCCTTTGGGAAAGGAAAGGAAGTTAAAGGCACGTGTGCCTGTGACAGCATTTGCTCCTCCCTAAGCCGGAACATGAACCAGCACCCACATGGGATGCTGGAGCTTAGCTCACTACATCACAGCACCAGCCCCTCTAACTCTGAATTCCAAATAAATAAATAAACGTTTTTAAAAAGTTCTTTAAAAATATGATAGCACTCTGACCTCAGAATCAGCCCTTAAGGCATTCTGGTCAGGCTGGAAAGTCAAGACACTGTAGCAAAAAATGTCCTACATGAAGGACCTCCATGGGTGAGACCCCAGTGGAAAGAAGAGGCCATCAAAGAAGGAGGTGCTTTTCTCTGAAGGGAGGAGAGAACTTCCACTTTACTTAGTATACAGTTGGTCTTCTGTGTATAAAGTTAATCAAAAATCGATCTTAGTGGAGAATGGGAGTGGGAGAGGGAGGAGGAGCAGGGGTGGGAGTTGGGGTGGGAGGGCAGGTATGGTGGGAAGAATCACTACGTTCCTAAAGTTGTACTTATGAATTGCATGAAATCTGTATTCCTTAACTAAAAGGTTTCTTTGGGGGGGGATCATTTGAGAGGGAGAGAGACAAGAACTCGTTCTAGGGCTCCCATGCAGGGGGCAGGAAGCCAGTCACTTGAGCTCTCACCGCTCTTCAGCAGAAAGCTGGTGTCAGGGAGCTGGAGCTGGAAACTGAGTCCAGAGGCTCCTGTGGGGGCTGTGGGGGCCTTGACCAGCGTCTTAACTACTAGCCCAAACACACACACACACACACACCCATCCATGCGTTTCTTTTGTATTCTACCACTTACAGGATGGCAATCATACTGTTGGGGCAGGCCTTGTGGTACAGCAGGTCAAGCCAGCCAGCATCCCATATGAGTACCTGTTCAAGTCCCAGCTGCTCCACTTCCTACCCAGCTAAGGCACCTTGAGAAAGCAGCAGAAGATGACCAGAGTGCTTGAGCCCCTGCACCCACGTGGGAGACCTGGGTAGAGTTCCAGGCTCTTTTTTTTTGACAGGCAGAGTGGACAGTGAGAGAGAGAGACAGAGAGAAAGGTCTTCCTTTGCCGTTGGTTCACCCTCCAATGGCCGCCGTGGCTGGCATACTGCGCTGATCTGAAGGCAGGAGCCAGGAGCCAGGTGCTTTTCCTGGTCTCCCATGGGGTGCAGGGCCCAAGCACCTGGGCCATCCTCCACTGCACTCCCGGGCCACAGCAGAGAGCTGGCCTGGAAGAGGGGCAACCGGGACAGAGTCCGGTGCCCTGACCAGGACTAGAACCCGGTGTGCCGGCGCTGCAAGGCGGAGGATTAGCCTGTTGAGCTGCGGCGCCGGCCGAGTTCCAGGCTCTTGACTTTGGCCTGGCCCAGCCCTGTGTGTTGTAGCCATTTGAGAAGTGAGCTAGCAGATGGAAGATTTCTCGCTCGTGCGCTATCTCTCCAATCCCCTCTTTGTAACTCTGCCTTTCAAATAAATAAATAACTCTTGTAGAAAAAACCAAAATTATGCTGTCAGAAAATATTAACAAAAATATAACATTGAGGTCCTTGCTGTTCATCAAAGGGTTCGGAAGTATTCTAGTATTTTAGCAACTAACGCGTCCTATTTCTCTGCATAATGGTTACATTTGTCTCCTGTGGACTCTCTTTTTCAGTTATTGGAAGAGTTTATGTTACAAAGCACAGTAAATCTTCAGCAGCACATAATTTAATTACGGCCCACCTATACTCTGGAGTATTGTGTAGTCTTTACTTGAAATGAAGCAAGCCTATAAATACTGACACAAGAAGATCTCCAAAACATGCTTCAAAGTGAAAACAGCAAATGAGAAAAAATAGTGCACGAGACTGGCGTTGCGGTGCAGTGGGTCAGGCGCCTCCGGGGACGCCTGTTTCCCATCTTGCCGGGTCTGGTTCAAGCAGTTTTGATGAAGCTTCCTGCTCATGCACCTGGCAAAGCAGCGGATGATGGCACAGGTACCTGGACCCCTGCCGCCCACATGGGAGACATGGAGGAGTTCCTGGCTCCTGGCTTTAGCCTGACCTAACCCTGGCTGTTGCAGGCATATGGGGAGTGAACCAGCAAATGGAAAATAACTCTCTGTCTCTCTCTCTTTCTCCATCACTCTGTCTTTCAAATACATAAATCTTTAAAGAAAACCAAAAAGGTGATGAAATAGATAAAACAAGTAGGAACCTAGTAGGAAGTCTGACAACAGAAAGACACGAGTAATTAGCCTTAGGCATGGGAGAGGAAAAGCATACTTCCATGCAGAGAAGGTTTGCATGAGAAGACGGTGAGTGGGAGTTGAGGGGTTTGTGTTACCCCATGTTGGGGGTTGTTGCTGGAGTTACAGAAAAGTTAGGGTGCCTTCCATGTTGACCTTGTGTCCGGAAAAATCCCAGCAGTTTACTTCCTGCCAGCTGACTGCCAGCTGGGGTAGGCGCTTGCACGTTCCAGTCACGTGCATTGGCCAGTATTCCGTTCTTCTTCTTCGGCAGTGACGGCCTATGTTGCTCCAGGGCCCTCGCTGGATTTCCCTTTCACCTTTAGTGTCAGGTGAGTTGGTTTGCCTTGTATCGGTAACTGAAAATGGCCCTAGAGTGGCATGTCATAGGTGCACCCTAAGGAGTGTAACTGTCACCAGGACCGCTGGTGGTTTCTCCAGGGTTCATTTCCTCACCTTCTATACTAGCAGAGGTTTGATCTCCCGTGGGATGAGGCGCGTGCAGCGAAGTGGACGTGGACACATGCCCGCTGAGCACCTCCGGCAGCCTGCACCTCCCTGAGCAGCCCCCTCTGGACTTCTCACTGTATACGGACAACAGAACCTTGGGTATGCATTGGAGAGTTTCAGTCCATTACTGTTCTTTTTAATGCTCTGCTTCTTCCATCTTTGGCCTGTGGGAGCCCACTGAGCACTTGGAGACGGTTTGGTAGCCTGGGTGGCAAGGGGAGGGATGTTAGTGTTTTGGAGTAGGGACAGAGAATACATGACATTCAAACTGGGATTTGCGATTTCCTCTCTATCCTATTCCCGAAGTTATCCGGGTCTCAGATAGCACCTGCTAGGCAGTAGAGTCCAAATCAGCTGCAAAGCTGTGTTAGTGAGACGCTGCCAACGTGCACCACTTGAATCCCGATTTAGGATTTAATCCATCATCCTGTAGACTTTGCTCGGCTCCGTTTGATCAGAGATCCCTGCCTCTCCAAAGGGGCTGCAGTGTAATTACTTACAGCCTATTGGGTCCTTTATCATCCTGAGACTGAGGGCAACATGTAAACGAGGCTCTCCCGCTGCAAACGAACGCAGTGAAAACACAGTCTGCTTTGTGTAAACTTTGGTTCTGAAATCCAGACGGCACCTCTGGTGGAGACTCGAATGCACGTGGCCCAAGGGGATGGGAACTGGTACACAGGACCCTTGAGGCTGCAAGTGGTCGGGCCGGTCAGAGAACTGATGCACGCTCCAGGTCTGAAGGAGAGGTTGGTTCTTCTGTTGGGGCCAGACTTTTCTTTCCTTGCCTCCCTGCGCCCTGCGGGGTCTGGGAGACAGGATGCTTGCTGATGACCCGGGGAGAGGCGGATGATGGGGCATGACCAGGAGGTGAGCACCCCCAGAGTCTCTGGTTTGGGTTCTGTTGCTTTGCTGGAGTCAACCAGCAGATCTTGTGTATCACTCGTTCATCTAGAACATTCTTGGAAAAGCATTCAGATTAGAAATGTCTTCCAGCAACAGATTCAAAAGATTTATTTTATTTATTTAAAAGCCAGAGTCAGAGAGAGAGAGAGAGAAAGAAATAAAGAAGAAAATATCTTCCATCTCTGTCTCGTGAGCCAGTATATTACGAAAGTGTGAATTAGTGGGTGAAAAGAGATTGATGCCTGTTGCTTCAGGTCTCCCTAGCTTCTCCCTTCCTTTCTCTGACACTGGTTTAATAGGCAAATACCCAAATGTCAAATGCCACTGTCCTCCACACCTTAACTAACTCCACCAATCAGCAACCACACTAGGGGTTGTCCCTTCTTGTGTGAGGCTGTGACATTGGCAAGTGAAAATGTCATTCTCTTGGGGCAGAAATGTTTCCTGCAGGAGGGAGCTGAGGCAAAGTCCACAACGTGGTAAGACCTCAGGGAATGGTGAGTCATTTCCTGATGGCTCCTCTGTGCTGGGCAGCAGGATGTTTCGTGGGTGGCAGGGGTAGGAACCTGTTCAGTAAACATTTCAGGCTGACTGACACCTGTCAGGCAACCCAGCAGTCTCCTCCCTACAGACTGGAGAGGAACCATCAGAGGACTCCAGCCTGGTTTTGACACTCAGACGCCTGGGCTGTGTTTAAATGGTGAAAAATAGCCAATTAAAAATGGTCGGTTTCGGGCAGGCATTGTGGCATAGTGGCTAAAGCTGCTGTGACGCCAGCATCCCTAGTAGGCACCTGTTCAAGTCCTGACTGTGACCTCCGACCCAGCTCCCTGCTATTTCCTGGGAAAAGCAGCAGGAAATGGCCCGAGTGTTTGGATCACTGCTACCCATACGGGGGACCCAGAAGAAGCTCCAGGTTTCTGGCTTCGGCTTGGCCCAGCCCTGGCCATTGTGGGTATTATCTGCAGAGTGAACCAGCGGATGGAAGATCTCTCTCTCTCCCCCTCTCTGTAACTCTGACTTTTTTTTTTTTAATTTTGACAGGCATAGAGGACAGTGAGAGAGAGAGACAGACAGAAAGGTCTTCCTTAGCCGTTGATTCACCCTCCAGTGGCCACCGTGGCCGGTGCGCTGCGGCCGGCGCAACGCACTGATCCGAAGCCAGGAGCCAGGTGCTTCTCCTGGTCTCCCATGGGGTGCAGGGCCCAAGCACTTGGGCCATCCTCCACTGCCCTCCTGGGTCACAGCAGAGAGCTGGCCTGGAAGAGGAGCAACTGGGACAGAATCCAGCGCCCTGACCGGGGCTAGAACCTGGTGTGCCGGTACCGCAAGGTGGAGGATTAGCTAGTGAGCCTCGGCGCTGGCTCTCTGACTTTCAAATTAAAAAAAAAAAGGCTAATCTTGCAGTTTGCTTTAATCAATAATTCAAATTTCCTGGTTGACCCAGACTCCTGTATCATTTATTGAAGACCACAAATGTGTGTCTGAGATGAATAATTTTAAGTGTGTCTGTTAGGGCACATGCAGGCACCTTTGCTTATGGACATGGAGCATGCGGAAGCTGCCTCTCCACTTGCCTGAGAAGCTCACCCGAAATCTGTCCTTTATAAAGCTAATCTTGATCAAGCGGAAAATCTATGAGCGTTTCCAAGTAAGCACATTAAACATGGAAAAATCAAAGCCCCAGCCTTCAACCTGAGGAAGGCAAACGTGCAAGGAACAATGGATGCTGTCTGCCGAGCTGTAAGCCCTTGAGGGTTCCTGGTCGGGATTCAGATGGCATTGGCTGAGTCCTGCTGCAGCCAAGGCTCTCGGGCCAACTCGGGCAATCTTCTGCCGCTGGGTGGCTTTTAGTTCTTTAAATGGAGAATCGGAGACCTCGTTGGCCCCTTTTAAATACCTGTTGGTCCTCATGAAAAGTCGCATTATTCTGGTCAACTCCAAGCTAATCCAGAGCACTGGTTACTATGGGTAGTGCAACCATCAGATCGGCCACCACGTTCATCTCTGGCACCATTTAGCAATGTTAAAGATCACAGAGCTGGTGCACCGCGGGGGAATATGAGCCCTGTGGCCTCACCTGAGATACACCACTAGCATCCAGGAGCCCCCATGCTGGTCTCTTCAGGCCAGTGGGAGGCCCTTGAAGGTGTGTGTGTGTGGCTCAAGGACTGTGTTTGAAGAGTGGCCCTCGATCTTGAGACTCTTGGAATTATTCCTGGATCTATGATTGCAAATGTAAGGGAAATGTTTGTATTGCATCAAAACTACAAGATTGCACTGTGGAGACCCTGGCACTGTATGGGTATGTATCATAAATGTTAACCAGCGTTCCAATAAGGGGTTCAATAATTGTACAGGTAAAAGGCACAGAGCATAAATATATGCAGGAGGCACTCCCCATATAAAAGGTTTAGAGAGGGACTGGCATTGTGGTGCAACAGCTTAAGCCTCTGTTTAGGACAATGGGATTCCATATCGAGTGCCTGTTCGAGTCCTAGCTACTCCACTTCTGACCCATCTTCCTGCTGATGTGCCTGGGAAAGCAGTGGAAGCTGGCCCAAGTACTTTGCTCCCTGCACCCATGTGGGAGTCCTAGGTGGAGTTCCTACTTCTGGCTTCAGCCTGGCCCAACCTTGGCAGTTGAACCATTTGGGGAGTGAACCAGAGGATGGAAGACCTCTCTCTCTGTAACTTTGCCTTTCAAATGAATAAATATTAAAAAAAAAAAGTTCACAGAACAAAAACTTGTTTTAAAGTTATACACATGGTAGACAGGTACACATCTAACTAGGGTACTTCGAAAGCTCATAGGAAATGAAATTACAAGTTTGCTTGATGCAAAAAATATTTTTGTAAAAAACATTTATTCTGAAAGTCAGAGTTACAGAGAGAGGGAGAGTCTTCCCTCTGCTGTTTCATTCCCAGAAATGGCTGCAACGGCCAACATTGGCTCAGGTCGAAGTCAGGAGCTTCATCTGGTTTCCCACGTGGGTGGCAGGATCCCACACACTTGGGCCATCTTCCGCTGCTTTTCCTAGGCCAGTAGCACAGAGCTGTATCAGAAGTGGAGCAACCAGGACATGAACCAGTGCCCATATGGGATGCCAGTGTCATAGGCAGTGGCTTTACCCACTATGACACAATGCTTGCTCTGGTGCAAAAAAAATCTTCAAACCCATGCATAGTATTTTTTATAATACACATTTTCTATGAACTAGTAGAAGACATCTCGTATATGAACCTGTGTATAGCTTCCAAATTTTTTTTAAAAATATTTACTTGAGAGGTAGAGTTACAGACAGAGAGGGAGAGAGAGAGAGAGGTCTTCCATCTGCTGATTCACTCCCCAGATGACCACAACAGCCAGAGCTGAGCTTATCTGAAGCCAAGATTCAGGAGCTTCTTCTGGGTCTCCCCCATGGGTGCAGGGGCCCAAGCACTTGGGCCATCTTCCACTGTTTTCCCAGGCTCTAGCAGAGAGCTGGATTGGAAGTGGAGCAGCCAGGACTAGAACCAGCGCCCATATGGGATGCAGATGCCGCAGGTGGAGGATTAACTCACTGTGCCACAGCGCCGGCCCCTTCAAATATGTTTTCACACACAGACACACACAGTCCTCTCCTTGTTTGGGGCCCAGCACCGAGGATCCGAGGGTGACATCTGGCCATATGTCCTTTTCCAGATCAGAAATCACAGCGACTTAAGTTCTGGGACCCAGCCTTGTTCTTGCACAATACTTTTATTCCTTGCATTTCTTTGCTTTTAGTGTCTTATAATTTTAGCTTGGCCCACGGTTGATAACGCCGTGGTCGGAATCCGTGCTAAGCCTTTCAGCCGGAACTGCCATCTTCCGGTAATTCGCCAAGATGGCTAACACAAAAAAGAGAAGCACCATGCTCTTCTGGACTTCTGGAAGACATGGAGTCATCCCTTTGGCCACATGCACACAAGGGTGATATTGTGGACATCAAGGGCACGGGGACTGCTCGAAGAGGAAGGCCCCATACATGTTACCAAGGCAAAACTGGAAGAGTCTACAGTTACCCAGCATGCTGTTGGCACTGTTGTCAAGCACGTTGAGGGCCAGATGCTTGCCGAGAGAATTCACGTGCACACTGAGCATACTAAGAAGAGCTGAGGGAGACAGCAGGAAATGAGGGAAGCCGAACACAAAGACGCCTGGGCTCCACAGGCACACAGGCTGCCGCACCCAGCGCAGCCCTCTGTCAGCCTGAGCTGCTGGCCAGTTCCCTCTGAATTCATGGCGTAATCAGTGTGATTAATAAATAAATAAACAGACCTCTGGACTATTAAAAAAAAAAAGGGCCGAACATGGGCAGTGGCTGAGGCCAGGAGTGGACCACACCTTCTCTGTCTCCTCTTAGGGTTTTTGTTCCGACGTCTCCTATCAGTCCCTGCTGTGCTTTCGATTGTCCACGTTCACCTCTCTCAGGGTCCTTTGCACTCCAGCTCTGCTTTGATGCAGCCCAGACGGCTGAAGCTCAGGGCCCTGGGGGAAGCAGGACCTTGTTCAGGAAACTTCTCCCAAGCGGCAAGGCAAACAATGGAAGTACAAATAATCCCTTCCTGCCTGAAACCTGTTGAACAGTAAACAGCGCTTAAGATCGGGACTGCTGGACACCACGGCCCCAAAGTCAACAGTGCTCCAGGATGTGGGCGCTAGCAGGCGTGTTCACCGACCTCCACTGTGCCAGTGGACCCGACAGACACTGGGAGCCCAGGACGACCTCGGTCACGGCTGGAGCAGGTCCTTGCACAGTGTAAACGCAGTGACCCACGTTCAGACACAGGGTTTGGTTGTGTGGATCCCGCCTCTGTGGCCGAGAAACTCTGCTGAGGCAGTTGGCTGGCAGGAGCTTCAGCCTCACCCTCGTGCTTCTGAACCACGCCCTGGCCATGAAGAGCATCTTCTACTGCTGCCCCCTCTGGATCTTTTTGTTTTTCCCCTTTTCCTGTTGTTCCTGTCACTGAATCATCATCACCTGGCCTCTCGGGGTACACCTGCCCATCCACGCTGACTGCACCTTCCCTGCCCTGCCCCTGTCGTCCTCCATCCGGACCTCTCTCACCAACAGACCCTCATTCCGGGTGAGCCCGTGTGCATGCACCACGGTTTGCGGGTTCCCCAGCGGAGCCCAGGCATGGCTGTCTCCCGAAGCCTTTCTCAGCGAGTGAGTCACCTCAATGAGGAATCCTGCTCAAGGCATCTCATTGCTTCGGGGCAGTGCAGGCTACTAAAGATGACCATGATTAGGAACATCGCACTAGCTGTTCTTTTTCCTAACCACTGGGCCACCCTTTGTAGGATCGACAAAGTAGGCCTGATTTTTACAGAGGAATCTTACGAAAGTTAGGCCCAACGTCCTGGGCCTCTGAGATGGACTTCACCCGCTGTCACCCCAAGCCCCCACCAGAGCAAAGCCAGTGCTGTCCATGGTGGCAAGGACACGAAGGGGGTGGGCGGTGGGTGAGAAGCCTGGCTGATGACCAGGGCCAGGCAGGGCAGGAGTGAGAGGGGAACTCAGGGCTTCTGGAGGGTTCAGGCCACTCTGCCCAACACAGGAGGCAGGCTGGGGCCCCCAGGCAGCCCCACAGGGGCAGGGACTCAGGAGGGGATGGCCTGGGAGGGCTGTGACAATGCGCACTCCCCCAGAGTCCTGATGCCTGAAAGCTGTGCCCCGGAGCCACACCTCTGCCTCAGGTCTTTGTATGTAGGAAAGTCGTGGGTAGGCTCTGCTGGCCAGTGCCGGCTCCAGTGTGAAATCCTGATCCTGCTGATGGAGCTCAAACCACGCACAAGGGGCACCCAAGGCAGGGCCAGCACCCCCAGGCCTGGCTCCCATGGCGTCTTTTTACCAGGCTGGGGACCCCATCTGCCCCTCCCTCCCCCCACTTTTCCCTGTGAGCTCCAGGTCAGGCCCCTCTCCTTGGAGACAGCCAGGACCCGGCTGGTGCCCCAGCTGAGGTTCCAACTCTGTCTACACCTGTAAGATCAGGTATGGCCACGCGCGGCCCTGTTAAATAAAACTGGGTAGAGTAGGAATTCAGATCCTCAGTCACAGGAGCCAGTGCCCTAGCCCTGCGTCGAATGGGACTGCGCGGGCTGTCCACCCTCCAGGGATCGCGCACCGGGCAGGCCTCTCCGTCCCTGACCAGCGGGGCTGGGGACCACCGTCCCCACCTCCGTCCTGCGGGAGGGGCGCGAGAGGCTGGGGCTCCAGGTGGGGTCAGGTAGGTGGGGGTGGCCGTGGGACCGGGTCTCACGGGGTCCTGCGGGGAACAGGATGGGGAGGTGGGCGGGCTCGGAGATGGGCAGGGGAAGGTGGCGCGCGTGGGGTGTGCAGCGAGGGTCGGCCAGGGTTTACTGGGGCGTCCCAGGCGCCCGCAGGGGGCGAGGGTCTGGCAGACGGTGCGGGAAGGGTCGGGGGCGGAGTTCCCGGACCCTGCTCGGCGCGGTGGGCAGTGGGCGTGCCCGGGGGCGGAGCAGCGTCGGGGCGGGGCCAGCCTCCGGCGGGGGCGTGTCCGGGGCGGGGCCGGGAGGCGCTGTCCGGTGCTGAAGCCCGGCCCGGCGCCGCCGCAGGAGCGCGGAGAGGCGCGGCGGGAGGAGCTGGCGGCGCCGCCTCGCTCGCCTCTGGCTCCCGCTGCTCCCGCCGCCCGCGGAGCGGCCATGGACTGAGCGCCGCTGGACGGGCCGCGGGGATGGGGCTGCCGCTCCCGCCGCCGCCGCTGCGCCTGCTGCTGCTGCTCCTGCTGCCGCGCGCCCTGCCCGCCGCCCCCGCCCCGCGAGGTCGGCAGCTCTCGGGGCGCCTCGGTGAGTGAGTGGGGGGCGCCTCGGCGAGTGGGTGGGGGAGCGGGGTCGTCAGGTTCCTCGGGCTCCGGGCCTCGCCGCGTGCTTCGCCGTCCTCGCCAGCTACGCCAGCCGAGCAGGTCTCGCCGCGTCCCTGCCTCAGTTTCCTCCCCCAGCGGCGGCCGCACCCCCTCCTCCGGTGCTGGGCCATCCCCGCGAGGCCTCGGTCACCCGCGGGCCGCGCCGGCCGCCCTGCGCCCGAAGCAGACCTGGGCGCGGGCTGGGGGGAGCGCGCCCCGTGCGCCCGGGGCGTGGGCGCGCCCCCCGCGCGTGTTCGTGCCGCGTGCGCTGCTAGGCAGGCCGGGCCGGCCCTTCCCTGCGCCCCAGGCCCGGCCCCGCCTGCTCCCGCCGCGCCTCGGCCGCCACCTGCCTCTCCCCACGCGGACTCCGGTGCCAGCGCCGTGGAAACCACACGGACATTTTCCTTCCGTGCCTGCCGCTGAGAAGGAAGGGAGCGAGAGCAGAATTAGCGTCCTCCGCCCTCCATGCTAATCCTATTTGTTAAGGAGATTTGCCATAAAGCCAATGCTTCCAGGCGGCTTCCATGCCCGAATTACCACAGCGCACAGCTCCGAACAGTGGGAGTGAGAGGCGACTGCAGGTCCGAGGCCGCGGAGAGGGGTCCGCTCCCCTCACCGCTGGTCCCCGCCCGGGCACCGCCTGGGCGCTGCTCCGGCTCCAGCTCTCTCCTCCTGCCTCTCGGGCCCTCTGGCCCCAGCGGTGCTTTATCCATCAAAACCCCGAACAAAAACTGCAGGCAACAAGGAGGCTGGACACGGATGCTTAGACCCCTGGGCCAGTGTTCCCTGCTCTGCCCCTGGCTTCCTTGTGCCCTGGCTTGGTCACGCTTCCCTGCAGGCTCTGTCCTGGTGGGTAAGGTGGTCCAGTTGGGGGGTGGGAGGGTCGGTGGGGAGGGCAGAATTGCAGAAGTGGGAGAGGAGGTCCTTGCCGGCTGCTGTAGCAACTTGGGGGCAGTATGTGCTGACCCTCAACCCCAGAGCTACTGCGTTCCTGAGGCCAGTACCCAGCCCCCAGCCCGCATTCCGTACTGAGCACCCAGGTCATCCTGACCTGGTGGGTCCTGCTTGGGCAGGCTTGGGGGGACTCAGCTGGTATCTTCCTCCGATCAGTCAAGAGGGTTGAGCGTGCACAGGCTCTCTCTTGCTGGGGCTGTATTCCTTCCTGCTGCTGGCTTGAACTGGCCCGTCACCTCGTGGAGTAGCTGTCTGCCCAGCTGGCCAGACGCCACATGCACAGGGGCTGGACACAGGTCAGGGAGGTCCAGGGCCCACTGACACCGGCCTGCTCAGTGACCCCGGGATGGTAGAGTCTTAGGGCATGTGCCGCTGGCTGGTCCCCAGCTGCTCTCTTTGCCATTGTATTTACCAGTTCATAGCATTTTGGCAAAATTGCAGGGAAAGGCGGAAGGGGGAGGTGACAGCAAAAGAAAAAGCCAAGATGAAAGTGTATGCCTGTCTGTATGGGCAGTGCTGCCGGGCGCAACCACAAAATTTTGGCTACAAGCAAAGTGGTCAAGAAAAGGCGCTGTATTCGCTGTGTTTGGCTCTAATAATGGTCAGGGGGAGACTTACGGACACAATCTTCTGGGACAACATTAAGGACCCAGGCCCTATTGGGATTGTTTCAAGGACTCCAGGTGACAGATGTAACCCACTGCATCTCTCGTACACTCAGGAGCAGCTCCAGGGGCATATCCAGAAAGTGAGATGTTGGTAAGACCTCCCCAACTTGGGGTAAGCGTTAGACGCTTCTACCCCTGTCCCCTCTCCCCGCCGTTCTGTCCCAGCACCCTCCTTGCTCAGAGTGTTGCTACCACGTTTTTAGAATCCGATCTCCAGAAAGTGAAAGGGGAAACATGGTCACCCACGAGAGGCAGATGCTGCTTTGCTTTCTCAGCCGCCTGGATCTTGTTTGATAAGGGCCACACCAAATAAGTCCTTGCAAGCACTCACCATGAGGCGCCCTTGAAGATGCCCCTATTGGCCTTAACTCTGTGTCCTTTGTAGGCATTCATTTAGCTTTGCACATCCGACCTCAGGTTAGGGCCTGCAGAGCACACATTTCAAGGAAGTCTAAGTTGTTACTCTTACATCAAAAAACCGTGTGGGTTGGAACTAGGGGTTGTATGTCACCAAGACCTAGAGACTGGTTCCTTTTGAGTAGGAAGCATGGTGTGAGCGAGAGGGCTCGTCACACGGGGACAGGGAGGAGCTGTTGATGGAAGCCAGGGTCGACACCGGCATGTCTGAGTTTATTCTCACTGCTGCGAGCCGCGCTCCGGGAGGCTGACTGGTTTCCAGATCAGCTGTCAGCAGCACCACGGGGCCGGTGGCTGCCCCACCTGCTTCCTGTCCTCAAAGGACACTCTTGCCCCTTAATCACTCTAGCTTCCTGCCTTCTAACCACCCGTGCTGCTGCCTGTCTGGTGGGAGAGGCTCCCTCACTGCGTTCACTACCTGCGAGGCCATTATCAGAGCTGATCGGAGGAACACGGCACGATTCCACGTGGCCAAAGTACCACGGCTGCGTCCGGCAGGGTGGTCAGGGGCAGCTTGTGGATTTCTGCTCCCCCTTCGCCCCCTCTCTCAGCCGCCGCCTCCTCTGCCTCTGCTATTTCATGCTCTTGTCCAGGGTCTAACTACTTTTTCCTTTTACCTAACTTGAACGTGAGCCCTTTGTTAAGGGCTTCAAACTGTTCTTAGGTTCCACGGAGGCTGGTTTGTGAAGCTACTGAGGCAGCCCCCATGGTGAAGGGGCAGTTAGATAAAGGACCCCCCACCGCATTTGCTAAAGAAGCAGGGGTTTCATTTGCACAGGCTAGGGTCAACCTTTCGTGCAGATTTTGCTTAGAGAGTCTAGATTCACATGTAGCCGATGCACCTGCCTGGGAGGACAGGGATTGCTCATTTTCTTCTTTGTTTTTGCCTCCTGATCTGCCTACACGTATTTTTCATTCACCAGCGAGCCCACACGGAGCTGAGAAGCACAACAGTCAGGAGCTGGAGTCGGCTGGCTTTGTGAACTAGATGGCGTGATTGTTTATTTTTGAATCAAAGGATCCTTGCTCCCACAAAAGCACGGATCCATCTTTGCTTCTTGGGGTCTGGAGCCTTTGATTCGGTTTGGTTGTATGGTAATGAGCCATACAATGGACCTGCCCCTTCCCCAGAGCTAAAGCCTTGCTGGCTCTGCATCTGGGAGCTGTTCTCTGCTCGCTGCTTCTTGCCTCCATCAGCCTCAGGTGCCATTCTTCCAGGGTAGAAGCACTGGGGTGCATGGAAAGCCCTGGGCTCCTGGGCGGAGGAGGTGCCAGACCGTGGGGATGGGCTCCCCTGTGGGACCAGATGCACTGAGTGGAACTGTGGGATGGCTCTTTTTCCCCAGACCAGAGATGGCAGTTAAATGTGTTAGCCTCAGAAGGGAAGGCGGCGAATAAAAGGTTTTTAAATGGCTTCCTTTCTGTGCGAAGCCCAGCCGTGCTTTTTAGCATCTTGCCATTCTTCCTTAAGAGTGGCTCTGTTTTCGCTCCGGGTCATCAAGGTCGCCGTTCAGTGGTGCCCACCAGGGTAGAGAGGGGTGCCTGTCGCGGCACACACGCCAGGCGTTTCTGTGTGCTGTGATGTATGTGGGTTTGCTGGGCCCTCTGGCTTCCGGAGAGCCACGAGGCCACGGCGGGGCCACTCGGGTTGAGGTCAGGTGGTGACGTGCAAAATCCAAGGCTGTCACCTCAAGGCCTTTTGTGTTGATGGACTCCGTGGGAACTGTTGGTTCTTTTCTGTGACAGGTTTATTTTACTCTGCTGTGTTCATGCTGTTTTACCTAATTCGTGGTCACAGTGACCCGACTTCGGGTCACTTTTTTGAGAGTTGGGGATCTGAGACGAGGGAGAGGAGTCGGGGCTGAAGGCAGTGGGGAACCAGCTGAGCTGTCGTCAGCCAGGGTCTCGTTAAGTCCTCTGTTACCGCTGCCCTTAGCAGTATGAAAAGCTGTTTGTGACTAACCATGGCCCCGGCTAAAAATAGCTCCCTGGCTTTAGGTGGCAGATCCGTAAGATAGGGCTGGGTCTGGTCTGTGCAAACGTTGCACCTTGAAGGAGTAGGAGAGGCAAAGCCAAAGCTTACGAAATGGGCAGGAGGGGTTTCATCCAGGCAGATCGTGGGGGGCGCAGGCCGGTGGAGCCCCCGCGAACTCAGAGCCCGTGTTATCGTCTCTGACAAGATGTTCTGTTTCCCAGGGAGAGAGAGAAAGCAAACAGCTGAATTCACGGCAGATAACCCCCGCGCCCCAGAAAGCACCTGGCAGCTGTTTCCACATTCGTCTAAACCGACCTTCATGAATGTAGACCCAGCGGGACTTATTTTTGCTTTCTTAATCTTGCTTGATAGGAGGCCAGAAAACCTGGGAAATACAAAACAGTCTACTTCGTTGCTGCTTAGAAACGGCGTGGCAACAGTTTGTCCAAGGCAGGGCCTTTCGCTCCCTCGCTCTTCATTCTTGCTATCTCTGACAACTCTTTAACTATCAGGGTGGGAAGCAGAAACACCTGCTTCTTCATACAGGCGGCGCCTTTGTTTGGTTTGTTCGTCTGCCACCCGGGGCCCTACATGGGCGACCCGGGGCTGTGGCCTTTGTCTTAAATGGCCTCTGAAGGTAGGCTGGGGAGGTGGTCTGGGTGGTGTGAGGACTCCCGGGGCGTCAGTCTCACCTGTGCAGGTGGGGGAGCGGGCGGGTCACGGTTGCTCTCTCTGCTCCCTCCCTGTAGTACCATCCACGGTTCAGCAAACAGGAGCACTTCCTTGTGTGCACGGGGCTGCTCCTGGCTCCTCTGAGGGCAGTCCAAGGGCGTGGCAGGTGGACAAACTCACATATGCAACAGATGCAGGGCTTGATTTTTAAAAATTTAAAGAATTATTGTGCAGTAAAACTGACCTTTTCCTTTCGGTTTTCTCTTCTGTGTATAGACTTGGGTGGACACCTCTGCTACTGGGATCCAGAATATTTCCATCACCCCAAAATTCGTTGTAGTGAAAAATTCTTCCCCACCCCCTTAACCCCTGGTCTCAACCCCTTAGGCTTTCTAAGTGTGGGTGTGTGTACTCCTCAGAATAATTGGCAAGCATTTCTATGCCCATTTTACAGGTGGAAAGACTGAGGCTTAGATGGTTAAGGAATCTACCATAGGCTACCCGGAGGGGAGAAGCTGATACAGGGATTGGGTCCTAGGCCTCTGGCCTTCACAAGCTCCTTTGTTTCCCAATGAGTGATCCCAAGATGGGGGGAGGGGTGGCTCTTGTGCAGGTCCCAAGGGCAGCAGAAGACATCCTCTCTGCTCCCCAAGCCTTTTGCCTGCCTGCCTGTCACCTGTCTTCCTAGGGAGCTCGGTACCTGTGGGGGTGAGGGGTTTGGTCAGCGGTTGTCACCCCTGGGATCCCCTGCCTGTTTCTAGTCCTAGCTCTTCCACTTCCAATCCCAGGTTCCTGTGAATGTTCAACCTGGGAGGCAGCAGGTGCCTGCCACCACCTGGGAGGCCTGGACGGAAGTCCAAGCTCCTGGCTTAGGTCTGGCCCAGCACCAGCTGTTTTAGGCATTTGAGGGGTGAACCAGTGGATGGGAGATTTTATCCCTTTCTCTCTCTCACTTTCTCCTCTGTTTTAGAAGAAGATCCTGCAGGCTCATGGAGTCTGTTCTGGGAGGATTTTAAATGCTCTTGGGTGGTAGAGGTGGTGGTGGGGAGGAACTGTTGATTTTCTGGCTGTGTTGGGTGTCAGATTAAATATTTGGTCTGCGTCTCTGAGGGAATTTTGATGCTTCGAAATGGAGGACTTGTTTTTGGGGATCTTTAGGCTTCCCGTAGTGGCCTAAAGAACCTGCCGCGTGATGCGTTCAGGATGTTCCTGTCGCGTCTTCTGACCGCAGTAACGCGAACGCTGAAGACGAAGTCTCAGACTCGCTTTAACAAAAGCCGCTTCAGAACAAGGGATGAAGGAGGGATTCCTTTCGCAAGAAAATTTTGAGTAGGTTCCACCGAAGCTTGACATTTAAAGAGTGTCAGACAGGCAAGGGGGAGGCTCGTTTTAGCAACTCGTTATTCTTTTCCGTGGAAGGAAGGAATGAAAATTTCCACCCTATGACATGGCCATTCTGTGTCCCCGTGTGGCTCTAAAGTCCATGCAGGCTGCTGATGCAATGTCCTACATTCAGTATCAAGGATGTGTTTGGAAATGTCTGTTGAGTGGAAGGAATTTCCAGAAGAAAGGCTGACCTGATTTCCAAAGAGAAAGGACTTTATATTAATGGCACAAGTCAATTCTGGTTCCAACAGCGAAGTACATTCAATCTGTAATGGATGGAGTGGCCAATAACCTTGGCAATGGGAGGCTGATGCTTGTTCCGTTTGGGGAGATGGTTTTAATCCAGCCCAAAGCAGCAGTTAACTGGTTCAGAGATGTGTTTGTCCTCTGAAATAGCCAATACTCCAAAGGAAGTGGCCAGACCCTGGGTACCCGTGAACACTCCATCTTCTTTTTTTCTTTTTTGACAGGCAGAGTGGACAGTGAGAGAGAGAGACAGAGAGAAAGGTCTTCCTTTAACATTGGTTCATCCTCCAATGTCCGCTGCGGCCGGCACACCGCGCTGATCCGAAGGCAGGAGCCAGGTGCTTCTCCTGGTCTCCCATGGGGTGCAGGGCCCAAGCACTTGGGCCATCCTCCACTGCACTCCCGGGCCACAGCAGAGAGCTGGCCTGGAAGAGGGGCAACTGGGACAGAATCCGGTGCCCCGATCAGGACTAGAACCCGGGGTGTGGGCACTGTAAGGCGGAGGATTAGCCTAGTGAGCCGTGGCGCCGGCCCACTCCATCTTCTGTCCCTCAAACTCACTCTGTCTTTACCAAGAGTGCTTGAATTTCTTTGTCTGCTTTTGGGAAAGCAGAAGAATAGGCCAAGGCTGAGACCACCCAATGTGCATCTGATTTGTGCTGCAAGGGCGGCGACACAGGTGGGGGGAAAAGCCCCCGTGGGAGGCACAACTCTTGACGCTTCTGGAAACGCGCCCCCCAGTCTCACGACTGCCACTGCCCAGCACCTTCGCACCTGCTTCCTCAGGGTATTCTGCATCTCGACTCCACGAGACAATCAACATGGCACTACCATCAGTTAAGGTTACAGGAGCTTGGCGTTTTCCTGAAATTGGGAAAGGACTTAGCAGAATTAGAAGTGGCAGATGATTTCTGAAAAGATGGTGAGGAATGTGTGGGTCTGAGTCAGGAGCAGAAATGAAATGACAAAAGAGGGGCCAGTAGGTTAAACCCCGGCCAGGAGCACCAGCATCCCAAATGGGCGCTGGTTCAAGTCCCAGCTGCTCCACTTCTGATCCAGCTTCCTGCTAATGCACCTGGGAAAGCAGTAGAAGATGGCCCAAGTGCTCGGGCACCTGCACTCACGTGGGAGACCTGGATGAAGCTCCTGCCTCTTGGCTTCTGCCTGGTGTATCCCTGGCTGTTGGTGGCTGTCTGGGGAGTGAACCAGCGGATGGAAGACCTCTATCTCTGTCTGTACCTCTCTCTGTAATTCTTTCAAATAAATAAAATAAATTTTAAAAAAGACAAAAGATAACGTTTTAGTGCAGTACTGACTAATTGAGAGGTTGCTGTATCTTTATAATTTGATAATCATACAGTTTTTTTTTGGTAAAAATTTATTTATTGAGAGGTATAGTTGCAGACAGAGAGAGGGAGGGAGAGAGAGAGAGAGAGAGAGTGAGTCTTCCTTCTGCTGGTTCACTCTCCAAATGGTCGTAACGGCTAGAGCTGCACCGATCAGAAGCCAGGAGCTCCATCCGGGTCTCCCAGGTGGGTGCAGGGGCCCAAGCACTCAGACCAGCTTCCACTGCCTCCTAGGTGCATTAGCAGGGAGCTGGATGCAAAGGGGAGCAGCTGGGCCTCAACTGATACTTTGATATGGGATGGCGACATCGCAAGCAGCTGTTCAACCCACTGCACCAGCACACCGGCCCCGAAGGCAGCATTTTTTTGTTTTGTTTTGTTTTGACAGGCAGAGTTAGACAGTGAGAGAGACAGAGAGAAAGGTCTTCCTTCCGTTGGTTCACCCCCCCCCCAAATGGCTGCATGGCCGGTGCGCTGTGCCAATACGAAGCCAGGAGCCAGATGCTTCCTCCTGGTCCCCCATGCGGGTGCAGGGCCTAAGCACTTGGGCCATCCTCCACTGCCTTCCCGGACCACAGCAGAGAGCTGGCCTGGAAGAGGGACAACTGGGACAGAATCCAGTGCCCCGACCGGGACTAGAATCCGGGGTGCTGGTGCCACAGACAGAGGATTAGCCTAGTGAGCCGAGGAACCAGCCAAGGGCAGCATTTTGATCACTTGAAAAGGAAACATTTTAAGTGGAAAAGTTATTTTTCAAACTAGACATTAGATCGAGTCCCCTAATAAGCAGGACTTACTTAATCTCTGATACAAATTGTCCTTACCACGAGGAAAGTAGGTTTCAATGTATGCTGGCTGTGGAGCTTGTGGGCATGTGCACAGGTGATGTGGAAATGCGTAGCTCTTGTTGTAGGTCAGCTGGAAAGCCGTCCTGTGGAGTTCCTGTGGCAGCAGGTATCTAGAGGCGTGGCCAGGCAGTCTCAGAAGAATGGTCTTGGAATGACTAATTTGTTAGTAAAAACTGCGGCGAATACGTAAGGGACCCACAGAACATCAGACCTGCAGTGGAATGAGATTGTGCCTGGCGATGTGTGTGCAGGCTCTTTGGGAAGGAGGACGTAGTGCTCAAAGAATGGCTTGTTAGATGTCTACGTCACTGGGCTGTTCTTAGTCTCCAAAGGGGTTCAGAGTGAATTACAGATGGCAAGCCCGTGTCCCTGTGCTGGCTGCTGTGGTTTGGCTGTCCCTCCCAACAAGCGTGTTAAAATGTAATGGCCATCGTAAGACTGTTAAGAGGCGATGGGGGTATGGGGGCCAAACATTACTTACTAATGTTTAGTTATGATGTGTGGTTTTGAAATGTCTTTAATCTCAGTGGCTTCAAGCTTTGGTTGTCTGCTGTCCCAACATACTCTGTGCACCCACTGCTAGCCATTGGTGATGATCTGTGTAAATGGGGCCGGCGCTGTGGCGTAGTGGGTAAGGCTGCTGCCTGCAGTGCTGGCATCCCATAGGGGCACCAGTTCAAGTCCCGGCTGCTGCTCCTCTTCCCATCCAGCTCTCTGCTATGGCCTGGGAAAGCAGTAAAAGATGACCCAAGTCCTTGGGCCCCTGCACCCATGTGGGAGACCCAGAGGAAGCTCCTGGATTCTGGCTTTGGATCGCCATAGCTTTGGCGGTTGCAGCCATCTGGGGAGTGAACCAGCGGATGGAAGACCTCTCTCTCTCTCTGCCTCTCCTCTCTTTGTGTAACTCTGACTTTCAACTAAATAAATAAATCTTAAAAAAAAAATCTGTGTAAATCAGTGTTTGAAGTTTCATCTCTTCGGCCACCTTATTGTGGGTTTAACTCAGTGGCCACGCCTCCCCCTCAAAAAGTGGCTGAAGGAGGGCAAATACAGACCACCACCATGTGCTCGCACTTGTGTTAGCTGCAACACTCTTTTCAAACCTGTGGATCATTTTGTTTGGCAAAAATGTCTCATCTAATTCTTAAACCTGGGCCTGGACTCTACGTAGACCACAGCACATGGCGAGAAGAAGGGTGGGAGAGCGCCCACTCTTCCATCCCCCACTCCTCAGGGCTGTCTGCCTGGTGGGTTACAGCATGAACGCGTAAGTCAAAGGAACTTAGTTTAGTTGGTGTGGGAATAGGCATCTCTCAATAGAAATTTTTGCTGCATGAATCAATGACAGAATCCCAGAGCTGGAAAGAATTCCCAGGTCCAGTTTCATCCTTTTTTTTTTTTTTTTTTTGACAGGCAGAGTGGACAGTGAGAGAGACAGACAAAGAGAAAGGTCTTCCTTTAACATTGGTTCACCCTCCAATGGCCGACGCGGCTGGCGCACTGCGGCCGGCACACCATGCTGATCCGATGGCAGGAGCCAGGTGCTTCTCCTGGTCTCCCAAGGGGTGCAGGGCCCAAGCACTTGGGCCATCCTCCACTGCACTCCCGGGCCATAGCAGAGAGCTGGCCTGGAAGAGGGGCAACTGGGACAGAATCCGGTGCCCTAACCGGGACTAGAACCCGGGGTGCCAGTGCCGCTAGGCGGAGGATTAGGCTAGTGAGCCGTGGCGCCGGCCCAGTTTCATCCATTTTTAAGTAACTGCTAGGTAGTGAGGTTGGGGGGCAGGGGGGAGGCGAGCGGATGACCTGCTGCAGACTTTGTGGACAGGGACTCGAGGAGGGCTGTGTAAACTCTGGCTTGGTCGGGCAGCCCCCCAGGAGATGGTTCAGCCCCAGTGTACTCGTGTGAAGCCCGTGCTGGCCCTCTGGGGGCATGGCCTGCTGCCCCTCCAGAACCCCACCCAGCCGGTGTCTCTAAAGTTGGACTTCAGATTCATACGCTGACTCTTTGCTTTTAAAAGTGGTGCCAGAGATGGACTGCTTTCACAAATCACACAATCTCGTTCTGAAAACCGCTGTTGTGCATCCGCAAATCCATTCTGGCTTCATCAGCACCCACAGTTTGCATTTTAGGAAGGCGTCTCCTTTCCCTACTTTTCTGGGCGTCTTGATTTGCTTAACTCGGTGCACAATATTATTGGAATACCCAGGAGCCTCGATGACCAGATGGGGTGTCTGTCCAGGGAATGGGCACGAATTCCTATCGAGCATTTTTTTCTAACAGTAAAACAAGGGACAGAAACACATTTCCCTCTATTCGTCATGCACCACAGGGACATCTCTCTTCAATTTAGATTCTTCTTCTGTGAGCATTTGAAAATGAGTTTACAACTATTCTTCAGCTTCCAAAATGTCAGGGAGTGAGCTTCATTTATTCAGCTGGAAGAAAATGTAAATCATTCAGAAAACATAAACTCGTATTTGCAAGCTTAGACACCGGCAGCATCCGTGGGCTGAGTGATCTGTAGCCTGCTCGCTCTCGTCTTTATTTAGAAAGTGCTGCTTCTGTCAGCTTGATCATTTTCTGCTGAAGAACAAGATGCGAGGCAGTGTCAATGCCGAGGGTCCCAACAGAGTTCTGTGTCCACAAGTGGTGGACTAAGGGGCTTGGGGGCTCCTCCTGCCAAGGACACTGGGGAATCTTGACAGAGTGTTTTTTTCTTAAACTGGGCTTAGCTTTTTGGCTTTTAGAACACTGTTTTTTTTTTTTTCTTTTTAACTATTTATTTATTTGAAAGTCATAGTTACACACAGAGAGAGGGAGAGGCAGAGAGAGAGAGAGAGAGGTCTTCCATACGCTGGTTCACTCCCCAATTGGCCACAATGGCTGGAGCTGCGCCAATCCAAAGCCAGGAGCCAGGAGCTTCCTCTGGGTCTCCCACATGGGTGCAGGGGCCCAAAGACTTGGGCCATCTTTTACTGCTTTCCCAGACCACAGCAGAGAGCTGGATGGGAAGTGGAGCTGCCGGGACCTGAACCGACACCCATGTGGGATGCCAGCACTGCAAGAGGCGGCCTTACCCACTACACCACAGCACCAGCCCCTTGACCAAGTTTGTATCAAGTAGGGGAGGATCAGGGTGAAGAGTCGGAGGGCGGGGACCTAGGAGAGGGAGGTGAGGGGACGCAGTGCCTGGGACCACCAGGGGGCGCCAGTGCTGAGGGCAGGGTGGGCAGGAGGGGAGGGAGCCCCTGGACGGGGGTCCGGGGGGTCCGGGGGTCCGTGGGTCTGTGGGTCTGTGGTGTGCCTCAGAGAGCTAGACTGGGACTCTGCTGGCTGCACGGAGGAGAAAGGCCCAGGCAGAAGCAGGGCAGCCATCGTGGGGTCAGAGCCAGCTTTGGCCAGCCCCGGGCTGGGACCCTGGGATTCTAGACCTCCAGGCAGAAGCAGCAGCGGTTCTCGAGCAAGGCTGTAGGAGCAGAGTTCCCGGGGCGCTGTGGTCCTTCCCAGCTGCTCCCAGAACCACAGCGACATGCTGCGGGGAAGTCAGACGGTCGGCCCTGTCAGTCCCTCTATACTCAGAATAGCGATGATCAGTTCTTCAAACTAGATAAGGAGCTGGGGAGAAAACCCTCCTTTTAGTGCAGTGAACTGAACACGTACTGTGTGGTCCGCCTTGCACAGGGCACTGGGCGTGCGAACACCAACAACATAGAGCCCCCCTCTTCCTGAAGCCTCCCCTGCTTTCTAGAACCTTCCCAGCCTCCCGGAATGTTTTCTGCCTTCCAGAACCTTCTCAGACTCGCACAACCTCCCCTGCCTCTCAGAACCTCCCCTGCCCTCCGGAAGCTCGCTGGGGGGGGGAGGGGGGCAGGGCCTTTCTCATTCCATTCATTCCCATCACTCGTCCTACAGTCACATTGTATTGGATTAATTCACTTACTTACTACTGCTGGGTCATTTTCCTTGCCCTGTACACGGCTCTTTGGGAAACTCTTCCCCCTGTGACAAGACTTTGGAGAGTAAACACAAAATTTTTATTTCATGGATATTTATTTTGTTGTATTTCCTGATTCTTTTTCTTTTGACAGGCAGAGTTAGACAGTAAGAGAGACAGAGAGAAAGATTTTCCTTCCATTGGTTCATCCCCCAAATGGTCGCTACGGGCGCTGTGCCAGTCCGAAGCCAGGAGCCAGGTGCTTTTCCTGGTCTCCCATGGGGTGCAGGGCCCAAGCACTTGGGCCATCCTCCACTGCACTCCTGGGCCATAGCAGAGAGCTGGACTGGAAGAGGAGCAACCGGGACAGAATCCGGCGCCCCGACCGGGACTAGAACCCGGTTTGCCGGCGCCGCAAGGTGGAGGATTAGCTTAGTGAGCCGCGGCGCTGGCCCCATCTGCACCTGTTAGCAGGCCCCCCGTGTTGTCATCTGGAGGCACACGTTTAAGGTGAGGAAGTGGCCATCATCACATCTGACAAACCTTTCTGGAGGGCTTGTGGGCGGCAGGATGTCATGCCCCCTCCAGAATCCCCTGTGTGCGTGTTCACTGATAGACAGTCATCATGAAAGGGGGCGTGTCCTTGGGACTGGGGCAGATTGTTTTTGGCAGCAGCTGTGGATCATGGCTCTGTGGGTTGGAGCAAACGGACTTCCTTTTCTTTTACAGAATGGCGATAGGAATGGAGAGGATTAAATGAGGAAACATCTCATGAACTGGTGGGTGTGGCCCTCATGCTACTGACCAGGGGAGACACCCCTGGGCCCTGCTTCAGGGTTCCCTTCTGGTGACCCAGCCAGGTGGTTCAGCAGCATCCGGTCCTCCGTTTCCACTTTTCATGGCGAGCAGCCGTAAAGACATAGACAGCTGCGTGGCTGGGCACCGTGCGCGTCCCCAGGGTTCCTGACCTGTCCTGGGTCCTGGCCCCTCCCAGTACTTTCACACTAACTCCCCAGGCAGCTCCTTGACCGCTTGGAGAAGCCACAGGCAGCAGTTAGCATCTGGCCCTCAGTTTTTTAAAAAAATTATTTGCAAGGGGGAGAGAGGGAGGGAGAAATCTTCCATCTTACGTTTCACTCCCCAGTGCTCACAACAGCCAGGGCTGGACCTGGCCAAAGCCGGGTTCTCAGAACTTAATTCGGGTCTCTCACATGGATGTCAGGGATCCAGTGAGTTGAGGCATCGCCTGCTGCCTCCCAGGGTGCAGACGAGGAGCCTGAAGTGGGAAGTGAACCCAGGACCCAAACCCAGGTGCTCTGATGAGGAACGCAGATCTGGGGCCTGATGCCTCAGAGCACTGGGTCTGTGCTGCTCCTGGGGAAGATCTGGGCTGCAGGCCCAGCCCTGGCCACTGTGGGCATTTGGGGAGTGAACTCGGACCTGGGAGCCTTCTGCCTCTCAACTAAATAAATAATACCATTATGAGATACTGTATGTGTTAGTGATGTTTCAAAAGAAGTGATTGTGGTAGCAGCAAATTTTTTTTCCTTTTAAACATTTGTAGTTAAAGACGTCAAGACTTGGCAGCCTTAATAAAAATGGCTGCTAGTCTGTGAAAAATTTTTTTAAAAGATTTATTTATGGCTGGCACTGTGGCTCACTAGGCTAATCCTCCACCTTGCAGCGCCAGCACACAGGGTTCTAGTCCTAGTCGGGGCGCCAGATTCTGTCCCGGTTGCCCCTCTTCCAATCCAGCTCTCTGCTGTGGGCCGGGAGTGCAGTGGAGGATGGCCCAAGTGCTTAGGCCCTGCACCCCATGGGAGACCAGGAGAAGCACCTGGCTCCTGGCTTCGGATCAGCGCGGTGCGCCGTCCGCGGCAGCCATTGGAGGGTGAACCAACAGCAAAGGAAGACCTTTCTCTCTGTCTCTCTCTCTTACTGTTCACTCTGCCTGTCAAAAAAGAAAGAGATTTATTTATTTATTTGAAAGGCAGTGTTACACAGAGAGAGAAGGAGAGGCAGAGAGAGAGAGAGAGAGAGAGAGAGAGAGAGAGAGAGAGAGAGAGGTCTTCTATTTGCTGGTTTACTTCCCAGTTGGCTACAACAGCTGGAGCCGGGCCGATCTGAAGCCAGGAGCCAGGAGCCTCTTCCAGGTCTCCCATGTGGGTGCAGGGGCCCAAGGACTTGGGCCATCTTCTACTGCTTTCTCAGGCCATAGCAGATAACTGGATTGGAAGTGGAGCATCCAGGACTTGAACCAGCACCCGTATGGGATGTTGGCACTGCAGGGGGGCTCACAATGCCCCTGTGAAATTTTAGAAAACATACAAAGTGCTGTTCTAAGGGACATCTCTATGAAGTGTGAAAGGTAGAAGTTGTTTGTTTATGGTATTTGTGTAAATATCTCAATTGTTTACTAATACAAATTTACCAATATTTGAAGACCTCCTTTTCCTGAAAAGTCTCTCATTATTTCAGAAAAAAAGACATAGTTTCAAAGCTGCTTTTTTTTTTAAAAAAAAAAGATTTTACTTATTTATTTGAGAGGTAGAGTTACAGACAGTGAGAGGGAGAGACAGAGAGAAAGGTCTTCCTTCTGTTGGTTCACTCTCCAGATGGCCACAATGGCTGCACCGATCCGAAGCCAGGAGCCAGGAGCCAGGAGCCAGGAGCTTCTTCCAGGTCTGCTCCGTGGGTACAGGGGCTCAAGCACTTGGGCCATCCTCCACTGCCCTCCTGGGCCACAGCAGCGAGCTGGATCAGAAGAGGAGCAGCCGGGACTAGAACCAGCGCCCATATGGGATGCTGGCACCGCAGGCAGAGGATTAACCTACTGTGCCATGGCACCGGTCCCTCAAAGCTGCTGTTAAGAAATTTCTTCTCCCAAACCAAAGACTCTAGAAGTAATCCTTTGATAACATAAATAATGAGTTTCCTTGTGTTAGGTGTGAGCTCAGGCAACTTATCGTCTGTCTCTGACTCAGTTTCCCCATCCATAGGTAAGGCAGTCGAACTGGAGACTGTTTTAGGTACTCAACTGAAGACACCAGCTTTTCACATAAGAAAGCGACGCCTCCCGTGTCTGCTTCTGCATCCAGGCTAAGCTTGGACAGGAGCTGCGCCTCGTCCCGTTCTGCACACCTGTGCAGGACTCGTGTGCAGTCTGCAGCCTGCGTGGTCCTTTCGGTCCCTGAGGTCCTCGCCAGGTGCTGTGGTGTGGCTGCTCCCTTTGACCCTCACCCCCGCCAGCCTGTGGACGCTGTGTCCCTGCCTGGTGCGTCTCCCCTTCCTGTGTTTCCAACCACCTAATTCACTCAGTGTCGCTGGGGACCTGGCTGCTGGGCGGGCGGGGCGGCTCGGGCTCAGCATGTGGCAGGAACTCGCCTTGTGTTTGTTGTTAATGAGGGAGCCTGGCACGTTTCAGCACTGACATCCGTCGCCGTAATGAAAAGCCTTCCTAAAAATACACGTGGCCTGCGCAACGTCTGTTGGGTGCCGTGTGAAGGGTGGGGAGTGCAATGGCAGCCACAGGCCTGTTTGTCGGAGCCATGGGCGGCTCGGAGCGTGCAGGAGGGCAGCCCATCGGGCTCTGGCTCAGGGAAGTATGGTGTTCGTGCCAGCCATGCAGGCTGCCCTGAGCGCCACCCGGCTTTCTCTACTGCTGCCCTGTTCCGGAAGGGCCACCAGCCACGGGAACTGGGACTCAGGAAAACGCGGAGAACGAACCAGAGTCCAACAGCGAGACTTTGCTTCTCGATGAAGCAAATGGAAAATCACTTTGCCTTGGGGACGTAATGGCGGAAGTTCAGGCAGGCTCCGGTGTCAGGACCCCGGGGACTCCCCACACCCTCGAAGGTGGGCACTTGGTCGGAGATCGAGGATGCTTATGGCCAGGGTGGCTGGCCCGGGGGCCCCATTTACCCAGAAATTGCCCTGGGGAGCCTTCTGCCCTCACCACACCTGGCTGTCTCTTTCTTGAATTACGTGGGAACTAAACCTCAACCCACAGTTTCCCACTGTTGTCGGGAAAGACTGAATTTACAGATCTCCAGTGTTATTAAAATGCCTCATACTTTCAGGGAGACATTTTTATCTTTTATTTTTAATGCTTAATGCAGGATTTATTTAAGCACGAATACATACAGTTGTCACTGTCACACTGAATATGAAATGTTAAGTGTTCCATCCAATTTTCCCTGCCTGAGAAGTTTTTCTTCCTATCCCTGTCTGTTTTGAAAATCTAATACCAGAAAAACGGGAGCTCCACCCCCAGCAGAGCTATGGGTGGGTTCTTGGGAGCGGCATGTGCTGGTCTTGCATCAGACCAGCGAGTCAAGGCAGGTCTCCCATGCGCCCCTGGTGCCTGGGGACCTTGTACTGAAGCAGAGGCTCCTGTTGAAGTGGGGGCGTTACAGCCAACCACATGGTTTCACCCGCCAGGCTTCTGGAGACAGTGTCGTGTTTGACTGGGTCAAGAGCAGGGGTAGTGGTAGGTGCTGTGGCTTACACTTGGGGAACGAAGCACCTGTGCAGCTCTGGGCCTATTTTGCGTTTTGAAAGATTTTTTCAGGTTTATATATTTGAGACACAGAGATGGAGAGAGAGAGAGAGAGAGAGAGAGAGAGAGAGAGAGAGAGAGAGTGTGTGGACATCTTCCATCTGCTGGTTCACTCCCAAAATGCCTATATCAGCCAAGCCTGCACCAGACTGAAGGCAGGAGCCAGGAACTCCATCTGGGTCTCCCAGGTGAGCGGTTGGAACCCAACTACTTGGGCCATTGCTTACCTCCCAGGCACATGAGCAGGGAGCTGAATGGGAAGTGGAGTAGCTGGGATGAGAACTGGCATCCCTAACAGCAGCTTAACCCATTGTGCCATGATGTCTGACCAGGGAGAGTAATTTCTTAAAGAGATTTCATTTATTTATTTGAGAGGTAGATTTACAGACAGAGGGAGAGACAGAGAGAAAGGTCTTCCATCTGCTGGTTCACTCCCCAGATGGGCACAATGACCAGAGCTGCGCCGATCCAAAGCCAGGAGCCAGGAGCTTCTTCCGGGTCTCCCATGTGGGTGCAGGGATCCAAGGACCTGGGCCATCCTCCACTGCTTTCCCAGGCCATAGCAGAGAGCTGGATCGGAAGAGGAACAGCCTGGACACTAACCACAGCCCATATGGGATGCTGGTGCTGCAGGGGGAGGCTTAGCCAACTATACCCAAGGAGAGATTTTTAGAGGAAGGGAAATGGCAAAGCTAAAGCATAATATATCTGTGCCAAATATTTAGAAGACAGCATGTGGCTGATCCGTGGGCTTAGTGTCGGTGACCCGGCAGATGTTACAGCGCCTCTGCACCTGTTCTCTTGAGGGGAGACACCAGCGCTGCCTCGGGGCAGCTGCAGGGCTTCCTGGCTTGTACCTGTTCACGGGTGGAGAGAGGAAGTCAGTCAGGAAGGCCAATGGTGGCTCCCGACTGTCAGTGCCCACCGGGCCTTCGCTCCACTTTGTTCCTGGCAGGTTCCCGTGTGCTCACCGTCTGGGGAGGCTTGCAGACCTCAGGCTGGAAGCGTGACTCCCACGACGGGGCTCTCGCCATGGAGCTGAGACCCTCCTTGGGATTCTGACACGTGCTGGTGACCAGCTGAGGTGGCCCCGGCACCTGGAGTCGAGGTGACCGGCTGTGGCTCCGAGATGTCTCCCTTGCACCCCTCCGAAGTGCCCCGTGGGGATTTGCATTGTCCTCTTTGCTGTGGTTGTGTTGAAGAGCTGCTGATTTGATGGTCTGTGTTCGCGTAGCCGTAAGTAGACTGTATGGATTGCAGTCTAAATGTTGCACATGTAGCTTGGATCCTGAGAATCAGATTGGGGTGCAGTATGGTAGTTATCATGCCTCTGGGAGCCTCACAATTTATAAAGGAGAAGCCTTCCTGCTCTGTTGGCTGTATCCTTGCCTTTCTCTCGCACTGCACAGTTTTCCCTGTGGTGTCAGCATCTCTGGGCCATGTATGCCCCAGGGAGCACTTTTTATAATTTGTCCAAAGGTGTTATATAGGACAGGACTTGAACAAGAGCCTCCCCGTGGTTTCTCATGAATGCAACTCCCATTAAAAAGGAGGTGCACACACAAAGGGAACGCTCAGCCTTGCTTGTCCCATTGCATAATTCTTCCTAGATTTTTTTTTTTTTTTGACAGGCAGAGTTAGACAGTGCGAGAGAGACAGAGAGAAACGTCTTCCTTCCGTTGGTTCACCCCACAAATGGCCACTACAGCCAGCGTTGCGCTGATCCGAAGCCAGGAGCCAGGTGCTTCTCCTGGTCTCCCATGTGGGTGCAGAGCCCAAGCACTTGGACCATCCTCCACTGCACTCCCGGGCCACAGCAGAGAGCTGGACTGGAAGAGGAGCAACCTGGACAGAGCTGGCGCCCCAACCGGGACTAGAACCTGGTGTGCTGGCGCTGCAGGTGGAGGATTAGCCTAGTGAGCCGTGGCGCAGGTCTCTTCTTAGATTTACTTGTATTTCTCTTCCAGCGAGACCTTTCTTCTCCTGGTGGATTTGGACCATGGAGCCACTTCCTGGGGATGGGGAAGGGCTAGTGGTTCGCTGGGCTGTGCTGGCCAGTCTCCGGCCATACCACTGGCTTTCCTTATGTGCATTATAAATATAATATAAATATAAATATAAAATATAAATAAATATAAATATAAAATAAATAAACTGCTGGGGAGTCTGCTGGGCTGGGGTTGGCGAGGGCGTGGTGCACAGCACTCGTGTGTTCTGTTGCCCGTGAGGGCAGAGGGGCTTATGTAGGGAGACAGACTGACTGCATCATGAATGACAACTCTTTGCCCCAAAACTGTGCTTCCAGGAATCTACCCAGCAAACAGTCGCACGCATGTGCAAAGATGTTTGCACACGCATGTTCGTTGCTGCATGTTTTGTTAGAAGCTAATACTAGAACAACCTCATTTTTCAAGAAGACGGGTTGAATGTGTCCTCATGGTACCGACACAGAATGTCTTGCAGCTGTTGCAAGAACAAGGTGGAGCTGCTCGTGGAGATGTCGGGACAATCTCTGGGTCTGTGATTAATGATGCTTTTGACGGTGGACCTTGGTGAGAGCTTGCTGTGTGCCTGGCACTGCTGTGCCTTGTCTCTGTCTCACGCCATGTGTGTTTCCCAGAGTTCCCTGAGCCCTCGCCACCCGCACTGTGTATCCAGAGGGCTGTTCTTGGGAAAATGAGCATATCCTGTAAACAGGAGAGACTGCTCACGACCAAATGGGAATCTCATCCAAGGCTTCGCCCCAGTTCTCACGAAGTGTTAAGGGGTCAGGGGAAGGGAGGGGAAGCAGTGCCCACAGATGTCTTCTTGGGGGTTGCAGGACTCTCTTCTCTTCCCATGCCACAGCACACGCCTGTATTCACACTCAGCCCCACCACATATGTGCTCCCACTCAGCCACGCCCACTGCTGTGCCCACACTCAGCCACGCCCACTGTGGGGCCCACTCACCCATGCCCACTGCTGTGTCCACTCAGCCATGTCCACTGCTGTGCCCACACTCAGCCGTGTCCACTGCTGTGCCCACACAGCCACGCCCACTGTGGTGCCCACACAGCCATGTCCACTGCGGTGCCCACACTCAGCCGTGTCCACTGCTGTGCCCACACAGCCATGACCACTGCGGTGCCCACACTGAGCCACGTCCACTGCTGTGCCTGCACTCAGCCACACCCACTGCTGTGCCCACACTCAGCCACACCCATTGCGGTGCCCACTCACCCACACCCACTGCTGTGTCCACTCAGCCACGCCCACTGTGGTGCCCACACAGCCACGTCCACTGCGGTGCCCACTCAGCCACGCCCACTGCTGTGCCCACACTCAGCCACACCCACTGTGGTGCCCACTCACCCATGCCCACTGCTGTGTCCACTCAGCCACGCCCACTGCGGTGCCCACTCACCCACACCCACTGCGGTGCCCACACAGCCACACCCACTGCTGTGTCCACTCAGCCATGCCCACTGTGGTGCCCACACAGCCACGTCCACTGCGGTGCCCACACAGCCACATCCACTGCTGTGCCCACACTCAGCCACACCCACTGTGGTGCCCACTCACCCATGCCCACTGCTGTGTCCACTCAGCCACGCCCACTGCGGTGCCCACTCACCCATGCCCACTGCTGTGTCCACTCAGCCACGCCCACTGCTGTGTCCACTCAGCCACGCCCACTGCGGTGCCCACTCACCCATGACCACTGCTGTGTCCACTCAGCCATGTCCACTGCTGTGCCCACACTCAGCCGTGTCCACTGCTGTGCCCACACAGCACGCCCACTGTGGTGCCCACACAGCCATGTCCACTGCGGTGACCACACTGAGCCACGTCCACTGCTGTGCCTGCACTCAGCCACACCCACTGCTGTGCCCACACTCAGCCACACCCACTGCGGTGCCCACTCACCCACACCCACTGCGGTGCCCACTCACCCATGCCCACTGCTGTGTCCACTCAGCCACACCCACTGCTGTGTCCACACAGCCACATCCACTGCTGTGCCCACACTCAGCCACACCCACTGTGGTGCCCACTCACCCATGCCCACTGCTGTGTCCACTCAGCCACGCCCACTGCGGTGCCCACTCACCCACACCCACTGCGGTGCCCACTCACCCATGCCCACTGCTGTGTCCACTCAGCCACACCCACTGCGGTGCCCACTCACCCACACCCACTGCGGTGCCCACTCACCCATGCCCACTGCTGTGTCCACTCAGCCACACCCACTGCTGTGTCCACTCAGCCATGCCCACTGTGGTGCCCACACAGCCACGTCCACTGCGGTGCCCACACAGCCACATCCACTGCTGTGCCCACACTCAGCCACACCCACTGTGGTGCCCACTCACCCATGCCCACTGCTGTGTCCACTCAGCCACGCCCACTGCGGTGCCCACTCACCCACAACCACTGCGGTGCCCACTCACCCATGCCCACTGCTGTGTCCACACAGCCACGTCCACTGCTGTGCCCACACTGAGCCACGTCCACTGCTGTGCCCGCACTCAGCCACGTCACACGGCTGTGCTCACACCCAACCATGCCCCACCTCTGAGGCTCTGCAGAGGGTGGGGCCTGAGCCACGGATGCCCACAGGTTCCAGGAGGGAATGCACACCCAGTCTCCTGTTGGAGAGGGCTGGGAGCAGCTGAATGCTGTGTGATTAGCTCCACCAGGAGAAGTGCTGGTTGTAATCAAGTCATATTCCAAGGCCTCGTAGCCCAGCTGGTTTTTTTCAGCTTGTACCAGCTGGGAGATGGCACTGCTTCACCCGAACTTCAGCTTATGAAACAGCACGATGAATTTGCAAACGGCTGGATGATTGAGACGTGTAATTGGCGATGCTTTCCGTCCTTACTGATGTGCCCTACCCACATGCCACTTGGAGACTTCCTGCTTTGAACTCCCAGCAAGTGGCTGTTGACGATCGGTCAGCGCTGGGGGGTTGTTGTCATTCTGCCTTCCCCAAGAAGCGAGAGCAGGTCCTTCCTGTGGGCCTGGAGTCCTGCCTGGGGGCTGTGGTGGGACCCTCCTTCTCAGGTCACACTGTGCAGTGCATGCCTGCCTTGCCTGTAGGAGGTTCAGGGGACAGCGTGGGCGAGCGCGTGGCTCTGGCTGCCAGTCCTCTGGAGCCAGGAGGACCACTGCCTGCAGCCTCCGTGTGGGTAGCCAGGTAGCTTCTAGTCCTTACATCATTGGTTGATCTTGGGGTGGGTGTGGAGATGTTCTTGTCTTTAAAGGGGCCTGCACTCAGTGTTGTGGAGGGTCTGGTGTTCAGTTTATTCACCTTTGTGCACGCAGGAGGTTGTGAGTTGAGTTCCATTATGTTTTGGCTCGTGCCTTGGGCAGTGCTCATCACCACATTGATCCTGACCTGCTGCCGGGAGCCTTCCAGCTCTGTGTAATGTAACAAGGCTTGGTGGTACAGCAGAAGACGTGCCTCATGCATTATTAAGGCCCATGGTAATTGAGAGCTTCCGTCTCACGGTATATTACTCAACGCGTTCTCCTTCGGCTTCCCCAGCAGCATATAGGACGCCGTGTGACGACTGGCATCGCTGTTTTTAAGTGCTAAGTGCACTATTAATATAGGGAACTTTAACATAACGCCGAGTTTATTTGTGGCAGACGGAGCGGGTGTCTTAATGCAGACAGGCCCTGGGTATTGCTGTATTGATTTGCATCGCGTTTGCTGTTGTCGTCGCCATTGATTTTGTGATTATTAAGTCGAGGGAAGGTGGAGGAGTAGGACTGTATGCCCCATCCTTGTTGGGGTCCTCCGGGGCCAGCGCTGGGGCACAGCAGGTTAAAGCCCTGGCCTGAAGCACCGGCATCCCACATGGACGCCAGTTCTAGTCCTGGCTGCTCCACTTCCGATCCAGCTCTCTGCTATGGCCTGGGAAAGCAGTAGAAGATGGCCCAAGTCCTTGGACCCCTGCCACCCACATGGGAGACCCAGAAGAAGCTCCTGGCTCTGGATCGGCTCAGCCCTGGCCATTGAGGTCATTTTGGGAGTAAACCAGCAGATGGAAGACCTCTCTCTCTCTCTCTCTGTAACTCTTTCAAGTAAATAAAATAAATCTTAAAAAAAAAAAAAGACAAAAAACAAAAAGACCAGAACCTTCAGGTGTGTTGAAGACCATCTAGTCCCTGCTTTAAACATTTTCTTGTATTCAGTAAAAAAATATACAGCTATTAAGATTGCCACGGTCCAGCGGAAGTGAGTGCCTGCCTGCCTGCAGCATCGTACTCCAGAGAGCTGTCAGGGTACATTTTCCCAGGCAGGCTGCTATCTCTCAGATCTGAGGTGATTTGGTTTTCTATGGCAACAGGTGTACTTTTGAAAAACACCCTGAAATATCAGAGTTGCTGAGATAACAACTTCTCAAATCCCTGGAAGGTTCTGGTTCAAGAAGCAAGAGAGTCCTTTAACCTAATGCCCTGCTCTGCTTAATCTTTCTGGATTTTTGATTCATTGACTGGGTCAAGTTTATAAGGGCTGCAAGCTTTACGAGAATTGGAACCCGGGTCTGCTGATTCCCAGGCCTTGACCCTTTCCTGCGTATCAACAGAATGCCTACTGTGTGCCTGGATTTTACTGACCTGGGTCACTGAGCGTCAAGTCGACTCCTGCAGTGCCTGGGGTGGGCGTTTGGCACAGTGGCTCATGTGCCGCTTGGCATGCCAGCATTCCATTTCAGGGTGCCTGGGTTTGAGTGCGAGCTGTGCTACCGACTCCAGCTTCCTGCCAACAGTGTGCACCCCGGGAGGCAGCAGATGATGGCCCAAGTGCACCTGGGTCCCCGCCACCCACATGGAAGACCTGATTTGAATTGCTGGCTCCTAGCTTTCTTTCACTTGGTCCAGCTCTGCCTGTTGTGGGATTTTGGAGAGTGAGCCAACAGATGGAAGATCTCTGTCTGTGTTCCTCTGCCTTTCAAAGAAAATAAAACAATGCAATTTTAACAAGTACCCAAGGCCCAAATATACCCAAAGGAGCAACGCACAGGCAGGATTTCTTTTCTTGTGTGATTCTGATGTTTATTTGCCCGGCTAGGAGGAGGTAGAGGTCAGGCCTGACTTCCTGACGTTCTGGGTGCAGCTTTCAGTTTTCTTTTTTTAAGGATTTATTTATTTGATGTCAGAGTTGCAGAAAGAGAGGGAGAGACAGAGAGAGATCTCTCATCCATCGGTTCATTCCCCGGATGCCTGCATTGGCCAGGGCTGAGCCATTCTGAAGCTGGGAGCCGGGAGCTCCATCTGGGTCTCCCCCATGGGTGCAGGGGCTCATGCACTTGGGCCATCTTCCACTGCTTTCCCAGGCCACAGCAGAGAGCTGGATCAGAAGAGGAGCAGCCGGGACTCGAACTGGTGCCCATGTGGGATGCTGGTGTTGTACGGGGCAGTGTTACCGGCTCCAGCATCATGCCAGCCCCCAGTTTTCTCTCATGTGTTTTTGGAAAACCACATCTTAGCTCCAGCGATAACATTTGATTTCTGTTCTCTAAGGGCTTCATGGAAGGAGCTGCCCTTTGTACCTGCGGCCTGGGGTCACCTGACAGTGAATCCATGCATGGCCAGCTCTTGGAGTGGCACCTTGTGGGGAGTAACACGAGTTAGGCATTCTATTTTTTTTTTAAGATTTATTTATTTTAAAGGCAGAGATGGAGAGCAAGGGTGAGAGAGAAAGAGCGAGAAGACGATCTTTCATTCACTGGTTCACTCCCCAAATGGCCACAGTGGTCAAGGCTGGGGCAGGCTGAAGCCAGGAGTCAGGAGCTTCTTCTGGGTCTCTCATGTGGGTGCTGGGGCCCAAGGACCTGGACTGTCTACTGCTGTTTTTCCCAGGTGCATTAGCAGGGAGCTGGATTGGAAGTTGAGCAGGTGGTACACAAACTGGCGTCCATGTGGGATGCTAGTAAGGCAGGTGGAGGCTTGACCTAACCACAGCACCAGCCCCCGAATTAGTCATTCTTGTCCATAGGTTTTCTAAGAGTTTGGCTCTTAATAGGTTCCCAGAGAATATCAGTTCTACTTTCAACTAGAGAGCTAGCGATTATTTTAAAAAGCACAATAACACTGATTCTTGTCTCCTAGCTAGGCCAGACATTTACTTATTACTCTTGGTGTTCACATATGAGAGCAGAAATCACATGGTGTATAACCAGAAGAATTAAAAACAGAGACTTATACAGACGTTTGCACACATTTCCCAGGCCATAGCAGAGAGCTGGACCAGAAGTGGAGCAGCCGGGACTAGAATTGGTGCCCATATAGGATGCCATCACCACAGGCAGCAGCTTTACCTGCCAGGCCACAGCGCTGGCCCCAACCAGTAGAATTCTGAAGATACACCCTCAGAACTGCATGTGGAAGGCTGCCGATAAGAACGGGGTAGGCAAGGAAGTGATAGTAGCTTTTAGGAATTCAGAGAAAGAAATAGAGGCACAGAGGGCCCATGCCTGGCATGTACGAGCAGAAGTGAATGAGGCCGGCGCCGTGGCTCAATAGGCTAATCCTCTGCCTGCGGCGCTGGCACCTGGGTTCTAGTCCCGGTCGGGGCGCCGGATTCTGTCCCGGTTGCCCCTCTTCCAGGCCAGCTCTCTGCTGTGGCCCGGGAGTGCAGTGGAGGATGGCCCAAGTGCTTGGGCCCTGCACCCCATGGGAGACCAGGAGAAGCACCTGGCTCCTGGCTTTGGATCAGCGCGGTGCGCCGGCCGCAGCGGCCATTTGGGGGGTGAACCAACGGAAGGAAGACCTTTCTCTCTGTCTCTCTCTCTCTCACTGTCCACTGTGCCTATTAAAAAAAAAAAAAAAGTGAATGAAGGCAAGGTTCTGTGAACTTACCACTTTCGTTACTGGACCGAGACCAAGAGAAGCCATGCGCGTGGACTGCCTCGTAGCCGGGGAGCGCTCGAAACTCATCATTCAGACGTGCTCGTCCCAGAGGCCTTCCCAGTGATCTGGAAACCCTGGTGTGCTCCCGGACGGGCCATCTCCCCTGAGTGCCGGTGTGCCAGCAGGGCACGAGCCCTGAGCCCGGCTGCGCGCGGTGGGTGCCAGGGAGCGAGCGGAAGTCCCTGGTGACTGTGCCTCTGGCTGGGACGGGCCCGCTGACTTGCTTCATTTCATCAGGGAGGGAGTCACTCCCCTGCCTACTGTCACCGTCAGGACCTGAAGCCCGGAGCCTGCAGGCTTTGGCGGCGGGGCAAAGGCTGAGTGAGGCTGTGGTGGATGGGAAGAGGTGGCGCCCCCTGCAGGTGCAGGAGACCCAGAGGACACAAATCACTTGAAAATAACATGGCCCAAGCACTTGGGGGCGCCACCTCTTCCCGCCACTTTGCACGGAGGCGGGACGGGGTGCAGAGAAGCAGCTCCCAGGATTTCCTGGATGTTGAGGGCCCCCTGGAGCCCTCGTCACTCCCAGAGCCGCCTCAGAGCCCCGCACTGCCGCTGTCCTGGCTGCCCTGAAAAGCGGCCCCAGGGTTTCTGACCTGTGCCCGAGGAGGCCTCCAGAGCTGCCCTCGGTCACCATGGGGACGGCTGAGGACAACCTGGGTGAGCAGCCTCTGCCCCACCAGCCGTGTCCTCAGCTTCCTGGAAAGCGGTCAGCCTTCCTCTTACAGGTGAGCCGTGGGGACCTGGCACCCAGGGACGCGCTGTAGGCCTGGAAGCGAGCCACAGGCGGAAGTGGACCCTGGCCTAGGGCGTGGCTGTGTGCTTTGCTTCCCGGGTGCTTTGGGGGAGCGAAAGAGGTGCTGTCTGGGGGCCTTGCGGGGTCCGCGGGGTGGGTGGTCCCCGCAGCCTGTGCAGCTCAGGGTGGCTGTGGCTGGCTCGTCCACAGAAGCTCAGTAAGGCGGGCGTGCCCTGTGCCAATAATCGTGCGATGGCAGACACACGGGGCCAGGCCTGGGATCTCGCCCAGCAGCTCCAAGGCCAGGTCTGACACACGCCATACAAGCGTCCATTGTTTCCTTTGGCATCCTGGGAGCGAGGCCCAGAGAAGTCATGTAGCTGGCAGGAACCACCCGGGGCCTGAGTGGCTCGGCTGGGCCCGGCTGCAGAGGCCCCCACTCAGACTGCAATGTGTCGTTGTCGCCTCTGCCTGGCCCCCGAGCAGCTGCCCAGAGCCGGGAGAGGCCGCTTATTCTGGAAGCTGCTGTCTTAATCACAGGAGCCGCTGGGGCACTTTAACATCCGGCTCGCTTGGCACCGGGAGGCTGCCTCGGTCATGGCCGAGAGGGTGCAGCTGGGACGGGAGCGCAGGTCACAGTGCTCCACCGGGGCCCTGTCTGTAGATGTCATTTCCTGATTGGAGGCAGAGCTGTCTCGCCCAAGCCATTGCGGCTGGAGAGACAGGGCACAGCAGCAGTGTGCCGTGGGGCTCCGTGTCCCTCTCCTGCACTGAGGGTGCGCGGGGGACGGAGGTGACCCCTCGGGCTCAGCAGCAGCGAGCCTTTCCTGCAAATAGTGACTGTTGTGTAAGAGGAGGGCCCCAGGGAGGGAGCAGGGAGCGCTGGTAGAGGGTGCACAAGCACGAGAGGCTGCCAGGAGGCCGCTTGCCCTCATAGCCCAGTGGGGACCTGTGTCGCAGGACTTGACCAAGGGCCCGACGGCGGTGACTCAGGCCTTCGGCCGCCTGTGGGTGCCCGTGTCCAGGCCCAGGGGCTGCCCCAGTCCTGTGGCCACAGGAGGCTCTGGAGGGCTCATGGGAGCCTTGGATAACTGCCCGGGTACCTCCGGATCTGCCGTTGATGGGGTGCGGCTGCCTGCCCAGGGGCAGGTCTTGTCTGTCTGTCCTTTCTCACCCTCAGCAGAGCACTGTGAAGCCGGGACTGGGAGCCTGTGGTCTCTGGCGCTCACGTAGCTCAGGGCCGGGACTGGGCTGTGCTCATTCACCCCTTTCCTCCAAGAATTGACCTTGAGTGTCTGCCGTGTGGCCACGCTGCTCTCGGCACTGGGCATAGCCTCAGGCACCCCTGACAGGGAGGCCGGTGTTCTGTTTCTGCCCTGTGTCCAGAGAAGGCCACTATTGGGCAAAGACAGCAGGCTGGACATTCAGGCGAGAGCAGGTGCATAGTCCCTAGTGGACTTTCCAGGCCTCCAGGAAGAGCTGAGGCCGATGTGGCCGAGCCAGCTCCGGGGTACAGGCTCGGTCTCCCCCCCAAGGCTCTGGCAGCCCCAGCTCTGGATGCAATCAGTTTCCTGTGGTCACAGAGTTGTAGGAGGAGAGTGAAACATGTGATGGGGAGAAAACTGGGTTTATCCCTAAAAATATTTTTATTTATTTACTTAAAGATTTATTAATTTATTTGAAAGGCAGAGAGGCAGAGGCAAAGAGAGAGGTCTTCCATCTGCTGGTTCATTCTCCAAATGGCCACAACAGCTGGAGCTGTACCGATCCAAAGCCAGGAGCCAGGAGCCAGGAGCTTCTGGGTCTCCCACATGGGTGCAGGGGCCCAAGGATCTGGGCCATCTTCTACTGCTTTCCCAGGCCTCTGCAGAGAGCTGGATTGGAAGTGGAGCAGCCGGTTCTCGAACCTGATGCCCATATGGGACGCCGGCACTGCAGGTGGTGGTTTTAACCACTATGCCACAGCGCTGGCCTCCTAAAAGCATTTGTAAAAGGAGCCATTGGGACTCTTGTGTCTGTCCACACTTTGGGCACCGATCCTACATTCTGGTCAAGACTGGACATTTGGACCCCTAAGAGAATAAGACACAACCCCAAACTTGCAGGAGCCCGATTTTCCCAGCCCTACTGGGTTTTAGCATCCTGTGTTTTATTTGTCCTAACTTTCCCTTTGTTTCATGTTCTGAGAATTCTCCCTCTGAGCCCTTAGCGATTTTGTGGCTTTTCATAGCATCTCCTGGTTCCCATGTTCTCAGGAACAAAGAGCCTACCTGGTACCTCTTGGTTTTGACTATTGAGGCAAAGTCAGACCTTTTGTCCCCCGAGGGCTCAGGTGCTGGGGACCAGATCCATCCTGTGCCCAGCCCGCAGTCCAGGCTCCTATGTTGCACGTCATGTATGTTCAGGGCATGCTGTTTTGGTTTAGGGCTGTGTCTCCATCTCAGTAGCCCCTGTTAAGGAACACTGTGTCAGGTTTCCATGAATATGCTGCATGGTGACAGCCAGGTCCACCAGACCCGTGGGGCCAGGCTGTAGTACTGAAGGCCCCAGGAGCACTGTGCGTTTGGGAGCAAGCCTCGTGAGGGGAGTCAGCGTCCAGCGCCTGTGGCTCCACCTCCCTGCTCACTTGAGTCACCTGCTGCCTGGACCTTCCATCCCCTGGTTCACTCCCCAAGTGGCCACAACAGCCAGAGCTGGGCCGAGCTGAAGCCAGGAGCCAAGGAGCTTCTTCTGGGTCTCCCATGTAGGAGCAGGGGCCCAAGGACTCGGGTCATCTTCTGATGTTTTCCTAGGCTATTAGCAGGGAGCTGGGTTGGAAGTGGACCAGCCAGGTCTTGAATCGGTGCCCATATGGGATGCTGGCACTGCAGGTGGTGGCTTTACTTGCTACACCACAGCGCCAGCCCCATGAAAGGACTTCATAAAGTCACTTATAGGTAGCTGCAGAGCAAGGCCTGCAGCCCAGGGCTCCTGACTATTATTTATTTATTTTAAAGATTTATTTATTTATTTGAAGGGCAGAGTTACAGAGAGGCAGAGAGAGACAGAGAGGTCTTCTAGCCACTGGTTTACTCTCCAAATGGCTGCAATGGCCGGAGCTGCACTGATCCGAAGCCAGGAGCCAGGAGCCTCTTTTGGGTCCCCCATGTGTGTGCAGGGACCCAAGCACTTGGGCCATCTTTTGCTGCTTTCTCAGGCCATAGCAGAAAGCTGGATCGGAAGTGGAGCAGCCAGGACTCAAACCGGCACCCATATGGGATGCCAGCACTGCGAGCAGTGGCTTTACCCACTTCGGCACAGTGCCCGCCCCTACTATTTTTATTTGGCATTTCTGCTGTTTTTAGTAACCGGGTACTTTCTGCTTCTCAGAATCCAGTGCCTGAGCCGGTCATGGCTGCAGTAAACTGGCTATCCAAAGAGCCTTGCTGCGTGGCACTTGCCAATTTCTTTGGTGTAAATTTCCCACCATGGGACCCCTGCATTTGGGGCTGAGTAGAGGTGAGAGCGCGTGAGCCGGCCCCAGTGGCACTGGCTGTCTAACCCTTTGACCCCGTGCCCTTTCCCTCCGCTGGATGGACTCTGTGGGGTGACACACCCTGGAGAGGTCAGGGCACTACTTGCTCTTGGCTGGTCTTCAGGAGCCTCCCTGGGTGTGGTTGAAGCCATCAGGGACCGGTGGGGGGGGGCGTGGCCCATGAAGCTGACAGCACAGCTGGGGTGCTGAGAGGAGGGAATGAGAGGTGGGGGAGGTGTTGGTGCATCCTCGGGAGGCAATGTTTGGAGGCACCCTGGGAAGCAAGGCAGAACAGAAGTCTGGGGAGGAGGGAGAGGGTTTGTAGGAAGAATGGGGCTGGTGATGGGCGGTTGGTATGGGACTTGGCCAGAGGAAGACGAAGGTGAGAGATGCAGGAGGACTAAGTGGCTCGGCCTCCCAGTCCTTGGGAGATGCCACAAATGCGGGGCACTGAGCCATGGTGGATCAGAACACCTTGGCTGCTGGGTCGCCCTGACTTCATGGTGCTTTGAGGGGTGACGGCCGGCTGCTTGTCCTCCTCTGGGCGCAGGGTTGTGGGTGGGGAGCCTGCCTGGCCCTGCTGTTTCATGGTGCATGAGCTGCCTCTTCACCAGGCAAATCCCAGCACGTGGGAGCAGATCCTGAACACGGTGGCCGAGGGATGCTGATGCTGGCCCCTCCCCCGGCCAGGGTCCCTGCTGACCCCTGCCTGGTGCTTCCTTGACCCGTCTGTTCCTCCCCTTTTTGGTCTAGCTTTCTCTGTATCTGCCATTATCTCAACATCTGGAATTTCTCAGATTTTAGAGCTAATTTAGAATTAGGGGAGGAGGTGACTTACCCAGAGTCCTCGCACAAGACAAGAGGGACTCAGAGACAGAAGCCAGGCCCTCAGTCCTCTGCCTGCCTTCTTATTACCCGGTTTCCTCTCACAGGCCTGCGACACTTTGGGAGGGACGAACCTTTCCTAGACTCGATTCACTCCCAGCCTCGAGGGAAGCCGTTCTCGTTGGGTTGTACAGGGCCCCAGCCAGCGAGAACGAGTCGCAGCCTCTGAGCTGGAGTTGAGAGGTCTCCTGCCCATCCTGCCCCTGCTTTGGAGAGGCCGGCGTGAGCTCAGAGTTAGACAGAGTGGGCCCCAGGGATTTCTGTAGGCTCTTGACAAATCTGGACACTTTCTGAGAGGCACACGGTTGGGCAACTGCAGGTGTCCCGAGCCAGAGCTGGGAGGGGAACTTAATGAAGGTGCCACATGTAGAGGTACCTATAGATACGTAGATGGATAGGTAGATGATTGATAGAAGTAAATAGGTAACAGCTGCGTAGATTCAGGAGCTATTTAGATGCTAAGTAGGAAAGCTGCAGATGCATGATAGTGTATCAGAGATAGAGATATTGGAGAGCCACACCATCCTCGGGTGCTGGGGAACCTGATGTGGACGAAAGAGGAAGCCGTTACTGACCCAGCACAGAGGGAGTATGGGGGAATGCCATCACGCGCCCTGGTGAGCGGTGCAGGTTGGCGGCCTGCCAGATCAGGATGTGGGTCTAAGAAGGCTATAGCTGTGGCAGGACTGTCACAGGACAGGAACAGAGCTGGGGGAAGGAAGGGTGGATTCTTGTGCCTCCCGTTGGCTTCATGGCACCAGACGCTATGGGAGGAGTGGGCCAGGTGGTCCATGGGAAGGGTGTACACTCCTCAGCTCTCCCCAGAGTAGAGAATGGATGGGGAGATAGAACAGTTTTGTTCTATCTATCTATCTATCTATCTATCATCATCATCTAAATATTCACCTAATCTATAATATCTGTATCATCATATGAATATCTAATATACTATCATGTATCTATTTAAGATTTATTATTTTATTTATTTGAAAGAATTACAGAGAGATGTAGAGCCAGAAAAAGAGAGAGAGGTCTTCCATCCGCTGTTTCACTCCCCAAATGACCGCAACGGCCAGACCTGAGCTGATCCGAAGCCAGGAGCCAGGAGCTTCTTCCGGTCTCCCATGTATGCGCAGGGGCCCAAGGACTTGGGCCATCTTCTAGCACTTTCCCAGGTCATAGCAGAGAGCTGGATCGGAAGTGGAGCAGCCGGGACTCAAACCGGTGCCCATGTGGGATGCCGGCACTGCATGCTGGGGCTTTAATCCACTGCACCACAGAGCTGACACCTACCATGTTTCTACATCTTTCCCATTTATCATCTAAATATCTACTTAATCTACATAGCTATCACCTGTAATAACCCATTTACATCTATCAGTAATCTAAATATATATCCATTCATGTATTTATCATTTCAACAATATATATATATATTAATGCGCTATTTGTCTGTTGGCTGGTCATCATCACCCACCTGTCAATCTGTATCTATTGTGCTCATCATCTGTCTGTATATGACACCTATCTGTTGATCTTGTAAGGGAGGATTTTTCCAAGGGGTTGTTTGGAGGTGGTAAGGGAAAGCCATTCTGTGCTAACTCTGCGTGTAATGCAAATCTGGGTCTATGCATGGGCCATGCATGCTGTCTCATAATTAGAGATGTTCCTGACTTGCCATTTTTTTAAAAAGATTTATTTATTTGTTTAAAAGTCAGAGTTAACACAGAGAGGGAAGGAGAGGCAGAGAGAGAAAGAGAGAGAGAGAGAGAGGTCTTCCATTCGCTGGTTCATTCCCCAGATGACTGCAATGGTCAGAGCTGCGCCTATCCAAAGCTAGGAGCCAGGAGCTTCCTTGGGGCTTCCGACATGGGTGCAGGGGCCCAAGGACTTTGGCCATCTTCCACTGCTTTCCCAGGCCTTAGCAGAGAGCTGGATGGGAAGAGGAGCAGCTGGGACTCGAACCGGCACCCATATGGGATGCCGGCACTTCAGGCCACAGCGCCGGCCCCGTCATGTTTTTTGAGTTTATGATGGTGCGAAAGCCATACATGTTCCGGATTAAACTGCACCCTGAATTTTGATCTTTCCCCAGGCTAGTGTTAGGTGGTATGGTTCTCTCTCGCGGTGTTGGGTGGTGGTAGCCGAGACAGCCCCAGGCAGCTCCCCAGTCAAGAAAGGAAACAGCCACACTCCACGTTGTGCTGTGTTGCTGGGCTGTGATGCGTGGCAGGTTAGGTGTAGTCAGTGCATTTTGACTTGTGGTAGGTTTGTCACGATGTAGCCCTGTTGTCACGTCAGGGAGCCACCTGCACTAGTTCAGAAACGTGTTCCCTGCTGGCTGGGGGCCTCCAAGGGAGGCCTGTCTCTTTATCATCTTCAGCTCCCCAGGTGTCTGTCCCAGGAACAGGCCCAGCGTGGATGGCCTGTGGGATGAGAGGGAAGAGGGAATGGGAAACAGAAAGCTGGCCAGCTCGTGGTAGAATAGCTCCATTTCGGCTCAGGTTCCGTCAGTGTCTTCTGCAGAGGGTTGATGGACGGTGCCTGAGTACCCGCTCCCTGCCGTACAGGACTGGTTTTGGAGTTGGAAGCATCTGAGCTGTCACTAAGGATGATGTCTGCTTGCCCTGCAGTCCTTGTGCTCACAGGAACTGATGGCGGCCTGGGACCTGGAACACAGTTGGAAAATACTAGTTGAATGGAAACCTGTCCTATTGACGGGGGCGTGATGAGAGAGAACCAAACTCAGTGTCTGGCTTGGACATTGGAATGGGAAGTATCCACTTGCGCCTCCTTTTCTACTGCCCCCACCCCAGGTGACGTTGGCATTAGCCAGACTTGAACATGGAAGCAGGTGCCAAGTGCATGGGGGTTGGAGGGCCATCACCCAGGTGCCGCTGCGGAGGGAGATGGAGAGCCGTTGGCCTGGCCGGTGACTGGCTGGGCTGTGTTCTGCCTTCCAGGAAAGTTGGTCACTCCTTGGGTGGAGCCTGGCAGGCACTTCCCAGGCAAAGGTTCATGGCTCATTCCACATTTGCAATGCTGTGCCAAGCTAGGTCATTCTTTATTTAGGGGTGCGTCTTTTTAGGCATCCACCCCTTGAGATCAGGATGGAGTTCCTGCACCAGGCTCTTGTGGGCATTTGCAGTGTGAACCAGCAGATGGAAGATCTTTCTCTCTTTTCCTCATTCTCTGCCACTCTGCCTTTCAAATAAAATCAACCAATAAACCAATCAATCAGTCTTAAAAAAAAAAAAAACAAACGAAGCAACCCTCCTCAATGAAGCAATGCTCTAAGGAAGATCTATAGACCTCACTTGCTGCTCGTGTCACAGGCAGGGTGGCAGGAAGAGCCTGCTCTATTCACATTGGAAGAGCCAGTTAAAAGCAGAAAATCCCCCAAAGAAAAAGGCTTAGGAAATTGATGTGGGCCTGCGGTGGGATCATTGCTCTCAGACGTTCTGCCGGAGCTGAGAGGAAGGAGGGAAGGCCCGTTTGTTTTTCTGGAACAATTGTAGCTCTGGGCCCAGGCAGTAGGGGCAGACTCAGAGGTTGAGAAGAGTTTGCGGGGCTTCATGCTGAAAGCTCGCTCCAGTGTGTGTCCGGTGGTCCGCCTGGACGCCCCTCTGCAGTGGGGAAGAGCAGTGAGACCGTCTTGTAAGCCTACAGCCGGAATTGCTGGGGGAAGAAGCGCGCCTGGCCGAGGACACCCCGTGTCTGCTGCTGGGCACTGATGCGCGGTACTGCTCTGCACTTGGGGTCACCCCCACCAGCCCTGCCATCTCCTAGCTTAGAGAAAGAGTTGGGGAAGCGCGGATGCGCCTTTGCTGTCATCCTCTCTGAAATGGGTGTGTTTGGAAACTCACACTGCCAATTATAATTTGAGATTCTCACTAATTAGGCAAACCTGAAACCTGCCAAAATAGACACACACGCACAAGCGTGCATGCATTCGATTATTCCTCTTTTCCAAGAACAGGGCCGATGGCAGTAGTCCAGCCATGCTTGAACTTGAGCTGCCAGGCGATCGCTTGCAGCACTCGGTGAAGACTCCGCGGCCAGGCCAGGAGGCTGTGGGTCTGTGGAACTTGCTCATTTGGGCCAATGACACTGATTCTGAAGAAAAACCCTATGGTGCCAAATAGATTTTATGAGCTAACAAAATTAGGGTAGTTGTAGCAAACAGGATTTCCAGCTTATTTTTTTTTAAAGATTTTTATTTATTTATTTGGAAGGCAGAGTCGGGAAGAGAGAGAGAGAGGAGAGAGAGAGGAGAGAGCGCTCTTCTATCTGCTAGTTTACTCTCCAAATGGCTGCAACAGCTAGGGCTGAGTCAGGCTGAAGCCAGGAGCCTGGAACTCCATCCAGGTCTCCCACACTGGTGCAGGGGCCCACGCACTCAGGCCATCTTCTGCTGCTTTCCCAGGTGTGAGCAGGGAGCCGGACTGGAAGTGGGCTGCTGATACTCAAACCTCAGCTCATATGGGATGCCGGCATCACAGGTGGCGGCTTGATCTTCTGTGCCACACTGCCAGCCCCTGGCTTGTGTTTAAGTAAGCTATTACAAAGCATGACATAAGCCGGCACCGTGGCTCACTAGGCTAATCCTTCACCTGTGGCGTCGGCACCCCGGGTTCTAGTCCCAGTTGGGGTGCTGGATTCTGTCCCGGCTGCTCCTCTTCCAGTCCAGCTCTCTGCTGTGGCCTGGGAGTGCAGTGGAGGATGGCCCAAGTGCTTCGGCCCTGCACCCACATGGGAGACCAGGAGGAAGCACCTGGCTCCTGGCTTTGGATTGGCACAGCGCACCAGCCACAATGTGCAGGCCGCAGCAGCCACTTAGGGGGTGAACCAACGGAAAAAGGAAGACCTCTCTCTCTCTCTCTCTCTCTCTCTCTCAATGTCTAACTCTGCCTGTCAAAAAAAAAAAAAAAAGCATGACAGACACTAAAGACTTATTTTCGAAGCATACGTTCATTCTTCTAGAAGTCTCTGGTGCACAGTCTTAAGGCTCAGACACATGAACCCTCCATGAAATAATTCAGTCGAAATCTTGCTGCTCAGACACATGAATTCGACAAAGCATTAGTTAGTGGCTGTTCTCTGTTCAGTGTCGGTTTTCAGTGTGCGTGAAACCACCTGAGAGGCTTTAAAAGAAATGGTTTTCTTCCAGTTTGCTGAAGGGGGAATGCAGGTGTCGAAGGGGTTTCTGCGGAGCCCTGAAGCATCCTTTGTTTTGGAGAGGCGCGTACACAGAAGGGAATTACAGATGACAGAGTTCCCTGTGATACGTCTGCCATAGCACAAGGTTCCGGCGTGCGGGTTTCCTGGTGCATGGTTAGGCTTGGCATTGTTAGTGAGGAAGGCTGGGGGGCCTGCAAGCCTCTGGGCCGGGCTGGGATGGCCCCTCCTGCCGCGTCCGCTTCCGTCTCCCTCCCTCCTTTATTCTTTCTCAGTCCAGCACCCTGCAGGCAGAGCTTTGAGTGGCTGGGGGTGGGGTGGGGGCTGTCTGATGGGCCGTTCAGCCCATGTGCCCACCGAGCCGTGGGTGTGGGAAATGGAGGGGAGGGTTTGCCTTATGGGGTGGCTGCCAGAGGGGCCACGTGAGCCCACGGAGGTGCCACGCTTCCGGTCTGGCACACGGCACAAGCTCAGTCTTTCTTCCGTGTTGATACCTGTAGGTGCTTTTATGATTAAGAAGTTACAGATTGATTGGGTAGAGGGTCGCCTTTTCTCTCTGGTCTTCGAAAGCCACCAGGGCTGGGGCTGGGGCGGGCTGTGGACCTCTTTGGGTGGTACCAGTGTCCTTGGACCTGACAGGTGGGTTGACAGTGCCTGCTCTGTTGCACCTGGCACACTTACACGGCAGGTGTTAGGTGAGTGACTTGTTGCTGTTTTACATAGAAACAGGAAGAGAAATGGGTGCCCTAGAAAATGCTGAACTGGCCAGAGCAGAAGATCCAGGACTCTGCCATGGAGGGAGGGGACAGGCTTTGCGGCATGTGGAGGCCGGGTGGAGAGACCTCCGGCCTTCATATTGGGCCTGACTTGGTGGTGGAGCCACCAGGTGGGCAGAGAGAACCATCCCTTGTGGCCAGGGAGAGCCGGGCTCGGAGCTTCCGCTCTGGTCTCCTTCTCCAAGTCTCGGCGAGCCTGGGTGCTTCCTCAGTAGTGCAGCATCCCTGGCTGACCGTCCGCGTGGCCAGACTGTGCAATGGGGTGACCGTGTGGGGTGTGCTCAGGTACTCATCACACCCGATTGGAAGGCTTCTGCAGCCTATTGTGGACTGAATGTGTGCCCCTCACGTTCGTATGTTGAGAGCCCAGCCCCAGTGTGCTGCTGTCGGGAGGCAGGGCCTCGGGAGGGGCAGCACACAGTGGGACCCTGGCCCTAAGAGCTTGCTGCGTCTCACTGCTGTCTGCTCTATGGGGACACAGCAGGACGGCTCGTGTGCAAGCCGCCGGAGGGCCCTCACCAGGACCCTAATGTGCTGGCTCCCGGAGCCCAGTCCTCCAGCCCCAGAGCTGTGGAGGCCAACGTCTGTTGTTTGAGAGCCACCCAGGCTGTGGGGCTTTGCTGTGACAGCTCACGCTAACACATGACCTTCCCCTGCAGAGGAGCAGGCGAGGAGCCAGCTGCTCCCTGTCACAGACACAGCACTGAGATTTCCATGATGCGGGTCACTCGTTGAGAACGGGCCAGGGCCGCGTGGTTAAGCCTGGTGACCGACCAGCAGCGCCTGGGGGGAGAGTGTGGCAGCTGTCTGTCAGGAGCTTCCTGATATTGCTCCAACTTTGGGTGGAAGCAGCAAGATCTCACCAATAAAAAGGGCACTTAAGGATGAGGTCATATCACTCGGTAGGGAGCTGGGTCCCAGCCCACCGACTGCACCTGTGAGAGCAGCAGAAGCCGTTTACAAATAAAAACCAAGCGGAGCGCAAGCGAGCCTCCTAAACTGAGATGTGGAGGGAATTGCTGTGGGGAAGCGGCCCGGGCCCACTGGCGTGTCCAGTGCCCAGTGGAGGCCGTGGGCTCGCACACCTCTCGTCCTGCCCAGGCCTCAGCCCTCCCGACGGGGTGTGTGAGAGCTCACTGGGCCTGGCGCCCCCAGTCCTGCTTTCCTGCTGTGTAGACAGCGGCTCCTCACAGGCATGACCGGGGGGCCTGGAGCCAGTGCCCCACCTGCCCGACTCTCTTGGTCCCTGGGCATTGCACCTGGAGACCCACCTGGATCAGGCAGCCCACCCAGCTGGGTGCAGAGGCTGCATGAGCCAGCGGCTGCTGGTCCACGGGATTCCTCATGTGTGTGACTCAGTGGGTCGTGGCCCGTGACCCCCGTGCTCCCGGTCTGTAGGAGCCTGAGGTGGTGCTGTCTGCAGAAGCCTGGGGCACTGCAGCCCAGGGGGTCTCTGTGTGCAGTTTGCAGAACAAGATGAGTGGAATCTGAAGATGCGCCTAGTAGGGGCGGTGCTGACCGGCGCTGCCTCTCGCCCTCGCGGCCTGGAACCGCTGGCCCCAGATTTCTGGGCAGCCCCAAAGGCAGGGCGAGGAACAAGGGGCCCCTCTAAGGACACACAGTGCCGCCTTCAGGAGGGAGAGTGCGGTTTAGAAGGAGCAGCTGCAGCTCCTTGGGGACACGGAGGACACAGCGTGCCAGAGGACTGCATTATTCTCTCGTCAGAGCCTTGTCACTGGACGCTGTGCTTTCTCCCTTGAGCCACTGTGTTGGTCTTCCTTGGACACAGCCCGAGCCCCAGGCTGTGGCCAGGTGTCAATCTCTCCCCCACCCCCAACACTGACGCTCATGGGAGAAGCAGAGGCATAGGGAGCAGAGCGGCCTTAATATCTGTGATTTCCCCCCAGATTCGCGGCCGTCCTGCGTGGTGTGTTCTTTGTTCCATGAGAAGGTCCGGCACCGGACCTGGCTGAGCCAGAGCGAGGGGCAGGGAGCTGAGCATTGCGGCCGGACGGGTCTGGATGTCGCCGTATTTGACCCCGAGGGACCAGTGACAGCTGGAACCTGCCCCATGGACCCGGGGCCCGCGAGAGGGAAATGGCGTGGAGTGGCATCTGTTTTTAGCCCGGTTAAAAATACCGTCTGTGTGTGGGGACGGCCATCCTCCTGTGGGGACCCCACCCCCTGCCAAGGGGCGTGGGAGAAACCGCCCACCGGCTGACTCATTTTGGAAGGTTTTACGTCAACTTCGGTGCTAAAAATAAGATCCCTTCTTTCTTTAAAATTAAAAAAGCCCAAATCATTCATGCAGATATTATTTGTCACACACTGCTTTCTCTCCCATGATCCTCCAGCCTGTTCTTGCACGTACGTGCTCTGTTGAGCGGTGCAGACTTGCAGAAAGCTGGCCCCCATCCCTCCCGGGTCTCACCCCCGGGCACCTGCCATGTGTCCACTCCTCACCTACGGGATGAGGCTCCAAGGCCAGCTGTAAGAGAGGGTGGCCCTCCTTGATGGGAGCCACCCTGCCGGTGTCGGACCCTCCCAGGGGCCCCCATGGCTCTGGCTGGAGGTGTTCTTCATGGGAGCCTAATCCCATTTCCTGCTGGAAGCTGGGAGGCCCCTGCCCTTGGACTCGCTGGGACCCCTGTGGACCCCCGTCCTGCTCTACCCCTGCCACCCTTCAGTGCACGGTTTCTGCTGAGATGATGTCACTGGGCTCTGCCTCCTGGAAGGTGGCCCATGGCAACAATGGGCGTGGGATTTTTCGAAGACTAAGCTAAGTCGTAATTTTGAATCCTGGTTTGAAGTGACATGTCATTCTGGGGCTCAGGCAGGCCCCCACAGGCCAGGCTTCCCCGTTCCAAAGTGATGGCCCGGATGGGGTACGTGTGTGCATGCACACATGTGTGTGTGTGTGTGCCACGGTACCACCTTGTGAGTGAGATCCTTGGCCACTGCGTGTTGCTGGAGTGGGGGTTCCTGGAGAGTGTTTGCACGGGGACACCGGCCTCACAATGATAAACACTCATCTTGTGTGGACACCTTGTGTCTACCCCCTGGCATGGCCAGTGACCGCTGAGACCAGAGAGGAGCTTGGGATGGGTCCATTCTGACCAACGTCACTTGGCTAACTTCTGAGAACTTGACTGGGCAGCTGGCAGTGGGGCTGCAGGGCCCGCTGGGTGAGGGCTCACTGCTGGCATTCCCGCCAGGGGCATGTGAGGCCCGTGCCCTCCCTCTCTGAGCTGGCCCTCGGGGCACCTGCAGCTTGGGGGCGGGAGCTGACAGAGTGGCAGGTGGAGGCAGCCAGCTGTTCATGTCCCCAGAGGCTGTCTTACGGTGCTGGCAGCAAGTTGCTCAAAGGCCACTTCCTCCATTGCTCATTAGTCAACGAAGCCTTTGCTGAGACAGGCTCTGGAGGATGCTCGGGCTCCCCTCCCACTCGGTCCCCCGAGTCGCATCGCCGCACATTGCAGCACCATCCCAGGACATTTGTAGACCACAGAACCCACGTGAGGGGTTCCCTCCCACGGTCTGACCAGTGACCACCCAGCCGATGCCCCAGGGACCTCCTGGTGGGGACAGGTGGAAATCTCATACAGAAGCAGCTTCCTCTGTGACATTAAGTGCCCGTGACTCCTTGCAGCCTTCTGTCCTGGGAGCGCACGTGCCCGTCTTGTGTGGCTTTGGCATCTGGAAGTCCCTCCTAGAACATGGCAGGTTGCACGTTAGGCCCGTGGTGTGGCTGCCACTGTGCATAGCAGTTTCTCCCGCAAGAGGTGGGCGGGGGCTTGTGGAGGTCTCCCGGAGCCCAGGTTGGACCTGATGGCTGGTGTGTGTGTGTGTGTGTGTGTGTGGATGGCACGCCCTCTTTCTTACTCTGTATTCTGAGTCATTTCTCCCATGTAAAACAGAGAGTGCAGTGCCTACGTCAGGGTGGGGAAGAGTAAATAAGACAGCGTAGGGCACACTACACACTGAGGGCCCTCAGGGGACCACATTAGGACCATCCTCTCACTGCACAAGCTGAGGCACTGGGATCCATAGCCAGCCACTGAGGGGCAAGTGTTGGCAAACGTCCACAGTGTAGACGTTCTAATTAAAAGGTTCGGTGGCCTTGATAGCACAGGCAACAGTTATGTCTTAATATGAAGGTGAGATTTGAGCTTCCTGGCAGCCAAAGGAAGAAAAAGAAGCCACAGGTCACATCATTTTTTAACATTTATTTATTTGAAAGAATTACACACAGAGAGAAGGAGAGGCAGAGAGAGAGGTCTTCTGTCATCCGCTGGTTCACTCCCCAATTGGCCACAATGGCTGCAGCTGTGCCGATCCGAAGCCAGGAACCAGGAGCTTCTTCCAGGTCTCCTACGTGGGTGCAGGGGCTCAAGGACTTGGGCCATCTTCTACTGCTTTCCCAGCCCACAGCAGAAAGCTGAATCGGAGTGGAGCATCCGGGTCTCGAACTGGTGTCCATATGGGATGCCGGTGCTCCAGGCCAGGGCGTTAACCTGCTGTGCCACAGCACTGGCCCCACATCATTTTTATTAACTGATAAAAGAAGCACTTTCATGAAACTAGACATGGATTTTTCTCTAGGCAAAGGGTCCCCACCTCTCAGGATGGGACTCGCCTTTGAGTTTCTTGGGAAAAAGAGTTCACTGGCCTCAGATCAGAACAGGGCTCCCTCTGTGGTGGGAGGAGACCCAGGCAGAGTGGAAAAATGTGTGGATGCTGCTCTTCTAAATGGCTGGAGGCTCCAGGATTTTATATCTAACTCCAGTCCCTGGAGGAAAACGCCATGAAGACTGGGGAGTCGAAAAATAAAGAGAAGCTGATGAGTGGGAGGCTGGATGGGTGGCAGCAGCTCCCGGGTGCCTTGAGCAGAGGCATCCTCGTTCACCAAGGTGGGGCCAGGGCTTGGGAAGGATCAGGGGCTTCCAAAAGGGGCCAGGGAGCAGGTGGATCCCCTGCTGTCTTCAGGACACGGTCCTCCAGCTTCCTGTCTGCATCTGCACTGGGCTTGGACCACAGGAAGAGAGGAAGGAGAGGATGTGAGTGTGATCAGGTGTGAGAAGTGTGAACCTGGGAGGGAAGTTAGCACTTGCCATGGCAGCAGCGGTTCTGAAGCCGGGGTGTTCATGGCTGTGCTTCCGTGTGACCGCCAGGACGAGACTTGCTTGTCATGTTTTGGGGTTCATCTGCCCGCTGCCGTTACGTCACGGTAGTACAGGGAGATTCAGGGGCTTGGGCAGGGGTGGATGCTCATGTGTGCACACTCTCAAGGCTCCCACCATGAGGGGCTCCGTCACTGCTGGATCCTACACTTGGCTGTGATGTGCCCGTGCCGAGACTCTGCCTGCATGTTGGGGCCACCTGGTTCAGCGTCCAAACTTGTTCATACTGGGCAGGAAAGGATTTCCCCGGGGTCTTGGGGCGCCTTCCCCACCAGCTGGGGGCTGTCCTAGTTCTGGATCCGTTGGCGGGGAGAGAAGGTGACAGTGGCCCAGTGAGGCCTCCCAGTTCCCTGGGCCATGTGTGAGGTTTACTTCCTCAACTGGCTCAGCCTGGCTTAGGTACGGTCACACCCTCTTCCTTGTCCTGCACCGACACTGGGCCTTGTGACCTCACGATATCCTGGCTCTGGATTTATGTCCAGACAGGACTTTGTTGAGTGTGCGTATGCTGACACGTGGCTTAGGAGGGCAGACAGAGTCCTGGGGTTAGCCAATGGCTACAGCTGATTTCCGAGTCTCCATCTTCCACGCCGTCTACACCGGAGGTGCAGCTGGGGTCGGTTGAAGTGGACAAGAAAGGGGACGTGTTTATCTCGTGAAAGGCTCACCCTTTGTCCCCTCCTTTCTGATACTCCGGTGACTTATTGCTTCCTAGAGTTGGCTTAACTGCATGGACTTGTCCTGGGACACCTGGCCCTGTCTGCACCTCTGCCCCGCCCACCCCAGCCCTGCCCCTACTCCCCCTCCCCCACCCCAACACTTGACCATCATCTGCTGGCTTTTTTTTTTTTTAAGATTTGGTTATTTGAAAGGCAGAGTGACAAGGAAGAGAGAAAGATCTTCCATTTTTTGGTTCACTCCCAAACAGCCTCACTGGCTGGGTCTGGGCCAAGCGGAAGCCAGAAGCCTTGAACTCCATTCTGATTTGTCCCACATGGGTGGCAGGGGCCCAAGGATTTGAGTGCTCTTCCACTGCCTTCCCAGGTGCATTAGCGGGGAGCTGGATCGGAAGTGGAGCAGCCAGGACTCCAACCGATGTTCAGATATGGGATGCTGGTGTTGCAAGTGATGACTTAACCCATTGCAACACAGTTCTGAGCTGGGAGTCGATTCCTGTGTGTTGATGGCCGAATACAGGGCAGCTGAGGATGGAAATGAAGAAAGTGATGCCCTGCGTAAGGGCTCCCTGGGCAGTGTCCGCGTGGTGTGAGAAGCCAGTTATGGAGCAGGCTGGTCATGCTTCAAAGAGGCGTCTGACCCGGTGCTTCCAGAGGTTTCCTTGTTTCCCTGCCCGGGGATGCGGCTCCACTGGACAGTAGGTTAGAGCTGTTGTGGTTTGGGAACTAGATGATTCCTGTTGGTTTTTTAGAGGGATGGTGGCAAGGTGCATGATTTTAATTTAAACATATTTATGAGAGAGAGAGAGAGAGAGAGAGAGAGAGAGAGAGAGAGAGAGAGAGAACACGTATTTGGGACTAGCTGGGATCTGGGAACTCAATCCGGGTCTCCCATGTGGGTGGCAGGCACCCAGTTCCTTGAATCCCTGCTGCTTCCCAAGGCACTGGCGGGAGCCAGAGCTTGCATTCGCACCAGGCACTCTAATGTGGGATGTGGGGATTTGAACTGGTGCCTGAATTGCTAGACTGCACACTTACTCCTAATTTAATTTTTGTTTTTAAGTACGAGCTTTAAAAAGTGGTGGGAAAATTCCCCAAACAAAGCTATGTGGATAGGGGCCGGTGCTGCGGTGTAGTGGGTTAAAATTCTGCCTGCAGTGCCAGCATCCCGTATGGGTGCTGGTTCAGTTCCTGGCTGCTCCACTTATGATCCAGCTCTCTGCTATGTCCTGGGAGAGCAGTGGAGGAGGGCCCAGGTCTTTGGGCCCCTGCACCCGCGTGGGAGACCCAGAAGAAGCTCCTGGCCCCTGGCTTCAGATTGGCCCAGCTTTGGCCATTGCGGAGTAAACCAGCAGATGGAAGACCTCTCTCTCTGTCTCTCTCTCTGTCACTCTGCCTCTCAAATAAAGAAATCTTTTGAAAAAAATAGTTACTGTAAGGATGGAAGTAAAATACAAAAGAAAATGCAGCATTTTATGAAATCAAACCCGAGATGAGAGGGGTAGAGTCAGCTGGAGGCAGGCACCGGCCGCTGGTGGCTGAGCTGACCACAGCAGGCCCTTCTTCCCTGTCCTGCCCCAGAAACCTTTTGCTTCAGGAATACAAACTTCGTGCATTTCATAAGTTCAACTTCAGGAACATAGTGATTCTTCCCACCATGCCCTCCCTCCCACCCCTTTCCTCCTCCCTCCCACCCCTTTCCTCCTCCCTCCCACCCCTTTCCTCCTCCCTCCCACCCCTTTCCTCCTCCCTCTTCTATTCCCATTCTTATTTTTAAACTAAGATCTGTATTTTTAAAAGATTTATTTATTTATTTGAAAGTCAGAGTTACACACAGAGTGAAGGAAAGTCAGAGAGAGAGAGGGAGAAAGAGAGAGAGAGAGAGCGAGAGAGAGCGAGAGAGAGCGAGAGAGCTTCCATCTGCTGGCTCACTCCCAAATTGGTTGCAACATCCGGAGCTGTGCCAATCTGAAGCCAGGAGCCAGGAGCTTCTGGGTCTCTCATTTAGGTACAGGGGCCCAAGATCTTCCACTGATTTCCCAGGCCATAGCAGAGAGCTGGATCAGAAGTGGAGCAGCCAGGACTTGAACTGGTGCCCATATGGGATGCTGGCACTGCAGGCGGCGACTTTACCTGCTATGCCACAGCACTGGCCCCTAAGATCTATTTTTAATTAACTTTATACACATACAATGAGCTCTATACTAAGAGTTTCAAAATTGTGTAAAAAAACGTTCCTCAACAGAGGAGACAAGGGCTGTCAGTCATTGCATCTCGGAGTGTTAATTCCACTTCTGTAGATTACCTTTAAGGTGCTCTGTTAGTTACCACAGATCAGCAAGAGCATGGGGTGTTTGTCCTTTTTGGACTGGCATGTCCTTCTGTCCCTCCAGTTGCTCACCCATGGTCACCAGCGAGTGACCTCCCAGACTTGTGGGGGAGGGTTAGAGATGGGCTGTGTTGGGTGCGGTGGGCGCCAAGTGGTCAACACCCAACCATGGGTTTCTTGTTTGCAAGTGAATGGAGTAGGACTGTGTTGCTAAAGTAGAATTCCACTCAGGTCTGGCAAAGGTGTTCTTCGAGCAAACTGACACCAGTCTGAAAGCCTGGCTTTTGTGACATGACCTGATAGCACCCCCTGAGCCCCCAAATCCAGCCCCTGGTGCTCGTTGTCTTTGGGGGAGGAATTGGGGTAGGGAGGCCTGTGCTGCTGCCCGCCGTGCCCCTCGGTGCCCTTGAGGGCCAGACCCCGTGAGCTCAGGGGCTGATGCATCTCGATTTTCTGGAAGGGTCTCTCTCTCCCCTGGGCGGAACCCTGTTGTGGAATTCCACTGCCCTGACAACTAGAAAAGGAAGCCTCTCTAACCCTCCAGGCACAGATGCATCAGCAGCGTGGCTCAGCATGGTCTAAAGCAGATCTTCAGCATGTTCATTACTGGTGTTGGGCAAACTGGCAGACAGGGATCTGCAGGGCAGGTGAGCAGTTGTCTGGTTTGGGCTTTGGGCTGTGAGGCAGGGGCCTCCCCTGCATCTGACAGGGGCCTTGGGGAGTCCCTCCTTTGCATGTGAGTTTATTCTCAACCATAAGTGACACCCTGCAGAGAGTAGCCACCAGCTGCTTGGGTCTTTTTCTAATGTCCCCAACTATGGTAAGGAATCAACAAGAAATACAAAAATTACTGAAAATTGAAAATACAGCCAGTTTAATAGTTTTTAAAGACTGTAACTCAAGCTAGGTAGACATTTTTTGTTTCTTAGTCTTCTTTAGAGAACTTAGTTGATAAATGAATATACATGTGGTAATTAGTACATTAGCTGGTAGTTTGTAAGTCAACGCTTCTAATAAAGTAATGCTTGTTTTCTTCCTTTTAAAAAAGTTATCTGAGAGGGAGGGAGACAGGGAGAGGAGGGAGAGAGGGAGAGAGGGAGGGGAAGAGAGGGAGGGGGAGAGAGGGGGAGGAGGGAAGGGGAGAGTGAGAGGAGGAGAGGGAGAGGAGGGAGAGGAGAGAGAGGGAGAGGGAGAGGGAGAGGAGGGAGATGGAGAGGGAGAGGAGGGAGAGGGGAGAGGAGGGGGAGGACAAGGAGGGAGAGGGGGAGGAGGGAAGGGGAGAGGGAGAGGAGGGAGAGGAGGGGGAGGGAGAGGGAGAGGAGAGAGAGGGAGAGGGAGAGGAGGGGGGAGGGAAGAGAGAGGAGGGAGAGGGAGAGGAAAGAGAGGGAGAGGGAGAGAAAGAGAGGGAGAGAGGGAGGGGGAGAGGAGAGGAGAGAGGGGGAGGAGGGAGAGAGAGAGAGGGAGAGGAGGGCGAGGGCGAGGGGGAGGGAGAGGGAGAGGTACAGGGGGGAGGGCGAGGGCGAGGGCGAGGGCGAGGGCGAGGGAGAGAGAACGCTCCCTGTCTGCTGATTCGATCCCCGAATGGCTGCATTGATGGGCCAGGTTGGGAGCGGAGCTGAGAGCGCGGTCTAGTCTCCCGTGTGTTGTAACGGGGTCCCACGTACTTGGAGCCACTCCTGGTGCCCTCCTCCATCTGCCTGAGCAGGGAGGGGAATCAGGAGCAGGAGCTGGGAGTTGGACTCAGGTACTCGGGTAAGGAATGCCGATGGCTAACTTATCCACCAGGCTAGATGCCCGCCCCCGCCATACTTGATTTCTGAAATGCTTACTCTGTAACTGACTACTAGGGCTGCCCACGGTGGTTCTGAGCTCTCCCGAATCCACTGGGGTGTGGGGTGCAGGAGTGACCTTTGCTGTCTTTCCAGCTTCACCCAGGCTCCCCTCACCCCTACCTTCCATGAGCCCGCGCCCCGCTGTCCTATTTCGATTCTCAGTCGAGGTGAGCTTCAGCAAGTCTTTTGATGTTGCTCGATTGGCTCAGATAAATCTTCAAAACTCAACTAATGCTCGTCGCTTGGAGGGGTTCGAGGCAGGCCTTTGCAAAGAGCCGGCGAACTGGCAGCCAGATGGTTGCAGAGTGCGGATATTTACTGCCGGTAGCCACAGTGGAGTTTTCGTGCGTGAAGATGTTCCCTGAGAGACACACAGCTCGTCAGGGACAGAAGTGCAGTTCATATTGGGTCTAAGAGACGAGGGGGAGCCGGCTCTGGGGGCCAGCGTGTGGTGTGCGCCTGGGCAGGTGTAGGTGTAGAACAGCAGAGAACCAGTTAGGATGACAGGAGGTGAAAGCCACGGCACCAAACGCCTTCGCCTCCTAGGGCTCTGAGTGCCAGCGATGGTTTTGAACTGAGGTTCAGGTCTCCGCTCCATTCAAATCCCACATGATCCAGAAAAGCCCTGGAGAGCAAAAGAATTTGAATGTGCTTTGAGACTTAAAACAAAAATGTATGTTTCCCAAAGGAAGAAAGAGTGAATCTGATGTATGCAGTGCCTGTAGGTGCCAGGCACCCTAACGGGGTTGTTTACTTAGGTGATGTGTGGTGAGCAGAGGACCAGGGGCCCTCGGATAAGACCTGAATCCCAGCTCTGCCAAGATCCCTTTACCTCTCACTAGCTGTCGTGAGGATTAAATGAAGCAGTTCACAGAAAGCACTTGTGTGCTCGGAACCCAGAGGATACTCGGTAAGTGGTGTGTTACTACCAGGTGTCGGAGTGTGCTGACCCCAGTTACCAACAGAAGGAGCCCAGATGCCAAAGACCGATGCGGGGACCACTGGTTTGCCAGGGACTCCAAATGAAGGAAGAAATCAAGGAGTTTAGGGCTGGCGCCATGGCTCACTTGGTTAATCCTCCACCCGTGGCTCCGGCATCCCATATGGGCACCGGGTTCTAGTCCCGGTTGCCCCTCTTCCAGTCCAGCTCTCTGCTGTGGCCCGGGAGTGCAGTGGAGGATGGCCCAAGTGCTTGGGCCCTGCACCTCATGGGAGACCAGGAGGAAGCACCTGGCTCCTGGCTTCGGATCGGCATGGTTCTGGCCATGGCAGCCATTTGGGAGGTGAACCAACGGAAGGAAGACCTTTCTCTCTGTCTCTCTCTCTCACTGTCTATCTGTAAAAAATATATATTATATATATATATATAAATTTATATATATGTATAAAGAAATCAAAGAGTTTGAGAAGAGACCTCGGGTATTGCAGAGGCCTTCAAAGTGACACCCGAGGTGGCTTCCCCCCTGCACCAGTGTCCTGGGTCTCTGGGCCAAGCCTTAGCAGCCTCACCCAGTGCTATCTGTGAGTGTCAGAGTAAGCTCAGACAGACAGGGACCGGCTGTGCACTGACAGATGGGGATGGACCCAGCACAGACAGGGCGGGTTCTTCGTGGACGCACGGGGTCTGCACAGATGGGTAGGGTGGGCTCTGCCGGAATCCCCAGTCAGAAGCAGTCGGTCTCACTCCAGCGGGAACCTTCCGTGGGTGCATCCCATCTTCCTTCTCAGAACGACACCCTCAGCGACGCCATCTCCTCTGTGGGCTGGGGTTAGAGCCGACTCCCTCCCCCGCCCCCAGGACCCTGAGAGCCAATGCGCTCCAGGCCCAGTCCTGCAGAGCCCGGCAGGGTTCCTGGGT